>OY804577.1:114859090-115530928 GCA_963680875.1 Bathymodiolus brooksi
GGACCTATATGGGCCATACACATATAGTAAGAACATGGCAGTTAAGACATCGTTTGTGATACACTTGGACCTATATGGACCATACACATATAGTAAGAACATGGCAGTTAAGACATCGTTTGTGATACACTTGGACCTATATGGAACATACACATATAGTAAGAACATGGCAGTTAAGACATCGTTTGTGATACACTTGGACCTATATGGGCACATACACATATAGTAAGAACATGGCAGTTAAGACATCGTTTGTGATACACTTGGACCTATATGGACCATACACATATAGTAAGAACATGGCAGTTAAGACATCGTTTGTGATACACTTGGACCTATATGGGCCATACACATATAGTAAGAACATGGCAGTTAAGACATCGTTTGTGATACACTTGGACCTATATGGGACATACACATATAGTAAGAACATGGCAGTTAAGACATCGTTTGTGATACACTTGGACCTATATGGAACATACACATATAGTAAGAACATGGCAGTTAAGACATCGTTTGTGATACACTTGGACCTATATGGAACATACACATATAGTAAGAACATGGCAGTTAAGACATCGTTTGTGATACACTTGGACCTATATGGACCATACACATATAGTAAGAACATGGCAGTTAAGACATCGTTTGTGATACACTTGGACCTATATGGAACATACACATATAGTAAGAACATGGCAGTTAAGACATCGTTTGTGATACACTTGGACCTATATGGAACATACACATATAGTAAGAACATGGCAGTTAAGACATCGTTTGTGATACACTTGGACCTATATGGAACATACACATATAGTAAGAACATGGCAGTTAAGACATCGTTTGTGATACACTTGGACCTATATGGAACATACACATATAGTAAGAACATGGCAGTTAAGACATCGTTTGTGATACACTTGGACCTATATGGGCCATACACATATAGTAAGAACATGGCAGTTAAGACATCGTTTGTGATACACTTGGACCTATATGGAACATACACATATAGTAAGAACATGGCAGTTAAGACATCGTTTGTGATACACTTGGACCTATATGGACATACACATATAGTAAGAACATGGCAGTTAAGACATCGTTTGTGATACACTTGGACCTATATGGAACATACACATATAGTAAGAACATGGCAGTTAAGACATCGTTTGTGATACACTTGGACCTATATGGAACATACACATATAGTAAGAACATGGCAGTTAAGACATCGTTTGTGATACACTTGGACCTATATGGGCCATACACATATAGTAAGAACATGGCAGTTAAGACATCGTTTGTGATACACTTGGACCTATATGGAACATACACATATAGTAAGAACATGGCAGTTAAGACATCGTTTGTGATACACTTGGACCTATATGGCCATACACATATAGTAAGAACATGGCAGTTAAGACATCGTTTGTGATACACTTGGACCTATATGGAACATACACATATAGTAAGAACATGGCAGTTAAGACATCGTTTGTGATACACTTGGACCTATATGGGCCATACACATATAGTAAGAACATGGCAGTTAAGACATCGTTTGTGATACACTTGGACCTATATGGGCCATACACATATAGTAAGAACATGGCAGTTAAGACATCGTTTGTGATACACTTGGACCTATATGGGACATACACATATAGTAAGAACATGGCAGTTAAGACATCGTTTGTGATACACTTGGACCTATATGGGCCATACACATATAGTAAGAACATGGCAGTTAAGACATCGTTTGTGATACACTTGGACCTATATGGAACATACACATATAGTAAGAACATGGCAGTTAAGACATCGTTTGTGATACACTTGGACCTATATGGAACATACACATATAGTAAGAACATGGCAGTTAAGACATCGTTTGTGATACACTTGGACCTATATGGGCCATACACATATAGTAAGAACATGGCAGTTAAGACATCGTTTGTGATACACTTGGACCTATATGGGCCATACACATATAGTAAGAACATGGCAGTTAAGACATCGTTTGTGATACACTTGGACCTATATGGAACATACACATATAGTAAGAACATGGCAGTTAAGACATCGTTTGTGATACACTTGGACCTATATGGGCCATACACATATAGTAAGAACATGGCAGTTAAGACATCGTTTGTGATACACTTGGACCTATATGGAACATACACATATAGTAAGAACATGGCAGTTAAGACATCGTTTGTGATACACTTGGACCTATATGGGACATACACATATAGTAAGAACATGGCAGTTAAGACATCGTTTGTGATACACTTGGACCTATATGGGCCATACACATATAGTAAGAACATGGCAGTTAAGACATCGTTTGTGATACACTTGGACCTATATGGAACATACACATATAGTAAGAACATGGCAGTTAAGACATCGTTTGTGATACACTTGGACCTATATGGGCCATACACATATAGTAAGAACATGGCAGTTAAGACATCGTTTGTGATACACTTGGACCTATATGGAACATACACATATAGTAAGAACATGGCAGTTAAGACATCGTTTGTGATACACTTGGACCTATATGGAACATACACATATAGTAAGAACATGGCAGTTAAGACATCGTTTGTGATACACTTGGACCTATATGGAACATACACATATAGTAAGAACATGGCAGTTAAGACATCGTTTGTGATACACTTGGACCTATATGGAACATACACATATAGTAAGAACATGGCAGTTAAGACATCGTTTGTGATACACTTGGACCTATATGGGCCATACACATATAGTAAGAACATGGCAGTTAAGACATCGTTTGTGATACACTTGGACCTATATGGAACATACACATATAGTAAGAACATGGCAGTTAAGACATCGTTTGTGATACACTTGGACCTATATGGAACATACACATATAGTAAGAACATGGCAGTTAAGACATCGTTTGTGATACACTTGGACCTATATGGGCCATACACATATAGTAAGAACATGGCAGTTAAGACATCGTTTGTGATACACTTGGACCTATATGGGCCATACACATATAGTAAGAACATGGCAGTTAAGACATCGTTTGTGATACACTTGGACCTATATGGAACATACACATATAGTAAGAACATGGCAGTTAAGACATCGTTTGTGATACACTTGGACCTATATGGGCCATACACATATAGTAAGAACATGGCAGTTAAGACATCGTTTGTGATACACTTGGACCTATATGGAACATACACATATAGTAAGAACATGGCAGTTAAGACATCGTTTGTGATACACTTGGACCTATATGGGCCATACACATATAGTAAGAACATGGCAGTTAAGACATCGTTTGTGATACACTTGGACCTATATGGGCCATACACATATAGTAAGAACATGGCAGTTAAGACATCGTTTGTGATACACTTGGACCTATATGGAACATACACATATAGTAAGAACATGGCAGTTAAGACATCGTTTGTGATACACTTGGACCTATATGGGCCATACACATATAGTAAGAACATGGCAGTTAAGACATCGTTTGTGATACACTTGGACCTATATGGAACATACACATATAGTAAGAACATGGCAGTTAAGACATCGTTTGTGATACACTTGGACCTATATGGACCATACACATATAGTAAGAACATGGCAGTTAAGACATCGTTTGTGATACACTTGGACCTATATGGAACATACACATATAGTAAGAACATGGCAGTTAAGACATCGTTTGTGATACACTTGGACCTATATGGAACATACACATATAGTAAGAACATGGCAGTTAAGACATCGTTTGTGATACACTTGGACCTATATGGAACATACACATATAGTAAGAACATGGCAGTTAAGACATCGTTTGTGATACACTTGGACCTATATGGACCATACACATATAGTAAGAACATGGCAGTTAAGACATCGTTTGTGATACACTTGGACCTATATGGGCCATACACATATAGTAAGAACATGGCAGTTAAGACATCGTTTGTGATACACTTGGACCTATATGGGCCATACACATATAGTAAGAACATGGCAGTTAAGACATCGTTTGTGATACACTTGGACCTATATGGAACATACACATATAGTAAGAACATGGCAGTTAAGACATCGTTTGTGATACACTTGGACCTATATGGGCCATACACATATAGTAAGAACATGGCAGTTAAGACATCGTTTGTGATACACTTGGACCTATATGGGCCATACACATATAGTAAGAACATGGCAGTTAAGACATCGTTTGTGATACACTTGGACCTATATGGAACATACACATATAGTAAGAACATGGCAGTTAAGACATCGTTTGTGATACACTTGGACCTATATGGGCCATACACATATAGTAAGAACATGGCAGTTAAGACATCGTTTGTGATACACTTGGACCTATATGGAACATACACATATAGTAAGAACATGGCAGTTAAGACATCGTTTGTGATACACTTGGACCTATATGGGCCATACACATATAGTAAGAACATGGCAGTTAAGACATCGTTTGTGATACACTTGGACCTATATGGAACATACACATATAGTAAGAACATGGCAGTTAAGACATCGTTTGTGATACACTTGGACCTATATGGAACATACACATATAGTAAGAACATGGCAGTTAAGACATCGTTTGTGATACACTTGGACCTATATGGGCCATACACATATAGTAAGAACATGGCAGTTAAGACATCGTTTGTGATACACTTGGACCTATATGGAACATACACATATAGTAAGAACATGGCAGTTAAGACATCGTTTGTGATACACTTGGACCTATATGGAACATACACATATAGTAAGAACATGGCAGTTAAGACATCGTTTGTGATACACTTGGACCTATATGGCCATACACATATAGTAAGAACATGGCAGTTAAGACATCGTTTGTGATACACTTGGACCTATATGGAACATACACATATAGTAAGAACATGGCAGTTAAGACATCGTTTGTGATACACTTGGACCTATATGGAACATACACATATAGTAAGAACATGGCAGTTAAGACATCGTTTGTGATACACTTGGACCTATATGGGCCATACACATATAGTAAGAACATGGCAGTTAAGACATCGTTTGTGATACACTTGGACCTATATGGAACATACACATATAGTAAGAACATGGCAGTTAAGACATCGTTTGTGATACACTTGGACCTATATGGAACATACACATATAGTAAGAACATGGCAGTTAAGACATCGTTTGTGATACACTTGGACCTATATGGGCCATACACATATAGTAAGAACATGGCAGTTAAGACATCGTTTGTGATACACTTGGACCTATATGGAACATACACATATAGTAAGAACATGGCAGTTAAGACATCGTTTGTGATACACTTGGACCTATATGGAACATACACATATAGTAAGAACATGGCAGTTAAGACATCGTTTGTGATACACTTGGACCTATATGGGCCATACACATATAGTAAGAACATGGCAGTTAAGACATCGTTTGTGATACACTTGGACCTATATGGAACATACACATATAGTAAGAACATGGCAGTTAAGACATCGTTTGTGATACACTTGGACCTATATGGGCCATACACATATAGTAAGAACATGGCAGTTAAGACATCGTTTGTGATACACTTGGACCTATATGGAACATACACATATAGTAAGAACATGGCAGTTAAGACATCGTTTGTGATACACTTGGACCTATATGGAACATACACATATAGTAAGAACATGGCAGTTAAGACATCGTTTGTGATACACTTGGACCTATATGGAACATACACATATAGTAAGAACATGGCAGTTAAGACATCGTTTGTGATACACTTGGACCTATATGGAACATACACATATAGTAAGAACATGGCAGTTAAGACATCGTTTGTGATACACTTGGACCTATATGGGCCATACACATATAGTAAGAACATGGCAGTTAAGACATCGTTTGTGATACACTTGGACCTATATGGAACATACACATATAGTAAGAACATGGCAGTTAAGACATCGTTTGTGATACACTTGGACCTATATGGAACATACACATATAGTAAGAACATGGCAGTTAAGACATCGTTTGTGATACACTTGGACCTATATGGGCCATACACATATAGTAAGAACATGGCAGTTAAGACATCGTTTGTGATACACTTGGACCTATATGGAACATACACATATAGTAAGAACATGGCAGTTAAGACATCGTTTGTGATACACTTGGACCTATATGGAACATACACATATAGTAAGAACATGGCAGTTAAGACATCGTTTGTGATACACTTGGACCTATATGGGCCATACACATATAGTAAGAACATGGCAGTTAAGACATCGTTTGTGATACACTTGGACCTATATGGAACATACACATATAGTAAGAACATGGCAGTTAAGACATCGTTTGTGATACACTTGGACCTATATGGACCATACACATATAGTAAGAACATGGCAGTTAAGACATCGTTTGTGATACACTTGGACCTATATGGCCATACACATATAGTAAGAACATGGCAGTTAAGACATCGTTTGTGATACACTTGGACCTATATGGAACATACACATATAGTAAGAACATGGCAGTTAAGACATCGTTTGTGATACACTTGGACCTATATGGGCCATACACATATAGTAAGAACATGGCAGTTAAGACATCGTTTGTGATACACTTGGACCTATATGGAACATACACATATAGTAAGAACATGGCAGTTAAGACATCGTTTGTGATACACTTGGACCTATATGGACATACACATATAGTAAGAACATGGCAGTTAAGACATCGTTTGTGATACACTTGGACCTATATGGAACATACACATATAGTAAGAACATGGCAGTTAAGACATCGTTTGTGATACACTTGGACCTATATGGAACATACACATATAGTAAGAACATGGCAGTTAAGACATCGTTTGTGATACACTTGGACCTATATGGAACATACACATATAGTAAGAACATGGCAGTTAAGACATCGTTTGTGATACACTTGGACCTATATGGACCATACACATATAGTAAGAACATGGCAGTTAAGACATCGTTTGTGATACACTTGGACCTATATGGGCCATACACATATAGTAAGAACATGGCAGTTAAGACATCGTTTGTGATACACTTGGACCTATATGGGCCATACACATATAGTAAGAACATGGCAGTTAAGACATCGTTTGTGATACACTTGGACCTATATGGAACATACACATATAGTAAGAACATGGCAGTTAAGACATCGTTTGTGATACACTTGGACCTATATGGGACATACACATATAGTAAGAACATGGCAGTTAAGACATCGTTTGTGATACACTTGGACCTATATGGAACATACACATATAGTAAGAACATGGCAGTTAAGACATCGTTTGTGATACACTTGGACCTATATGGCCATACACATATAGTAAGAACATGGCAGTTAAGACATCGTTTGTGATACACTTGGACCTATATGGGCCATACACATATAGTAAGAACATGGCAGTTAAGACATCGTTTGTGATACACTTGGACCTATATGGAACATACACATATAGTAAGAACATGGCAGTTAAGACATCGTTTGTGATACACTTGGACCTATATGGGCCATACACATATAGTAAGAACATGGCAGTTAAGACATCGTTTGTGATACACTTGGACCTATATGGAACATACACATATAGTAAGAACATGGCAGTTAAGACATCGTTTGTGATACACTTGGACCTATATGGGACATACACATATAGTAAGAACATGGCAGTTAAGACATCGTTTGTGATACACTTGGACCTATATGGAACATACACATATAGTAAGAACATGGCAGTTAAGACATCGTTTGTGATACACTTGGACCTATATGGGCCATACACATATAGTAAGAACATGGCAGTTAAGACATCGTTTGTGATACACTTGGACCTATATGGAACATACACATATAGTAAGAACATGGCAGTTAAGACATCGTTTGTGATACACTTGGACCTATATGGAACATACACATATAGTAAGAACATGGCAGTTAAGACATCGTTTGTGATACACTTGGACCTATATGGAACATACACATATAGTAAGAACATGGCAGTTAAGACATCGTTTGTGATACACTTGGACCTATATGGAACATACACATATAGTAAGAACATGGCAGTTAAGACATCGTTTGTGATACACTTGGACCTATATGGGCCATACACATATAGTAAGAACATGGCAGTTAAGACATCGTTTGTGATACACTTGGACCTATATGGGCCATACACATATAGTAAGAACATGGCAGTTAAGACATCGTTTGTGATACACTTGGACCTATATGGAACATACACATATAGTAAGAACATGGCAGTTAAGACATCGTTTGTGATACACTTGGACCTATATGGGCCATACACATATAGTAAGAACATGGCAGTTAAGACATCGTTTGTGATACACTTGGACCTATATGGAACATACACATATAGTAAGAACATGGCAGTTAAGACATCGTTTGTGATACACTTGGACCTATATGGGCCATACACATATAGTAAGAACATGGCAGTTAAGACATCGTTTGTGATACACTTGGACCTATATGGGCCATACACATATAGTAAGAACATGGCAGTTAAGACATCGTTTGTGATACACTTGGACCTATATGGACCATACACATATAGTAAGAACATGGCAGTTAAGACATCGTTTGTGATACACTTGGACCTATATGGAACATACACATATAGTAAGAACATGGCAGTTAAGACATCGTTTGTGATACACTTGGACCTATATGGAACATACACATATAGTAAGAACATGGCAGTTAAGACATCGTTTGTGATACACTTGGACCTATATGGGCCATACACATATAGTAAGAACATGGCAGTTAAGACATCGTTTGTGATACACTTGGACCTATATGGGACATACACATATAGTAAGAACATGGCAGTTAAGACATCGTTTGTGATACACTTGGACCTATATGGAACATACACATATAGTAAGAACATGGCAGTTAAGACATCGTTTGTGATACACTTGGACCTATATGGAACATACACATATAGTAAGAACATGGCAGTTAAGACATCGTTTGTGATACACTTGGACCTATATGGAACATACACATATAGTAAGAACATGGCAGTTAAGACATCGTTTGTGATACACTTGGACCTATATGGACCATACACATATAGTAAGAACATGGCAGTTAAGACATCGTTTGTGATACACTTGGACCTATATGGACCATACACATATAGTAAGAACATGGCAGTTAAGACATCGTTTGTGATACACTTGGACCTATATGGAAGCATACACATATAGTAAGAACATGGCAGTTAAGACATCGTTTGTGATACACTTGGACCTATATGGAACATACACATATAGTAAGAACATGGCAGTTAAGACATCGTTTGTGATACACTTGGACCTATATGGAACATACACATATAGTAAGAACATGGCAGTTAAGACATCGTTTGTGATACACTTGGACCTATATGGGCCATACACATATAGTAAGAACATGGCAGTTAAGACATCGTTTGTGATACACTTGGACCTATATGGAACATACACATATAGTAAGAACATGGCAGTTAAGACATCGTTTGTGATACACTTGGACCTATATGGAACATACACATATAGTAAGAACATGGCAGTTAAGACATCGTTTGTGATACACTTGGACCTATATGGGACATACACATATAGTAAGAACATGGCAGTTAAGACATCGTTTGTGATACACTTGGACCTATATGGAACATACACATATAGTAAGAACATGGCAGTTAAGACATCGTTTGTGATACACTTGGACCTATATGGACCATACACATATAGTAAGAACATGGCAGTTAAGACATCGTTTGTGATACACTTGGACCTATATGGAACATACACATATAGTAAGAACATGGCAGTTAAGACATCGTTTGTGATACACTTGGACCTATATGGAACATACACATATAGTAAGAACATGGCAGTTAAGACATCGTTTGTGATACACTTGGACCTATATGGAACATACACATATAGTAAGAACATGGCAGTTAAGACATCGTTTGTGATACACTTGGACCTATATGGAACATACACATATAGTAAGAACATGGCAGTTAAGACATCGTTTGTGATACACTTGGACCTATATGGACCATACACATATAGTAAGAACATGGCAGTTAAGACATCGTTTGTGATACACTTGGACCTATATGGAACATACACATATAGTAAGAACATGGCAGTTAAGACATCGTTTGTGATACACTTGGACCTATATGGAACATACACATATAGTAAGAACATGGCAGTTAAGACATCGTTTGTGATACACTTGGACCTATATGGGACATACACATATAGTAAGAACATGGCAGTTAAGACATCGTTTGTGATACACTTGGACCTATATGGAACATACACATATAGTAAGAACATGGCAGTTAAGACATCGTTTGTGATACACTTGGACCTATATGGGCCATACACATATAGTAAGAACATGGCAGTTAAGACATCGTTTGTGATACACTTGGACCTATATGGAACATACACATATAGTAAGAACATGGCAGTTAAGACATCGTTTGTGATACACTTGGACCTATATGGAACATACACATATAGTAAGAACATGGCAGTTAAGACATCGTTTGTGATACACTTGGACCTATATGGAACATACACATATAGTAAGAACATGGCAGTTAAGACATCGTTTGTGATACACTTGGACCTATATGGAACATACACATATAGTAAGAACATGGCAGTTAAGACATCGTTTGTGATACACTTGGACCTATATGGAACATACACATAAGTAAGAACATGGCAGTTAAGACATCGTTTGTGATACACTTGGACCTATATGGAACATACACATATAGTAAGAACATGGCAGTTAAGACATCGTTTGTGATACACTTGGACCTATATGGAACATACACATATAGTAAGAACATGGCAGTTAAGACATCGTTTGTGATACACTTGGACCTATATGGGCCATACACATATAGTAAGAACATGGCAGTTAAGACATCGTTTGTGATACACTTGGACCTATATGGAACATACACATATAGTAAGAACATGGCAGTTAAGACATCGTTTGTGATACACTTGGACCTATATGGGCCATACACATATAGTAAGAACATGGCAGTTAAGACATCGTTTGTGATACACTTGGACCTATATGGAACATACACATATAGTAAGAACATGGCAGTTAAGACATCGTTTGTGATACACTTGGACCTATATGGACCATACACATATAGTAAGAACATGGCAGTTAAGACATCGTTTGTGATACACTTGGACCTATATGGAACATACACATATAGTAAGAACATGGCAGTTAAGACATCGTTTGTGATACACTTGGACCTATATGGGCCATACACATATAGTAAGAACATGGCAGTTAAGACATCGTTTGTGATACACTTGGACCTATATGGAACATACACATATAGTAAGAACATGGCAGTTAAGACATCGTTTGTGATACACTTGGACCTATATGGGAACATACACATATAGTAAGAACATGGCAGTTAAGACATCGTTTGTGATACACTTGGACCTATATGGAACATACACATATAGTAAGAACATGGCAGTTAAGACATCGTTTGTGATACACTTGGACCTATATGGGCCATACACATATAGTAAGAACATGGCAGTTAAGACATCGTTTGTGATACACTTGGACCTATATGGGCCATACACATATAGTAAGAACATGGCAGTTAAGACATCGTTTGTGATACACTTGGACCTATATGGGACATACACATATAGTAAGAACATGGCAGTTAAGACATCGTTTGTGATACACTTGGACCTATATGGACATACACATATAGTAAGAACATGGCAGTTAAGACATCGTTTGTGATACACTTGGACCTATATGGACCATACACATATAGTAAGAACATGGCAGTTAAGACATCGTTTGTGATACACTTGGACCTATATGGGCCATACACATATAGTAAGAACATGGCAGTTAAGACATCGTTTGTGATACACTTGGACCTATATGGAACATACACATATAGTAAGAACATGGCAGTTAAGACATCGTTTGTGATACACTTGGACCTATATGGAACATACACATATAGTAAGAACATGGCAGTTAAGACATCGTTTGTGATACACTTGGACCTATATGGGACCATACACATATAGTAAGAACATGGCAGTTAAGACATCGTTTGTGATACACTTGGACCTATATGGACCATACACATATAGTAAGAACATGGCAGTTAAGACATCGTTTGTGATACACTTGGACCTATATGGAACATACACATATAGTAAGAACATGGCAGTTAAGACATCGTTTGTGATACACTTGGACCTATATGGAACATACACATATAGTAAGAACATGGCAGTTAAGACATCGTTTGTGATACACTTGGACCTATATGGAACATACACATATAGTAAGAACATGGCAGTTAAGACATCGTTTGTGATACACTTGGACCTATATGGACATACACATATAGTAAGAACATGGCAGTTAAGACATCGTTTGTGATACACTTGGACCTATATGGGCCATACACATATAGTAAGAACATGGCAGTTAAGACATCGTTTGTGATACACTTGGACCTATATGGAACATACACATATAGTAAGAACATGGCAGTTAAGACATCGTTTGTGATACACTTGGACCTATATGGGCCATACACATATAGTAAGAACATGGCAGTTAAGACATCGTTTGTGATACACTTGGACCTATATGGAACATACACATATAGTAAGAACATGGCAGTTAAGACATCGTTTGTGATACACTTGGACCTATATGGGCCATACACATATAGTAAGAACATGGCAGTTAAGACATCGTTTGTGATACACTTGGACCTATATGGAACATACACATATAGTAAGAACATGGCAGTTAAGACATCGTTTGTGATACACTTGGACCTATATGGGCCATACACATATAGTAAGAACATGGCAGTTAAGACATCGTTTGTGATACACTTGGACCTATATGGAACATACACATATAGTAAGAACATGGCAGTTAAGACATCGTTTGTGATACACTTGGACCTATATGGGCCATACACATATAGTAAGAACATGGCAGTTAAGACATCGTTTGTGATACACTTGGACCTATATGGAACATACACATATAGTAAGAACATGGCAGTTAAGACATCGTTTGTGATACACTTGGACCTATATGGGCCATACACATATAGTAAGAACATGGCAGTTAAGACATCGTTTGTGATACACTTGGACCTATATGGAACATACACATATAGTAAGAACATGGCAGTTAAGACATCGTTTGTGATACACTTGGACCTATATGGGACATACACATATAGTAAGAACATGGCAGTTAAGACATCGTTTGTGATACACTTGGACCTATATGGAACATACACATATAGTAAGAACATGGCAGTTAAGACATCGTTTGTGATACACTTGGACCTATATGGAACATACACATATAGTAAGAACATGGCAGTTAAGACATCGTTTGTGATACACTTGGACCTATATGGAACATACACATATAGTAAGAACATGGCAGTTAAGACATCGTTTGTGATACACTTGGACCTATATGGAACATACACATATAGTAAGAACATGGCAGTTAAGACATCGTTTGTGATACACTTGGACCTATATGGAACATACACATATAGTAAGAACATGGCAGTTAAGACATCGTTTGTGATACACTTGGACCTATATGGAACATACACATATAGTAAGAACATGGCAGTTAAGACATCGTTTGTGATACACTTGGACCTATATGGACCATACACATATAGTAAGAACATGGCAGTTAAGACATCGTTTGTGATACACTTGGACCTATATGGACATACACATATAGTAAGAACATGGCAGTTAAGACATCGTTTGTGATACACTTGGACCTATATGGAACATACACATATAGTAAGAACATGGCAGTTAAGACATCGTTTGTGATACACTTGGACCTATATGGAACATACATACACATATAGTAAGAACATGGCAGTTAAGACATCGTTTGTGATACACTTGGACCTATATGGAACATACACATATAGTAAGAACATGGCAGTTAAGACATCGTTTGTGATACACTTGGACCTATATGGGCCATACACATATAGTAAGAACATGGCAGTTAAGACATCGTTTGTGATACACTTGGACCTATATGGACCATACACATATAGTAAGAACATGACAGTTAAGACATCGTTTGTGATACACTTGGACCTATATGGGCCATACACATATAGTAAGAACATGACAGTTAAGACATCGTTTGTGATACACTTGGACCTATATGGGCCATACACATATAGTAAGAACATGGCAGTTAAGACATCGTTTGTGATACACTTGGACCTATATGGAACATGCACATATAGTAAGAACATGGCAGTTAAGACATCGTTTGTGATACACTTGGACCTATATGGGCCATACACATATAGTAAGAACATGGCAGTTAAGACATCGTTTGTGATACACTTGGACCTATATGGACCATACACATATAGTAAGAACATGACAGTTAAGACATCGTTTGTGATACACTTGGACCTATATGGACCATACACATATAGTAAGAACATGGCAGTTAAGACATCGTTTGTGATACACTTGGACCTATATGGGCCATACACATATAGTAAGAACATGGCAGTTAAGACATCGTTTGTGATACACTTGGACCTATATGGACCATACACATATAGTAAGAACATGGCAGTTAAGACATCGTTTGTGATACACTTGGACCTATATGGGCCATACACATATAGTAAGAACATGGCAGTTAAGACATCGTTTGTGATACACTTGGACCTATATGGAACATACACATATAGTAAGAACATGGCAGTTAAGACATCGTTTGTGATACACTTGGACCTATATGGGCCATACACATATAGTAAGAACATGGCAGTTAAGACATCGTTTGTGATACACTTGGACCTATATGGGCCATACACATATAGTAAGAACATGACAGTTAAGACATCGTTTGTGATACACTTGGACCTATATGGCCATACACATATAGTAAGAACATGGCAGTTAAGACATCGTTTGTGATACACTTGGACCTATATGGGCCATACACATATAGTAAGAACATGGCAGTTAAGACATCGTTTGTGATACACTTGGACCTATATGGAACCATACACATATAGTAAGAACATGGCAGTTAAGACATCGTTTTGTGATACACTTGGACCTATATGGAACATACACATATAGTAAGAACATGGCAGTTAAGACATCGTTTGTGCTACACTTGGACCTATATGGAACATACACATATAGTAAGAACATGGCAGTCAAGACATCGTTTGTGATACACTTGGACCTATATGGACATACACATATAGTAAGAACATGGCAGTTAAGACATCGTTTGTGATACACTTGGACCTATATGGAACATACACATATAGTAAGAACATGGCAGTTAAGACATCGTTTGTGATACACTTGGACCTATATGGAACATACACATATAGTAAGAACATGGCAGTTAAGACATCGTTTGTGATACACTTGGACCTATATGGGCCATACACATATAGTAAGAACATGGCAGTTAAGACATCGTTTGTGATACACTTGGACCCTATATGGAACATACACATATAGTAAGAACATGGCAGTTAAGACATCGTTTGTGATACACTTGGACCTATATGGAACATACACATATAGTAAGAACATGGCAGTTAAGACATCGTTTGTGATACACTTGGACCTATATGGGCCATACACATATAGTAAGAACATGGCAGTTAAGACATCGTTTGTGATACACTTGGACCTATATGGAACATACACATATAGTAAGAACATGGCAGTTAAGACATCGTTTGTGATACACTTGGACCTATATGGGCCATACACATATAGTAAGAACATGGCAGTTAAGACATCGTTTGTGATACACTTGGACCTATATGGGCCATACACATATAGTAAGAACATGACAGTTAAGACATCGTTTGTGATACACTTGGACCTATATGGGCCATACACATATAGTAAGAACATGGCAGTTAAGACATCGTTTGTGATACACTTGGACCTATATGGGCCATACACATATAGTAAGAACATGGCAGTTAAGACATCGTTTGTGATACACTTGGACCTATATGGAACATACACATATAGTAAGAACATGGCAGTTAAGACATCGTTTGTGATACACTTGGACCTATATGGAACATACACATATAGTAAGAACATGGCAGTTAAGACATCGGTTTGTGATACACTTGGACTATATGGAACATACACATATAGTAAGAACATGGCAGTTAAGACATCGTTTGTGATACACTTGGACCTATATGGACCATACACATATAGTAAGAACATGGCAGTTAAGACATCGTTTGTGATACACTTGGACCTATATGGAACATACACATATAGTAAGAACATGGCAGTTAAGACATCGTTTGTGATACACTTGGACCTATATGGAACATACACATATAGTAAGAACATGGCAGTTAAGACATCGTTTGTGATACACTTGGACCTATATGGGCCATACACATATAGTAAGAACATGGCAGTTAAGACATCGTTTGTGATACACTTGGACCTATATGGACCATACACATATAGTAAGAACATGGCAGTTAAGACATCGTTTGTGATACACTTGGACCTATATGGAACATACACATATAGTAAGAACATGGCAGTTAAGACATCGTTTGTGATACACTTGGACCTATATGGGCACATACACATATAGTAAGAACATGGCAGTTAAGACATCGTTTGTGATACACTTGGACCTATATGGAACATACACATATAGTAAGAACATGGCAGTTAAGACATCGTTTGTGATACACTTGGACCTATATGGACATACACATATAGTAAGAACATGGCAGTTAAGACATCGTTTGTGATACACTTGGACCTATATGGGCCATACACATATAGTAAGAACATGGCAGTTAAGACATCGTTTGTGATACACTTGGACCTATATGGGCCATACACATATAGTAAGAACATGGCAGTTAAGACATCGTTTGTGATACACTTGGACCTATATGGACATACACATATAGTAAGAACATGGCAGTTAAGACATCGTTTGTGATACCACTTGGACCTATATGAGGAACATACACAATAGTAAGAACATGACAGTTAAGACATCGTTTGTGATACACTTGGACCTATATGGAACATACACATATAGTAAGAACATGGCAGTTAAGACATCGTTTGTGATACACTTGGACCTATATGGCCATACACATATAGTAAGAACATGGCAGTTAAGACATCGTTTGTGATACACTTGGACCTATATGGAACATACACATATAGTAAGAACATGGCAGTTAAGACATCGTTTGTGATACACTTGGACCTATATGGGCACATACACATATAGTAAGAACATGGCAGTTAAGACATCGTTTGTGATACACTTGGACCTATATGGAACATACACATATAGTAAGAACATGGCAGTTAAGACATCGTTTGTGATACACTTGGACCTATATGGGCCATACACATATAGTAAGAACATGGCAGTTAAGACATCGTTTGTGATACACTTGGACCTATATGGAACATACACATATAGTAAGAACATGGCAGTTAAGACATCGTTTGTGATACACTTGGACCTATATGGGCCATACACATATAGTAAGAACATGGCAGTTAAGACATCGTTTGTGATACACTTGGACCTATATGGACATACACATATAGTAAGAACATGGCAGTTAAGACATCGTTTGTGATACACTTGGACCTATATGGACCATACACATATAGTAAGAACATGGCAGTTAAGACATCGTTTGTGATACACTTGGACCTATATGGACCATACACATATAGTAAGAACATGGCAGTTAAGACATCGTTTGTGATACACTTGGACCTATATGGACATACACATATAGTAAGAACATGGCAGTTAAGACATCGTTTGTGATACACTTGGACCTATATGGAACATACACATATAGTAAGAACATGGCAGTTAAGACATCGTTTGTGATACACTTGGACCTATATGGGCCATACACATATAGTAAGAACATGGCAGTTAAGACATCGTTTGTGATACACTTGGACCTATATGGGCCATACACATATAGTAAGAACATGGCAGTTAAGACATCGTTTGTGATACACTTGGACCTATATGGAACATACACATATAGTAAGAACATGGCAGTTAAGACATCGTTTGTGATACACTTGGACCTATATGGGCCATACACATATAGTAAGAACATGGCAGTTAAGACATCGTTTGTGATACACTTGGACCTATATGGAACATACACATATAGTAAGAACATGGCAGTTAAGACATCGTTTGTGATACACTTGGACCTATATGGATCATACACATATAGTAAGAACATGGCAGTTAAGACATCGTTTGTGATACACTTGGACCTATATGGAACATACACATATAGTAAGAACATGGCAGTTAAGACATCGTTTGTGATACACTTGGACCTATATGGAACATACACATATAGTAAGAACATGGCAGTTAAGACATCGTTGTGATACACTTGGACCTATATGGAACATACACATATAGTAAGAACATGGCAGTTAAGACATCGTTTGTGATACACTTGGACCTATATGGAACATACACATATAGTAAGAACATGGCAGTTAAGACATCGTTTGTGATACACTTGGACTATATGGGCCATACACATATAGTAAGAACATGGCAGTTAAGACATCGTTTGTGATACACTTGGACCTATATGGAACATACACATTATAGTAAGAACATGGCAGTTAAGACATCGTTTGTGATACACTTGGACCTATATGGACCATACACATATAGTAAGAACATGGCAGTTAAGACATCGTGTGTGATACACTTGGACCTATATGGAACATACACATATAGTAAGAACATGGCAGTTGAGACATCGTTTGTGATACACTTGGACCTATATGGAACATGCACATATAGTAAGAACATGGCAGTTAAGACATCGTTTGTGATACACTTGGACCTATATGGACCATACACATATAGTAAGAACATGGCAGTTAAGACATCGTTTGTGATACACTTGGACCTATATGGAACATACACATATAGTAAGAACATGGCAGTTAAGACATCGTTTGTGATACACTTGGACCTATATGGGCCATACACATATAGTAAGAACATGGCAGTTAAGACATCGTTTGTGATACACTTGGACCTATATGGAACATACACATATAGTAAGAACATGGCAGTTAAGACATCGTTTGTGATACACTTGGACCTATATGGGCCATACACATATAGTAAGAACATGGCAGTTAAGACATCGTTTGTGATACACTTGGACCTATATGGAACATACACATATAGTAAGAACATGGCAGTTAAGACATCGTTTGTGATACACTTGGACCTATATGGATCATACACATATAGTAAGAACATGGCAGTTAAGACATCGTTTGTGATACACTTGGACCTATATGGAACATACACATATAGTAAGAACATGGCAGTTAAGACATCGTTTGTGATACACTTGGACCTATATGGAACATACACATATAGTAAGAACATGGCAGTTAAGACATCGTTTGTGATACACTTGGACCTATATGGAACATACACATATAGTAAGAACATGGCAGTTAAGACATCGTTTGTGATACACTTGGACCTATATGGAACATACACATATAGTAAGAACATGGCAGTTAAGACATCGTTTGTGATACACTTGGACCTATATGGGCCATACACATATAGTAAGAACATGGCAGTTAAGACATCGTTTGTGATACACTTGGACCTATATGGAACATACACATATAGTAAGAACATGGCAGTTAAGACATCGTTTGTGATACACTTGGACCTATATGGAACATACACATATAGTAAGAACATGGCAGTTAAGACATCGTTTGTGATACACTTGGACCTATATGGGCCATACACATATAGTAAGAACATGGCAGTTAAGACATCGTTTGTGATACACTTGGACCTATATGGGCCATACACATATAGTAAGAACATGGCAGTTAAGACATCGTTTGTGATACACTTGGACCTATATGGAACATACACATATAGTAAGAACATGGCAGTTAAGACATCGTTTGTGATACACTTGGACCTATATGGACCATACACATATAGTAAGAACATGGCAGTTAAGACATCGTTTGTGATACACTTGGACCTATATGGAACATACACATATAGTAAGAACATGGCAGTTAAGACATCGTTTGTGATACACTTGGACCTATATGGGCCATACACATATAGTAAGAACATGGCAGTTAAGACATCATTTGTGATACACTTGGACCTATATGGAACATACACATATAGTAAGAACATGGCAGTTAAGACATCGTTTGTGATACACTTGGACCTATATGGGCCATACACATATAGTAAGAACATGGCAGTTAAGACATCGTTTGTGATACACTTGGACCTATATGGACCATACACATATAGTAAGAACATGGCAGTTAAGACATCGTTTGTGATACACTTGGACCTATATGGGCCATACACATATAGTAAGAACATGGCAGTTAAGACATCGTTTGTGATACACTTGGACCTATATGGGCCATACACATATAGTAAGAACATGGCAGTTAAGACATCGTTTGTGATACACTTGGACCTATATGGAACATACACATATAGTAAGAACATGGCAGTTAAGACATCGTTTGTGATACACTTGGACCTATATGGACCATACACATATAGTAAGAACATGGCAGTTAAGACATCGTTTGTGATACACTTGGACCTATATGGGCCATACACATATAGTAAGAACATGGCAGTTAAGACATCGTTTGTGATACACTTGGACCTATATGGAACATACACATATAGTAAGAACATGGCAGTTAAGACATCGTTTGTGATACACTTGGACCTATATGGGCCATACACATATAGTAAGAACATGGCAGTTAAGACATCGTTTGTGATACACTTGGACCTATATGGGCCATACACATATAGTAAGAACATGGCAGTTAAGACATCGTTTGTGATACACTTGGACCTATATGGAACATTCACATATAGTAAGAACATGGCAGTTAAGACATCGTATGTGATAGTGGTACATTCATAGGCGTGTTTAACAGGTGAAGGTTTGTAATTAATGTTTTCAAGCTCATGGCCAAATATTGATTCGTTTGCACATGCAATTGCATGTGACATATTGGACGATCCTAAGTTGTTTACATCACAGATGGTCGACATAATATTGGGTGGGATTTTTGTACATTTCTCGCGTGTTTTTCTCTTTTTATTTTTGCGAAAACCCATACAAAAGTCATTGTATTCGTTATTCAATGTACAGTTAAACAGATGCAAACTTTTAAACCACAAACATTACTATTCTTACGTGTCCAGTTTTTTTTTTCTACTACTACATTAGCATAATTCCTCAACTGCCGCAAGTAATAAAGTTTACTAGTTGCTTGCCCATGGTCGGTGGTTCTCTCCGGCTTCTTCCACCACTAAAACTGGTCGCCATGATATAGCTGAAAGTGACGTTAAACAACAAAAATCAATCAATCAACTACATTATATATTTATAAATCAAAAATTATATTTATGCCGGGTCTGTGTGTTTATAGTTTTATAAATATACATGTATCCCACATCTGTTGATAAGACATTATATTGTATAGGCTAAATTCAATCCAGTTTCTCCGCACTGGTATAAAAAATATGTCCTCACCAGGCCAATGGTTTACGATTGAACTTTCGCCTCACAACTGTTGTGAATGTGAAAGGAGTAAAATTTATAGCCCAATAAAAGTGCTACTTGAAAAGAAAATAACAATATAAACTTGGTTTTATTTTTTATGATTGATTATTGTTTAATGTTCAGCCAGCAGTATTTCAGCTACGAGAAAATGTTCAACAATATATTTTTAAAATATAGCTAGAAATGAGAGAGGAATGTGCCATCTGGGTCAACAACTGTCGACTGATACTGGCAATGTACTGGTGAGTTGAGTCGGTTCAAAATGTAAAAGAAGTTGTCTCTAAAATGTAGGGAGCGTTGCACTCTCCAAGCATGTTACCAACTATTCACCGTGGTCAAACTTCCCGTATTACGACATGACAATCCCCGCCTAATACTGAGTACATTCCTTTTTTTTTCCATTCGAGGACGCTCTGAATAGCTATGTGGGTTTCAATGCTGGAAATCATCTCCAATGCCCAGTGACCTACAATGTATACGGTTAAAAAAAAATACAACAACCATACGACCTCTGCGAAGTCTGTATTTTTCATATTTTCTATACAGCAGATATATTTCCTAACTGCATGCCATCAAACTCTTACTGGTCTTCATAATTTATGTGAAGATATCTGAAATATATGAAAATGATGAGGTTTGACACCAATTTTAACAATGAATGGCATTTGATGGTCAATTTGGAATCCTTAACTATTCATGAAATTATATTAACAAACCTCATACATGTATTTTAATTTTAAACTCGAGCTTCCCACAATAATTACAAAATGATCATTTCTTTCATGAACACGACTTAAAACAAAATTGCTAAATTCGTTTCAAAACTATTTGAAATTTGGCAGACGTATAACTTGGCGAGAGTTAATAGCTTTTAATTATTAGAATGTTGATGGAAACATTGAAAAGCCGTATTGTATTCAATTATTTGACAAATCTAGTGAACAATCAAGTCAGCTTGGAAATGCAGTCACTGGATCAAACATATTATGAGGCAAAGACCAAAGTGCCACCAATTTCTGGTTATGACACAGCTTCCAGTATCAATTCAGGTTAATCACATCCTTACTTGATCTGACGAAAGGTTTATGTATAACATGATGCAGTGTTCGGTGATATAACGATTGTATTGTACAAATAGCATAAGCATTCAATAAGATGTACATGCGATACGAATATCAAATATCGTTGTGTCATCTTCCAGCTTATTTTCGGAATTACATGAAATTAGATACGTCATGAAACCAAACAAATGATACGAGAATCCTGTTATGGAAGATATAGTATTGATAACGAGGTCATTTGATATTGCTTTGTAATAAGAGGTGGATATATATTATTTATCTGACATTCTAAGATACTTGATTTGAGATTAAATGTGTCAGGTTTTATCGACCACCCCTCGTCATTATCGAATTCTTAGTGAATGAATGGCAGATTGTTGTCTTACGACGATATGGTCTCGAGTTCAACCGATACGTTATAGTTAGGGTTAAACTTTCAATAATATTGCAATTATATCGTGGCGGTCAGTTGTATTGGTGGAGAAAACCACCAACCTGCGCCGCAAGTCACTGACAAACTGTATCACATAGTGTTATATCGAGTACAGCTCACCTGAACGGGATTCGAACTCACACCGTTAGTGGTGTGTACTGGTATTATCAATGTCTTGTTTGAATATATAGCATGAAGATATAGAAGGCTATTTTTTCTTTTGTATATGGCTACGTACGTGTGAATCGATTATATAGGTCCTTTTCAATACAATACAACAATCTTTATTTCGAGTAGGAAAAATAATGAATACAATACATATAGCGGTCAAAATCTTACAAATTTACTATTTGTATGTAATATTTTCTATTTTGTGTATAATCCATTTCATGTAAAAATAGATCGCATCGGCTGTATAGTGGTAAGCGTACCCACCACGAGTACGGTATATCGTGTGTTTTATCCCAGGTTCGGTCAAACCAAAGTCTATTAAATTGGTATTTGCTACTTCTCCACTAAACACACATTATTTAGAAGTGACAGCAAAGACTGTTTGATTGGGATCAGGATAATGTGTTCGAGTTGAACGACATGTCTACCCGTTGTATGTTGTTTCAATGAGCGAGCGCTAGTAAAAACTAATTAGGCGTGTTGGTCTAGTACATAGCGGACATCATCATGTCATTGAAATGTATTTTGTTCTCACCGTGGGATATATCTGAAAAAGTTGGACTTGAGCAACGATGACTTACTCACTATTTCCTGTAATATTTTGTATCATTTCGTGTAATGAATCCACTTCCATCAATTTGTAATACTAATTTTTTGTGACATTGTATATATTTCAAAAATGGTTATTTTTAGGTACTAAAAGAAATACTAGGAACGTCAAGGTTTTTTTCTCACAAAGGGAAAACGCACGTGTGAACAAATGTCTAAGAATTTTGCACAACATCATCAAAATACATGATAAAAGTAGTAACACATATTCACTGCTTTAAAAATGACAATATTTTCGACTCACCGATCGAGCGATTTTATCAATGTCAAACATCGATCTGGAACCTCTATCTTCAAGGGAATAATTTTAAAGTACATGTATATATATAACGAAATTAATGAAATGGTAGAACATGTTACATAAAATCATTATACAGACAAAATTAAATATAAACCATAATTTAAAAAAATAAATAAAAATGGTGTTGTATGTTGAAACGCATCTAGTGAGGTCGACTCTTAAACAAAATGTGTTTCGGTTTTTTTCATATTTTTTTTATGAAAATGTTGCCTTGCAACGGGACACATACAACAACCACTGTGAGCGTATGCAGGGTTTGTTGCAAGTTGTCATGTACATGTGTGCATGTATAGAGTGTATCGTAGTCTGCATAATATATAAAGATGAAACTTAGATTCCTACAAAATAAATACATTTTTGCATCCACGTGGTTTCGAAAATGGCTATAATTGTTACAAAGCAAAAACCGCATCCGGATTTTGACAGATGAAACACTGCGGAAGTAATCAATAGCTTTTAATTATCAGATTTAATGTTTGAAAATTAAATTGCCGTATTGTATGCGATAATTTGATAATCCACCATGCTTAAAACTGCAGTGATCAAATGTGATCAAAACATAATTTAAATTATTATTATTATTAATTTTGAGGAAATTACAATGTACAACCAATTTCTGAATATGAATGGATAGGACGTAAATTTCATTCCTTGCAATGGACCACCAACGTTCACTCCCAACAGACAACTGGTCTTCACGATCTGCTGCAAGCTGTATTTCACGCGTGCAATGTTCGTCGTATTATCAATAAACGAGACACTCAACTATTATCGGTGCTAGGACCGAATGGCGTATTTTATTCGTCCCGCACAACTAACCAAGGCGTTGTATCCCACAGCGGAGGAAGTAAGACAAGTTTGCCGATATCAAAGGAGTAATCAGAAGCTGTAAATCGAAGGACAGACAATATAATGGTAAAAAAAAAAGGGACAAAGGACAAAACAATGATGTAGCTTACAGTCATAACCCAACAACCCCGGATTATAGTAGTAGTGGAGATGCCGTCGTGGTTGTGATCGTATGGTAGCTAGATTTACAACTACCTGTGCAATCAGTGCATATCACCACTAACATTGTCAGTTCGAATCCCGCTGAGGTATGTGTACTCGATGCAACATTACCCGGTATGTTAAAAAGTTTGTCAGTGGCTTGCGGCAAGTCGGTGGTTTTATCCGGGTACTCCGGTTTCCTCCACCACTAAAACTGACCTCCACGAAATAACTAAAATATTGTTGAATGTGGCGTTAAATACCATAAACCTATAGTCATATTTCAATAACCCGGGATTCCAGTAATAGTGGAGAGACGTGTCAGAGAATTTATAATTCGCAACATGTAGGGGATAATATAACAATGAAATAGAAATAGTAGTATTTTTTACCACTCAAGAATTAGAAATGTATTTTTAAATTCTCTACGACATATACATTTCAAATAGTCACTAAACCGTGGGGGCTAAATGGCAACTGTATTTATACATGTATAGAAAGTAACTAAAATATCTAGTTTACTTTTTTTCCCTTTCTAGCATTTGATGAAGCTCTTAGACATGCATAGTACGTATTTTGTTCCGCATCATTTCCTTAAGAGTGGTAATTTGGGCCCAGAAAACTAGTTTCAACCCGCCACTTTTTTTCTTTTTTTTTTTTCTTAGAAATGCCTGTATCAAGCTGGGAACGTGAGTGGGCAATGCATTTGTGTGTTAGGGGTATCGATTTTGCCTCTTTCTGCGATTTTTCAATTCGATTTTTGGAACCGTTCCGACAATGTGGTATTTTTTGTTTGTCATTTTTATTCCCATTTTACAGTCTATATAGTATTCTGAAAATTCTACATTGATTGTCTATGAAATTTTGACGAAAATTACTTTTTCTTTTCACTAAATGGTGCATCTCTCAACCTAACCTAAATAGGCGAGAGTTCCAGTTTATCTGAAAGAATATATCCATTTGTGATTTGTTTAATCGGTCTTTTAATTAAAATGTGATGTAACAGGCAGTGCCAGAGCTACAATACTGTCTAGCATAAAGAAAAGGAACAGTAATATATTCAATCAAATTCTTAACTGAAGAGCAAACATTTGATTAAACTATCAACATTGAATGTTGGAGATTCTTAGTATTTAAACTAGGTATTGGAGCAAAAAAATAAGAATTAAAATTGGGTTAAGATATGGAGTTTTGGCATGTCATTGTAATTATTTAGAGAACTACTGTACTAGCTGCAAGTCAATAACCATTGCGTCTGAATGACAGATCGATGATTAGCTTGAACGAACTGCAATTCCTGGTTGTAAGTATTTCTCAATCATGATGCCTTTGTCGGTCAGATAAAAATAGACCAATGAAAAAAAAATGTTATAAGTATTTTGTTTGTTATGTTAAAATGTTGTTTATGATTTTTATTTTATTTTCAGCCTTTCTGATGTATAAAACTGATGAAATATAGACACTTAAAAAGATGAGATATCTTCGCCTTTTGGTAGTTCCGGGTTTAGAGATTGCTAAGTGAGCAGTATTTCAGCCATATACATGACCAGAGCAAACTTACAAACGATAAAACATGTAGTTAAATAGATGACGGCATATGTATGGATGTCATTATTCATAGAAGTACAATGTAATGGCTATGGTTGGAATGATAGACCAACAACTCCAAAAAGTTATTCCCTGTAAAACAAACCGCATCGGTTAGAATTTTCCGTTCGAGTGCGGTCGGGTCAAACCAAAGACTATACAATTGGTATTTGCTGCTTCTCTGCTAAACGTGCAACATTACGAAGTAAGAGCAAAAACTAGTTAGCTCGGAATCAAGATAATGTGTTCGAGTAGAGTGACATGTCTACCCACGGACTGTTACTTCAGTGAGCTAGCACTATAAAAATCAAAGTCAACGTGTTGGTCTAGTTCAATGGGGACATCATGTCATAGAATGTAACTTGTTCTCGCCATTATATAGCTGAAAAAAATGTTCAATTGCCGTTAAACTTAATCACTCACTCTTCCTCGTAATATTCTATAATTTCTATATCACAACATTACTTCGGCTTCAGTGTTAAGAGATTATAAGTACAATGTACATTATTTTTCATTTAAGATATACTTTTCTTCAACATAATTTTTTTTCTTCTCTTTTTGAAAACACGCCATTCTATTTAGATTGATTGATTGATTGATGTTTGGTGTTTCACGCCACTTTCAGCAATATTTCAGCGCACGACCAGTTTTAGTGGTGGAAGAAGCCGGAGAGAACCACCGACTATGGGCAAGTAACTGGTAAATTTGATCACTTGTGGCTGCGAGTCAAGTGCACCCTTTTTTGTAATTTACAAAGCCGGGCGCGAACCCACGCCGTATCGGTGATAGGCTTGTATGAGTTGTTAGGTAATTCAATTACCTAACTCATTGAGTCACCCGTGCCCTCCCATTCGATTTAGAGGTTGCATACAAATGTAAAGCAATAATATGAATTCACAGCTGACGCACAATGAGGAAGAAAATCGTATATTCAGAATGATATTTGATAATTATTAGAGGGAACAAATATTGATTTTGTTGATTTATGAAGACATAAAAAAAGTTTTCGCTAGTCTCTTATCTTAATTAATTGAATGATGACGAGACAAAGACCCTTTTTTCAACATTAATGCAATCTATACTTCAAGTAGAAATATTTAATTCAATTACATTAAGAAAACATGATTTGACAGTTCAAATTACAAAAAAAATGTTTTCAGTTTTCGTTAAATAATTCTATTGAGCGAGTTGAATTATATTATGAGTGTATAACGCTTCTTTAAGCAATTTGTTTTCAATATATATCAGTGGCTAAATTTATTTGAAATACGTAAATTTAAATATTTATAAATTTGAAAACCAAAGAACCAATTAAATTGGAATCCTTCGCTTGACTAAACATGTTCATGTAAATATCAAACCACAACACGGAGTAGTTTTTTTTCCGGGTATGTGTAAATCTTAATAAAGAACGAGCCACTTTCGAAGCAAACATTCACTATTGCGCTTGAGATGAAATTACAATGCGACTGAAATTCAATGTTAAAATGATTGTTCTCATGCAGCTGCTGCCTTCCAAGAAAATTACACTATAATTATTTCACACTAAACGGCATCAAAATAAAATATATCAATTACCTGTGGTATAAAAAAAACCTTTTTGATAAAAAAAACAGTTGTTGACTCCTTAAAATATTGCCACTTAAACACATTTCGACTAATTTGATTAAACTTACAATTAACCAAAAAAAAAAAAACATGCTGCTGCATATAGGAACTATCCTTATGTACATTACTTTACCTAATAGGGGAAACTAATTTTATTGTCTTATGACGTGGTGTATACCCATGCACCATATAAGTTCATTGACAACAGATGTTTTCCTACATGATCAATTGTAATTGGTAAATTATGTACAATGGATTGAACATTAGTGGCATCTTGATCATGTCAGTAATTTAATTTTATTGACATAAACTGTCCACAATTATATTATAAACAAAATAAGATACAAAGCAGTGAAACAAATATATCCTGATAAGACAGAGCTCTGAAAGAAGACACACTTTCTTATGTAAATGAATGGTACAGCTACACGAAATGACATGTTCATTAATACTCATTATTGTTACTGAAAATATAATGTAATGATATATTAAAAACAAACACACAATGCTTTGGAGAGTATTTGCTGTGAAAAAGGAACATATGCAATTAATTTAAGTTATTGTAACAATATGTACTGAAGTGTCCTAACTGATGTAATATTTGGTAATTGATTTATCATTATGGCGTTCGAAAATGGATAGAAATAGTCATACTTTTATTTTCTTTACAGCATACTTTGATTCTAAAATGTGATAAATATCTGAATTTGGATTTGTGTGAGGGATCACATATTCACAAATATGGACCAATTCGCTATTTTTCATTCCTAAGAAGGGGAATATTGCGATGTTTCCATTTTTCATGTAGCCTATTATTGCAGATATATTTCCTAACAATACATGCATGTTAATTACCGGAATTAGTAATGATACATTGAATTAAGACAAATTTTATAAAAAGAAAATTTAATAACAACCATGGAATTTTCTATGTTCCTCGACAATTTCAAAATCCGAGACGGCAAACCCTTATACTGCCAGTAACTGACCTTAAAACTCAAAGTACAAATGTTAGAAATACATGAAACTGGTAGTGTTTGAAATAAATTTTAACAATAAATGACAGTTGATGGTAAACATGCCAGAGTAGATATAAATTCCAGAACTATATTGATTAAAGTATATTGACAAACTTTACATTGCTTGCTTCAGGACTCTAGGTTCCCATATTTAGTGTAAAATTAATTTCTTTCAAAAATTTAAAAATTGTATCGTGTGCGATATTTGTAAATAAATTAGATAAAAGTTGACGTTGTTGAATGTCTCACGAACCAAAGCCTAATTGTCAATACCATCTTTCGTCATCTGTACGCAAGTGATATGAATGGCAAGATGTGCAGAATTATGTTGGCTATATATTGCGATATTAAATATTTCATTGCAATATGATAATCGTACCTCAGATTATATTTCTTGTTAAAATGAAGTAGAACATGTATAACTTTTCTATTTACTGAAAAATGATGAAAGGCTAAATCACTTTAATACTAAAAACCTTTCAAAATAAGTTAGATATATATTTTAGTTAATTATACGGTTTTGTTGGAAGAACCAGCAGATGATCTTCAAACAGGGTTTAATTGTTTTCATGAATATTTTGAATTTTGGAACTAAAAAATAACGTAAATTAAACAAAAGGAATGGCGCTTGATAATGCTAAGAACAAAATCACGCAATACCTCCTCTATATATTGCCTTGTACGGGAAGTGTTAATTTGGCTCGGAACCTTTCTAGTGCGTACCAAACTTTAAGAAGAAAGAATGGAATGCAATATCGGTCAATATGCAATATGTTTAACTCATTCGAAAATGTCGAAATATATTCCGTCTCTGCAGAAAAAATTATAAGCGATGCATTTTCATATAGTGAAAATGTATAAAGATAAAGAAGTCGCAAATGTCAAGAATTTTTTTGTCAATGTGTGACGTAAAAGTATTTTTGACATTTACGTCACCGAATATGGTACTGCTTTGACAACTATTTTACCTATTTTGTTCCTGTATTTAAATACTGTTACAGTGACAGCCGGAACCTTTGAACCGTAATGAGAGCGGGAGGTTTGGCGCCTTAAAATCTGATTCAACCCACCATTTCTTTAGAAATGCCTGTACCAAGTCAGGGTCATTACGGTTTTCACAGTTTTCCGGTTGTTGACTGATTTTGTCTGTTTATATAATTATGAGTTTTGACTTTCCCTTTGTAAGATTGTTCGGAGTTCGGTAATTTTGTTATTACCTTTATTGTAGGTATATTATAAAGAAAGACTTGTAAAAATATAGGCAAATATTGCATTTTTATTTCACAAAGAAATCTACGTGAAATATTTGATACTATATTATTATAATAGCGCATTTTGCATCAAAAATTCGATATCATTTGTTAAAAAAATATATTTTTTAATTCACCCAGTTTTTATTTTATTTGTGAGTAGTAGGTTGATTGTACTTTACTGATGTCTATTGGTAAATCCCATATATAATAATTCTAATTTATTTTTTTATAGTTTTCATTTTATGATCTATAACATTGTAGATCTCAGAAGACCAATGCAGTTATTTTAATGTGCATACTGTTATGTGAATTGATTGCACCATCATCTGACGTTAATCCGTGTAATGATTGTATGATATTTAAAATGCATGACTAAGTTATAACAATGTAAAACAATTCTCCAATGAAAATCTCTTATATATATATCTTTATTCTCATCACCAAATGACATAGGTACAGAGAAGACATAGACACAATTATATACAATATATACAATATATACACAATATTAGAACACAGGAAAACAGTTAGCTAGGAGGACACACCCTTTCATTTATGATCCGTATAAATTTACATAGATTAGTCAGATTCAGTCTATTTGTTGACGCCATAATCCCCAAGAAGTTAATGATATTTGGTCTTTTTGTATATCTCTTCTTGATATAAATATCTCTATATTGCTTAAAATATGGACAATTTAAAATATAATGGAATTCATCACCAATTTCCTCTAAATTACATAAATTACATTTTCTATTTTCGCGCGGTATGTTATTCCATCTTCCATGTTCTATTGGCAGTTTATGGTTTGTTGTTCGAAATTTACATAGAGTTAAGAAATCTTTTTCGTCTAAAATATCAAAATATTGTTAAAAAATAAACGTTTCTTTAAAAATACAATAATTTAGGGTTTTAGAACAATTGTGTAATGTTTCTCGCCATGTCTGCTGGAATTGATCGTGCAATCTCATTTTTATATTGGATTTTTAACCAGACTTCACTAATGAAAATTTGTGTTTCCCAAATATACGAAAAACCACATTCATCTAAAATAGTTTTTACACTGTTTAACCAAGACAAATTTGAATTCTGTGTATTACATAAATGGTACATTAAGCGATACAAAAGAGCAAATTTTTGACTGTTTTCCTGTTATAAGTTTGATCCAGTATGACACCATCCGCTGTTTTATATCTATATAGAGGGGGTAGCGTCCCAATTCACCATAAATCATACAATTTGGAGTTGAAGATTTGAGATTTAGTAGAAGCTTACAATATTTCAAATGTACTCTCTCAATTATATCACAGTTACTTAATCCCCATAATTCACAACCATAAAGTAATATAGGTTTTACCATTTTATCAAAAAAATCAAGTTGACATGAAATAGAAAGATTGTGGAATTTTCCTCTTTTCAGGATTTCGTACATTGCTTTGGTCCCTTTATCAGCAAGTGTTTTAATTGCCCTTTTAAAGTTTCCCGTTTTTGTCAATAATAAACCCAAATAATTAAATTCCTTCACAATTTCAATTTCGCTGTTGCTATATGTAAATTGTAAATTTTGTGGTAATCTTCCATTTGTAAAGCATACAATTTTAGTTTTGTCTATATTTACTTTTAATTTCCAAGCCAAGCAATAATCATGGAAAATATTTAATTGTTTTTGAAGGTCTTCGGGGGTTTCTGCCATTAGGACGGTGTCATCTGCATAAAGCAATAGAAATATGTTTATATATACATTCATAATAATTTCAATATCTTGTGAAATTGTGAGAAGACCTGTAACATTGTGGTTTTCTAAAAAATCTTCCAGATCATTCAAAAATATTGCAAATAAGAAAGGGGACAAGTTTTCACCTTGTCTGATGCCATTATCACATGGAAAATAATCGGATTTACTGTTATTAAAAATAATGTTTGATTTGATATCTTTATATATATTCTGTATTACATTTAACATTTTCCCATTTATATTATTAATTAACAATTTGTACCACAATCCTTCCCGCCAGATTTTATCAAAGGCCTTCTCAAAATCTGTAAACGCACAATACATTTTTTTCTTTTTCCTTTTTAAAAGTTCAAAGAATGAATACAATGTAAATAAATTATCAACTGTACAATAGCCTTGCCTGAAACCACACTGATTTTCATGCATAACAAAGAAATCGTCAGAATATTTACTCAGTCTCTCACTCAAAATAGCCGTAAAAAGTTTACCCAAACAGCTAACTAATGTTATTGGTCTAAAGTTTTTGGGGTCATTACTGTCTCCTTTATTTTTGTAGATAGGGATTATGTTTCCAACCACCCAACTCTCAGGTATAAACCCAGTGTCGAACATCAAGTTAAATAGTTTTTCGTAAATTTCAATGAACTGGTTTGAAGTTGTTTTTATGTATTCGTTTATGATAGCATCTTCACCCCCTGCCTTATTATTTTTCAATTTTTGAATACATTTTATAATTTCGTCGTTTTGGATGTATAAATTCAGATTATAATTCTGTCCGTTCATCATATCATCATTCAGAGAAGGTATATCTATTTCATCAAAATTCGATGGAGCCCCATTTAAATTTTTAAAAAATTGTAAGAGATTTTCAATAGATATATTTGGTTGTTTTTTGTGTCTACCACTATTAAGTATTTTCCAATATTCTTTCGGATTATTTGTGCGTAAATTTCTCAACTGTTTTGTTATTTTGTTTCTATATAATTTCTGATTCTTATCTAGTGTTCTTTTATAATATTTTTCGGAGTTATTTAATTCTTCTTTGTTTTTTTCAGTTCGATTTTTCTTATATTTTCTCCTTAATTTTCTATAATTTTGTCGGGCTAATTTGCATTCTACGTTAAACCAGGGCTTATCTTCTGATTTTTTCTGACGTGGTCGACTTTTCGTTGAACAAAAAGTACCAAAAGTAATTTTAGCACTTTCTACAAATATTTCACCGATATTTTCAACAATTGAGTTAACACTGCCGGGGGTCATGTCGTCTCCTGGGCGTGATAATTCAATTATCAGGTTGTTAATTCTTTCTTGATTAATATTTTTTTGAAAATCTAATAATTTTTACCTTTTCAACATTCTCTTGAACGTGTTCGGATGTGTTTTGGCAAGAATCATCAAGCAAAGCATTGCCATGTAAAGTTATAGATAGTGGACAATGTACATCAGATAACAAACTAGAAAATTCTAAAACCTTTAAACAGTGAAATTTGTTTAAAAAATGTATATTACTAATACAGTAGTCAACTACACTTGTACCTTTACATGTAAAGTTTCCATCCTTGTCACCGTTTAATCTCCCATTAAGAATAAACATATTGTTACCCTTACAAAAATCTAATAATAGAGCACCATGTCTGTTTTTCCCTAAATCTTTTTTTTCCTTTCCCTTGGAATTTCAAGTATATCCAGACAACTGACACCATTTTCTATAAAATCTGAAAATGTATTTGCTTCATCTTTTTCATCAAATAAAAAATAATCTTTTTCTACTGAAGTTCTTCCATTAAAATCCCCAATCAAGCTAATATATTTATACTGAGATGACAAGTATAGAAACTCATTCTCAATCTGACTGAAAGCATCCTATGAAGAATATGATGTATAAGCGGGTGGTATGTAAACGATTCCAAAAACTGAATCTGTGTCACTATTTAGTAAATGTGAGTTCACCGTAAACCAATAAACAAATTTACTGTCAGTTTCAATAGGTTCTATGAACTTCTCGTATTTGTCTTTAAACCCTAACAAAATTCCCCCAGATTTAACTTTTGCAATTTTTTTCCGGTTTTTTAATTTGAAAATATACCCAGGCAATTTTATTTCATCTCCGTCATCAGTCTTTGATTCTACTAAACATATAATATCGTGATTTCTAACTAAATTTTCAAACTCGGGATATTGTAACCTTTTCTTTATTCCACAACAATTTAGGGATAAAATATTTAAAGAGTCAGGGGGCGGACTTTCAGTCAGACTAGAGTATGACGTGTCAATAGTATCATTTAAATCATTAACATTAACAGTATTTACAACATTATCACTATGTACTGAAATATTTTCAATGTTTTCATTCATATCGTGTGATACTGTAACATCGGTGGCATTACAAGTATCTATTACAAAACTGTTACTTATTTCTTACGAGAAATGAATTGTTGTATACATGGATATGTAGTGCGCAAAGCAATATCTTGAAATACTGGTGACAGCTGAATAATGGTTGACACATTAGTCTAATGTATATAACTGTTACTTTCTATTCGTATCAAAACTCAGTTGTAATGGTATTTTGTAAAGAATCTGGACCTGTTATAAAAATGTGTAATGTGCACACCAGCTAATATAACGTGTTCTCCTACATGATAAGAAGAGTTTGAAGATACCAAAGGGGTAATCACAGTCCGTAAATTGAAGAAAGACATACAACACAATGGCCAAACGAAACAGGATAAAAGTAAAGATCCAGTAACACGAACCCCACGAAACCTAAAAGCATGTGATGAACTCGGATGCTCCCGAAGACAGAAGATAACAAGCTGTGATAAAGAGAATCTAAATCAATATAGAAAGACATTTATGGGACCATAAAGATAGAAAATATACAAAAAGTAACATAAATCAACGGAAACAAACATCAAAATAAAGATGTGAAAGACGGACCTCATCAAAAACTACGTGATGTACATAGTTAATAAAACATGCGCACCAAATAATGCAATGTCCGCACGAAAAATTATAATGTGATCACCAAATAATGCAGTGTTCGCACGAAAAATATTATGCAAGAATCAGAACCAAATACCATGTGTGTTTTTCAAGCAACCCTTGTGACTGAAACAATTTACTGATGCCACTGTTTTATATGTCAATTGAGAACAATGATTTAAAACAAGCCAAGTAGTAACAGTATATTATTTAGAAAACAATAATTGCACCGTGGAGATGCATGTTCGTTTATCTTTACTGTGAAGGCATTATCTTGCATTATTTTACTCCCAAAAGACAAAATTATTCCGGTAATACAAGGAAGTAAATTATATTTATACTTCCTATATCGTGATCATTCAATATGCAATTTATATAATAATGTTGTGTTAGCAATGACTATATGGCATAGTCATTGCTAAGACAACATTATTATTATTATTATTATTATTATGCTGACTGTTATATGTAGACAAAATATATTGAGAACTATTACAATAAAGGAGGTCCTGATATTGGTGACTAATATATTGGATCAGATAGTCTTGAAAGTGTGAGAATATTCTTTGTTTCATTTAAGGCTTTAAAAATATAAAGATTTCTGAAGTTTGAAATTTAATTAACAACAATAACAAGTATTAAAAAACAGTAACATGAATAATAATGTTGGTGGCGACTATGATAGATTGACAGATTGGATCCGCCCCCTTGCACGTGGACTAGCTATATATAGCTTGACAGACAGCTGAAAACCCAACCTTCCCCACGTGAAACTGGCATAGTAGATGTACTATTTTCGCATAGTATATCAACGCTATATAATTCTTTGTGATATATGCCAAAATATCGTATGAACTTATATAACAGAAGAAATTTACAGAAAGCATAATAATGTGTAATATATTAAGGCTAACGATAAAAGTTGACATTATTACTGTTTTATTAGACGGGTGGTGTTTAACCCCGCCACTTTTTATTGAAGCGCATGTACCAAGCCAGAAAAATGAGCGCTCATATCTTTGTGCGTTAATGGCATCAATTGTGCTTGTTTCTCCGATTTTTCTATTGGATTTTGGAACTGTACCGACAGTATGGTATTTTTTTCGTTTTTCATTTTATTAAATCCTGTTTTTCACTCATACCCAACTCTTCCAGCACTACACTGTCAGAACCGTGCCAAAGTTCTAAAAATTTTAGAAAGGGGAAAAATCGATACCACTAATTAATCAGATACGACCGATACAGGGATTTCAATTTAAAAGTGACGGGGTTGAACTAGTTTCATGTGCCTAAATCTGCTCTCATGGAAGTGTTTTGCACATGTGAACAAAATGCCAACGCTCGTATATAACTGGATGTGCGGTTTGCTTAAAGAACGCCAAGTCCTTAGCTAATATTATGATACATATGTGTATATAATACTACTGTATTGCATAAAATATTCACATTAAGTAAAGTTCTAATTACGGATAAGAATCCAACATATTCATTTTATTCAAGACGCATTGTTATTAAAATGGCGTTTAACGCCACTTTCAACAACATTTCAGTTATTTCGTTGTGGTCAGTTTTATTGGTGAAAGAGACTGGAGTACCCAGGGAAGACCACCGACCGACCTGTCGCAAGTCAATGACAAACTTCATCACAAAATGCAGTATCGAGTACACTTCGCCATGAGCGGGATTCGAACTCACAACGTTAGTGGTAATAGGAACTGTTTGCATATGTAGTTGTAAATCCAACATCTCATCTGGAAATCGCATTGGACACCAATATACATAAATAAATACAAATAACATCAATAAAACATGAACCCATACAAATCAAATGAAGCTCATTCTTAGATTAAATTAAGACCACCCACAAACATATGTTGCAAGGCGTTAAGTAATCTTGCAAAACATTATATACTACGTTATTGTCAAGTACGTACCTTGTATATTACAAAGGAACACATGTTTATATAAAGTAGACAATAATAACGTAAACTATTCTGAATATTTATCCCATATAAATCTATTGCATTTGGTCAAACCTAATAGACTGGGTTGCACAAACATTATTTAGCTTTAAGTGTCAATTAAAACTTAAGTGAGACTTAAATTTACTTGAAATGTACATAGATTTAATTTACACTTAAGGGATAATTGAAACTTAAATTTAATTGACGTTTGTGCAATCCAGTCCAGACAAGTTATCTAAATACTTAAAAAAAGGGTTAGTTTATCTAATTGTCATGATAAGAAGGTATATAATAGTCATACGTTACAGAATGATATGCTTCAAAAGTGATTCAAGGTAAACATTGGTTCAACTGAACAAGACAAATGTAATCTAAGACAAATGTATGAAATAAATGCCATTTTTCAAATCTACACTCGGACATGATCGTTGTTGGTTGAACTTTAAACGTTTCATCATCACAAATATTAACATTATTTATATGCACATTCGTCCTCTACATATTATTTCTAATGTTGTAAAGTTAAAGACAGATAGCGAAATAATAACATCAGACTCAAGTAAGTCGCAGTGCCACACAACCTTTTTTCCTGACATTACAACTACTCGATTATTCTAGCAACAGTCCAAGATATCTTACAAGCTTATATTAAGAGTGTGCACATAGATCTCTGTGCATCTAAATAAGGGTAATAACAAAATTACCGAACTCCGAACAATCTTCCGAAGGGAAAGTCAAAACTCATAAGTATATAAACAGACAAAATCAGTCAACAACCGGAAAACTGGGAACACCGTAATGACCCTGACTTATTTAAGTCCTAAATAAACTTTTTTTTATCTCTAATTTGTAATAACGAATGGAGAGAAACGACTTCCATACATTGTAAGACTGAAAACTCACTACTAGCTAGGGCTCAAATAAATATGTCTGATTTTATTATGTCACTTGATTTGTGATTCTATCTTTATTTCCATATTTAGAATGCATTATACTTGAAAGTTGGGGCCATGACGGTGGGTGGTGACTGCATGGTATATGTAGTTGGATTTACAACTACATATGCAATCGGTGCTTATCACCACTTACGGTGGGGTGTACTAGATACAATCTTGTGTGATGAAGATTGTTTGGTGACTTGCGACATGCCGGTTGTTTTCTCTGGTGATCCGGTTTCCTCCACCAATAACCTTGACCGCCACGAAATAACTGACATTTTGGTGAACGTGGCGTTAAAGACCACAACTTTAACCACCCTACTTCGAAGTAGTGAGTTTTTACTACTAATTGCACAACAGAGGATTGCTAAAATATTGTTCTCCGCGTACATGTCAATCATAAAATGAAACTTACATGGTTTACGTACGTGGTTTAAACATAAAAACAGTTGCGACATTGATAACTTTGTACCTGAACCATTTGTATTGTTAAGTGATAATAAATATATAATGTTTCGTGTCCCCACTCAATATCACGACCTAGTATTTCTTAATTGTTATACATAAAAGATTCATCTAGAGATATTCCGAATATCGTTCATTTACCTTTCGTGCACCCATTCTTTATTTATCCACGGTTTAATATACAATAAATATTCATATTTATTATTCATCAACTGCACCAAATAACTTCGATTTCAATACGAATAAATACTGTTAGCTCCATGTAGGTTTTATAGTCAACAATAAATGATAACCAATTGACCTCGCGATTTATTAATTAACCTTGGTTGATTCGTTTCAGTATTGAGCTTGAGTTGGTGGTTCAGCTGAGAGTTTTCTTATATCACATAAATTGTGATGATTAATGCAGGAAAGCAGGTTTGATATATTAAATATAATCATGGGATAATATGCACTATCTGCATAGACAGATAACAAGTTTCTTGAATGCAACGAAAGATACAGGGCAGCCACATATATAATATCTTTAGTAAGAGAGAATCTACAACTGAACATATATAATCTAACACACCGAGCGATCAGCAAAACGTGACGGATTGTACAGGATGTCGGAATACTCAGGTTTTTATTTTAGTTAACAAAAATATTTTGGAACCATAATTTTTTATCGGATGTCACATGATGTCGGATTGTACGAGTTCCACTGTATATGTAAATGAACATGATAGACCATAAGGAACGTTATTTCTATTGCTGTTCTACATTTCACAGTCGTAGTATTTTTCAATTATGAGCATAGCGCATACAAGAAGAAAACTACCCGCAGCATAACTTATTAACGGAAAAAAAGGGAGTGCGACCATCGTATTGTTTTACACAAACCATATCATTATAAATTTTGGTCAACCTCTTAATTTTTGATAAGGTTAAGCCTAGACAGTTCTTAGACATAAGACAAAAGATTTCTTACTAAACAAACCTTTAACCTCATTAAATGTTTCGGTCTTAATTTGGACTTTCCGCTCATCAATCAATCTATCAGCAGTTGCTAAATTTGATATCTACGTTTTTAGAGTAATTCAATAATATGTGTAATGTACTAATTTCAAATAATATTAATTGATCTAGCAAAATTATATTAAAGTGTTTCCATAAACAGATTAAAGTTTTGACTTTATATATAGTTCATGTCCGTTGTTTATTCAACTTATGACCGTTAATTGAATAGTTCAGTCTACGTCAGAATGCAAAATGAAATTAGCATCTTTCATTGTAATTGAATCTAATGATTTAAATGGGTCATGAAAACAGCTTCCAAAGAATATGACAGGAATAACAAAACAAAACTCTAAACTAAAAGTACCGCCCACAACGTTGTTTGATTGCCAACACGAATTAGATCGCCCATTATGAGGAAATGGTGGTTTTGGTTTGACTCCATAGTGCACTGTCCTTTTTCGAAGCACAATGCTAGCTTTGCTATTTAATGCACATTACGGTGAGTTTCGTGCACAACACAGAAAAAGCATGCTATTTGTCATACGTTAGAATCATTTTGTCTAACTTTCAATTCTTTGATTTAGACTTTTCTTATATAATAATTCGCTGTAACCTGTCATCCTGATTTAATCAATTACATCAGATATACTTGTAAATAAGCAGTTACAATGTTAGTTTGTCTGTTACATGTGTTAAAAGCAAATCTGTCTTTGATATAGCCTAACATTACCCTTTTTCACACTATATAATTTAATTTTGTATTTAGTTAGTATCCTAATCTCATTTTTTATGAAGCGACCCTCCCTTTTATAAATTCGGCCTGATGCAAGTATACACGCACATTACCCTAAATCGATTTGATTAAACTTTTCATTTCATTTCCTGTCATATAGAATTCTACCTGTTGACTACAATATTAGAATCGTTAAGGGATCCTTTGCTGTCAAAACATTTCAGAAATGTTTTCAATCTTCTCAAATCAAATTCGTTAAATTAAAAGAGTAATATTTAATTGATATGGAACTCAATCTACATTTCCATCCAGTAAATCCTTGTCTGTAGTAAACACTGCCTCAGAGACAGTAAATTGATTGATTGAATATTTATCACGTTTCATGCCTAAATAAACGCTACTATGTTTATTTTCAGCGCGATGTTATTACTTGGATTGGTTATATGGTGACCTATTATAATTCTATTGTATGCTTTATTAACCAGTACTAGACAAATATAGATGGAAATTAGATTGTATTGTTAGGAGGTCAGACAATCGGTTTTCTTTCCTATGCGAATCTAGAGGGATCCACGATGTTGTGGTTTATATGTCGTATGCGTTTATTCTGATGTTCATGAATATGAATATATATATATATATATACGTCTGAAAATTAATCCAAACAGTGTTAGAATCAGATTTTAGAGCTGTCAATTTTTGTTCTTCCCTCGACGGGATTTGAACCCACATGATTGATACACTGCAGCACCATTCGCTTAGCCTTACGTCCAGCGCCCTAGACCACTCGACCACATCCACTCCCTATATATATACATAGACCCTATGATGGATCATGTTATAAAGGAATGTATCTTATAACATTTCATAGTAATATGTTTACAGACTAATAATTTGATAAACATAGCGATGCAGTTATTGTATTTTGATACAGGTTGACTATATTTTTGGTGTTTAACGCCACTTTCAGCAATATTTCAGCTATATCATGGCGACCAGTTTTAGTGGTGGAAGAGGCCGGAGTATCCGGAGAGAACCACTGACTACATGTATGGGCAAGCAACTGGTAAACTTTATCACTTGCGGCTGCGAGTCGAGTGCACCCTTTTTGTAATTTACAAAGCCAGGCGCGAACCCACGCCGTGTTGGTGATAGGTTTGTATGAGTTGTTAGGTAATCCAACTACCTAAGTCATTGAGCCACCCGGGCCCTTATTTTGATACAGGTGTATGTATATATATATATATATACGTCTGAAAATTAAACCAAACAGTGTTAGAATTAGATTTTAGAGCTGTCAAATTTTTGTTCTTCCCTCGACGGGATTTGAACCCACACCATTGTTACACTGCAGCACCATTCGCTTAGCCTTACGTCCAGCGCCCTAGACCACTCGACTACATCCACTCCCTAAAAAAGGAGCTTCAATAGTCGTAGTGTTACCTTGTCTCGTAAGGCAAATCTAGGGATAGGCGTAAGACATGTGTATAAGCGTGTGTAGATGGTACATATATACTTAATATTATAATTTGACAGCAATCTAACTCAGCAATTTTTAATATATTGGATAGGATAATGAAGAATTATTCACTATACAGTCACAGGAAATAAAGTATATTATACAAACGTCTAGAAGCAAGTGACAACCATACAATATATCTGTCCCACTGGATCTCAAAGTTACTTTAAAGGATACTAGGTTAATACTAAATATTATATACGTCTGAAAATTAAACCAAACAGTGTTAGAATTAGATTTTAGAGCTGTCAAATTTTTGTTCTTCCCTCGACGGGATTTGAACCCACACCATTGTTACACTGCAGCACCATTCGCTTAGCCTTACGTCCAGCGCCCTAGACCACTCGACTACATCCACTCCCTAAAAAAGGAGCTTCAATAGTCGTAGTGTTACCTTGTCTCGTAAGGCAAATCTAGGGATAGGCGTAAGACATGTGTATAAGCGTGTGTAGATGGTACATATATACTTAATATTATAATTTGACAGCAATCTAACTCAGCAATTTTTAATATATTGGATAGGATAATGAAGAATTATTCACTATACAGTCACAGGAAATAAAGTATATTATACAAACGTCTAGAAGCAAGTGACAACCATACAATATATCTGTCCCACTGGATCTCAAAGTTACTTTAAAGGATACTAGGTTAATACTAAATATTATATACGTCTGAAAATTAAACCAAACAGTGTTAGAATTAGATTTTAGAGCTGTCAAATTTTTGTTCTTCCCTCGACGGGATTTGAACCCACACCATTGTTACACTGCAGCACCATTCGCTTAGCCTTACGTCCAGCGCCCTAGACCACTCGACTACATCCACTCCCTAAAAAAGGAGCTTCAATAGTCGTAGTGTTACCTTGTCTCGTAAGGCAAATCTAGGGATAGGCGTAAGACATGTGTATAAGCGTGTGTAGATGGTACATATATACTTAATATTATAATTTGACAGCAATCTAACTCAGCAATTTTTAATATATTGGATAGGATAATGAAGAATTATTCACTATACAGTCACAGGAAATAAAGTATATTATACAAACGTCTAGAAGCAAGTGACAACCATACAATATATCTGTCCCACTGGATCTCAAAGTTACTTTAAAGGATACTAGGTTAATACTAAATATTATATACGTCTGAAAATTAAACCAAACAGTGTTAGAATTAGATTTTAGAGCTGTCAAATTTTTGTTCTTCCCTCGACGGGATTTGAACCCACACCATTGTTACACTGCAGCACCATTCGCTTAGCCTTACGTCCAGCGCCCTAGACCACTCGACTACATCCACTCCCTAAAAAAGGAGCTTCAATAGTCGTAGTGTTACCTTGTCTCGTAAGGCAAATCTAGGGATAGGCGTAAGACATGTGTATAAGCGTGTGTAGATGGTACATATATACTTAATATTATAATTTGACAGCAATCTAACTCAGCAATTTTTAATATATTGGATAGGATAATGAAGAATTATTCACTATACAGTCACAGGAAATAAAGTATATTATACAAACGTCTAGAAGCAAGTGACAACCATACAATATATCTGTCCCACTGGATCTCAAAGTTACTTTAAAGGATACTAGGTTAATACTAAATATTATATACGTCTGAAAATTAAACCAAACAGTGTTAGAATTAGATTTTAGAGCTGTCAAATTTGTGTTCTTCCCTCGACGGGATTTGAACCCACACCATTGTTACACTGCAGCACCATTCGCTTAGCCTTACGTCCAGCGCCCTAGACCACTCGACTACATCCACTCCCTAAAAAAGGAGCTTCAATAGTCGTAGTGTTACCTTGTCTCGTAAGGCAAATCTAGGGATAGGCGTAAGACATGTGTATAAGCGTGTGTAGATGGTACATATATACTTAATATTATAATTTGACAGCAATCTAACTCAGCAATTTTTAATATATTGGATAGGATAATGAAGAATTATTCACTATACAGTCACAGGAAATAAAGTATATTATACAAACGTCTAGAAGCAAGTGACAACCATACAATATATCTGTCCCACTGGATCTCAAAGTTACTTTAAAGGATACTAGGTTAATACTAAATATTATATACGTCTGAAAATTAAACCAAACAGTGTTAGAATTAGATTTTAGAGCTGTCAAATTTTTGTTCTTCCCTCGACGGGATTTGAACCCACACCATTGTTACACTGCAGCACCATTCGCTTAGCCTTACGTCCAGCGCCCTAGACCACTCGACTACATCCACTCCCTAAAAAAGGAGCTTCAATAGTCGTAGTGTTACCTTGTCTCGTAAGGCAAATCTAGGGATAGGCGTAAGACATGTGTATAAGCGTGTGTAGATGGTACATATATACTTAATATTATAATTTGACAGCAATCTAACTCAGCAATTTTTAATATATTGGATAGGATAATGAAGAATTATTCACTATACAGTCACAGGAAATAAAGTATATTATACAAACGTCTAGAAGCAAGTGACAACCATACAATATATCTGTCCCACTGGATCTCAAAGTTACTTTAAAGGATACTAGGTTAATACTAAATATTATATACGTCTGAAAATTAAACCAAACAGTGTTAGAATTAGATTTTAGAGCTGTCAAATTTTTGTTCTTCCCTCGACGGGATTTGAACCCACACCATTGTTACACTGCAGCACCATTCGCTTAGCCTTACGTCCAGCGCCCTAGACCACTCGACTACATCCACTCCCTAAAAAAGGAGCTTCAATAGTCGTAGTGTTACCTTGTCTCGTAAGGCAAATCTAGGGATAGGCGTAAGACATGTGTATAAGCGTGTGTAGATGGTACATATATACTTAATATTATAATTTGACAGCAATCTAACTCAGCAATTTTTAATATATTGGATAGGATAATGAAGAATTATTCACTATACAGTCACAGGAAATAAAGTATATTATACAAACGTCTAGAAGCAAGTGACAACCATACAATATATCTGTCCCACTGGATCTCAAAGTTACTTTAAAGGATACTAGGTTAATACTAAATATTATATACGTCTGAAAATTAAACCAAACAGTGTTAGAATTAGATTTTAGAGCTGTCAAATTTTTGTTCTTCCCTCGACGGGATTTGAACCCACACCATTGTTACACTGCAGCACCATTCGCTTAGCCTTACGTCCAGCGCCCTAGACCACTCGACTACATCCACTCCCTAAAAAAGGAGCTTCAATAGTCGTAGTGTTACCTTGTCTCGTAAGGCAAATCTAGGGATAGGCGTAAGACATGTGTATAAGCGTGTGTAGATGGTACATATATACTTAATATTATAATTTGACAGCAATCTAACTCAGCAATTTTTAATATATTGGATAGGATAATGAAGAATTATTCACTATACAGTCACAGGAAATAAAGTATATTATACAAACGTCTAGAAGCAAGTGACAACCATACAATATATCTGTCCCACTGGATCTCAAAGTTACTTTAAAGGATACTAGGTTAATACTAAATATTATATACGTCTGAAAATTAAACCAAACAGTGTTAGAATTAGATTTTAGAGCTGTCAAATTTTTGTTCTTCCCTCGACGGGATTTGAACCCACACCATTGTTACACTGCAGCACCATTCGCTTAGCCTTACGTCCAGCGCCCTAGACCACTCGACTACATCCACTCCCTAAAAAAGGAGCTTCAATAGTCGTAGTGTTACCTTGTCTCGTAAGGCAAATCTAGGGATAGGCGTAAGACATGTGTATAAGCGTGTGTAGATGGTACATATATACTTAATATTATAATTTGACAGCAATCTAACTCAGCAATTTTTAATATATTGGATAGGATAATGAAGAATTATTCACTATACAGTCACAGGAAATAAAGTATATTATACAAACGTCTAGAAGCAAGTGACAACCATACAATATATCTGTCCCACTGGATCTCAAAGTTACTTTAAAGGATACTAGGTTAATACTAAATATTATATACGTCTGAAAATTAAACCAAACAGTGTTAGAATTAGATTTTAGAGCTGTCAAATTTTTGTTCTTCCCTCGACGGGATTTGAACCCACACCATTGTTACACTGCAGCACCATTCGCTTAGCCTTACGTCCAGCGCCCTAGACCACTCGACTACATCCACTCCCTAAAAAAGGAGCTTCAATAGTCGTAGTGTTACCTTGTCTCGTAAGGCAAATCTAGGGATAGGCGTAAGACATGTGTATAAGCGTGTGTAGATGGTACATATATACTTAATATTATAATTTGACAGCAATCTAACTCAGCAATTTTTAATATATTGGATAGGATAATGAAGAATTATTCACTATACAGTCACAGGAAATAAAGTATATTATACAAACGTCTAGAAGCAAGTGACAACCATACAATATATCTGTCCCACTGGATCTCAAAGTTACTTTAAAGGATACTAGGTTAATACTAAATATTATATACGTCTGAAAATTAAACCAAACAGTGTTAGAATTAGATTTTAGAGCTGTCAAATTTTTGTTCTTCCCTCGACGGGATTTGAACCCACACCATTGTTACACTGCAGCACCATTCGCTTAGCCTTACGTCCAGCGCCCTAGACCACTCGACTACATCCACTCCCTAAAAAAGGAGCTTCAATAGTCGTAGTGTTACCTTGTCTCGTAAGGCAAATCTAGGGATAGGCGTAAGACATGTGTATAAGCGTGTGTAGATGGTACATATATACTTAATATTATAATTTGACAGCAATCTAACTCAGCAATTTTTAATATATTGGATAGGATAATGAAGAATTATTCACTATACAGTCACAGGAAATAAAGTATATTATACAAACGTCTAGAAGCAAGTGACAACCATACAATATATCTGTCCCACTGGATCTCAAAGTTACTTTAAAGGATACTAGGTTAATACTAAATATTATATACGTCTGAAAATTAAACCAAACAGTGTTAGAATTAGATTTTAGAGCTGTCAAATTTTTGTTCTTCCCTCGACGGGATTTGAACCCACACCATTGTTACACTGCAGCACCATTCGCTTAGCCATACGTCCAGCGCCCTAGACCACTCGACTACATCCACTCCCTAAAAAAGGAGCTTCAATAGTCGTAGTGTTACCTTGTCTCGTAAGGCAAATCTAGGGATAGGCGTAAGACATGTGTATAAGCGTGTGTAGATGGTACATATATACTTAATATTATAATTTGACAGCAATCTAACTCAGCAATTTTTAATATATTGGATAGGATAATGAAGAATTATTCACTATACAGTCACAGGAAATAAAGTATATTATACAAACGTCTAGAAGCAAGTGACAACCATACAATATATCTGTCCCACTGGATCTCAAAGTTACTTTAAAGGATATATAAAATTTAATATTCGTTATTATCATGCCCACACGACTATAAGTTAGGGCGGTATATTGTTTTACCCATATCCGTACGTCTGCTTTTCAGCTCAGATACATGTATGGGGTACATGGGTTGTCCAGCTAACTCCTCGTAACGTTTTCAAACTAGGAACTATTTGTTTTACAGTATATGTACCAAAGGTGTGCATATTACCACGATTGTTATTTTCTTTTTTGTTTCGCATACTCATTATTCACATATGATCCACAAAGTCTGCATAGAAAACTAGAGATTGAGCAACACGAACATTACTAAAACCAGGAAGTAAATTCCATTAGTTGCACCTGTCGTATTACTTATGTGAAAGATCTGGCATAAGTCAGGTACGAGGAGAGGACGGGATTTGACTCTGACAGACGGAACATATTCGTGGTCGCATGTTTCACAGACATTATGAAACGGTTAGCCAAGTCATCATGGCAACCTTGTAGATTTGGTGAAGTGACAACTTCAACTGTACTATAAAGAAGACCTTGATAGTACAATCCTTTATGAAAGATACTGTGATCTGACACTCAAGCTTTAGAATATCTTATATATAAATATATGCTGCTGAAATATTGATTTGGAGAGTCAGAGTTCATGGTTAAACAACCGACCATCATAAAGTATTTCAAATGCAATAATATCATGCACAACCGCCATGAGCCCATTTAAGAGGAGATATGGTCTAGATATAATAAGGTTTTATCTAAAACAACCTCGCGTATATCATAATTTCATTTTTGTGTTTCTTATACTGCAAAAATCACCAAATGTCTAATCAAAAATCAATCGTTTCAATATACTGAACATGAAATCTGATATAATCAGGTAGATTTAACACATGCGACTGTTTTATCTCCCTATGGAAAAACTCGCAACATTATTTAGATAAACATTGGATATGCAAGCCAAAGTAATACCCATGGCGCCTATTATTTATTTTAATGCATGCTTTTATTTTACATTATTCAAAGATCTGTACAGATATTCATTTATGTTCCATCTTCCAATGTAGTCTCACTCATTTATCGAGTTTTTATGGGATGTTTTAAGAACATTATGACCGACATTTTGTGTTCTGATATAATTTTTCAAAATATTATAAGATTAAACACTGTTTTTTAGGAAATTATCTATGTATAAACTCCGGCAGCTCACTCACAAACTGAATAGGACTTTATGTAAAGTTTGTGAGTGAGCTGCCGGAGTTTATGCATACATGATTTCCTAAAAAAAACTGTTTAATCCTTATAATTCTTATTCTTGGACATCGTGTTTGTTTTCGACGCTAAGTACTAATATGAAATACCCAAGGAGAGCCTTAAACACTTGTAGCGTTACGGCGTAGGAATATGAAAAAATAATCCACCAAGAATGTTCTTTCTATTAATGTTAATGTGATATTAAAATAAATTTTTGACAGCAAATAAGTTTTATTTTAATTATTGAAAAATGAAAAAAAAAATGTGAAAAAGAGATTTGATAACAGCAACGATTTGAAATTTAACTCAGTCAACTTGCGCGATTTCCGTTGGCGGGACCAGTGGCGGGATTTCCGTTGGCGGGACCAGTGTACATGTGAAAATGGCAGTTGTTGAATAGTGTGTAGCGAAAGAATACATCTGATTAGACTGTTGATTCATTGCTAATACATTGTTAGTTGAAGATGGCATAGCAGCACAACACGACCCAGCTGAGGCAGGGATAACGGATTTTCCGGACACTGGAACCAACGGTAAGTTATTTTCTCCTGTAGCCACATTTTCCAGCACATTCGAAATAATTTCTTTTTAAGCTGTACTGGGTCGCCTACAGTACGATTTTAGAGACTGTTCACATTTGTGGTCACTCATAAACATGATGCTTCTGTCTGATAACCCAGTATCAGACATTGCTGTGATTGCAGTGGATCTCAATGAATGGGCAGTGCATCTGGGGGTTCCTGCATTTTTGCAAATATCGGGCATAAACTGCGAAAAGTTGTTTCTTTCACTGGCTCGCAGTTGTACCAGTTTTCATACAATTGCGGATTTGGACAGCTGATTGCGGCTTTTGCGCATTGATTAAAAAGAGATTTAGCATTTGGATCAGACTTTGAAAGAAAGTATTTGATTGCCTTTATTGGACAGTTGTCAGTGCAGGTCTCATACATGCGTTTATCCTGGGTTTCCTCGGTTTTAGCATTTAGACCACCGTGATGATTTTTTTGCTGAGTTTCATGTGTTATGATGAGATACTCTTTATCATTTTCATCTTTCTCAAATTTCAGAGATGAAATCATTAATTGAGGGTGAAATTCACATCCACGACTGACAAAATGTATGGCTAAGATGTACCATATCTTGAATCTTAAAGCAACAGGATTGTTAATATTAAGATACTCATTAATTTTGATGATATCTGCCTCCGGAATTATTGGATGATGTTTTGTTGGTCTTGACAGCCCATTTCTCAAGTTAAATTTCAATTTGGCGTTTAGCATGGCATTAGCTGCTTTAAATTCAATATCCTTTACAATATCAATATCACATCCGATATCTTTCAAGTGGCGATTTAGAGCTGCTCGTACATTTTTCAGCGAATTTTTATGATATTCAGCTGCCTGCTGTTCAGGCATAGACTGGGCCCTTTTGTTAAGATGCATTGGCTGAGCTTCGGTATAAAATTTACGGAGTTGATCGTTCAGCTCTCTCCTTGAAATTGTGTCGAAGTATACCACACTACCTAAACACTCCATACACCAAGCTGAAAATATTGTTTTTGTCATTTTGAGAATAAACATTACACAATTTACATGGTGCCGCATGCGGAGCAGATCATGCCTACCCTTCGGAAGCACTTGATGATACTGCCGGTTTTTGTGAGGGTTCACACCGCTAGTGCTTTATTTTTTGTCGCGTTCGTGTTCAATTTGCCGTTTCAGAAACTAATGCATTGTGGGTAAAACGTACACCAAAATATTTCCATTGGCTCAGGGCGTAAATAACGTAACGTCATTGGTTGAAAATCGATTGTTCGTACACCAAAATTTGTAATACATTCATTTTACCCACAATCCTTCAGTTTCTAAAATGGCGAATTATGTTTGTTTGTTTTGTCCTTGTTATTTCAATTGTCTCTTTTTGTGTAATATCTGTGTCGCCATGTTTTGGACCTATGATTTTCTGGATTATCCCCTCAGCTTGTTGCTTCGGTACTCGTTTGTCGATGTTTTTACAGCTGCTTCCTCAGGAAATTGTCTTTTAAAACAATCGTTGATTTTTTTTTTTTTCACAAACTTTTAAAATTTCAAATTACAAATCAAATTCGGTTAAAATGCTGTTTTTGTATTATACTGATATTGTTTTCTGATTGTTGGTATTGGTAAAATGTCAGTTATAAATCACATTTCGCAACGGTTTGATTGAGGCTGCACTGTGAACAAGCTAGCTAAATTTTACAATACTATGAAGAAAAAATTGTTTTGAATGATTTTTTTTACTATTTAACAATGTTAAAACATTTGTATTATTGATCAATTTTGGTCTTTCTTTTGAAAATATTCTATTTGTTAAATTTTTTATTACAAGATGCTGTTGCTTAACATTTACATCATTTGTCTACATACATATTATTTGTTTGTTTTTATTTTTATAGATCAGATGGATTTAAACATGCACGTAACATATTTCCACTCCTCTCTGGATAACGGTTATGTTTTGATTTTGTATTATATTTCAAGACTGATTGTTGCTTTGGTAGGTTTGGAGTATCTATACACCTGAGAAGGAATTTTTTTAATAGGATATAATAATGCTGCAAGGTAAGCAAATATTTTTTTGTAATTTTCTTTAAATCATTTTCTTATTTTAAAATGTTTTGAAAATAATCCAAAATATAAAAGCATATTAGAATTAAAGCAGAAACGTACCATTGAAAAAAAATGGTTTCCCACTTCGTGTTCTTTTTTGTGGCCTCGCTATACTGATTTTGCTCCAGTGTCAAGAGCCTTGGTCATCCCGCTGTCTTAAACCGTGCTGGTTTGTTGTTTTCTTGAACATTAGAAGCAGGAACCTGCTCATTAGCTGTTGGGAGTGTTTGTGACTCTGGTTCATGATTTAGTGTTGAAAGTTCTGGTTCAGGAACAAGAAGTTCTGGTTGAAGAGCAAGTGTTGAAAGTTCTGGTTCAGAAGCAACTGTTGGTATTTCAGTTTCTGGGATGACTTGATTTTCTGTCTGATTGGTTTCATGTTCAAAAATTAATTCATCAAACCCCTCTGTGTCATTTTGCAAACCTTCTAGTAGGCAGAGGATGTTATTTTCTTGCAGATTTTCAGGAAGTTCTACGCGAGATGTCGCCATTTCAGCCATCGTCGAGTAGCAGACGAATCTTCCCACAATTCTTGATTGGGATTAATTTACGGGTAAAAGGTACATAAAGCTCATTTATTATTTTATTCATTTATACTGAACATGTTTTTATTTAGGAAACATTTGAAATCATTCCGGTAGTGTGTTTTCATTCATTTAAATCTACGATGACTTAGCGGCCGCCGTATTTGTTTACATTGGATACCGGGGGAAAAAAGCAGTCCGGCAAACGGAAATATTGATTTATAAATTCCTTTCGAATGACGTAGAATAAGTGACGATATCCAAAATATTAATATCATCATGACCTTAGTAAATTGGGCCATACATGTGATATAATGGGTCAATAATAAATAGTATTGTAGCATTGATTTTTTTTTATCAGAGTCGAAAATAGTGTCATTTTTATATTTGTCATCTACTTTTTCAAAAATAATTGTAATGATCAATATACTTTATCAGTCTCCAGATCCTATATATCCCGTTTTAAAGGGCAGTGGTTATGTTAAATGGTGCGTTAGCCGAACCGTTTAGCAAAACCACTGCCCTTTAAAACGGGATATATAACATCTCAAGACTGACAACATTTTTATCTGAATGTTCTAACATTAACAAGTATGTCCTTATTATAGGAAAAACATAAATACGTGTATCTTTGGAAAAAAGTCACAGAGATTGATTGATTTTCTGTGCCGTATGTGTGTCGTCTGCTACAATGTAGATGGAATACACAGCAGAGGCAATTGGTGAGAGCGATTATTGATTTCCTGTGCCGTATGAAATACACAGCACGGCTTCCATAGTGTTAGAAGTACATTTTTAGCCAATCAAATTTCTACTTGCCACAAGAACATCGGATAATTTCTTATATCTATTAGTAAGAAAGTGTATATGATGACTTTCGTTTTCACGTGCAGTGAAAGAAAAAATACACAAAGGTTAAAAATAACTATTTGGATGCGGTAGTGTATCATCATCCTTTCCATATTAGATACCCGAATTATCCCACAGTTTGGGAAGAATGAATATACCATGTCTTATCCATAATGTAGCTGTCCTTCAGTATTCACTGTTGGGAAAGGTTTAAACATCCCAAAGGGGTAAGCAAAAGCCGTTAAACAAATTACAGAAAAAAAAACCAACAATGATCTAGAAAACACTGCATAGAAAACTAAAGGTTGAGCAACACAACCTCCACTAAAAATCGGGTGTGTACTCGGGTTCTATGGAATGGAAGGGTAGGTAAGACGGGATTGTGATTACGAAAAACGGAACATGTCAGTGGTCATTTGCCACACAAATATTCCGAAACGGTTTACCAAGTCAACTTGGCAACTAGTTTGAATGAATATAGGGTACACAAGATTGCTGACTGGATCCCGATTATTATTTACTACCACTATTACGAGTGTTTTATTTTAATGACTGATAAAAAACGACAAATGACGATTGTTAAGCGTACTGGATTCTTGTAATATCCCACTGAATATGATCCCATGCAAGATAACCTTAGTTTTAGTTTTGCGGTCGTATTATTGTACGAATCTGTCGTTGTCGTCGTCCGTCTGTAAATAAAATGGTTTACGCTCACTTACGTTTGCTCTAATATTCGAAACTTTACGTATGCAAACAAGCTGTTCACACATTGGGCACGTACCGTCAGACATAATAAGGATTCCTAGAAGAGGAAGCATAGCTGCATAGTTGTGATGATGACAGAAAGTTGGAAATCCAATAAGTTCAACGTATTCTGCAGCACAGATTCCCATATCACCAATGCATGTAATACTGGAGACAACCATATAAATAAGTCAATGACGATTTGTCTCAGAATACCTCACGATTTGCTATATTGATTATGTGTGTTTTTGCACGATGATGTCAGCAGTTTTGTGTTTATTTTGTAATTAATAAGCCATTTCCTCCATGTTTCTTTGACATAAACTTATCTTTTTAAGTCCCAATTATTTCTATGAATACAAAATTTCATTCTTAATAACTAAATCATCAAAATACAAAACAAATTACTGAAGTATTCGGAATTCATGGTGGTGTTATCATGACAAGTTTGAAGTCAGAAGTCGTTAATCCATCGTCAGTCGTTACAGTTATCATCATTTTCAGCAGGCTTTTCTTAAAACAACCGTTACGAATTAAACGATCAGCCAATGTACAGCATTAATTATGTACAATATTAAATGAGAACCTTTATGTGTACTACTTGAACCAGGTTTTTAGTGGGGTTCGTGGTACTCGATCTTTAGTTTTCTGTGTAATGGTTAAACTATTTTGAGACAATTTGGCAGTTGTATTTACGCTTTTTGATATTGCAGGATAAACACAATATACCTACGTTGTCGTTAAATATAACTGCATGTCAATAAAACTGCAAAAGATCATAGTCAAATCTGCTTTAGTGACCACCTCTTAAGCAATAAGTATATGTTATCTGGATGTGAATTGATTGATACCGAACATATCAGCCTGTCGAGCAAGAATATGAAGTTTGTTGGCGAGTGAGCGAAGTGAACGAGTCACAAACATCATATTCTGTCGAGCAGGCTGAAATTTTCCAGTATCAATCATATTCACATTCAGATGACATGTTTATCATCCTTAAATCAAACATAAACACGGATAAAATCTATATTTGTATTTTCGCGGGAAAAATCACGTGATTCAAAATATTCAAAATATGCTTCTCCAAAACATAGTTCATAAGTAGTTTGCAAATATACCATTCATTTTTATAGGTATATATAAATGTTAAGATTGTTGAATTTTTCCTTTAAAGGTGATATTCATTGGTTTTTTTTTATTATACACATCAAAGTCGGCAATAGGACGATGTTTGTTGATATTGCTGGCACGACAGTTCCTAATTTGATATATGTTTAAAAAAAAAATGTTAATTAGCTAATGGTGTTGATGATTTTCTTATCTTCACAGGAATTATCGTTTAAATATTGGGATAATTTGGTGATAACTCCTGCTCACTGTTGATATGACCAGCTCAGCTCACGCCAACTTTGATACGAGTTTTACTTATGGAGTCATAAGGTAGATATAGCGAGAGGGAAGGATGATATCTTGTATTATGTCACAGTGCATTTCTTACCAATTAAATCTGTATTAAGCGACAACATGTTTTATGTGGCCATATTTCACTGTTCCCTTGGAAGGTCACATAACACAGGCTTGACTGTATCCAATTTTTAAAGGCTAATGTGACAAAAACGAACATATCAATTCATTAACAAATGGAATAGGTCATTATCCGTAGAAAAAAAGAATATGTCATTCTAGTGCAACAGTAAATACGTCAGAATGACCCGAAGTCAAACTGTAGTTCATTATTTTCATTTAAGATGGAAATACGTCAAGATGTATAATAGTCTATATCATTATAACATGGAATTGTGTCACACGAACAGTTGGTTTGATTAACATTGTCTAGCCCAACTATTACTGGTTATTTTTCAATGTCATTATTACAAAAGGCAAGCTAAAATTTATAACAATTAGTTTATTCATGTATTGCATTAGCTTAAGGATATATTTTTCTTAATATTCAATTTTATTCTGACATCTTCCAGGCGCATGATATAGGCTAAATTTACAATTTAAGTTCACTTAAGCGTACTCATTATATTTAAGTACAAAAAGGATTGTAATGTGTGATTTGCACCTAGTCAACTATAACATTATTTTGGGTGGTTTTCTCTGGGTATTCCGGTTTCCTCCAACAATGAAACTTACCACCACGATCTAGCTGAAATATTGTTGAAAGTGGACCTAAGCCGAACCCATTGTTTTGATTTTTGTATTAAATACGTTCCTGTCCAAACGTACTTTACTTCATTAAAATAAAGAGTACATGTATTTGTCAATGAACTGAAAATGTATTGATCATAATTTGGATATATCACAACTTATCACAGGCTATTTAACAAATGCAGCTGTTGGTGAAGGAATTGATAATCTTTGTGTAAAACCAGAGTTCGTCCCTGATTATCATTGGGATTCGTGTTGTTCCGTTGTCCAATTACATATCTTTACGTCTTTATTTCCGTGTTGCAATGTCCGTTCGTCTTTACTCCCATTTGTTTTATAGGAGGTTCATGTATCATTTGCTGTTTGTATTCATTTACGTATGCCTATGTACAACATGATTTCAATATCATATTATGTTTGTGTCGTTTAACAATAAAATGACGGTTGCCAGTAGTGGAGCAGGTACTTGCCCCCTTACCAGAGCACATGAATTCACCCGTTTTGTTGTGGTGTTTGTGTGTCGCTCAATCTTCAGTTTTATATCTACAATTTGCTTGTTTGTCATTTTGTTTCCTATACTTTCTTCTTTGGCTTCTGACTAATGTTTACTTGAAATTAAACATAGAAACTGATTTGATTTAAATATTTACGTGTTGATAATAATACAAACGTAGATATCTAATTTAGTGCGTACCACGCATTTCTGAAATAACCTTCATCAGGTACGCTCAAAATCGAAAGATTGGAAAGCCAAATAATTTAAAGTTTTGGGAGCAATAAAACCAAAGTGCCTAAACAGGATATCCAAAATAGGCTAAGGTCACCTATGCCTGAGGGAGGAGACACTTAGTTTTACATTATTTAGGAACTGTACATCTCGGTAATAAATATATCTAATAAACCATGTCACTGCCGAAGCACTAACTACTGGGCGGATGATAGCATTAGGGACTAATAGTCCACCAGCAGAGGTATCGACCCAGTTATAGTAATAAACATGTAGATATCAAATTTAGTGCGCAAGACGCGATAAATTATGTAAAATCGTTTTGTAATCAAGAGCCCTCATTGATCAAGTTTCACTGACACATATCTACGACAAACGCCTATCGTACCGTGAAAACTACATCGATTTTTACCACGAACTACCATAATTCAATACTTTGACACTAGCCAGATAAACTGTGTGGAATTATCTATTATGCTTTGAGAAAGAAACTGTTTAACATTCATTCATGTATATTTATCATTCGGTAAATAAATCTTGTCTTATAACCTTGAGGCAAAACTTGCATCATTACAATTTAAAGAGGACATCGATTTCGCCATTGTTAATTGTATATAGTATTGTCTTTCATGATTACATGTGCGCATTTTCTGTTTCGTCAGAATTGTTAGTAGATATGTACACGCATATTTGAATAGATGCATGTATACGTATATTAAATGTTTTAAACATTTTGTTAATCTCAACGTAAATTTGAAATTATGTAACATGCACAGCCGGTGACACGTAAACGATTCCATTTGTTTTCGGTTGTTCGCATATCGTATTTCATTTCTTTTTATTTATCTCATCTGACCAAAACACCTCTTATCACTTTTTCTTTCGTCGTTTTCAGTAAGCTTTTCACAAAACCACTAGGCTCCTTAGACCAAACCGAGTAAGAATGTTCATTAATTGTGGTTTACAAAGTTTTAGAATTTCGCTGCTGATCGACAGGTTCAACATACCTTCAAGGCTGAAATTAACAAATAAATCGCTCCTTAACAACAGCAATGCAAATTTGATTACGTCACTGTAGGAATTATTATTACATGGTCCTATACTATTATGAGTTTTAACTGTTGTCGGTAAAAATCAAGATGGCAGCCATTGAGTGTTTTAACGGCGGACTCTATTTTGCTAGAAGCTACCAACATCATTTAAGCAACAATGTACATGAATTGGTCATTGGATGGTCCCTTACATAGTTTGTATTTGTATGTGAATCTAAAATACATGATGACCGCCACTATAGAACTTATTATCTGTAGAAGTGCATGTGGCGTATAGGAAAATTATTTTGAAACTACAAAAAGGTTAAAACCCACAAAAGTATTATATTAAAATGTGTGTGTGTCTTAATGTACCGTGTACTGTGATATTGTGTCAAACGATGGAAGTGTTCGTATTAGACGAACGGTAGCAGCGTGTGTACATGACCCATATATTCGAAGGATTAGGGTGTATGTCCATACGAAATGTAAGAACTAGCGCTTATTACGATAGGAACGTTAAAGGTACATATAAAGATAGCGTCGTGGTCATGATCGTATGGATATATAACTACATTGGCAATCAGTGCCTATCACCAATACAGTTGTGAGTTCGAATGCCACCCATGCGGGGTATACTCGATACAGCATTATGTGATAAAGTTGGTCAGTGACTTGTGGCAGGTCGGTGGTTTTCTCCGGGTACTCCGGTTTCCTCCACCAATAAAACTGACCGTCACGATATAGCTGAAATATTGCTGAAAGTGGCGTTAAACACCATAACCCTAACCCTCCAAACGATAATTTCATTCGGTAGTTTCAATTTTAATTGTTCTTTTATTCTTTTTCTTTTTGTATTGTTTGCCCGTAAATCGTTCTCTCGGGAATGTTATACGTATCAGGGGCTAGAAAACGGACATATCTGCGGTAATACGGCAACCAAAACAATTTTGTTCTCAGATCGTGTAAATATCAGCCAATAACCATGATACATAATATACGATGACAAAATTAACGTGTGATTACATGTTGATAATAATATAACGGATAACAAATCTATATGTTTAATTACATAGTAAATCACTTGTTTAGGTTCATATTTATCGTAATTACTAACGGTCGAAGTGACCTACAAATGATATACTTCCTAATAAGCTAATGATTTATGTTGTCTATGCCTCAAGATGCGGTATATATTTCAATTAGGTTATGCGATTAATCTTACATTCTCCCTAGATATATGTTATGGATGTAGCAATGCTATCATGATAGGTGGTCGAACAAAAACGAATTTAAAAAGAAATACTAAAGCAGATATTATCTTTCTCGAATTATAAAATATCAATCAAAAATAAAATCTTCCAGAAAAACAGTATTCATTAATTAACGACCAACCGACATATTAATAACAGGACATGATTTGGCACTAAAAAAAATGTACGGACACAAATTAGTTGGACCAGTTTATTAAAACAAATAGTTACCGGCATGTGCTTAGCCAATTTATTTGCTTGTAATTTATGTGTAATTTCATGAATTTAATATAATAAATTGTACAGTTATTTGCTTAATCCTTTGATTTTATTATATATTTATAGATGCTAATTTAGCACACCGAAGTTCAGAAACTATAAGTCACAGACAATGTAAAATGATATTCAAAAAGAGGTACAAGTAATGTCATGAAAATCAGAATGGAGAAAATTGATGACAAAGATGTGTGTACAATAATTTCCCCACTAAGTGTGTCCACACCGTCAGTTGTAATATATATGAATTGCCTATAAAAGGTATTATACGTGATGTATCATTGCATTATAAATATATTGTCAGATTATCGCCAGAATAGGTTTTTGTCTGTTATATTGACTTAATCTACATGTCAAGAATTACGGTCTTTGAGCTGAGTGTTGGGGATTGAATAACTCAATTCCATTCGTCTATAACTCATATTTGTAACTTTACCAATTCATACATATTACATTGTGTCACTTCCTGTCTCTGTTCGAGTTCATGTTGTGTTATAATTAACCGGAGTGTGACCTTTTGTACCGTAACTAGGTTTGGACCTATACAATTAGTTTAACACCACCACTTTTAATTGAAATGCCACGCCAGGAAAGTGAGTGGTCATGTACATGTGTGTTAGGATATCGATGCTCTATTTCCACCATATTATCCGTTTTATTTCAGGTTGTGTTCATACAAGAAACATGCACTGTTGGGTTTTATACGATTACTGTTCTCACATTGAAGCTTGTCTGGGTTTAGAAAGTCTGTATGTCTTCAATGCATGACAGTAATGGAAGAAATTCAGCTTTCTTCACCAAAATCATCAAATTAAAACGTATTTGAATGCGCAAATAATCGAAGTAAATGTCTAACATATACTTTTAAAGTAACATTTATATGTTACTAAATACGTACTGAAATATGGAAGATTGTCAGCCTAGCAGCCAATTTGTTTTAATTTAAATGTATTTTGTTTCTGTTTTTCTACTTTTGTTTGTCTATACATATCCACATACCATATTATTAAGAATTAAGAACTTAAGACCTAGTATGATTTATAAGTATAATGGAAGCATAATTAGTAATTCTCATGTTTTGAAATTTTTCATCATTGCAGAATTATTACTAGTTTGGTGTATTTCACCATTTATTATCACCATGTTCATCATTATGTTGCTTAAGTACTTTCTTTTCAGGGGGATGTTGTTACAAACATCTATGGAATCAGTGCATATTACCACTGAAGTTGAGAGTTCGAATCCCGCTCAGGCAAGATGTACTCGATACAACATTATATGATGAAGTTTGTCAGCGTCTTGCGACAGGTCGGTGAATTTCTCCGGTGAAGGTTTATAGAGCACAATACTGCACCAGACAACACTATAGGAAAACAGTTCCCTCAGGAGAAGAATCACAAAATCAAAACAACTAGTTATATTACATGTTCATCTAGTACGTTAAAATATGTTCTAACATAACAACACTAATTATCGACATGCTCATATAAGTACATGTAAATATGTTAGTTCTGGATGGCTTTGTATAATTGTTGCTCTTTTATTAGTATATCACACTGCTACGTCGTTGTATTTGCTATTGTGAAATGTTAGTTTCCATGGATAATATACAATTTGTCGGTATGACGGATATCATTGCGTGCATTTGCTGTCTTGGTAGGGTAAACTGGAAAAAATATAACTTACAGTATGATGTCTATGCTGGCTATTAAACCAGCAGTCAGCCTGAGAAAAATAATCTGGTTAATACTATATATTGTGAAAAGCTATTTCCTGGTTTATTTAAAATGTATACAGAATTGTTTTCCTTGTATGTAATTATGATATTATATAACCTAATTGTATGTTTTAATCTACAAGTTAAATGTAGTTTCTATGCAAGCCGGAATGTCATTACGGAAGATTATCGAACACATGTTGCGTAACAATACTATTAAATAAGTTAATCGACTATTATATTTATAGTACTTGACATACATATATATAATATATAACCATCGCAAAGTTATAATTAAAACTCTTGACATAAATTGTGTATGTCCCCTGATAAACAAATTCATTATGTTGCAACACTATCATCCCCTCAGTTCTTCTCACCTCATTATTGTACAATAAATAATTTATTGAGTTACAAAAATATTAATTACGCTGCTGCGTGTATCGATAATGGCTAACTCCAGGTACATGTATGTGCCCATCGTTGTAAACATTACCATATGTTACGATGACTATAACCTAAGTATTTTAGATATATGTAATTAGACAAAAAATGAAGCGCCTTTCTATAGGGTTCGTTGATTCACCATTGTTTCAACATGGTAGATATGCGTTGGTTAGTTTAATGGTCAAAAGACCTGTAACACATGCTCTGTGGGATTCGTGTAAGAGAACATGTCACGCCACAGGTATGCAGAAATGGCCTAGTGGTGCATTAACTCTTTTTGTAACATAAATACGCATTTTTCCTTTGATGTTTATATGCAATAATCAACTTAAAAATAGTGAACTCTTACAAACCATGGTCTAACATGAATATCTTGATGTTATTCCATGATTGTGACGTCATAGGTCTTTTATTCCATGATTTTGACGTCATAGGATCTGTTAGTCCATGATTTTGACATCATAGATCTGTCAATCATGTAATTTCTGTTACAAACCATATATACCATGGATCTTACTCGTGAACTTATTTAAACCAACTCATCCTTCGGATTCGTTGCTTTAAATAAGTTAATTCGTAAGATCCATGGTATATATAATACATATTGCGGGCTCAATAAGATATTGCATTTTTGTCCCAAACGCATATCAATTAACTGGTGGTTATCAAAATATGTGCTAAGCACATTGTGGGAGTATGTAACGCCGTATAAAACGGAAGGAAATACATGCTCATACAGCTTCGGCGCACCCATGGAACGAAATATAATGTATAGGTGTCTAAAAGAGATATACAATAATCAAAATATGATATACCTTTTGGTTAAAAGACAAAATAACATATCATTTGCCAATGTCGAGTGCACTTGTGAACATGACTACATGTATATTATAGATTATGCTTATATTTTGTAACAGTAATGAAATCAATTAAATTGTCATATTGTCATTAACGCGTTTGTGCATGAATACTGAATAAAATGGTAATAAAGCAATACATTTGTAACATATATTAATCCTCCGAGTTTCAAATTATATTTTGTTGTCATTTTTAGTAATAATGTACCAGAGGAAGACATCTGATCATTTGAAAACAACAAGAATAGTTCAATTACCAAGATAGGTTTTTCTAAATTGATAAAATAGATAAGTGACCGCTGCAGATTTTCAACGTTAATGATATAATTGTAGCAATTTGGAGTTGAAGTAATTACAACAGAGATCAGTCTAGTGAATATGAAATTCGTCTCCAAATGTTAAATGTGAGTAATACAAACTTGCATAACCCTTTCGAATGTATAATTAGATATATTACAATTAGTGATTAGAAAACTAGTTCATGTGGCATCAAGTGTACAGTATCAGTAGTAATCAGACCAGTTTTATAATACATCAAATGTCATAAATCGAAGAAGGACATAACGTAATATGGTCCATAGGCACAGAACAACGAGATAAACAATGGTCGGAAAATACTATAAATAGAGCTTCATGAAAATAAACCACACTAAAAGCCGAAAATGACATCATGTATGCAGGAAGGATAAGCAGTAACAAATATGACTGAATGTAGTTTGGTTTAATTATAATGTTATTTGATCTTGACAGTATCGTAGTTAAACATGTATAGCTTGCATATATCGTCTTGAATGTACAAACCATTCATACATTGTGAATTCAGAGGTATAACAATATCATTTAACTTCCCTATTGGATGAGCTGCAGGCCAATTCTTGCCATAAAGCTTGGATGTAAATAACTGTCCCATGTTTGACAAAACATGTTGCTTAAATGACATTTATCTTAGTATATATTCCTTTCTTAGCACTTTCTCTAGATTCTTAATAGGGATTTATTTTTCAAACTACAAATGGCCTTTAGCCAGTTAGTATGATACACATGACACGAGTGCACTACTCATCAATTTAAAATCCTGATGCGTACATTTGTATAATTGATAAACCAATAATTTTTATTCCAATTAATGAAGATTATTCTGCTGATTTCAACAGGTGAAAATATGGCGTGTGATGTCTCACCGTTAATCATCCTTAAACTATTTGGTATATCTCCCAATTAGCGTTACAATATTATGCTTAGCTACATGGCACTTATAACGGAACGGAACTTTTTGATAAGAACAAATTCGTTTCGAGTCGCTGCTCGTTGAGGACGTTTTCCAACTGATTAAAAAGAGATTCTAGACCAGGTTTAAGTAAATAAACAACATAATGTATAATTGAATACGATCATCAATATTATATTTACTACGAAGCATGCGTTTTTACTAATATACAAGGATCGTGGGCTAATCGAGGCCCCGACTCCCAAAAGGAAAACATGTTTACGTAACACTTTCATTGTATATTAAAGCCATTGTATCACTATATATTCTGACTGTTTTCCTTAACCCAAGCGTAACAATATCGCTCATCCGCTCGACGTAGAGACATGTCGCCTATTAAGGACATATGTCTAGCACCCCCCACACACATGGTATCCGCAATTCTCAGTTGGTGGTTGAGCACTGGAAACCATATTTGACATGTCAAGCGTGAAAACATACTGGTAAGTGAATGTCCGATGTGAAACCGGGTAAGTGCGACCAAGGTGGTTTACAACCTATTTCGCCGTCTTTATTTGCGTCTGAACTAGGTCACTAAAATATTACATACGCTTTCTCCATCTGGATAATACGACGTAACTCGTAGACATCTATGGCTTCGAGACATCTAGATACCCAGATTGACGCATTGATATAAACTGGAGGACATTGCGACTGCCTAGTATAAGCAGAGCAACATCTCTAACTATAACACCATTCGATAATTGCACCATGTGACCTCTGATTCGTGAAATGTTTGTGATCTATGTTTACTGTTCAAAGTTTCTTATCAATATAGCTATTTTAAGCCAATAAAAAGTGGGGTGATCGGGACGCACTTGTTTTCGGTAAATCGTTTAGAGAATACTGATGGTTTTTTTTTCCACAAACTTTGCTAGGTGTCAAGTTTTAATACAGTTGGTCTACATTACAAAATGTTATATTACCCAAACTGAAATTGTTTTTCCGTTTTACGCTGGTATATATTAGCATGATAAAACGTTAGACAATGTCTCTTGTTCCACTAATGTTACGCTTTATTATTTTACAATACCTTAGTCTATTTGTATGTCCTTTGTGTAGATCCACTAATGTTACGCTTTATTAATTTACAATACCTTAGTCTATTTGTATGTCCTTTGTGTAGATCCACTAATGTTACGCTTTATTATTTTACAATACCTTAGTCTATTTGTATGTCCTTTGTGTAGATCCACTAATGTTACGCTTTATTAATTTACAATACCTTAGTCTATTTGTATGTCCTTTGTGTAGATCCACTAATGTTACGTTTTATTAATTTACAATACCTTAGTCTATTTGTATGTCCTTTGTGTAGATCCACTAATGTTACGCTTTATTAATTTACAATACCTTAGTCTATTTGTATGTCCTTTGTGTAGATCCACTAATGTTACGATTTATTAATTTACAATACCTTAGTCTATTTGTATGTCCTTTGTGTAGATCCACTAATGTTACGCTTTATTAATTTACAATACCTTAGTCTATTTGTATGTCCTTTGTGTAGATCCACTAATGTTACGATTTATTAATTTACAATACCTTAGTCTATTTGTATGTCCTTTGTGTAGATCCACTAATGTTACGCTTTATTAATTTACAATACCTTAGTCTATTTGTATGTCCTTTGTGTAGATCCACTAATGTTACGCTTTATTATTTTACAATACCTTAGTCTATTTGTATGTCCTTTGTGTAGATCCACTAATGTTACGTTTTATTAATTTACAATACCTTAGTCTATTTGTATGTCCTTTGTGTAGATTTGCTACAAGTTCCTTTCCTATGAATACCTCCTTTAAAAGAATTGCTGCTATGGATGTTAATATCTTAGTTTAAACATATTTTATTGATATATTAGTAACGAGCATGTGCAAACAAAACAACAGTTAATGTGCAATATGATTCAGAGGCAAGCAGCATCTGTTTCCTTATAGGAGCATACAGACATCAAAACTAAATATGCATGCTGATTAAGATTTTATACTTGTGAGCATAGCCACATATATTAACAATCCGCATGTTCCACTTGTAATCAGTAAAGATATGTTGTTAGTAAATATAAATGATCGGTGAAACCTTAAATCTTTTATAGCAACAACATGTTTAAAGGGAATATTAATAAGCAATGAATTTGTAGCTAGTCTATTTATAATAATATTCATTATAGTTATTCTTGTATACCGTATATAAATTATAGCACAAGGTATCCACCAGATAAGATGCGTGTATACTACAGACACAGGCGAGTATAACAACTGGCACTTCCAACATCATATTGTACAGTGGTTTTAATTTGTTATCTTGCTTATAATGTATATAAAGACTTTTAATTTATTTGGCTTCCATTTTTTTTTACTATGATTAAGGTTATTCTAGAAACGCGTTAGACATTTGCGCTATTTAAAAAAATTTATATCTCACGTGTCGTTAAGATAACACATTTGATTCCTTATTTCCATCACAAAGATATGCTTTTTGTTGCATGTAATATTATAGCGACACTTTGACATCAAATATATATATATATAGATATATATATACGTCTGAAAATTAAACCAAACAGTGTTAGAATTAGATTTGAGAAATCCAGTGGGACAGATATATTGTATGGTTGTCACTTGCTTCTAGGCGTTTATATATATATATATATATATACGTCTGACAATTAAACCAAACAGTGTTAGAATTAGATTTTAGAGCTGTCAAATTTTGTTCTTCCCTCGACGGGATTTGAACCCACACTATAGTCTTTTTGTAGATTTATAGTTATTTTTATTATATTTTAACATCTTTTTTTATGTTGTTGTGCTACATTTTAGACGTTTATTTATCATTTTTGTTTTTTTGCACATAATCGTTAACACTTGTTTCAGATCCGACATCCCGTAGGTTCATATGTTGGCTACTTTTTCAGATGTTTATATATATATATGCATGTGTATCATGCAAAGATTACAGTTTAAAATACAGTGAAACCTGTCTGAACCGAATTCTGAATAAACCGAAATACTGCATAAACCGACTTTTATATAAAGTCCTAATGAAGGAAATATTTCTTAGTTTAACCTGCATAACCCGAACATCTGTCTATTCCGAACAGAAAAATTGATTCCAAGGAGGTCTGGTTTAGACAGGTTTCATTGTAGTTTTGTTTTGCTAATTTTGTATGTATTTGTTCTACATTTGTTGATTTGCTATATAGCAAATTTAATAAATAATGTATTAATTTATGTTTGTTTATTTGGATGCATGCCGTAAACATTCCCAGTCCTTAATAACTACCGTTCTTTGCAAATTACCTTATATGAAACGGGATTGTTTCATTGTTTTTTGTCATGCAATATAATCTAGTGCACGTCAATGCAAGTGGGGTTTATTTTTTTTTCCCGAGAAATTCAAGCCTTCGTGTCTTCCTATATTCAAAATATTAATATTGAATTTTAATATACATAGTTGCCTTTTATTTGATAATTTAGGTTACAATGTAGCTATTGCTTCGACACTGACATGGTTTGTTTTTTTTCTATTTAGTTTCAAAATAATGTAATTTATTAAAATCTCCCTAAGGCATAGGTAACCTCGATAGGCTATCCTGTTTAAACCCTTTGGTCTTCATGGCCCCAATCACTTTTAAATTATTTGACTTTCCAATCGTTTGACTATGACGGTACCCGGATGAGTTATTTCCAAAAACGGATTGTGAGACCGGAATTAGATATCGACGTTTTCATTATTTCAAAATGCAATATTATAGTTTACATTGTTCTAGAGGATATTTCAACAGAGGGGTTGGTAAACATGCAATCTTAGAGTTACTGTTGTTGATATTTCAACAGTTGGGGTCTACAAAGGCAACATAAGACTTATGTACTTAATTGTAGTATTGTTTATTTTATAATTGATGGTAATTAATACTATGTTCGTTAAATATAATATCTAAATAGTGATTATGGTATCCTCCTCTGACAATAAGTCGGTCAGTCATTGGATAATGTTTGATTATTTTTTTCATGTTTGAAAAGTAAACATTTTTTTCTTTTTAATTATGTTCCTCATTTATTCTTGCTCACATGTGTAAAGTTCCATGGAAAAAAGATCGATAATAATTACATACTGACACATATTTGTTTACCCTCCATTTTCCAAATGGCGTCGTATGACGTCACATAAAGTCGGTCAAAGTTCAATAAAGCACATGCTTTTGTCATAGGCCAACCAAACTTAAAAAGTAAACCAGATTAAGAAAGTACAGTATTTTAGCTTTTTCAGTGTAATTGATTTTAGCTGAAAAATTTCAAAAGATGTTTTTTTTAAATAGTTTGAAATTGAAGTATTAAAAATTAATTATTTGATGCAAATATTAAACTTGCTCACCCACATAAAAAGTATTTAATCCAGTGAATTTGGTGTTTTTGCTTTTGTCAATACAATCTATTTAGACCGACATATTTTGGTAAAACAATTAATGACTGATTTCAATTTATTTTAATCACATTTATTATCACAGAGTGGTAACAATACAGTTTTGTTGATGCAATTTGTAATAATGACAGGGTTTTTTTTACCCAGACAATCTCATTTTTCTGTTTGGTTTAATTTAATTCTCTGTTCAATTTATGCTATAAATTTTGATTATCGCTGTTAAATAAATTTTTTTTCTATCTTCTCTGTGAATTTCATTTCATTACCCCAAGAAATAAGGGGTATATTTGTTATTAAAGCAGCAGTGGAAATGCAAAATAATCTGCCATTTTGTGACTAATGGAGAGCACTTGCATGTATTTTCCCGGTAAAATCGGCCATTTTCTAGAAAATGGTGGAATCTGAATGATCAATCATCATATTTTCAAAGTATTTTAAAATACAATTTGCTTGGCCTACATTCCAGAAACGGTCATGAACTGTGATGTCGATTATGTCAACAAACCGGAAAAATACAAATGCTTGGGGAATACCATCGATGGAAACATATTTAACAAGCATAATGATCAGGAAAAAAAAGACATTAGTAAAAAGGATCTTTTTTACTTGTATGGAATTTATTCAATTCAAACTTCTCTGTTTTAATCTCATCTTGTAATTTTGACGTTGAAAAGTATTCCCTCTGTGTTTATGTACGCTATGAATATACAGAATGACGTCATTGGTGTCGTGCTGTGCGAGAATTGTAAATCAAAACAAATGACCGGCATTATTGCATGACCGAGCAGATGTCACGGTAGGATATATTTTTTTTTTACATCTGTAGTCATCAGTACCAGCCATAGGTGACTACAGTTGTTTGTATTCCATGGACTAGGTAGGCATATCCCACCATCCACAACATAACACTCGGGGTTAGCTTTTGCACTGGCTATTATATATATAAATTATATAAGATGTGCGAATTTTACGTGTAAAGTGTATTTTTCGAAATGCTTATCTAGTATATACTAAAAAAACATACATAAAAGTCGATTATCAAATTTACACAAACAACTTAAATGTACTAATAGACATTTACTTTGTCTTCTAGTTGAAAGCACTTAATTCGCATGGATATTTCATAAAAGAAAAATCATGAATTTCAGTTTATTCATTTATAAACATATTAAGAACAATAACAGTACAAGGGTTTCACAAATGTGGATACATAGTAAACGGCATATTATTTACGACAGATGGTATTTCTATAAAGGCCTGAAGAATTTCGAATTATCAATTGTCATATATGTGTGGTATGAACGCTACATTTAATTAAGTAATTTCCTTCGACTTTGAACTTCGGCATTCTTCGAAAAACAAACGCCACGCTAGGTAATCATCTCAAACAACTGTACATTTCTCTCACTTTGGGCAATAACTTATCAATTGAATGAAGAATTACGTCAACAGAAACTGTCAAATATTTCCGACATGTGTTAATTGGCGCATAACATCTTAAACCTTCCGTAAACAAACACTCTAGAACTACCTCTAATCAATCTTTCGATAAAGCTTTCAATTAGTCAAGTATATTTAGCACAATTGATTTTACACGTGTAGCCGTATACTTTGTTAGTTTTATAAATCGCTCTAATTATTCACGGTTTGCTAGAACGTACCTTCACAATGTGATTCATTTAGACAGGTTAACTGCCCGAATTACTTTGTATTAATAAAGACAAGTAATTAATTTGCAATTGAACGAATAGGAAAATGACTTCTTATGCTATCACATCTTTCTGTTAGGCAACATGTTATGTTCTATGTCCCAATTACGCGTTCTATTTCATTGGTGGAATTTCAATCAGAGCTAATTAAGCAACAATCAATCAATCGATCGATGGATGCATATCGCTATTACGTCTGTTATAGTAAGTTGCGTTTCTGTGTTGAAGCGAATCGGACCACGAGTTGTTTGTGTATTTATTTATCTGTATATCAAAACAGAAGTATGGAATGTCATTATTAAGCAATTAAGATAACCACAGATTTGTCTATGTTCTAGGCGCAGCTTAAAATTAAGATTTACATCAGCTTCTGTTTTCGTTCTTGTTTCTGTCTGTATGTCGGAGCTTGTGTGTTCCTGTGGTTTTATTAAAAGAATGTTTGAACAATGATGGTCAGCAATTCCACCAATATCAACAAAACGAACAATTATATCTCACTATAAATCATTGAACATAGAAAAGACCTTGACATGCGCTAATTTTTCGATATGAGCCACAAACTTTTATTTGATATTACTTATTTATATTTCATTGATTCGCGCTTTATATAAATATCTATAGTTGGCTCATATTTCGTCATATCCGTAAATGTATCTGGCAATTTACAAATCTGGAATCATGTATATCCGAAATGGCATTGTAACATTGCACATAATAAACACCCACAAATTCCTCATTTATTGAGAAGAGGGAAGTAAAAATACGTTTTCCATTTTAACTATGATTTGATTGGGAGGGTTGTGCCATGTTTCATTTAGAACTGCTCAACTTATTATTATTGAACACATTAAAATCATGACGTGTATGAACTTTGACTTAATAACAATGAACTTACATTTATAATGCTATTCATTTCAGTGTCAGTTTTACAGATTTAATATATGCAAAGATACCGGTTTTTTTCGATATTTATTCTGTTAATATCGTTTCTGTTAGTTATATGGACTATCCTATATGAAATGCTTTCAATTGATGGTTACATTTTTAACATCCTGATATGCTATGAATACGCCAAAACAAAATTCAAGGGTACACACATTTTATGTCAAATAAATCACCCCCTCTTCTTCAGAGAAAAAGTATGTTGTATATTGGGTACGCGGTGCATTTTGTATCCATTGACAGATATCAGCAACTCTCTTGTAATAGGGTATACATTGTCTATAACAGAATACCACAATAGATAGGAATAAGATACGCCATGCTCATCATTTCACATACTAGTAACGATTATCCTATTCACTATAGTTGAACAATCACGCTTAAGCCTATTACCTGAAAACAAATATTTTTAGCAATGGCTTCATTATTGGCCGAAGAATATAAATTGTATATATTTTGTTACAATTTGATTACCATTATCGACATATCTAGTTTTACGACCACCAGTAACCTCCCTTTGATGTTTATGTCTACTTTATATAAATCGTAAGATACGTAAACTGAAAATTTAAGCTAAGACCTTGAATTATTACAATAGTCTGAAAATGTGCAGTAATCAAAACCAAAGGCATTAATCCTGAAAACTTGGGAAATATCAATAATTGGCTTTTTCTTATTAAAATATAACCAATATTCAATATGGTTTTATTATCATATTGTGTATATCAGTAACCATTGTTTGTAATATCGTAAGGGGCATAAGCTCATTTTATGTCAGTGTGATTTAATTGGAAACGTGTTAGCCACTTATAACATTTACCTCGCGCGCTGTACTTAGTTACGGGGATGAAAAAAGACAAAATAGATTCATCTACTTGTAAAGATAATCGGAATTATACGTCCAATATGTTTACATCTTTGCTCTAGAATTACACGAGATGTACTATTATATCTCGTATAGTTCCCACTGGAAATGAAGATATTTTATTGCTAAAGAATTGTATGCATACCTGATTCGAGACAGATAGCGATATGACTCGACGTATTTGACTAACTCAGTTATTTGTCAAATATATTTTTTTTTCTAAAATAATGGGAAATGCCAAAATAAAAGCCTCAGAGAGTGTAGCTGATTTAGTATATTGAAAATAAAACTAATTTGATCTACAGAAACTACCACGTATTCTTGACACTGACCATTTACTGTTGCTATCACTCATATTGCCAACATTGTATGGTTAGTGGTGTCTATTATGAGACAGAGTTGATATGATTGGGTGATGTTAAATATGCGTAGTTTTTTGTATTGTCCTGTTATGTGTCTTTACGTTCTGAGTTCCGCGTTGTAATGTCCGTTACGATTTCTGCATCAACACGATATCCGGGTCGTCTTTACCTCCAGTTGTTTGTATTAATTGTGCCAACTTGCGAATAGTGGTGTCCAACACATATTTGGTGTGTTTTTATTTTGTTTGTCTTCGTCTTGTGTGCCATGTGTTATCTGGATTGTCCATTTTTGCTTTCCCCTTAGGTAGATAGAAGTATCAGTTATTCATTTCCTGATCATAAGAACAATTGTTATTTTTACCAACAGATACTACCTTCTTAGCTAGAAGTCGTTCATTTGGCCCTGCTGTTGTGCTGTCTATATTTGTGTTGTTCATTCATTGCTCTGACAGTTTGTGGTCTATTTGGATGGAAGCGGATTTTTGCGGGGTTCTTTTTATTATAACGGTGAATTATCAAGAGAAGGAAGGGCGGAATTCCATGAACCGTTTTATGTCACCACATTGATGTGCTTTCCAAGACAGGACGTGGATTCCATCGGCATATCTAGTGGTCGCTTTTGTGTTGAATAACTTAAAATGGGAAACAGTAGTTCGTTTTGTAGATATTAGCGAATTTCTTTACCATCAATTTTATATAAAAACGTTGATATATTATTTAGTGGGCACGACGGGTTTCTGAGATAGCTTTGATAATGTATTCTCAAAGTCAAAAGATTGGAAAGCCAAATAATTCAAATGTCCTTGAAAACAGCATGCATAATCGGCCGGCTACGGTAACATTTGCCCTAGGAAGATGAACTTTCTTTTCTTTTGGCCCCTTAAAATCTGATTCAACCCACCATTTCTTTAGAAATGCCTGTACCAAGTCAGGGTCATTACGGTTTTCACAGTTTTCCGGTTGTTGACTGATTTTGTCTGTTTATATAATTATGAGTTTTGACTTTCCCTTTGTAAGATTGTTCGGAGTTCGGTAATTTTGTTATTACCCTTATTCATTACCCAACTGACAGAAATTGCTGTCTGGAAGCAAGTATCACGAGTTTAGTGATGAAGACATTCTATTGTGTCTGAAATTGAAGGGCACTTACGTCAAAGATAGACATAGCTTTAATCTTGTTTGTGTTCATTCTCTGGCATGTTCTTCAAACTAAAGCTGAAATTATTCATCAACCACGATATTATGTAATCAGCTGTGTAAATCATGTCTGTGAATCATTTGACCATTATTAAAGATTTATCGACTAAGCATCATGCAAATTTGAAAAATAAAATCATAAAAATGATCTGATTATTCAGATAATTCTACATTTAAAAGCGATTTGATGTCTGATCAGGTTTACGTATCAGGCGTCAATAGTGTTTCATTCATCAGAATACATCTCGTTGATGTTGATAATTGGATTAAGAAACATGAACAAATATTAGCAAACATAAAGAAATTAATAAGTAAAGACCTTTAATCAAAATTTTAGAAATCGCTGCCACGTTTATTTTACGACAAAATTATTGTTCTGCTTCTGGCCGTTAGTCTCCCGTGAAGATAATTAATGTCTTAAGATTTTTTGTGACTAATTGAAATTAAATCAGTATTATATATTCAATATTGATTACAACAAATTGAGGATTTATTTGGTCTCCCGTGAAGATCATTAATGTCTTAAGATTTGTATGACTAATTGATATGAAAACCCGTTAGTAATAAATCAGTCATGGTATTTTGGACTGAGACTACGAACATTTACTGACCCTGATATTGTAGTGTCCATGTTTATGTTGTTCATTTGTGTGATAGTGTGAGGGCCCGGGCCCGGGTGGCTCAATGAGTTGGGTAGTTGGATTACCTAACAACTCATACAAGCCTATCACCAATACGGCGTGGGTTCGCGCCCAACTTTTTAAATTACAAAAAGGGTGCACTCGAGGTGGAGGCGAATCTTTTGGAGGTTTATTTTAATTGTTTGTATCGCCATTTGAGATCCATTTGTCAAGATTTGCAAAACGGCAATATGATGCAAAAATTATTCAAATTCGAATGAACCACTTTCAATATAACATTATTGGTTGATTGATTGATTTTTGGTGTTAAAACGCCACTTTCAGAAATATTTCAGCTATATCATAGCGACCAGTTTTAGCGGTGGAAGAAACCGGAGAGAACCACCGATAATGGACAAGCAACTGGTAATCTATCACTTGCGGCTGCGAGTCGAGTGCACCCTTTTTTGTAATTTACAAAGCCGGCCGCGAACCCACGCCGTATTGGTGATAGGCTTGTATGAGTTGTTAGGTATTCTAACTACCTAAATCATTGAGCCACCCAGGTCCTTCAATATAACAGCTTAAAATAATATAGAACCAAAATAGGGTAATGTGTTTATTAAATAAAACACAATCTGTGATATGGTTGAATAGCTCCACAGAAAGATATCATATTCAAAATACAACGTTAGATCACCGAATAGCACTATACATTTTCCACATTATGTCTCTTACATGCAATAACGTAATAATCTTTATATAATTGTTTCTAATAATCTGCACAATGGTCGGAAATTATCGATTCGTATTGTTACAGGCGAAGTAACATCCGTACGATTTCAGGATGAACACTATACCATGGATTTCCATTATTGTATGAAATAATTATTTAGAAAAAAAAGTGTTTCTTTTCTTTTGAACGCGTTATTCATTTATATACAATGACAAGTATTAAAACTATAAGGAAACGTTGATATAAACCTTAAATCAAAGCCATAGTACAACTAAGGACAATACGTCGTACCGAATTACTTAAAATACACACCTTAACTCATGTTTTTTTTTAATTGTTGTATATATTGTCTTGCATTTTCTCTATTAATTTACAATTTTTTAAGGGGCCGTAATGGCCATGTTCGCATGGTAGTTGGACTTACAACTACATGTACCTATGCAATCATGGCGAGGTGTACAACATTATGTGATAAAGTTTGTCAGTGACTTGCGACAGGTCGGTGGTTTTCTCCGGGTCCACCGGTTTCCTCCACCAATAAAACTGACCGCCACGATATAACTGAAATATTGTTGAAAGTGGCGTTAAACACCATCAAGCAAACAAACAAGTATTTTTTTAATGATTATAATATACATTGCTATCAAATCATCTTTCTAAGATGTTGCTATTGGAATTTGGAACTGTTGCGACAGTGTGGTATTTTGTTTTGTTTTTCATGTTATTGCTAGCACAGATCCAAAATAAATTGTCTAGTATAGAAATGCGTGTTTGCAATAAAGGAAAAAGGTAAAATAGTTTACAAACCATAAAGAACTTAACTATGATAAAATGCATTAGCAATGGTTTCATTTGACGAATCCCAGAGGGAACAGCTGATTATAAAAATAGTTTACGAATTACTAAATGCAAATATACTACTTCTATAACCACGAATAAAGTGACTTTGCAATTCTGTGATAGCTTAATAATATATCCCATATATGAACACATACACTACAACTAGTTACGAACCGATATGCTTTAGGCTACTAGCCACTGCTGGCTGGGGTTGCACGATACCCAATATCAATATACAAATGTACGTTGATTAATAAGTATTATTTTGACCTTGGAGATATCAGAAGTAAAATCAAGTTCATATAATTACATTACGATCTTTATTTGGTGGAAAATCTGATGAAAGTCAAACAATGCTAAATTAAGCATGCACCGTGAATAACTGTAGGTTACTATACATCTACTCCGAGTAATAACCTTCTGGTGTAAGTAAACACGTTAACTCTTGACAACCACGAAACATGTGAACTATCCCATCAATCATCGTAATATTACGTTCTAACGTTAAACGCGATATGCTTTATGTATTGCATGTTGTATATGCAGACAGGTTTTTTTTTATATTGATAACCACTAAGGCTATAATTGCAGCGAATGAAACATTACTTCTTCATATCATTGAATGAACGCATTTCCTGCATGAAAAAACCCCAATAATGTGTATATTCATGTTCCACGAAAGAATTCGCCTGACACTTGGATGCATATGATGTTAAATATGCTAACATGTGTGTTATACATGCTACTGACTTGTGCACTTATCTTTTAATCAAGGTCGTTTTGGGCATTTATCTCTTTGAATTAGTTGGCCTAAAATGAATTGTGTCAAAATAAATAGATAAATTATAGTAGCAGGTGGATCTTTTAAAATAACATTGGTTTTGTTACAAGATTACCATGGATATGTTCCGTTTATCATAGTAAGATGTCGTTTTTTTCCTCGTTGGAGATATAGCTTACTATCTGTAACAAAACGAGTGCTTATCTGAACTTCGAATTCCCCCTAATTTTTAGTGACCTCAGTCTTATATTTCTGTGTAGTGTTTTCTGGATTTTTTTGATTTTTCTATTCTGGTTGTCGAATGTCTGTCCTTCGATTTACTTCTTCTGATTAACCATTTGTATCTTCAATACTTCTCTTTAAGTCAGTGACACGGAAAAGAGATATCAATTCGTTGACCAACAAGGCAAAAACAACAAGAAACGGGACAATATGCAAAGGACACAGAACATTAATTAATTAACAATAGGATATCCACTATAAACGAGGATGTTCTGAACTCTGAACTCTTGGAGTAAATAATTTATGAACTTTGTATAACAAACATTGTTTTACCCATCATTATCTGTCAATGAATTGTACTTGTGAAGTTATTTGATAAATTATCTATTATTAATCTATACCAACTTGTCTAACACCTTTTCATCATCCCAATTCAATCAATTTTATAAGCTTTTGGAGACAAGTTGTATACAGTCGACAATCTGAAAGGTATATATATAATAAATACAATGACACAATACCACTATGTCGGAACAGTTAAATAAATTAATCGACAAAATGTAGACACTAAGGCAAAGTAGATAGCCCTAACACGCACGCACGCACGCACCCGCCCACCCACCCACATACCTAAGCATTTGTTGTCAATCATAGAGTTTCTTGACAGCTGCATTAAGTCAGGAAGAGAGCACGCTAACCATTACGCCATCGTAAATGTCCAGAATAATGGAAAATAAAAATGCAACGGAATGGGTATAATTAGCTATACAACAAAGAGCAACAGAACGGGCATAATTAGCTCACATTTGAATCCTTGAATTTTATTTCAAACAATTTAAGTGAACCATTGTTGGTAAGTGGAACATAATTTTTTCCGGAAAAAATATTTTATTATGTATATCATACAATGTATTATCACAAATGCAATATTTATAGAATAAAGGAGAATTGGAAGGTGGAGACAAACAGTATCACTAGTACCACATTGTGTCGAGACGTTTCAAAACTGACGTTATAGTTTTTATCGGTAACGTCATGTGTTTGAGGTCAAACTTATCGATAATTTTCAGCATCACAGTCAGTTCGATGATACTGACAAAATCACTCGACGAGATCAAAGGAAGCTTTATCATCATTACTGTAAAGCATATCTGTATTCGATCAATACACTATGCATTAAAACAGCTACATGTACAATTCATGGAATTATTAATATATGTTTGTTGTCGTACAATTATGCGGACCGAATGGTCCATGTATATAAGGTAAACCTAGCTATTCCAAGAGTAATTGCAATGTGCGATAGGTAGTAACTATACTCTCCTATTTATATCATTTTTAGAAAATATATGTACCACATATTTCATTTGAGACAAACTATTTTCAAAATACAGTACCAAGTTGATAGTTTTATTGATATGCTTCATATTTTCTCAACTTGATACTGAAAACACCATAAAAGGGTTATGGTGTTTAACACCACTTTCAACAATATTTCAGTTATGTCGTAGTGGTCGGTTGTATTGGTGGAGGAAGTACCCGGAGAAATCCACCGACCTGCAGCAAGTCACTCACAAACTTAATCAGATAATCTTGTATCGAGTACACCTCGCCCGTGAGTGGGATTCGAACTCACAACGTTAGTGCTGATAGGCACTGATTGTATAGGTAGTTGTAATTCCCACTACCATACCATCATGACCACGATGGCCCCAACATAATAATAACAGAAAAATACTTAGAAGTACACTACAACAAGACCTGACATAGATACAGAAAATCACATTAATAACGGTATTTCATCAGATCAATGATCATTTTTCATGTATCCATTAATAACAAAAATAATCAGAACAAATAGTTCTAGTGTTATAATGTGTCTGGTATGCCCCGTTTGATTAAATTAATACCCTCAAATCTGTATATATAACTTTCCCAGTAAAGATGAAAGACAGAATTTACATTAGTATCAAATTAAGGTTTCAATTTTTTATAATATGCTGAAAGTTTCATATGCTTGATTTACAGCTGATTAACATTCAGTCAGTTAGCAATACACTGTACATGTGTCTCGGCTATATTCATGATTTTGGGAACGATTTAAAGATTCATCTTTACAAATGATTAATATACTAGCGAGTCAAAGGGTCTCGCGTAAGTCGGTCGTATATATTGATACAGAAACGTGAATAATATACTGCATAGACTCGGAATACATTGCTTTGTAATTGGTAAATAACTGTTTCTTAAGAGCTACCACAAGGGCTCTCGATTTTTGTCTTTTATTGCGGCATGCATTTAACACATATTACATTTTAAAATTCAATAGAGGTTTTCAGCAATATCTCAATTTATTGCGCCGGTCAGTTTTATTGGGGGAAGAAGCCAGAGTACCGGGTAAAGCCATTGACAAACTGCATAAAAATACACCGAGTACACCTTGTCTGCCACCATCCAAACACGGGAATTGTGGACCCTCATATTTTTAGCATTCTCTAGTTTCATTTCAATATCTATTTATAGACCATGATCATCAGTTTATCTTTCAAGATTGCCTACTACATGTCCCATCTGTAGGTAAAATGGATTTTTGATCAAACAAACAAAAAACGTAGATAACAAATACATGTGTATTGCGCACTATTCGTATGTCTAATAGCTTTCAACATGTACGTTCATTTTCCAAAAATTGGAAAGCCAAATAATTTCAGTCTGTGGGAGAAAGAAACCCAAAGTTTAAACAGGATAATCAAAATTTCTAAATGCTACTTATGATGAAGATTGACCTTAGTTTTATAAGTAATTACATTATCTTTAACAGTAAATTTTGAAGATATTATTTTACAGAAAACAACATCAGAGAAAACCGAAGGGGCAATCAAGAATGGACAATCCAGAGACACTGGCAACACTGGGCGCAGAAGGCGAAGATAAACAAAAACCATAACACATGTGTTGGACACCACTATACGTAAACAAACACAAATAAGAAGATATCCATAGTCAACGATAATTTCCTATAAAATAACACGCACGACTAAACACGTATAAGTGATGTTTTGACCGCAATATTATTCCATAACGGTGATTAACACACTTACGACCACGACTTGACATTGATGATGCTGGAAGTGACGAATAGCAGAGGATGTAAAACTAGTTGTACTACTGGGAAATTAAATGTTTAAGTAAATTCTCCATGGTAATAGAGTACTGGATTATTTAACTTGCTACAATAAATTTCATTACAAATAACGTAGTTAGGATAGTGGGTCGACATATCGCATCTGTAAGGAATAAATGAATACAATCATGACATATATATACTTTTATATCGCATGGGATTTTGCAAGTGGTATTTAAAAAAAAAACTACTTCGGGATTTTGTTTTAGTAGACATAGATTAGGAACATATTATGATTTGATATATAACGCCTGGTCGCACGAATGTACTTTCGGTTTTTAGTGGTCCGTGTTGCTCAATCTTTAGTTTTCTGTGTGTTGTTTTGTAAATCGTCGTCTTTTGTCCTTTTTCTGTTGGTCATTGTGTTGTCTGTCCTTCGTCGATTTACGGATAATGAATGCCCCTTTAGTATCTTCAAACTCATCTTACACATATATACTACAAAATTCATGATTTGTGTGCATTGAATATAAAATTATTTGCAATCCCTACAAACATCATTATTTACATGACTTCAAACGCATTTAAATTCATTAACCTACATACTCAATTACTCAACTAGAGGTGGTCAGTATTGAATTCAGTAGACGGATACGTAGTGCATTACAAAACCCACTTATGTACATGCACTACAAACCAAATTACTCCGGTAATTATAAGCTAATCAATGCTCATTTAATCTTAAAATAACAATTAACTTTCAACGATGTCCATATTTAAATTGAAGACCAATTATGTTGTATATTTAAAACCGTATAGGCGGTGTAATGGTTAGTGTGCTCTCCTCGAGTGTGGTAGATCGTGGATTCGAACCCCGATCGCGTCAAACCAAAGACTATAAAATTGGGATGTGTTGCTTCTCCGTTAAGAACGCAACATTAAGAAGTAAAAGCAAAGACCGGTTGGCTCAGTATCAGAATAACGTGTCCGAGTGGAGCAACATGTCTACCCGCAGACTATTGTTTCAGTGAGCTAGCACTATAAAAATCCAACCCAGCGTGTTGGTCTAGAACAAAGCGGACCTCATCATCATCTCATTGAAATTCAACCTGTTCTCCCCATGATATAGCTGACAAATTGCTGAATTGGCATTAAACAACAATTACTCATTCATATATATTTGCCGGCTGCCAGAAAGAGCATCCAACCTCTTGATCGATTGCTTGGTTCAGCGGTAAATATGTCATGCATATCCAGGACGATACGATGAACGACTTGTATTGGCTGTTATTATAATGATCGTTTCTGAAGTTATTTGTTTTGTACTTAATCTCGTTCAAAATCTTTTTTTTTTTAAATACATGTATAATAATTATTCAATTGAGAATTTCACACGAAACGTATAATAATGAACTCCAGCAACTCGGGTATAATTCACAACGCAATAGTATACATGCAGTAACATATAGACAAGATCTAACTCAGATATGAATGTTGTTGTTAAATATTCTTAATTATGAAAATATGTATACGACCTGTTATATCATGATCATTTTAAGCAACTTGGATATAATTTACAACGCAATATTATAGAGTAATATACGAACAAAATTAAATCCCATATGTATATAGACAAACATTCTTAATTATGAAAATATCTATACGACTGGTTATATCGGTTAAATACGAATAAAAAAAATAATTCTTGTTATATGATCGTCTTGGGAAAATCGATGCACTATTGTATACATATAAGTACAAACAGGTTATTCGTATTTTAATAAATCCAGCAGTAATATCACAGACAATTTGTTTAACACTGCCACATTTTTTTGAAGTGCCTGTACAAAGCCAGGAAAGTGAGCGGTCATGTATGTGTGTGTTTTCAATTCCTTAGGAAATTAACTACCTTGTCAAAACACTGTTTAAGTGATGTTGCATGGGGCAAGTAGTTTTCCTCATAACCATCCTTTCTTTATAAAAGAAATATACAAAATACAAGTCGTTATCTTTTCTTACATAAAATTAATCACATATCAGTTTTTTTTGTGTAGATGCTTTAATACGTTATTGAAACATAACAATAACAAAACCAAAATGCAAAACAAGGTGAAGGTTAGATAATATTATTTTATTCCCTTGACCATCCTGTTGAACTTCCTTTTCATAATGCTATGATTTTTGGATAATTGATGACTTTGATCTTGACTACCGTGGCCTATGATCGACATGTATGTAACACATAAAGAGATAATAAATAAACCTCTCAGCCTTGAAGGGTCCCGCTTTTTGAACTATAAATAATACATAGATACATTGTATGATTCAATAAAACGATAAACAAGTGGCAATAATACGTAGATATATAGATATTTAGAGAGCAGGGCGTACTTCTGGAATGACCTTCATCAGATAAGAATGGAAAATAAAATAATTAAAAGGTTTTTAAGGTCCAATTCATCCAACGGTCCTAACCAAGATAACAAACACTGACTGTGGTTTTCGCTGGGTACTCCGTTTTCCTCCACCAATAAAACTGATCGCCGTGATATAACTGAAATAATGTTAAAAGTGGCGTTAAACACCATATCCCTAACCCTCCTATGTCTGAAGGAGATTGACTGTAGTTTTACCAATTCCTCTATACATATGTAATGTACCTTAATGCTAAGAAAAGGATGGACTACTGCTAAAGTATGCCAGATTTATGATGGGTATTGATTTTGTTTACTTTCTTGTTAGCTATATATTCTCATTTTTATATATTTATAGTAATATTTAAATTGAATCTGAGTTTCCTGTACATGTCTTCTTTGTTCTTGATTTCTAAATGCCCGGTGGCAAATGTGCACGAATATTCATGTCAAGAATATTTAAACATATTATTATTGAATTGTAACGACAACATTATAGCATATACAAAATGACCATGGTATATTCTAACGCTTCTTATTACACACATGTGTATATATAATACGCAACAGACAGAGTATTTTTTTCTATTATTTTATATAGCAATTGGTGTGTGGGAAGGAATATTTCTAAAAACAATTAAAGCCGAGTATGAAATAAAACGAATATCTGTAACAAAATAAGAATTGACGTGCGAGCATAAAGGCGATCCCGATTTAATATAGCTTTAGCAATCCGCCATTATTTGCATTCTATATTTCCATGTAAATACGGTAGCATATTTTAGTTGTTATGTTGCCAACAGGATTACATTCTATATTAAAATGACCGCATCGGTGACGTAATGGTTAGCGTGCTCGCCTCGAGTGTTGCAGATCGTGGTTAGAGACCCGATCGGGACAAACAAAAGACTATGCAACACTAAGGAGAAATATCAAAGACTGGTTGGCACGGAATCAGGATAATGTGTCCGAGTGAGGGCACATGTCTATCCGCGGACTGTTGCGTCAGAGCGCTAGCACTATACAAATCCAACGAAGCATGTTGGTCTAGTACAAAGCGAACATCATCATCATCTCACTGAAAATGAACTTGCTCTAACCATGACACAGCTGAAACAATGCTGAGTTGGCGTTAAAGCGAAATCACCCACTTACCCACTCTATATTGAAATGTAGTGTTGTAAAAAGCGCATGCATACACTGCACTTAAACTTCTCCATATTGAACAATATCAATATATTCTTCATAAACAGTATAATATCAATAGACGTTTACATCTAACAAATGTAATGATCTGATTTATAGATTGTCATACAAACTTTGTTTACCTGCCTTACAAGATGTCCAGTGATTACATTTATTTGTGGAATGTGTAAGAACATGTATTTTAGAGACATATTTCCTATACTATTCATTAATGTTACTTATTTTCTGCATAAAATATCGTTCTTATAAATCTTTCTTGATAAGAAATATCTGTCCCAAGACGACGCCAACAATATCTCTATTATTGTTCTTGAAGATAATTTGTGTAAATGATGGAACTATTTGCAGCTGCGGAAGTATTGGTAGTTTAAAAATGAACCTCTAGATAAATCGGTGTATTTAAAAACTCGTTATTTTGTCAAATAACTAATGATAGGCGTTAGACAACAATTAAGTATAATAGATAAAGATGTAATATAGATTATATATAGCTATTAAGGAATAATGGTATCGTCAGATTTTTATCATTTGGTACAAATTATACATGATAATCGTGTATGTTCGAATAGGAAGACATATGTATGTTCTAATGGGAATACACGTGTCGATTTGTATCTCATTTGGACAACATTCCAACATTTTTGTACCTACTGACTCTCTAGCTAGCTAAACTGATGATGCAGGATATGTATGTTATGTACACTACTTTATATTTCTACGTTGTTGTTACATACAGTGTAATTCACTGCCGTTTAGGCTGGACTCTACTAGTTCAAATACGTAGTCGACAATCAACTTTTTTGGAAATTCGAAATGTACCTAACTTTACTATTAGTGACATTAATTGTTGACTCCTTTCTTTTCTAATTACTTTTAACCGATGGTATTTATTTCAATCAATAATAGGGACCGTCGTGGTCGTGATCGTATGGTAGTTGAATTTTCAACTACCTGTCACCACTAACGTTGAGAATTTGAACCCCGCTCAGGCGAGGTGTACTCGATATAACATCATGTGATAACATTTGTCAATGACTGGCGGCAGGTCGGTGGGTTTCTCCGGGTATTCCGGCTTCATCCACCAAGAAAACTGACCGCCACGATCTAACTGAAATATTGTTGAAAGTGGCGTTAAGCACCATAACCCTCAAATGTGATAGTCTTTGCATCTTAGTTCTAATACGTAGTCGACAATCAGCGTTTTTGGAAATTCGAAATTTACCTAATTTTACTATTGGTGACATTGATTGTGAACTCCTTTCTTTTCTGGTTTCGTTTAACACGTGGGATTTATTCAATCAATAATAATCACTTAAATGCAAAGTGAAAGTAGATTTACTTCAGTTTCAAGAATTAATACGTTTGACTAGTCTATATCCTGATTGGATACTTTCGCTGAATCTGACCTTAAATGCAAAGTGAATATTTTTGTAATTACAATATGGTTAGACCGCTAGCATAATTCGAGGCCAACATATATAGCTGGGTGTATGTTGAGAGTTGTCTTGAAATCTTGTTGCATGAAAAAAGTCATTGACACGATCAATCATTCTACGATTTTTCTATTGCATGATGGAAATGTTTCGACAGTGTGGTATAGTTTGTTTTTCATTTGATCGTTGTGCCATCTCCCTTCCCGTATGTAGAAATTCTTAAATATTGTACCTCCTTAACAAAAGTTCAATAACGCCGCCCACCTAATCGATTGTTTGATCAATGCCAATGCAACGTTCAAATCCTCATGGGACGTTCGTCTGAGAAATTAATTTATGGCATGTCATTGTTCAAAATCTAACTGCAAATTCAATCGGTAAATAAGTAAATGCAACACTTTGAATCTTAAATTAATTGCTGAAACTGTATGCTTGTCCTCTTTTTGCATTACCGACCTTGACGACGTTCTTTACCAACTTCTTAAGCAATCTCCAGAATCGTCCCTACAAATTATTTTAGATTTTGCAAACATGTCATCCATTTGGAAATTGGTACCAATGATATATATTTGAAAACTAGTAACAGATCCCTATGAAGGATTAAACTCCCGACATGTTGTTGTCCTCTAACTTTCAGAATGATAATTTTACAACTGACATCATTGTTGGGATAATCCATGTCTCATTGATTTTTGCTTATTTAGTATATCCATTAATTAGGTAAATCTATATTAGTCCTTTGCCATTCAACACTTTGTATTGTGGTGTACTTAACAACAATTTCTGTACTTATATGAGTTGCTGCTAATACTTTGAAAGGCATATCACCGGAACATTTTAATTAGAGGAATATGATTTACATACTACAAACTTATCATGCATTTTATGAAATCGATCAAAAAGAAGTAATTGATAAACCATTCTTTTAGTATATATAATATTACAACACTTTGGATCATTAGATTTAAGTATTCAACCAATCTTAATTTAAATCTTAATGCATATTACAGAAAAATAGCATATACATAGAATACTAAACCCCAATGAAATTAAAAAAAAATACTACCAAGTTGTTCCCTCTGTATTTTACTAATCCAGAACAACAATAATATATTTAAAATGAACTGCATTACCTACCCTTGTGCTAATTCGTTGGAGTTCCTAATTAGAGGAAATTGGACATGTTGAAATAAGAGAGGGTTTCAATTTTTGTTTTTACGCTACTTTCTACAATATTTCAGTTACATCGTAGCGATTAGTTTTATTAGTTGATGAAACATTATTATCGGGATAAAACTACCGCAAATCACTGAATATTTTCGTATAATGTTGTGTCGAGTACACCTTGCTATTCTATCCACAAGAATCGAAATCACTATGTAAATGGTGATTTGTAATAATTATATAAGAAGGTGACAATTCAACGACCATACGCTGACGACCAAAACGGCATCCTGTGCAATAATAGAAGTGCAGGAATCACCACAATGGGAATGTCACTGATTAAATTGATTATGCAGTTTAAAATATTCTGTAATATGTTCATGGTTAAGTATGACTTTTATATGCATTTTTTTATCTTTTTGCATTCAGAGCTGTGATTACAGGCAGTTGTTTGTTATGACCTTTTTTATTTTGTCATGTCTTGGATAATGTAATCATTAATTAAGGGTAATAACAAAATTACCGAACTCCGAACAATCTTACAAAGGGAAAGTCAAAACTCATAATTATATAAACAGACAAAATCAGTCAACAACCGGAAAACTGTGAAAACCGTAGTGACCCTGACTTGGTACAGGCATTTCTAAAGAAATGGTGGGTTGAATCAGATTTTAAGGCGCCAAACCTCCCGCTCTCATTACGGTTCAAAGGTTCCGGCTGTCACTATAACAGTATTTAAATACAGGAACACAATACATTGATGTTATTATCTTCTCCATGGGTATCACTTGTTAAATAAGAATATTGATGCTGTTTTGTGCGTCCATCCACATCAAGACAAAGAAGAAAATGGCAAAATTCGATAGGAATCTATGTTCTGGCTTAAAACATAAGTCAAATGTGTAGGGAGGTTAAACTGGTCCATGGAATCAAAACCATACTTCTTGATATATTTACGATATCCTAAATAGTCATTATACTAAGATTCTCCAATCTTCTTAACTTTTGTGCTTTTCTGAATGTTGCATTTGCATCCATAAATCGCTATGAAGGTAATATACGTTAGAAAAACCCAAAGGGGCAATCAAGAATACTCAATACAAAGACAAAAGACACAATACAAAGACAAAAGACACAAAACGAAGACAAAAAAAAACAAAAAACACAACACAGAAATTTAAACAGATTGGCAACACGGATTCCACCACAAACAATATGTGGAGAGTTAGGCCTACTGCAAACATTCAAAGTCCATCAACCTAAACATTGCAATAGCTATACAACATAAAGGGTGAACGGTTTCATTCGGTATATCCACATATTAAAACGTATCTATTTATAGTTAGTTCTATTGGAAATAATCAGACCCAATTTATACTTACACGAACGGACGCACTGATATCCGGCTGACTTAGCAATGTATCAATATTACGTATTCAATTATGGGACATTTTAGATTGTATACGCCACATTTTAGTTTGAAAATCGGATGTCTGCCAACAAGAATTTAATTCAAACGTCTACAATGTATCTAAAAAGAGGTAAGGGAATTACATTTTTTTTTATTCTGCTAATGAAAGTATTCTCCATTGTCGACACAAGACGTATACGGTAAATCGACGACTAGTTTAAATCTTTTAGAATCAATGTTAATTTATTACCTATGTATGTCATAAGAACGCGATACACCCACGGGTATTGGATTGTCAGTACACTAAACATCTGAATCACCGATATGTTTGAATTGAAATTGGTAATACTAATACAATACAACCACAAACGTATATATCACATTGGTAATACTAATACTAATACAACCACAAAGGTATATATCAAATGTAGTGCGCACGACGCGTTACCGGATTGAACTTCATCAGGTAGCTGATAGTTAATAGATTGGAAAGCCGAATAATTCAATATCTTTAGCGTCTCCGAATTGATTAAAACGGGTATAATGTTTGAGTAGCAATTTATGAGGGTATAACAACGATCGCGTAAACAAATTAATGCACCACAAAATAAATCCCCACTTTTACAACGGTCTTCAAATAACGGATGTTATCAGCATCAAGTGTAACCTTTATTGCTATATTTTTTATCCTTCCGTTCGATCCGTTGTATTTTAACACTTTTATATATAGTTTTTGTTCATGTACGCCTACTTTGTATCAATATTGAAAGATTAAAGACACGTAACGACAGGTATAATCTTATCTAGCAGAGCATTATTCCAATAAAGATGGTAAGACATTGATTTAAATAAAAATGCACAAGAGAAACTGCACACGATTTCACTTCTGGATATATCCGGGTGCTGTTATTGTTAAATAAGTTGTCAATTTTAGAAACCACCGGAGCATGGAAATATGACCAACTTTCTTAAACAAAGGTAATCTCCGCTAATAGGTATAGCAGGTAGTAGTAAAAAAGAACACGCGAAGTGACAAGTTACTTGCGCAATATCTAAGCTTTCGTTGGACAATTTCGATTTCTGTCATTGTCCTTATTTTAGTCTAAGAAAATCTCTGTCCCTATTCTATGATTGCTATTAATTCATTGCACAGTAGATGCGGCTTTCCGTGGGAGAACGCAGGTATCAATCACAATTGTACGTGTCATCGGATATTATATATTTGATCGCCTTAAGGAAGTGACAACCATACATTATATCCCGAAAGGACATTGGGCTGTATTATTTATTTGTATTTACATGTATACAATAAGGGTAATAACAAAATTACCGAACTCCGAACAATCTTACAAAGGGAAAGTCAAAACTCATAATTATATAAACAGACAAAATCAGTCAACAACCGGAAAACTGTGAAAACCGTAATGACCCTGACTTAGTACAGGCATTTCTAAAGAAATGGTGGGTTGAATCAGATTTTAAGGCGCCAAACCTCCCGCTCTCATTACGGTTCAAAGGTTCCGGCTGTCACTGTAACAGTATTTAAATACAGGAACAAAATAGGTAAAATAGTTGTCAAAGCAGTACCATATTCGGTGACGTAAATGTCAAAAATATTTTTACGTCACACATTGACAAAAACATTTTTGACTTCTTTATCTTTATACATTTTCACTATATGAAAATGCATCGCTTATAATTTTTTTCTGCAGAGACGGAATATATTTCGACAAGATATTGGTATCGGAATATAAACTTTTTAAGAGATCGAATAAGGCGAAACTTTTTATAGCCCTGGTCCAGTAGCCTGTTTCTCAGATGAAGATGACGTTTCAGGAAATCAGAATAATTGCTACTGGCCCTTGCATAGTGAATCAATTGCGAGATGTAAACACCATATGCAGGAGAAGCTGGTATATTGCTGCACATGTTTGGAAAATTTATGATTTTAAAATTGAAGTCGTCCCGCTTATCATAAATTTTAGTACTGAGTTGACCACTGTCGTCAAATTCGAGGTATAAGTCCAAAAATGATGCGGACGAAGCTGTATCGGTGGTCTCTTTAACTTCCAGCTCTGGAGGATATATCAATGGAAGAAATTCTGCAAATCTAGAATTATTGATAGATAAAACGTCATCAATATACCTGTATGTGAAATTAAAGGCTCTAGCCTCATGAATCTTCTTATCTTTTACAAGCTTTTGAAGAAACTCCGACTCATATGAGTATAAAAATAAATCGGCTAGAGGAGGGGCACAATTCGTACCTATTGGTATGCCGACGACCTGCTGAAACAGTGTCCCTCCAAAGGAGACAAATATGTTATCGATGAGGAACTCCAGCATACTGATCACTTGTTCCTCGGAGTAGCATGTTTTACCTTTATGAATTTTGTTTGAAAAATATGTGGAATTGTAGCCTAACACAACAAATTTTGAGCCATAGTTTCTATGACTAAAAGCTTTATGAATTGTTTCTTTTAAGCGGGTTTTTAATTTGTCATGCGGTAGGGTGGTATATAGAGTTGAAAAATCAAAAGTTTTGATGGAGGATACACGAGAGAAAGATCTTGATTTCAGGTTATCCAAAAGATCTTTAGAGTTTTTCAAAATCCACATGTGATTTATGCCACTACGCGAGTAAACAGTTTCACAATATTTCTGTTGTCCCTCTTTTACTGCAGACAGAATCTTTGTCAGGTGAATAGACAATTCTTTCGTCGAACAAGTTGATGATCCCGCTATGTACCTTTCTTTGTATGGTGTTTTATGGAGTTTAGGTATCCAATATAAATAGGGTAAATCCTCAGACTCTTTACCAGAGGGAATGTTTAAAGAGGTCATGAATGATCTGTGGTTAGCTAGGATTTCATGTCGAACGAAGTTGGTTTGTATGTGGTATTACTAGAGGTGTTGCTATTTATGCCTAATTCCTTGATTAGGCATTCGTAGTAATATGATTTACATACAAACACGATATTGTTGGAAGCCATGTCCGCAGGAACGATAACATATTTGTCATGAAGAGGGGAAAGACACTTAACAGCTTCTTGGTCTTTAAATACAGACTTAGGTCGACTATTAACACAATTTTTGAGCTTGTGAATCCGACCTTGTACTAGAGACCTAATTGTTCTAACCCAGTCTGACAAGGACTCTAACTCAGGATCTTGGTCTACTTCTCTCTTTATCCACCTTCTGGCATAATCTTCAACAGCATCCATAATTATCTTGAAATTATGTTTCCAATTGATGTGTTGAGGTTCTCTGAATTTAGGACCATGAGAAATCACCTTTCGGAGACTCATGTTGAATGATATTCAGATCCCCAGTGATTACATGTCCAGATGGGTTGTATTGAAAAGGAGAGTGGGAGCAGTCACAAGTCAGAGGGTTCTTAAGGTACTCTTCTATGTTAATATCTTGCAATGCTTCTTTGTAGTTGAAAATTTTACGGCCAATGCTGTTAATGTAGCTATAGGAGACAATGGGAACAGATTGATTTTTGAAATATGGTGGAATTTCTTTTACCACCTCTTTTCTATTAAGAATGTTGCTGATGTTAATAGCATCGATTCCTTTGTTAGCAAACGGAATATGGAGGAATTTTCTGTTGTTATCATGAAGAGGTTCAGATCGAACTGGTTTAAAAAGACGAAAGGACGCCACGTCACATATAATACTAGACAATCTGTACTTAGGAGAAAAAGGATCTACGCCTCCTTTGTCAAGTCCAAAATCCCTAAGATCTTTGAGGTAGTTTACAGGTAGTGAAAATAAGATTGTACGAATATGATGAATTCCAAGAGGTTTCTGTATATTAGAAAGTAAATCATTAAAAGTATCTTGTAACGTTCTTGGTTTAGAGGACTTTTTAACATTAGGATGTTGAATTCTTTTATGACCATGGCTACGTTTAGTTCTTGGAATAGTATTAAAAAGGCTCATCACGTTGATTTCGTTGCATCCAGGACTTGACAATTTTAGCCCGCATATTGTTTATAGTTTTGTCATTTTCTCAGTGGGAGTAGACACCGTTAGTACAATACAGTACCCATTCGCTATATGTGTAATGACGAACCATTTAGTCTTTTCTGCAAAATCCACTATATAAGGAAGCTTCGTTATTCGAGGCGATACATAACGATCCGTGTTTACCCAAACGAGTGCACTTCGATAGATCAAAAAATGCTTTGTTTAACAAGAGAAATGGAAATTGCATTTCATTTACAATATGTTCTAGTATATACTTTAAGAACTGTATATTACAACGATAAAATGACGCATCTCGCCTTTGTCAAAAACTATTAATAATCGATCCCCATATGCACGTACGTCGAGTAATGTAGGTATGTCAATTTGTGCAACATCGCCATTATACACGCTAAAAGTGAATAAGGAATTTTCAGTTAAGATATTATGTATGTAAAATCATAAACTGTAATATCAACAATAGAATAGTTATATCAAAATAATAAATTATCATATGATACTAACGGAGTAGAAACATAACTGAAGACTAAACTGTATTAACCACATTGATTTCTTTATTTTAACAAAACGTAAAATTACATCCCCTGCTACGTGTGTAAAATCATTTAAAGAGTCGACAGAATATTCGTCGGATAGCACGAATATATATAGAGTTAATTAAACATTGTTATGTAGGAAATATTGCATGGTCGACATTCAGGTTTTTGTTCTTCAATTTCAATAGAATTATGAATCATCCTAGCACGACCAATATGACAACGTGTCAAAAACTACATGATACTTATTGTTTTACAATAGGAACAAGGATGCTGTTAGCTACAAATTGAATTCTAGGAAATAAAAACGTAGATATCTAATTTAGTGTGCAAGACGGGTTTCTGGAATAACATTCACTGGGTATGCCCATATTCAAGAGGTTGGAAAGCAATTTCTCCCATTATTAGGGCGTTTTAACCCCGCTGAACCAGTGGTGGAAAAATTGGTAATCCTCTAGAGGATTAAAATGTCTCGTGCCTTTCATCGCAAAGGTCCGCCAAAGGATTTTGAAATAAAGTTCGTGTCAAATAATGGGAGAAACAAATTCTCCTTCAGTTGCCCATGAGAGTTAAATTTAAAATTTTAACCTTGTGGTTAAATTTTTTAATTTAACTCTCTTGAGTGGAGAAATATCATAACCCGCGGGCAACTGAAGGAGAATCTGTATATATTATTGTGTTGCAGTGCCAACTATATATCCTTCCACAGTTTATATATATACTATATATATATATATGTCTGAAAATTAAACCAAACAGTGTTAGAATTAGATTTTTGAGCTGTCAAATTTTGTTCTTCCCTCGACGGGATTTGAACTCACACCATTGATACACTGCAGCACCAATCGCTTAGCCTTATGTCCAGCGCCCTAGACCACTCGACCACATCCGCTCCATATATATATATATTTATTTATTTTAATAAACATGGTTTAAAATCCCCGAAGATACATTTTGTACTTGCCTAAATGGAAATACAGAGGTAAATAGTATCATTTCACACATTTTTACATAAAATACGACATGCCTGACCTCCCACCACAGTAAATGTGGAGAGTGGCACACCGATTGCACGCTAAAGCCCCTTTTGGTAGAGTTTGAAAAAAGTAGGTACATTGCAGTCGCTCTAAAGGACTATTATGTTAACCCCTATCCAACTCGCCATACCTTTCTAGTAGCAGTCAAAAATCAATCTTTGTGTCATTTCTGCACTTGTCTTGCATTGGTAAGCATGTCCCGTCCCGAATAGATGAGAAATATGTCTCTGGAGGTTAAGCCACTAACAATCAACAACACCTTTCTCGTCGACGATCATATGGGTCCGAAAGCAATTGTTTGTTGCCTACAACTTCTTGTTCGTGTATTATATCACTTGTGTATATGTTGTAGTGCTTAGAATGATACAGTAGGTATTCCGCGAGTAAGTGAGTGGTTGTTGTTTAACGCCAACTCAGCAATTTTTCTGCTATATCGTAGCGAGAACAAGTTAATTTCCAATGAAATAATGATGAGTTCCACTTTGTACTAGACCAGGACGCTTAGCTGGATTTTTAAAAGTGTTGGCTCATGTACTGAAACAACTGTCCGTGGATAGACATGTCGCCCCACTCGGATTCCAGCTAAACCATTCTTTGCTATACCAATTTTATAATTTTTTGTTTGACCCGATTGGACCCGAACCCACGATCTACTACATTCGCGGCGGGCACTCTAACCATTACACCACCGATGCAGTTTTGTCATTGCGCGATGACACATTAAATACTCAAATATTATGTTAGAATAGATATTTTTTTTATTAACAAAATAACAAATTTCCTGTACAAGTAACACAAAATATCAGCTCAATTATTGCTGACATTCTGTGATTAACTGGAATGAATTATAATAAATAACTAAATCTTGATCACACTGCTGCCAACAATACAACTAAAATATGAATATTCATATCATAGAAATATACAGGTCATTACGTCATAAAAGGAACCAACATAAAGGTCAAAGTTCATACGAAACATTATTTTTGTGAATAACATCGTCATGCTTATTATCATAAAGTCAATATAATATACAATACAAAATAAATAAATATATATTTATATATCGTTCTTGTCATACCCACAATACACTTTCAGTATCCATTGCATCATTTTCCCGGATGTTCCAAGCATTTTCAAATTGCCTTATCTGCCATAGACAATTTAGATTTTTTTGTGAATTTTCTTCAGTAAATTTAATTGTAGTACATAGTTCACGTCACAAACCATGAATAAGTAAACCAAATTGCCAATAAACAGGTGACAATTAGCTGACATTGTTTACCCCACTGAACAGAAATGCATCCTGAATCGGAACCCTTGGTGGAACCTGAAAATATAATTTATGCAAATTTTGAGAAATGTAAATTCTTTCAATCATTTATTTGTTATCAAATAGTCATTGTATATACATGTTTGGATATTGGTTCATGTACATATATACATTGTAGCGAAAAGCAAATGTGATCTAAATTTTGACATTTGTTTGGTGCTACGAAAGTACGTATTTGTTTTCAATGGTGATTATTGTAAGTCCGATCAAATGGGCACCATGATGTGAAGGGTGAATAGTTGGAATATATATCAAAGGGATTATCAGAAGCCGTAAATCTAAGCACAGCCAATGCAATGGCCAAAAAAAAAAAAAAGGGAAGACAAAAAATATGGTCAACAAAACAGAACACAGACAACTAAAGATTGAACAACACGAACCTCGCTAAAAACCGGGGGTAAAAATCAAGTGGTCTGGAAGGTTCAGCATTTACGAAATTAGACCTGGTTATCCTAACTACAGAGTATGTACTAGTCCAACTAAATGGACGGAAGACCCTTAGTTATAATTTTACATAGAAAATATTATATATAATTCTAACATAACCTCCTTCTTTCGCTTTGTTAACAAACGAGCGAGTTATCCATTCGGCATAATCTCATTAGCACATGCGCCGGTGAATGTGACTGACTTTTCCATTGGTAGTATAAATTGTGTGCCACATTTTCCGCAAACGTATATATAAATTACCGTCTTCCAATCAAAGCATACTACGGTATTTGTACTCTTAGACATATCAGAATCGAAATAAATCATGGAAGCCAGAATGTGTTTTGAGTTTTAACATGGATTGGCGGATAATAGCTTCTGGCTCGGGATAAAATACTAATATCCGCCAATCCATGTTAAAACTCCCAACACATTCTGGCTTCCATGATTTATTTGTTAAACAGTTAATAGTACGAACGTTTGGTGTTTATTAATTATACCACCTACACATTTTATATAATGATAATGTCTACCATTCCAGAATATCACAAAAAATGTTAACAAAAAAAACGCCCACTAACTTATATGACTTCTGATCGATTAGAAACAGGTGATAACATTGTTGTCTGCCATGCATGGGAATCCGTATTCTAAATTTTCACTAATTTGATAACTGTAACAGCTGTCCAACGTCTATTGTTCTATAGACGGCGTTGGCATAGTGTAATCAATAATAAAAACACTACCTCTTTGAAGTTTTAAAAAGAACGCTTTTTTTATGAACGATCATTTATCTTAAAGGGCAAGAAAATAAAACATTCAATAACATGCAAAACAAAAAGCATAACGCCATTAATACATTTCCAAAATCAAACAAGAAAATCGTAGAAACAGATGCAAAATCGATACAGCTTGCGCACGCATATACAGGGCCACTCAATCTCCCGACTTGGTACAGTCACTTCGATAAAAGGTGGCGGGGTTATATTATGTTCATTCTCGCCATAGTGTAGTGTATGACCAAATGGAGAACATAACATATTACTGGAGGGACAGCGTTGTTGTAATACCATTTGGAGTCTTGATATTTATAGATAGTATACCTATTCTTACTACGCTGTCATTTATAAAAGAGATCCGATGGCATTAAGCATCATTTGTCAGATTGCGTACACAAGGCCACTGTAAAACATAATAGGGAATAACGGTGGTTCAATGGTCAACTGACCTAAACCAAACACCTGCTTTAGAAATTCTTTTGATGTAACTTGTATAAAGTATACGCGTTCTACGCATAAATAGTTCGCTTAATAAGTTAAGATTATAAACAAAACATATTGTTTTTGTATATTTGATTCCAACAAATATATCTAATTTCTTTTAGAGTAAATATATTAAAATAAATACCATTAAAATGAGAATCGTCGCCTTGGTTAGCATGAAAAAAATATTACAATAACATTAACATTTATTAAAAGCATCGATCAACAATATTTACTTCTCGAACAAATAGATACATCATATCTCATAAATATAATAGATATAGATTAAAATATACGACTATTTCGAAAACAAAGATCCAATAAATTGATGCAAGTTGAAAAAACATCACAATATGACTTTCTTTCTATTGAAATCACCAAAGAATTGCATTATTTTCTTGTGTATTTTCGACTATGGCTTACTTGTTTTATCATAAGACATGTATTAAACTATGTTGACAGTTTTACGGTCGCCACCATGACCTGGTTAACCGTTACGAAATAACTGTGTCAGAAATGACCACGGATATGTTCCGTTTGTCATAATCACAATACGGTCCTTTCGTATTCGTTACATATCACCAGCGGGTTTGTAAATGGAGAAACACGACGGATTACACTAGTGTAGCAGGAACTGCCTACCCTATCATAGCACCTGTGTTCATCCTCGGTTTTCGTGGTGCTCAATCTTTAGTTTCATTTTTCTTCTTTTCTTTCATTGACACAAAATAAATAAACCTCCTTAATTAAATACATTTCTTTTAAATTTGATAACAAGACGATCTACTTACCACGTTTGTCCTTTTTTGACGTTTCTTCTGAAACAAAATATAAAGATTACACATAGGAACATATAATATAAAGAATGAATGAGTTACTTTTGTTTAGCACTCTATTAGCTTTATTATGATGAGAACAAGTTACATGCAATGAAATGATGATGATCTCCGCTTAGTACTAGACACTGAAATAACAGTTCACGGGTAGAAATGTCGCTACACTCGGACATATTATCCTTATTCCTGGCCAAGCAGTATTTTCTCTTACTCCTTAAAGCTGCGTCATTAACGGAGAAACACAAATACCAATTGTATATTCTTTGGCTTGACCCTATCGGTGCTCGAACTCACGATTTTCCGCTCTTGGGGCGGTGCTAACCATTACACCACCGATGTATACATAGACATTATATGTACGATATATTGTCGATAAACATAAAATGTGTCTACAGCACAGTCCGTGATCGACCAGTGTATATCTCTACATCAGACGCGAGGTACCATGATACTATATACGTCTATGAGACACAGCCTTTCTAGGCTTAATAAAATATTGAATGTGATAATAATACATATTCATCGTTATGAACTATTGGCTGGTGAAATGATAGTAATGCATCCACATTAATGACTGTACTATCTAAGTTGTTTATATTGACCACTCACTTTTCTGGCTTGGTACAGGCGCTTGCAAAACAATGGTGGCCTTAACCTAATTTCAATAGACCAAACCTTTCCTCTCAACAACTACAATGGTACATACCATCTAATAAATATACAGTCTTGATACGTGTTTTAGAATCTGGACCTCTACATACATAAATTCCTTTGTCACTCATTACAGAACGTCTTATTTCTAAAGTACTATGTAACGTCCGTCTAGCATTGTCGGCTTCATTGTATATTCTAACACGTGGCATAGTTTTATGATTAACAATTCGTCCATTTATAAACCAATCTACAGCATCTGGGGCATAATCATCACCAGTTGCATTACACATAAGGGATATTGTAGACCCTTTGCTGACGAAACTTGTTCCTGACAATACTACTTCTACAAAGAAAAATAGTAATTTACAAAGAAGAATAATCAGTTGATGGTGCATTTATTTATGTAACAGAGACACTCATCTCTCCGAGTGTTACAACTTAATAGGCGATACGAATTAGTCCAACGGTGTTCCATAAAATAGAATGTCTATCGTACATACAAATATCTTGTCCTAGGAAGGGACAAATCTTATTTTGCAAACAAAACACTCATTTTACCAAAAAGTTCTTTGAAACTTTCTCTGAAAAAACCCGAAAAGAAGCTAGACCAATCCTTTAATCTTACGTTCCGCTGTATAGCTTGTGTCTTTGCACTAAATAATTCTAGGTTTTATGATTTCGTTGATCGCATCTATCCCATTCAGCTTGAAATAAAGGATACCACATATACAACTAGATCTGCTTCATATATTGGCCCAAACCTCTAAATTGACAGAGAGGACCGGTTAAGAATGTAAGATTACGAGAAAAGAGATGATTTCAATTTCATTTCGTGAACTTTTCATTTATATGTAGCAACATTCCAGCAGCACCTGCATATGGGTTTTATGTCTCTCAGATGATCCAATAGCACATAGCTTGTGGCTACTATCATGATTTCCTTGATAGAGGGTTGATGCTAACAAGGGTTATTAGTGGTTAAGTGGAAGTCATCACTTTGAAAGTTTTACGGTCACCATCATGGCCTGGCTAACGTTGCAGATTATCTGCGGTACAATCCTCATTCATGACTTATCACCGATTTTGTAACAAGACTAACATGCCTGGTGCCACATGGGGGGTTCGTGTTGTACGATCCTTAATTTTCTATGTAGTGTTTTTTAGCTTTTTGTTTTTTCCTTTTATCTTTTGGCCATTGTATTGTCTGTCATTCTTTTGGCCATTGTATTGTCTGTCATTCTTTTGGCCATTGTATTGTCTGTCATTCTTCTTTTGGCCATTGTATTGTCTGTCATTCTTTTGGCCATTGTATTGTCTGTCATTCTTCTTTTGGCCATTGTATTGTCTGTCATTCTTTTGGCCATTGTATTGTCTGTCATTCTTTTGGCCATTGTATTGTCTGTCATTCTTTTGGCCATTGTATTGTCTGTCATTCTTTTGGCCATTGTATTGTCTGTCATTCTTCTTTTGGCCATTGTATTGTCTGTCATTCTTTTGGCCATTGTATTGTCTGTCATTCTTTTGGCCATTGTATTGTCTGTCATTCTTTTAGCCATTGTATTGTCTGTCATTCTTTTGGCCATTGTATTGTCTGTCATTCTTTTGGCCATTGTATTGTCTGTCATTCTTTTGGCCATTGTATTGTCTGTCATTCTTTTGGCCATTGTATTGTCTGTCATTCTTTTGGCCATTGTATTGTCTGTCATTCTTTTAGCCATTGTATTGTCTGTCATTCTTTTGGCCATTGTATTGTCTGTGATTCTTCTTTTGGCCATTGTATTGTCTGTCATTCTTTTGGCCATTGTATTGTCTGTCATTCTTTTGGCCATTGTATTGTCTGTCATTCTTTTGGCCATTGTATTGTCTGTCATTCTTTTGGCCATTGTATTGTCTGTCATTCTTTTGGCCATTGTATTGTCTGTCATTCTTTTGGCCATTGTATTGTCTGTCATTCTTTTGGCCATTGTATTGTCTGTCATTCTTTTGGCCATTGTATTGTCTGTCATTCTTTTGGCCATTGTATTGTCTGTCATTCTTTTGGCCATTGTATTGTCTGTCATTCTTTTGGCCATTGTATTGTCTGTCATTCTTTTGGCCATTGTATTGTCTGTCATTCTTTTGGCCATTGTATTGTCTGTCATTCTTTTGGCCATTGTATTGTCTGTCATTCTTTTGGCCATTGTATTGTCTGTCATTCTTTTAGCCATTGTATTGTCTGTCATTCTTTTGGCCATTGTATTGTCTCATTCTTTTGGCCATTGTATTGTCTGTTATTCTTTTGGCCATTGTATTGTCTGTCATTCTTTTGGCCATTGTATTGTCTGTCATTCTTTTGGCCATTGTATTGTCTGTCATTCTTTTGGCCATTGTATTGTCTGTCATTCTTTTAGCCATTGTATTGTCTGTCATTCTTTTGGCCATTGTATTGTCTGTCATTCTTTTGGCCATTGTATTGTCTGTCATTCTTTTGGCCATTGTATTGTCTGTCATTCTTTTAGCCATTGTATTGTCTGTCATTCTTTTGGCCATTGTATTGTCTGTCATTCTTTTGGCCATTGTATTGTCTGTCATTCTTTTGGCCATTGTATTGTCTGTCATTCTTTTGGCCATTGTATTGTCTGTCATTCGTTTGGCCATTGTATTGTCTGTCATTCTTTTGGCCATTGTATTGTCTGTCATTCTTTTGGCCATTGTATTGTCTGTCATTCTTTTGGCCATTGTATTGTCTGTCATTCTTCTTTTGGCCTATTGTCTGTCATTCTTTTGGCCATTGTATTGTCTGTCATTCTTTTGGCCATTGTATTGTCTGTCATTCTTTTGGCCATTGTATTGTCTGTCATTCTTTTGGCCATTGTATTGTCTGTCATTCGTTTGGCCATTGTATTGTCTGTCATTCTTCTTTTGGCCATTGTATTGTCTGTCATTCTTTTGGCCATTGTATTGTCTGTCATTCTTCTTTTGGCCATTGTATTGTCTGTCATTCTTCTTTTGGCCATTGTATTGTCTGTCATTCTTTTGGCCATTGTATTGTCTGTCATTCTCTTGGCCATTGTATTGTCTGTCATTCTTTTGGCCATTGTATTGTCTGTCATTCTTTTGGCCATTGTATTGTCTGTCATTCTTTTGGCCATTGTATTGTCTGTCATTCTTTTGGCCATTGTATTGTCTGTCATTCTTTTGGCCATTGTATTGTATGTCATTCTTTTGGCCATTGTATTGTCTGTCATTCTTTTGGCCATTGTATTGTCTGTCATTCTTTTGGCCATTGTATTGTCTGTCATTCTTCTTTTGGCCATTGTATTGTCTGTCATTCTTTTGGCCATTGTATTGTCTGTCCTTCTTTTGGCCATTGTGTTGTCTGTCATTCTTTTGGCCATTGTATTGTCTGTCATTCTTTTGGCCATTGTATTGTCTGTCATTCTTTTGGCCATTGTATTGTCTGTCGTTCTTTTGGCCATTGTATTGTCTGTCATTCTTTTGGCCATTGTATTGTCTGTCATTCTTCTTTTGGCCATTGTATTGTCTGTCATTCTTTTGGCCATTGTATTGTCTGTCCTTCTTTTGGCCATTGTATTGTCTGTCATTCTTTTGGCCATTGTATTGTCTGTCATTCTTTTGGCCATTGTATTGTCTGTCATTCTTCTTTTGGCCATTGTATTGTCTGTCATTCTTTTGGCCATTGTATTGTCTGTCATTCTTTTGGCCATTGTATTGTCTGTCATTCTTTTGGCCATTGTATTGTCTGTCATTCTTTTGGCCATTGTATTGTCTGTCATTCTTTTGGCCATTGTATTGTCTGTCATTCTTTTGGCCATTGTATTGTCTGTCATTCTTTTGGCCATTGTATTGTCTGTCATTCTTTTGGCCATTGTATTGTCTGTCATTCTTTTAGCCATTGTATTGTCTGTCATTCTTTTGGCCATTGTATTGTCTGTCATTCTTTTGGCCATTGTATTGTCTGTCATGCTTTTGGCCATTGTATTGTCTGTCATGCTTTTGGCCATTGTATTGTCTGTCATTCTTTTGGCCATTGTATTGTCTGTCATTCTTTTGGCCATTGTATTGTCTGTCATTCTTTTGGCCATTGTATTGTCTGTCATTCTTTTGGCCATTGTATTGTCTGTCATTCTTTTGGCCATTGTATTGTCTGTCATTCTTTTGGCCATTGTATTGTCTGTCATTCTTTTAGCCATTGTATTGTCTGTCATTCTTTTGGCCATTGTATTGTCTGTCATTCTTTTGGCCATTGTATTGTCTGTCATTCTTTTGGCCATTGTATTGTCTGTCATTCTTTTAGCCATTGTATTGTCTGTCATTCTTTTGGCCATTGTATTGTCTGTCATTCTTTTGGCCATTGTATTGTCTGTCATTCTTTTAGCCATTGTATTGTCTGTCATTCTTTTGGCCATTGTATTGTCTGTCATTCTTTTGGCCATTGTATTGTCTGTCATTCTTTTGGCCATTGTATTGTCTGTCATTCTTTTAGCCATTGTATTGTCTGTCATTCTTTTGGCCATTGTATTGTCTGTCATTCTTTTGGCCATTGTATTGTCTGTCATTCTTTTGGCCATTGTATTGTCTGTCATTCTTTTGGCCATTGTATTGTCTGTCATTCTTTTGGCCATTGTATTGTCTGTCATTGTTTTGGCCATTGTATTGTCTGTCATTCTTTTGGCCATTGTATTGTCTGTCATTCTTTTGGCCATTGTATTGTCTGTCATTCTTTTGGCCATTGTATTGTCTGTCATTCTTTTGGCCATTGTATTGTCTGTCATTCTTTTGGCCTATTGTCTGTCATTCTTTTGGCCATTGTATTGTCTGTCATTCTTTTGGCCATTGTATTGTCTGTCATTCTTCTTTTGGCCATTGTATTGTCTGTCATTCTTTTGGCCATTGTATTGTCTGTCATTCTTCTTTTGGCCATTGTATTGTCTGTCATTCTTCTTTTGGCCATTGTATTGTCTGTCATTCTTTTGGCCATTGTATTGTCTGTCCTTCTTTTGGCCATTGTATTGTCTGTCATTCTCTTGGCCATTGTATTGTCTGTCATTCTTTTGGCCATTGTATTGTCTGTCATTCTTTTGGCCATTGTATTGTCTGTCATTCTTTTGGCCATTGTATTGTCTGTCATTCTTTTGGCCATTGTATTGTCTGTCATTCTTTTGGCCATTGTATTGTCTGTCATTCTTTTGGCCATTGTATTGTCTGTCATTCTTCTTTTGGCCATTGTATTGTCTGTCATTCTTTTGGCCATTGTAGTGTCTGTCCTTCTTTTGGCCATTGTATTGTCTGTCATTCTTTTGGCCATTGTATTGTCTGTCATTCTTTTGGCCATTGTATTGTCTGTCATTCTTTTGGCCATTGTATTGTCTGTCATTCTTTTGGCCATTGTATTGTCTGTCATTCTTTTGGCCATTGTATTGTCTGTCATTCTTTTGGCCATTGTATTGTCTGTCATTCTTCTTTTGGCCATTGTATTGTCTGTCATTCTTTTGGCCATTGTATTGTCTGTCATTCTTTTGGCCATTGTATTGTCTGTCATTCTTTTGGCCATTGTATTGTCTGTCATTCTTTTGGCCATTGTATTGTCTGTCATTCTTTTGGCCATTGTATTGTCTGTCATTCTTTTGGCCATTGTATTGTCTGTCATTCTTTTGGCCATTGTATTGTCTGTCATTCTTTTGGCCATTGTATTGTCTGTCATTCTTTTGGCCATTGTATTGTCTGTCATTCTTTTGGCCATTGTATTGTCTGTCATTCTTTTGGCCATTGTATTGTCTGTCATTCTTTTGGCCATTGTATTGTCTGTCATTCTTTTGGCCATTGTATTGTCTGTCATTGTTTTGGCCATTGTATTGTCTGTCATTCTTTTGGCCATTGTATTGTCTGTCATTGTTTTGGCCATTGTATTGTCTGTCATTGTTTTGGCCATTGTATTGTCTGTCATTCTTTGGCCATTGTATTGTCTGTCATTCTTCGACTTAGAGCTTATGATTACCCCTTTGGTATCTTCAAACTGTTCTGGGTTATCTTGTTTCAGCCCATCGTCGTACTTATTCCCAACGATCTTTAAACTAGATATCTACGTTTTTGTTCCGGAACGGAAAGAAAATGACTTTCGATTTCTATTAAAATATACGAGGCAGGTATCATCCATTAATGTTAAGTATTTAAAGTTAGGGTTATGGTTATGGTGTTTAACACCACTTTCAACAATATTTCAATCATATCGTGGCGGTCAGTTTTATTAGTGGAGGAAACCAGAGTACACGGAGAAAACCACCGGCCTGCCGCAAATCACCGACAAATTTTATCATATAATGTATCGTGTACACCTCGCCATGAGCGGGATTCAAACTCACAATGTTAATGGTGATAGGCACTGATGCACATGTAGTTAAAGTTGTTATTCTCTTGCGGGTATAACAGTATGCATTTATTGTATGAATCATCTTTTAAGCAAATATCCGACTATTTTACACGTTATAATTAACATGCTGATCAATGATGATTTCGTTGTAATATATTTACTATATACTCACGGGACTTTGGTGCAACAACTGGATCTGAAAATATAATTATAACATCCCATTAAAAAGCAATATATTGTAACATAATGAGTCAAGAGTCAGTAAACAGTAGACAATGAAAAAGACTGACATGTATTAATACAAATGAGTAACATACAGGGGACAGAAATACTCATTCGTATAGGACATGATTTTTAACATTCATAAAAAGTATCCACTATATTAAAAGTTGTATATTTTTGTCTCTATCTACCTAGCCAAAATTGAAGTTTTGATTGTCACAAGTAAAAGTGTGTGGGATAGAGGCGGAAAATATTGCCTAGTAATGGGCCACCAACGATCAAATGTCACAGCTTATTGCTCCATTGGAGCTGTCGCATGTTTTTTTCTCCAGTGTAATGACAGTGCACGTGGAAATCACTAAGTCCTTCGCATTCTTTTACTTTACCGACTATTGTGTGTGTAGTGTATTTTATTCTCCCCCCCCCCCCCCTCCCAACAACCAGTGGTGGGCCAGATCAGTTGTTGTATTAAAAGTCGGAATAAATACGTCCAATTTATATTACATGTAAATTATTCAATGGTTCCCCGTACAAAATCACAAGGACAAATGATATGCTGAATTATGATATATTTTAGTGGGGTTCGTGTTACTCGATCTTTAGTTTTCAAACTCTTCTTATGGATGTGTTGAAAGCGGTCACTACGGAGTAGAAGAAGGCAGTTAGTATTTAAAGAATAACTGCCATTATAATTTCTATCAGTTATTACAATATTACCTTGTATAAACTGATCTTTATTATCTACTTTTCGCCGTCGAGACGTTCCTAGAACAAAAGCACATGATATAGTCAATAGTAAACTACAGAATACTTATAAATTACATGTAACTTCATGTGGATTTATATACAATATAATATGTATATTATTGATATATTTCAAACTTTTCTTATCTGTAGGAGTTTTGGAAACATTCAGAAAGGCGAACCTTTGGCTAATATTTCTGTGCAAGTAAAATTTATTTTTACCGACAATGTACGTATAGTGTGTTAATATCGTGCAATTTAAAAATTTCAATAAAAAAAAAAAAAAAAAAAATCTATCGCGTCCGTACTTATATATATACTTATCACAGTGCAAACTACTTGATGTATTGTTTGTAAAATTATTCTTTTCATACATATATCGAAATCTCCTTACTTAAAGTTTTAGGTAACGGTAGCCTCATAATATCGTCTTCTTAATTTGTTTTATTATATACAGTATATAATACGGTCACACATTGCACGTTTTTACAACTACATTTACCACACCCACTCATAATACTAACCATTTACACGCAAAAGAACCAATCTTTTATATTTGTCTTTTGAGCTAACTGCGCATTCATAGACTCCTGCATCATCATGGGTTAAATCTTTTATCAATAAATTCCATTCATTCTTTTCCAATACTCTTTTGATAGAAAAGCGGTCATCTGGACTGTATACAAAATCTCCTATTGTCAAAGGAGTAGGTTCAGACGTTCGCCTCCACACCACCTGTTATTAAATAAATATCATGATGAGGGACGCTGTAGAATTTTAATTGAATAATTCACTTATTGTTAATATGTGTAGAGCACCTTGTCTTATAGTCATACAACTTTTAAGTGCAAATTTCGTACCAAAATTGTACACCCTTGATAATGTACTGGATACTGATTTGATTAGTGTCCAGTTTAAGCACGGAACACGTACTCGATATTTCTAAAAATACATGGCATGATCGCACTCCATGACTTGATAACCACTTCTCGTTATTCAAATTTACATGTAAATTGCTTATAAATGCAGTTTTGTTTATTTCACCATAAACCATAGACCATACTCCGTTTATTCTCATTTATTTCAGGTGAAATCATGGTCTCATGTTCAGATTGTAAAGACGTGGATTACATATACCTAACGGCCTTTTTCTGACGTTAAACGCAGATATTTTTAAACATAAATAATTGTTGTAATAACGTTTTTAACTTTTGTGGGACCATTATGGTAGATGCGCGGTCGGGTCAAACCAAAGAGTATAAAAGTAGTAGTTTTTGCTTCTCCGCTAGGCACGCAGCATTAAGGAGTAAGAGCAACAACTGGTTGACTCGGAATCAGGATAATGTGTCCGAGTGAAGCCACATGTCTACCCGCGGACTGTTGTTTCGGTGAGCCAACATCTTATGATTCCAACTAAGCATGTTGGTCTAGTACAAAACAGACATCAATATAATCGCATTGAATGTAACTTGTTCTCGCTAAAAGTTGATCATTTGGCGTTAAAACAAATCACTCACGCATGTATTTATGCAATTTTAATTGGAAAGGTGGCTTTTAATTTAAAAAATGAATGAAAGTATATCAATATGAACCTCATGTGAATAAACCGTTAAAAAAAACCCGAAGGGACAATCCTCCGACACAGGTACCATTGGGCACAGTCACAAAAAGAAGACAAATAAAAAAGCTGATGTTTCGACAACACAAATTGTGGTAATCCGTCCGTGCACACCTTCACCGTGGAGTATTCCGTAATTCAGCTAACTTGTAAATATTTCTTTACCTAAGAAGTAGTTCCGAACCTGGTAGTAAACAATTCTCCTAACTCTGAATGTGTGTTAGATGTGCACAGAGTGAAACAAACATCCAGCTGACATATTGATTTACCGGTATCAAATCTATTTCTATATTTTAATGAAACAAATTGAAATTGATCGAATTGTTTTTCTACATGCAGGTTCAATACCTAGCGCCGCCACTTATAATTAATGAATTACTTTAATGCCTTATCTCCTTAACAAAGACTACACGATTATTTCCAATCTCTGTTATTGATACTGACTGATATTATCATGCATGATTTATAAACGGATAATCATCGTTTGGGAATTCATCCATGATTGTAGACCAAAATAATCAACTAAGCGTATTTTCCCAGCATGAAGATGAAAAGCAAACCTATTCGCAACCGGAAAGGAAACTTATTAATTTTACACTAATTTGCCTTTTCTGTAGAAAATTTAATAATGGCATATTACCTAACACGAACTTATGCGACATTCTGAATGATTTGATTAGAAAAAATTCTCTACTGAAAGAGCATTACGCAAGGCGTGAACACGTTTCGCTGTCAATGGAAAGGTATTCTATAATACTGTATTAGATTCCACTGGCATTAATGTGTTATTATGTTAAACATAACAAACCTGGTCAATTCCAGTTGTGTGTTGTTTTCGATTTATAGCTGCCGTCAAGTTAAGCCAATAAGACTCATTTGTTATAATAATTGTATCTGGGTTTTTTCCCTAATATTATTAGTAAAAACGGATATGGACCTAAATGAACATGAGAAACTTTCCAATACACTTGAACAAAAATTAAAGTAAATGAACCTCGCTTTTTGTTGTTCTACATTGCACAGTCACAATAGGATCTTCAACAATGGACATAATTCATACCCTAAAAATGAGTGTGAAGCATGCAGTCGAGCAGTACCGATAAATTTCAATTATCAATTGACACATTTCGAACTGGAAACAATCTCAATCAATAAATTGAAAAATCTGGTAATGCATTACTGTGATCGAACACATCACGGTATCGATATGCAAAATCGAAAGATGCATCAACTCGTGGACACTGGATTATTCCATTTTATATACTAGATCACTAATCTTCCATTCATAATTATAAATTTGTTGAATTTTAAAGAAAATATTTCTTATAAAAAAAAAAACAAAACAAAAAAAAAAAACACTATTCTCATAATTTCTCACTATTCTTAAGGTTTATTTCCATTTAATGTCTAAATATTAAAAATTTCATATCAAGATGGATGAAAATATCAAAAGCCATAATTGGGCATCAATCATAGAATCGTGGTACATGTACATGTCAATTATACCACCAAGGAGCATCCAATCGCCTTCCGTGGTACAATTACCTCTTACCGTAGTCTACAAAATAAACAATAATAACAAGGTCAATCGCAGAACATTTAGAAACCATTTCAAAAACCTAGTACATGTTTTAATGAAGAACAATATACTTACAATACGATTATGTAGTCCAGTAATGGAACACAATAAGGTCGCTGTTTCTCCAACATTAAATGATACATTATTTGGTCTTGGATCGAAGAATGGTATATTGGATGATGAACCATTTGCGGCTAACGCTGAAACAACAACAGAATCATGCGAAATAAATTAGATAGATACATTTTATTAATCCAACACTAATACAACTTTAAAACTACAATCGGAGCCGTGGTGGTCGTAATCGTATGGTTGTTGGGTTTACAACTACCTGTGCAATCAGTGCCTATCAGCACTAAAGTTGTGAGTTCGAACCCCGTTCATGGCGAGGTGTACTCGATACAACATTATGTGATAAAGTTTGTCAGTGACTTGCGACAGGTCGGTGGTGTTCTCTGGGTACTCCGGTTTTCTCCACTAATAAAACTGACCGCCACGATATAACTGAAATGTTGTTGACAAGTTGCGTTAATTATCGGAATTCCTACCCTTGAAACTACACTCAATCAGTTAATTTCAATAGATCTAAAAGATGACATGACTTGACGCAAACAGGTACCGACTATTACCGTATCTGAAATGCATAGGCGTTTATAGTAACACAGCGAGATGGCATTTGGTCTATGTGATTTGCATACTGAATTAGAGATCTACATTTTCATGTGTATGTACTATAAGATGTTCATGTGTATGTACTATAAGATGTTCATGTGTATGTACTATAAGATGTTCATTGGTTTCACTATGCTGTCGGGTAAATCCAAAGATTATATTGGTATTTGCTTCCTTTTCTTCCGTGTACGAAGCCTTTAAGAGAAATGTCTACTTTCAAATTGTTTTTCCAGCTGCGCATGTAGGTCTAGTACGAATCAGGTTTAATTAACGTCTCATTCAATGTTAACTTGCCAACGATTTTTTATACATTTCATTAGGTGAAACATAATAAACAGTTTCTGACATTTCTTGTAACCAATGTTATTTTTTCATTTCAAGTTTACCTATATATTTTCTATGTATTTGAGTACAAAATGGGCAATCGGTTGTCGATATGTAGATGATTCTAATTTTCCTCTTGTGCGTTGTATTAAGATGCTATTATATAATTCATTTGTGAAGTCTATAAACAAGTTTCTATTTCCATCAAAACCCTACAGTTAATTTTCAAAATTGAAGAAACTTGTCAATGTCGGCTTCAAGAATGTAATAATAAGTAAGTTTAAGAAAAGCTGTTACATGTACGCTCCTTTTAAACTTGATGGAACAAAATCTATATTTACTTTTGCTTTTTATTTATCTCTTGGATTTGCATATATATTCTGCTACAGGGAAAGTTAGTAAAACGAATTAGTTTTTTTTTTATTAATATAATAAAATAAAACACAAAATAAGAAAATTTTAATTCCACTATTGTTCTTCGGTTCTATTTAAGGTAATCTCAGATTAAGATAGAAATATTGAATGGTATTCTATTTTTATTTTCCATAGATAATAATTTTGAATTGTCGTAAAACAAAACAGGAAGAAACTTATTTAAATGTAAACTGGAGGTATAAAAGTACAAATCGTAAGAAATAATTATATGATGTTATGCAACCCACTCAAAAACTATCTATTAGTGATTAGGTAAAACAGATGCAAATTTGATTGGAAATGATATTAATATTTGTTGTAGTTTACCGACTTAAAAGTACATGTTGACATGTACTGTGTTGAAAATTGGGATTGGTGTACTGTAGATTTCCGACATTTTGACATGTACTGTATCCAAACTTGGGATCAGCGGGCAGTAGATTTATGACTTACAAAGTACATACTGACATGTACTGTATTGAAACTTGGAATTAGTATGCTGGAGATTTCCGACATACAAGTACAGTTTGACACGTACTGTATTGAAACTTGGAATTAGTATGCTGGAGATTTCCGACATACAAGTACAGTTTGACACGTACTGTATTGAAACTTGGAATTAGTATGCTGGAGATTTCCGACATACAAGTACAGTTTGACACGTACTGTATTGAAACTTGGAATTAGTATGCTGGAGATTTCCGACATACAAGTACAGTTTGACACGTACTGTATTGAAACTTGGAATTAGTATGCTGGAGATTTCCGACATACAAGTACAGTTTGACACGTACTGTATTGAAACTTGGAATTAGTATGCTGGAGATTTCCGACATACAAGTACAGTTTGACACGTACTGTATTGAAACTTCGGGTTTATGTACTGTTGTTTTCCAACTTTAAATTATGTTTTGACATGTTCTGTATTATTATACCTCACTAAATTCTGGATGTTTACATCCATTGAAGGCAATAATTGTTTATTATTATACCTCACTAACTTCTCATTGGCTTAAATTAAATCACATGACCTGAAACAATTTTAATGTTTTGTGAAAATTAACCCAAACGGGAAACAACTAGTTGTTTACGGGTAACAACCCATTGCGTGCCTCAAAAGGGAAACAACTCTTTCCAGAAGTGAGATTGTCGTCTGTTTATTTTACAATTTGGTTGGACCAGCAGGATGGCAGTCGCTAATTCTTCTACTTCTAGATTCGGAAAGGCTAGCTAACATATTACTGATGGCCGGTTTGTGCCCTATATCACTGGTTGTGTTGTGAACTTTAATATAAACATGAAATAGCTTAACATTTGTTAAACATTTGTCAAAAGTTATTAAGCACACATTTTGTTTAAATACATATATTTATTTAAATGCTCAATCCTTGGTCTGTTGTTCGGTATAATAAAACAGTTATTGCCTTCAATGGATTGTAAACATCAGAATTGTTAACCCTCAAGGGATTGTTTCCCTCGGGCTAAAGCCCTCAGGAAAACAACCCCCTTCAGGTTACCAATTCTGGATGCTTACATCCATTGAAGGCAATAATTGTTTATTGTTACATGGAGTTGCTGTACTGTTGATTTCCGACTTAAAAGTACATTGTGATATTTTCTGTATTGAAACTTTTTAAAATTTAAATTAAATTTAGCGCCAAAGATCAGGATCGTGTCATAACTGCCTAATGTATGCTAAGTAATAAGAAAGGAACTAATATGCCTATGGTACTGGTTCATAACTCAGATTAGCAAATTACCATCAAATCGTCTAATCCCGAGATGAGATGTAATCTTGACTTGATCTAGTATCACTCTTGATTATTTATGGGATCCATGTTGTATGCATGTTCTTGGCGTATTTTTCTTTGAATGTGAACATTCAACCATGACTTATATAGTATCTATCAAAGATGTTACCTAGTAATTTTCAAGTACAATGCAATTAAGGAAGAATAGGATAAAGCATTTAAGGCATGTATATTTCCTGGAATATATTCCACATATTCTAGTTTGATTTCGTTTCAAATTAAGGTTATTGATTGGAGAGGAGTATCCAAATACCCTTTGTAGTGTAACAACAAACACCGACTTGCTGGCATTCATCGTCATGTGTCCGGATGGAGAGACGTGTCTACTGCCATCAACAAAATTTCCATGGTGCAATAGTATAAGACAGTTCCACAATCACAAACGAGTTCTAATACATTACATTTTTTGGAAAATCCGGGAATACACAATATGTTAACGTTCTTTTAATATTATCCTTTACAGGAGGATCATATCAGAATTAAGCTAAAAAAAACTGCACAGTAGCAGAGTCGGAAATTATGTCTTTAGAAGAAATGTTTGAATATACCAAAGGGGTAATCAGAAGCTGCACACATAAAAAAGGACAAACATTACAATGGTCAACAGTAAAAGGACAAAAAGACAAACCATGGCCAATAAAACATTGCACAGGAAACAATGAGAAGCACGAACCCGGGTTTGACTCATGTGATACGGGAGGGTACGCAGTTCCTGCTCTACTAGTGACACCCGTCGTGTTACTGATAAACACCACAGACAGCATGTAATATGGAAGTCTTGTTGGATAGGCAATATAATAAGTACAAATAATATAAATAAAACATGAACCCACTACAACCCATATAGCTTAACAGACGTTCGTTTTTACACGGAAATCGTAGCGGATACAGCATAATGGTTTATTCCTATTCTCCTTTCCAATGACAGGTATGTTTCGGAACATTTACACTGGCTGATAAAATTGATTCTTAGAGATCAAAGGATTTTTATGCAAAATTTAGTTAAATTAATTTGATTTTTGTTTTGTAATTTATCTAATAATAAATAATTATAAAAAATCTAACATTTGCAAATTGACGTTTTAACATATATTAAAGTAAATGTTTCTCTGTGGACGTAATTGAAATTGGTAATTCACGTTAAGACAGTAATGTGGGTTCATTTTTTCTGGGTTTTTTTTTTTTGGTCTTCGTTATGTGTCTTCTGCCCAATATTGCCTGTCTCTCTGGGGTGTATTCTTGATTGTGTCTTTTGCTATCTGTAACGTTTGATATATTACATTTCTGAAATATGCTGTAAATTTGTTTCAAATTCCAAATTTCAATTTACAAGAATGGGGCGGGAATAAATCGGCTAATGTGACATTGTGATAATCCAAATAACACAAGGTTGATAATTGATCACACAGAAAACATTGATCGTCCCGGCTGCTCCAAACTGACACTGTGGTAGTCGTTGATTATCTGGTCTGTGCGAATGCTGCATTTGTTTTTTCCTGACGTTAGAACATAATTGATTTGCACTTGTTAGACTTCGGTGTTTGTCGACCAATTAAAACACACAACTCGACAGATTGGGCCTATACAATATTAATGTCCAATAGTGACAGGATTATTTTTCATTTAAATCCATTCCCTGAATCCACTAAAAAGACCTTATTGACCCACAAGTCTATTTTTGCATCCAACAACCGAAACAGTGCACGTCAATAGTGTTGTGACGGAAAAGGTGTTACAGCATTATCACGCACTAGATAATCATTGTCTACAGCATTGCCAGATTGGAGCCACTGGGATGGTCCCGAGAGCATTATGAAATATCTATATCACAGCGAAAGACGGGTTATCTTGTCCTTAATGTACAGTAGTAGCTGTTACACTGAAGTATACAACAAATTTAATAGACACTGCTGTGTTTAGTCTTCATGTATTTATAAATAATAAGTCATCGTAATGTATTTTGTTGACACATTTCTCGCCTTTACACATTCCCGGCAAATCTAAGTGCATTTTAAAAGCACGAAATTGACCTGGATCTATAATTAACCCTCTGTTTTACTTCATATGCAATTTGTTGTCCGCAATATTCTAATTCTGGATGGGATATATAATGATCTCTTTGGTGGGGGGAGGGGGGTACATCTCTGAAAAATTATATATTTTCTTGTGCAACATTTCTGGTAAAACAAATTATAGCTGTATATTTGAATTATCCATAGATGAATGGTTAATTTTGAGAGAGCTATATATTAAAATTGTCCATAGATGAATTGGTAATTTTGAGAGCATATCTTTAGATTAGAGAATATTGACAAAAATTTATATTATCCAAAATAATACGTTGTTTTATAATTGCGATTAAAAGTAAAGAACATTTGTGTATATAAACCTGTACAATCGACTGAACCTAATGTATAAAAACGCATCTTAAAGTATACATCAACCGCATAGATAGTAAATATATTCTTTATGAGGTGTGGATAAACAATTTAATCCACAAAATTGATATGATATAGATGTCTAGTTATATTACTTGTCCTTTACACGTATCCAATTTGTTTGGTTTAATGGCAGCAACCTGACGTATACTGAGAACATTTCTATTCTTTTCTATCATTGATGTTCATCTAAACTTTTCCCTATGTCTTTCATCAAAGGGAAATGCAAAATTAAATGTCCGTTATTGGGTTTAATAACAATTTATTGCCTCTTATACCTCGTGTTACCGTTTTAGATTCACCTCTGTTAATCTCATTTGATCGGGATAATTCAAGTTTAAAAGCTCAATACAACTCGGCTATTAATATGTTTAATGGGTTTCTATTGTGAGTTTTCAATTGATGACATAGTAACACAACCGTTTTTTTTTATATCTTTTATAATAGTCAATATTATTATTCCCAGGCTTACAAAGTTGCAATTAAACGTAATTTGATTCAATCCATGCCTATGATGAAACTTGTTGAAAGTTCCTGATTGCTATTAGATCTATTTTGACAATGTAATGCATCTTAAATAATCCAGTTGTTTTAGTTCAAAATGTGTTAGAGACATAATTATAACACTGATAGTGTGTATTAAAACAAGTGAGGTTAAGCCCTTATTGATCAAATATATAATTCTTTAAAATCAATCTCTATGAAGACGAGAGTGGGCAAATATGACGATAGTAATAAGGAGTTATGTTTCAAAAATGAACACATCTAAAGTAGTAAACAAAATTAAAGATATTCATTGTCTTCGAAAAACAAAATAAATAAATCTTTAAAATTACTCTATATCAAGACGAGAGTGGACTGCAAAGACGAAAGTTGGCAGTCTAATAAGGAGATATGCTTCTGAAATCAACACATCTAAGTGGGAAACAAAATTATAGAACATTATAGATTGATACTGCCTGCGAAAATGAAATAAATAAATCAAAACATTGACAATTTATATAGACTTTGTTCGTGATACTGTCCAGACAATGTGTCATCAAATGTTGCTAATTTAATAGTCTTTTTCTTTCATCAATATCACTGATAGTTATTAGAGTAACACTATACACGTTATATAGAAACTACTGTACCACGATGTCGTAAAACTGTTATCGCGCATGCGCTCCATTAATCATATTTTATCGTAAGATAAAGACGAATTACGGAAAGATCCAAACAATGAAATGTTAAAAGCTATCATTGTATGTCAATCATAGAATCGTGAATCAAGTCAACTATTCCTCACGAGGCATCTGATCTCATGGGTATAATTTCCACATATATTTACTGCTACATAAAAACTTCTGTGTATCACCAATTGCATATGTTTTATGCGTTTATTTTCACATAAGAAACAGATATAAAAGTGAAGAAAAAAAACCACATTCAGTACCGAAATAATTTCATTTCCTTAATTTTGGGACCAAGGTTGACGAATTGTATTTGCAAATATTTTACCCTCCGCACCACCCACCCCCACCCCCACCCCTCTCCCCAAAAGGAGGAAATTCGCTTATTAGAACAAAACTTTCACCTCTGAAAAAAATGTATCAAAATAAACCTGTGTCGAACGAAGCAATAAAGCTGATAAAGAAAATGTATTAGATAATTTAAATAACTAAATATAACACTTACCACTTAAATATGATAAGAACACAAGGAGTGATAGCGTATAATAATCCACCGATATAAGAGTCGATATAACATGTAATCGTTCATTAGAAGCCATCATTGATATTTATGTCTGGATGCATAAACTGTCATTTGCATACCTGCAAAACATAAAAATGCATGCATTAGATAATATTTGGTATCAATAGAAAGTGGTACATCTGGCTTAGCACCGCCACATTTTGTGTCTGTACGCAGCCAGTACCTGGACTTCCAACTTCATATGGCGTGGTCTTTTTTATGTTCAGTGAGTTAAGATGAGAGGTGATTGTTAGTTTTGTTGACCCAAACCAATACCTGGCTTTACAATGTCATATATTGTGGTCTTTCCTTGTGTTCAATGAGTTAAGGCGAGAGCGGATTGGTATTCTTGTTGATGTTGGTGGAAATGTTGACCATCACCTAAGCTTTATTTTTATAATCAGCCAAGACCAATGTTATGTTATCTATAACATTTTACACAGATTAGGCCAATAGCTTTCAATTTAAACGCTTCATTAATTTAAATGTTGTTTGTGTGTTTCGACAAAAAAATAGGTCTGCATGTTTCTTCTTTCCCATCATGAATCTATTCTGTAAACATAATAAGATATGTAACCTGGTATATGTTCACGTTTATTTCCAGCAAAAACCAAAAGGGGCCATTGTGAAATATTTGTTCCACTAAAACTTCTCTCCATGTAAATTTTCTTAATTGTTAACCCCACAACGTTTTATTAGAATGCTTGTCCGAGGCCAGGCGGGTGACCGTTCGTGTGTCTTTCTACGATTTTTTTATTGAATTTTGGAATTGTTCCGACAGTGTAGTATTTTTCTTTTGTTCTTAATTATATTAATGTTTAAATTTTAAGAAGAACAATATTATGATTGATGGATGGATGCTTAGAACGTCCAACAGTCAATACTTTCTACATATTCAGGACGAGAACTATATACACTGTAATTGCATGTAGTACAATATTCAAAATATCCGATCTTGACAGTTAATATGGCAAATATTTAATATCTCCCTATTATTTCCATGTTTAAATATTCAATTTCTAGTGATCATCAAATTTGAGATAGTTATGATACCAAATTAGTGATGTGATATTAAATTTTAAATTCCAAACTTGTTACTAACGACGTTGGACCAATTTGATAATCTACACATTATGTTTCTGTAATGACTAAAAGCAAATATCACTGAATACTAAACGGGAAAACACATGTGTTCTTTGTAAAATTATATCGGTATACATGAGTTGATTTTTGCTACCTAGTAAATGTTTTTTTTCTTCTATATATTGAATATTTCGGACGTCACAACATATTTTATTTTAAATTTGATACATTTTTCGTTATTTGTGTAACCTAGGCCACGAAATGTATTTATTACAGACATATTAACAACAACAAAAATAACACAAACTTAAAACTATCCAATTTAACCCTAGTATTTCCAATCACATTGCCATTCAAAGCATCTTTCTATTGACAATTTAAAATGCAAAGAGAACCAGAACTTTTCAAGGAAGGGTGGTGGTTTTAATAAACTCGCGATGTGATACGATCCTGCGTCCGGGTGTCTTTAATAGTCATAGATCAACCGAAATCCCGACTTTAATAGTCACAATTGAACCATAATCTGGACTTTCACAGTCATTCTCGGTGAATAAGATCAGGGGGAAGAGCCGTACAAAACTTCGAACCCTTCCTTCAATCGGGTATATCTAATATTTTCAATAACAACATCATAGCCCAAACGTGATACTGATGATAAAAAGTAAAACAAATATCAGCATCAAATTTATAGAAACACACATGCATAATTATTTGTAAAGATTAAATCGGTCATCTTAGCTACAAAGAACGTTTTTGTTTCTAGATATATGTAAATGCTGAAGAATAACTATTGACTGGAAACGTTCGGATGAAGCTCACGATACATGGATTGCCTGTCATTGTTTCTTATAGCAGATTGTTTGCTGAACCATATATATGATTTGTAAACATTGGTCATATAATTTGCAGCATAGTAAATTTTGAATAAACCAAAAGGGTAATCAGAAGTCGTATATCGAAGGACAGACATGGTTAAAAGTAAACTAACAAAACGACAAAACATTATCAAGCATTGCACAAAACACTACACAAAAAAGACTGCGAAAAACGAACCCCACAAAAACGGATGAGGGGTGAACTCAAGAAGTGTTGGAAGGGTTAGCAACCAGTGATATTTGTTGGCAGATATAATTATGTTGTTATCACCTCGTAATATAAAAATATTCTCATAATCTGACAACTAAAGTGGGGAACTATGCTTTTCATTAATAGAACCCTCTATGTCCTAACATAAAGCAAAATTAAAATGATTATTGACATTTTAGTGTGTTCCAAAACAGTCACTGATCAGTCGGGAACTCACAGAGTCTGCACATAGATGTATATATAAAGCTATGCATGTAGACAAGACCTTTCATGTAGCTACCATCTTACAATGTCAACTGTAATTGATATGAACGTTACAAAACAAATTATTGTACCAAGATGCAAAATATTTGTTTACAGGAAATGAAATTAACATGATTGTCATGTGGTGGTACATTTCGTTGTAACATGACAGAAAATACATCTGTACCCCAAACACGTACATGTAATCAAATATTCATAGCAATATTTTAAAGCAAAATATTCACAATTTATAATTCAATTCTCTATTTGTTCACAGATTGTTATCACAATTAATACCAAGACCGATTAATTTAATCCAAATGCAATATTACATGTAGAAATTAAATTTGCATTGCATATTATATTTTTTATATAACCTAATATTTGTTCAAGCCACTTGATGCTGATATATTTTACTTATTGATGATAATATATTTCCATTATTGCAAAGCAGCTGAATTGCGACAATTCTACACACAGTATGTTTGATGACAGTGTTAATTGTGGTCTTAAGGATTACATTATGTGTGACCAGGAACCTGATGTTTGCTCCTCGGACAACTGTATATTGTCAATATTATTTGTTTTTATGGAAAGAAAGTTTATACGATAATGGTAAACATTTCCACACCAAACCAACCAACACATCTCAAAAAGCACGACATCTGAGGTTGGAAAAGTCACGAAGATGTATTGGTATTGGGGTTAAAAGGGTTCCGTGATATTTAGACAAATAGTTTCCCTAAACGAATATTATTATTGGCGGATTAAAGTGTTGTTAAATGTTAATATCATTTTAAACTGATAAAATGTGCATATATTTTATATATTTTACGTTATGCTACATTTTTATTAATTGTTCTAACATTTAAGCACTCAATAGAATCAATCAAAATATAAAATACAGTTTGTTTCTACATAAACATTGTACTCTGTGTTGGATTTTAACCAGCACAGTGATACTCAAATTTGAGTAAATATGATGTGTTATCTTTAGTATACCAATGCAGTACTAAATCTGTACATATTATATGGTCCCTTGGTAAATTAATGAATTCCTTCAACATACATGTACAGATACATGATGAGAACAACAATGATTTTTGTGCGTTTTTGCTTTTCATTTCTTAAACGAAATAAATACACGTCAGAGAATACCGAAGGGGCAATTAAAAATAGACAATCAAGAGAAACTGGCAAAATAGGGTACACAAGACGAAGAAAAACGAAAGAAAATCACAACACACTATGTGTTGAACATCACTATACGTAAACAACGTAAATAAGACATGAAAAACAAACAACTTTTAGTTAAAAATACCTTAATGTAAGTGGTTGTTCTTTAATTGTTTATTTATGCATTGGATACACAATATAAAAAAAAGATGTACGTACCAGAACCTAGATATTAGGTATCAAAACCGATACATTAAAACGATAAAAATAATTACTTATAAAATATGAACAACAATTGATCAGTATGAATCTTAATAATATTCTGGTTGAATTGAAAGTCTCGAGGTAACAAACGTAATAACTTATTCATGACAATTGCTTTATCTCATTAGGTACACAGTATATCTGTTGATTGTCGGCAACATAGTTCAAGGTCGAACTAACATACAATAAATTTATAAATTTCTATTTCCAACTTTTATATCAAGACGTAAATATCTAATTTAGTAAGCACGACGCGTGTCTGGAATAACCTTCAGATACGTTCATACATGTTGTATAATGTAATACTCTAATAATATTTCTTGTGTGAGATTAGGGTTATGGTGTTTAACGCCACTTTCAACAATATTTCAGTTATATCGTAGCGGTCAGTTTTATTGATGGAGGAAACCAGAGTACCCAGAGAAAACCACCAACCTGCCGCAGGCCACTGACAAACTTTATCACATAATGTTGCATCGAGTACACTCCGTCATGAACGGTATTCGAACTTACAACACAACTTTAGTGGTGATAGGCACTGATTGCATAGGTAGTTGTAAATCCAACTACCATACGATCACGACCACGACGGCCCCTCTTCTTGTGTGTATTCCATCTGTATGTAGTACAAATTAATAGACTATTTTAGGCATGTGCTAAAAGGTGGAGTGGAGTCTTGGAGACTCCAAATTGGAGTCGAGTCTTGATTGAACATATGAATAGAGGTGTATTTCAATCTCCAGTGGGTACCATTGTGCCCAGCTGTACCTGAAGTAGCTCAGTCCCATGTTGTTACGGCATGTGCTAAAAGGTTGAGTGGAGTGGAGTGGAGTTATTTTAGTATATCCACTAAGCAATTATATTGTGGACGTGATCCATGTCTTAGTATTGTACCCTATAACTGTTGTTATGAAGGTAGTAGGAGAGACGTTATCTCTTTCATTGCATTCATGTCCTCCAATGGAGGCCCTGAATCATTGCAGCGAAAACCAACTTCTCTGGCTTGCTGTATACGGCCATTCCTTAATGGTTATGTGTGTGTTGCATAAAAAATATACTAGTATTCATCCACCGCATCGGGCATAACTAGTTGATGCTGAAACCCATCACCAGCACAAACATATTACGATCGTCAATTAATAATTATTTGAAAGACAACATTAGCGGCTCCCAACATTATGTGGTACATTTTGTATTTAAAATGGCTTGCATTTGTTTATCTGAATTCAAAGATGACCACCACGACATGATATAATTTATGGCATGACCCTGTTTTAACAGGCTATTAGTGAAATTGCTTTGTTAATTCTTTCCATGTGTTCTTTATTTTTTTCTGTTTTATATCAAGAGAGCGACATTTTCTAATAGTTTACTACTTACACTGTTTAGAACAATGCTATTTTTATTTGATTTAACCCACATCATTCATTCCTTGCTAACATCATTCAGATCTTTCAAATGACATTAATATCTTGGTTTAACACACACTTCTCTATCAGATCGTCTTTCAGGAAATTAAGGATACCGTAAAATGTATCCAACCTAAACCCTGACTAAATCCGAACAGTAAATACAATCGCAATATAATAAATCTTTGTTAATTTAACATGCATAAATAGGACATCTGTCTATTATGTAAACAAGAGTTGATCCTAGTGAGGTTTGGTATGGACAGATTTCGTTGTACCAATATTATAAAGGTACAATACCGATTAGAGAGAGCACTTTAATAAACTTTAGTTAATGATCACGATATCAACACGTTATCGATAATGTCGCTAAGCTCTCAAGAGAGATACTATTTACCAAAGTAATTTTTTAAGTCTGCACATTCACAACTTATCTGATGGAGAAGCCCTGATCAACTCAGCCTTTTGGGATATCACGTGTTACAGTACAGGGAATTTATTGACACGGGGAAATATGTATTAATTTGTAAAATGGTGTTGAATGTTATCTGTTATCTGTTATAGTAATATGTTGATGTGGATTGAATGTAACAATTCATCAACACTGATGATTACGACCAATCTATGTAAACCACAACGGAATTATTGCACATGATACATTCTACTGCATGGCAATTTTTTTTCTTGCTTAAAAAAAAATAAGAAAACAAATCGTTCATCATGCACTGACATGATGTCCATGTTTGCCAAGAAAACTATAAATTAAACCCATTGAAACTAGTTTTCATATCTTGGTAAGAGAGAAGATTAATAAGTATAATGTTTTATCAGATTACTTATCGCGGCTGCAACATTTAATACAGAAAACTTATTTAAACTACCACCAATGTCATGACTGGTTTGCTGGGTAGGCCCATCTCCAATATGGGACACCAACTGGTGGTATTGGAATGTACAATAATGAACCAAGGTTTGTCGGGTTTAGATAATTAGCCCATGTGAGAAGAAAAAGTGACGATCGTGCTATAGCCATAATGCCCTTTTTAGAAACTTTTCAAAGAAGCTTTCATTATATTTAATTGCAGTTATTCGCTAGCACAGTCTGTCGTAGGATTTTATCTCAGGTGTATCGGTTTTGGAATTACCCACTTTCCGTATCATCTGAGTTCACCCCACCCCTGTGTTTTGTGGGGTTCGTGTTGCTCAATTTCGATTTTTCTGTGTACTGTTTTGTAGATAATTGTTTGTCTTTTTGTCCATTGCAATTTACGGCTTCTGGCTACCTCTTTGGTATCTTCAAAAAACTGCCAAGCAAACAATATACAATGTTGTGTTAGAATCATTAAGGGAAAGAGGATTTTGTTTAGCTGGCAAGGCAAGAGCGTAATCCATTATATTTCCATAAGGTAACGGGAACCGAGATAGCGTATGATATTCATAAGTATTTATATGGAAAAAAAATCATTGCTGAATTCAATTGTCAATATGCACTGTTTTATCAACAAACAACAGTAATCAACACATCTCTATTATGCCACATTGTGAATGTTGAAAAATTACATTAACGACACTGTAGGCCAGATAAAACCTTTGATGGGAAAACAATGTTACTAGCTATGACGTCAAGAAGAGATAACTGATTTATCCAATATCACTGATGAAAAAAACAGTACATGCATGATGCTATTATGATCAGAATAATTTCCCAAATGAGTATAATTTGCATCCTTTTGTGTCTTTCCATGGAAGATGTTAAAACACGTTGTCTTATGACGTATATTTCGTCTCGAAGCAATAATTAGCATATGTATTCTTATTGGAAATGTACATCAGAAGCAGTACATTTACTAATACTAAAACCTACCTGTTATGTTTACGACAAACGATCAGATTTCCATTGTCTATATTAAGATTAACATAATTGTAATGAGATATAACGTTTTGATTCATTTTCTATTTCGTATTTCGTATGATAAATTGAATGTTAATACGTTAGTTAGTTCCTTAAAATTTGTGTCGTCAAGTCACACTAGCGGACACGCTTGTCTTCAACATAATACATTTCTTTGAGATATTGTGAACTTGCACAAACCTGTGCTATTGTTAATCTACGAATTCATTATATGTTTTTACATATCGGTCAATCGTAACGATGGGGATATTCAAATTTTGATTTGACAGTTTTAGTATACCGCGCACGACATTTAAGATTTTGATGATATTAGAAAGTTTCTCAAAGAGCTGCATAAAAATCAACAAAATACCTTTCAGAAGATATGATGGGACGTGCCACTGATATGCCCCAGGCAACACTGGGTGTCATAGGTTTCGACAGAAATATAGGTTGGAGATGCCACCTCCAACATTTGTTTTAGAATATTGATTCCCGATTCACCAGAGGTCGACCTCGTTTTGGGCGAGAAAAAAAATCACATCTCTGGTTGATAACGTTTTGATTCGTCCAAGTCACTTCGAAATGGGTCACTTCCGTTTAATCATCGACTAAATTTGTTCAATGCAGAAGCGTCATGTAGTCAGGTATTTTTTTCCGTCCTATGACAGTACACCCGTACTTTATAATGGCCGTGCTCGGGTTTATTGCAGACCATACGAACGATCAAATATTGCGTGTGATGGTTTGTTGTTGTTATTGCTTTGTTTTTCTTTGTGATTTTTATTCCTATTTTCTTTATTGGTTGCTGATGGTACTCAAAATACTATTAGATACAAAGGCACAATTTTGGCTTCAGACGTTTATAAATTACATGCATCACATTGTCCCGGCTTCACGTTGCTACAAGACAATGGTAGACAACATAGTGCTCGCGTATCTATAGTATTTCATCACCTGATGCGAATCCATTTTAATTATCTATCCTTATTAGGCCTTTTGATTTACTTGCTTTCAAAGACCTTTAAATTATTTGACTTCCCAGACTTTCGACTTGGAACGTACATGAAGATGTGTCTTACCTCTAAATTAGATATCTGTCTTTTTATTGGGCACATATAGAACGAATTGAAACACTGTGCTAGACGCAAACTCGTAAGGAGCGGAACAATATTCTCGCATATTCTCATGTCACTGAGACGTCTGTCATTAATGGCAATTATGGGCACACAGGGTATTGACATTTTTTTTACTTTCACACTGTAATTTAGTTATTCGTAATTGTCCGTCATTGTTCTCTCAAATGACATTATGCTAAAGCCAGTTTTGATCTGAATGCAAAAGGTTCACATTTTTTAAGGACACATTTATCATTATGTGACTGTATTTAAATAGTAGTTTTGATATTATGGAAACTATTACAGGAGGATCAAATGTCCGTTTAAATAATGTAGCATCAAAAACAAAACCTATAGTGTAAAGATCGTGGTATTTTAATACCTGTCCGCAACTAAATGACCCCCTTTTAAGAGTAAGTGTACAAAGGGTGGTTACAATGTGCTATATTTGTTTTATGCGAGAAGAGCATTGAATAATTATCCTATTTTAATTAATTCTTTAAAATAGTTTTACACGAACAAGCTGTTTTACATCAAAAACACCTTCAATTGAATTGAAGTGATTGTAAAAATAAATTACAGTGGAAGAGCTATTGAAATGTTTGTATTTTTTTTCTTCAACTCATTTTAAACATATTACATTTAGATGCACTATCATATTAAACATCAAAAGTATTGTGAACAAATGTAATCAAATGAGGTAAATCTTAGATTCACATCTATAACAAAAAATCGACATCAAATAAAAAAGGTCGGTTTGAGACATCACACCTTTACATGATCAAATAACAACTGTTGATTTAAATATATTAGTTATAGGCCAGTGGTATCGAACTATTATACATATACACTAATTGTCTTAGATATGTCAATACGCGTACTATTCAGGCAATCCACGATATTAAATAAAACTGTTATAATGTATGTTTACATTCCTATCAAGTAAATATTTGCCATTAATTATATGTTCTTGTATTGTGAAGACGTATTTGACCCCTTCCGTTCTGATTTTAGCCGTTCACGTAAAGCATGACAACGTCATTGCATTGTACATGTAATTTAATATATTGTTAATTAAACACTACATTTAAATCTGACACATAAAAATCTTTCATCATTATGAAGATTTCAACTGATACATTAAATATTTATATGTTTAATATTTAAATATCTGAGGTGAGAGGTGATTGTTCGTTTTATTCATATTGGTTGAACTGTTGACCATCACTGTTTAAACTTTCTTAATTTAGCACTTGTCCTTACATTAATTAATTGGTTATTGTGTATTCAACAATTTAATCAAATCCATATTAAATTTGATTTCATTTAAGGTCACAAAATGAAACGATGCTAATGACTACTAGCCCAAGTAAACAACCTTGTACAATGTATGTAGCAGTCATAGACAGAAATAAAGAGTAGCCAACTACATGGTAGGGAACATTTAGCTCTCATGTTAGCCTATGAGTTATGCTCATTATTTATTATTGCTACTGCGACTGTGAAATGTCGAGCAGTAATAAAGGCATCGTTCCCTTACTTGAATATTCTGTGTCATATAAGTGTAATGTTGAATATTCACTCATATTCATTTACATCCATACCCTTAGCTACTAATGCATACACAGATGGAAAAGTAGATACCTTAATAAATATTTTTATCTGGAGAAATGTTTTGATAAATTAACAGAATTATTCAAGTTCAATAAACCACATCCAAACAACATTTCAATGACAACAGTTCAAAAATTGGCTTGTCATCTGGCAAAATATGACAACATACACATGTATGTTGGCGTATTACACAGGAAATACTAATCAACTATCTCTTGTATATGAATATAATTGTTTTTATATCAGTATAAATGTATTTATAGGGTTAGGGTTATGGTGTTTAACGCCACTCTCAATACTATTACAGTTATATCCTGGCTGTCAGTTTTAGTGTCTTTATATGTATATAATTGTTTATATGAATATAATCGTTTTAGATCAAAATTTGTATTGACATTTGTTCAATGAAATCAGAAGTTAAAAGTAATGATCAAAAATATATATTAGATATGACCAGTGAAATAAATGTTATTTATTATTATTTCCCATAGAATTTTTTTTGTTAAACAATGTTTTGTCATATATTATAAGAAATATTGTTGAAAGTGACGTTAAACACCATGACCCTCAAATTAATTAGCATCAACAATCTTATAAATTAAGTTTTTAGCATACTCACCGATTACTTCTTTGAATCAACACAATTGTTGAGCGCGTAACTATAATCCATTCATAAAGAGATAATTATATTATAATAGTACCTCCAACGATATAATCACACCGTGTCGATATATGTATATAATCAAGATTCCATTGACACAAACATAAACTATTAAATCATCTTTGTGAGCTGACTGAGTGCTAATCGCTTGATATATCATCCAGTCTTCTAAAACAAACTCGTATATATATATATTACAGCCTATCAGTAGAAATAACACATCTGAATTACTTGTGTTGTATGTTGTATGGAGATACTATGCTGATTTACATGAAATATATAACTCCCTCATCATCGATATACATAATTTATTATCAAGAATCTTTTTTTAACGATTAAAGAAACAATTATTATGAAAATGATAATGCAAATTTTCCAACTATGCCCAAAAATAAACCATTTGGTACGTTTATATCATTTCTTAAGATGTCATGAGACGTTAATGTATTTATAAAATGTCTTATCGGTTACGTTAATGGTTGATACACAATAAGCTGTCAATCAACTTTAAAATGTCAATATCTTTGCACTTTTCATTTCAAAACTTGATAAAATAAGGAGAGCACAGGTTGGTTTAATGATTATATAATACATTCCAAACACCTATCAGAAACAGGATGTATATCATACGTATGTTGTTTTGCTAGCTTAAAGGGAGCATAATATAAATTTTAGAACAGGCATTATTGTAAATACTGGTGGAATAATTATCATGGGAAATCATAATCTCAACAGATGGAGCATATATAATTACACATGTATATAATAGAATATTAAAAATTAAAATTCCATTTGTGTCTCTCAAATTATTGTAATGAAGACATAATGGTATACTATCGGATTAATAGTCACATTACATGAATCATTTAAATGAATCCTAAGGATAATAAAGTTACAGAAAGAATATCCGCTATTATAAATGAACACATATAGAGCAGGAACTGAGACCCTTCCGGAGCACACGAGTTCAAACTTTCCCATTTTTTCCCTGCAATTTCTTAAAGCACACAACATCAGTTTACAAGAACTGCATACCCTTCCGGGTCACAAAAATTCATTGACGGCTTCACTGTATTGTCTGTCCTTCTTCTACTTACGGTTTCGGATTGCCCCTTTGATATCTTCAAACTGTTCATGTTCGCATATATATCTAAATATTTTTTTTATTTTTATTATATTGTCAATCTTCTGTTTTATGTATCGTTTTCATATTGAATTGCTTTTTCACCAGTATCATATATATGCAGATATATATAACAGTAATAGATTTAACAGGAAATAAATTTGTCTCGATTTAGAAGTCATATATTGACCTCGGAATTATAGTTTTACATAGCAGAGGAAGTGTCTGGTTCCACGGCGAATTGCGATAACAAATTGAGCACAAATGTTAAATGCAACGTATACAGTATGTCATTTTTCTTAACACAAACTGATAAGATGCCACTAATCACTAGCATTACGTTGATAGAACAAGTCGAAGAAGTTTGTGACAGTAGATAACATGAATAATTTAAATGTGTGACAACAACAATCACACAAGACCATGATGTAATGTATCATACAGCACAATTTTCAAATGTGTCATTGATGTTTTATTTCTTCTTATATTTTGATACATAACGAAATATTTTGAAACAGAAGGATGGATTCTTAGATGAATAAATCTTAACGGTATATGTAGCTTTCTATATGGATTATAATCGAATGAGTTCAATATCAACGTTTGGTACAATTTGAGATAACTAAAACTGTCAAATAACAGGTAAATATCAAATTCGATTCTAGAAATCCTGGAATGATTGCACTTCAGCCGATAACATAAACCAGTGATCAGGCCGTTTGCTTTATTTGTAATTTGAAAACTTATATCCATTGGTTAACTAATTGCAAGGTTAATTTGAAGAACAAACACGAATGTTTGTATAAGCATGTTGCATTCATGCGACAGCAATCCTAAGCAGCAAGCAAGGAACAGACTAACAATTTGGCACGATTTTTGACAATGAATTAAACAAATTGCCGTGAAGAGGAATCAACTGATAATGAAAATATGAACAAGAAATAGGTTAACCATTAGCCATTTACGACATCAAGCCTGATTTGTGTTCATCCTATAATACGAATAATATGTTTATGGTGTTTAACGCCACTTTTAACAATACTTCAATTATATCGTGGCGGTCAGTTTTATTGAAGGGAGAAATCGGAGTGCCCGGTGAAAACCACTGACCTGGAGGAAGTCACTGACAAACTTTATCACATAATTTGCGGGGTGCGAACTCAAAACTTTAGTGGCGATAGGTACTGATTGTACAGATAGTTGTAAATAAAACTATCATACGACCACGACGGACCTTACGAATATAGATCCTCAGAACCTTCCAAATAATGTTAAGTAAAAAGTACATACACTAAAATTTGATTTTGGATGGGAATATACCCCACATTTTAAGTTAATACAGCTTCGGGGCTTGAGATTTCTTACTAGTGCACTGTGTTTGACTTTCTATTCTATTACATAACAATAATATTTGACTTGTAGCTACTAGCAAACACATCCGCCTTTTGTTCCATATGGACACTAACGAGATTGCTATTGGCAAAATAGATGTGAAATTAATTGACAGCCAAAATAGCTGAAATTATATGTAGCTATACAATTCCTTAAATCGGTCAAATATATATCTGTTGTTTTTTTAGTGCAATGTCTGTTGCACTTACTTTTCTTTGTATGCGGTTTTTGTAAATTGTGTGGTTTTGCAGGAAAATCAGAACGACATAGCTGCACATGGCAGTATTATAAGACGCTTTATGTGTTCTGGCAGAAAATTAACAAAAACAAACCACGTAAGTGGTATTTTAAATTTATCTTTTTCCTGAAATACTGTAAATGTATATATTCCCAAATGAACGGAAAACACAGAGTGAGACCTATGTTTACATGTACATATTGAGGCATATCAATATCACGAAATTGTTTTGATAAGATAAACTCCTTTGTTTGAAACTAAACTACCCGAAATCTGAGGTATGCTGTCGATTTTTACAAAATGGTTAAATTCTCGACTTTCATCGCTCTAAGTGTTCCTATCGCTACAAAATTGCTGATGAAGTGGAGAAATTCCTTTATGCACGCTTTCACCAGCTTTTTGTCAATAACTTTATGTAATATTTGCTAATCAAGCATAATATATTTGCACAGCTGACACCCATAAATCATCTTTTATAGTTTATGCATACCTATAGGTGATCAAGTTAATGCTATAATTAGTTCAACGGAAAGTACCTCTTTACGACTTCGTCAGCTTCCAGCGCAACTATGCTTCTAAAATAGTTTGGTAGATATCATAAAAATCAAACGGCCATGGCGTTAATAAATCAAGTTATCATTAGGGCGTTACTCCTGGTCTGTTATTTTTTTCCTTATTCGTATCGATCCTACATTTGTCCCGGAAACAATGCAATAAATATTTAATGCATAGAATCTGACCACAAATAGATATTAATTATCTTCCGCTAATTACAAAATCTCTGGGTCTTTCTTTATTTACGTGTTCACTTAACGCTTGCAATACAACACCTTATTTTCATTTAATATATTAAAGTTTTATAGTAATTAGCAGTGTGATTGGTGTTCCAAGCTATACGTTAACGAGAATTGTCCCTCTCACCGCAAGCAAAAAGTAAAGCAACATTAACAATTCAAAACTGACAAAATTTCAAATGGTAAATTTAAATGTTATACAATATGCACAAAGAAATAAGTTAAGCACCCCCTGATATATTAAAGCATAATAAGCTACACTAAGTTTAGATTCTAATATTTATATTGGTTATAGCAAGAACAGTGTTCCATTAAAAAGATGTGCTCACACAGGTGTGACCATTATGTCTAATATCGACTAGTCATGCACGTGAACCATGCCTCTCACGCATTACTCAAAATTCAGTATGTTCACGCTTCGAATTTGGGTATTTAAGTCCGGTGTTTTAAAAAATTATTCACTTTCAGTAAGAATGGTACGAAGCACAAAGATGGCAAATAATTGGCATGCATACAACAGGGATGTCTTTCAAAGCTATTGGACGTCAGATGGGCTACCACTATACTGTAGTCAGACGACGGGTGAGAAAACACATACAAACCAACAATGTGAAAGACTTGCCAAGATCCGGCAGTCCACGGATAACAGCTGATCGTGACGACAGGGCATTGTAGCGTTTGGTTACACAGATGCCATTCGCAACCAGTCCCGTACTCAAACAACACTGGCTGCCCAATAGACGTCTGTCAACAAGAACAGTTAGAAACAGTCTTAAATCAGCGGGACTTAAGTCAAAGAGAGTCATTAAACATCCACTGTTGGCAGACCGATATCGACGAACACGTTTGGCATGGTGCTTAGCACGACGTGGTTGGAAGTTAAGGACATGGCGCAAGATCCATTGGTCAGACGAGAGCCGGTTTTTGCTTCATGTAACCGACGGCCGTCAGTTGGAAGCAGCATTGCATCGGGAATGGCAGCAGCTATCACAACGGGACATCCGACATCTAACTGGAGGGATGAGACGCAGGGTTGAGGATGTCATCCAAGCACGTGGGGGTTACACCCGGTACTGAACTTTGAACAATAGATGTCGTGAAGTGATTCATAAGTGACGTTTTGAAAGTGAAATGACAATCTTATCGTGCTATTTGAACGGTGAAGGTCAATACTTAAAATGGACATGTTTTACTGCAAAAACTGGCCTTGTGATATTGTGATTAAATATTCATCAAATTAACATTTTTCTTGATTTTTTATGTGGTTTCTTACAGCCAATGTAATGTCCTAACAGGTCACCATTGCGTTCTTGAGATTATCTGGTCAGTAATCTCGTGATACTTGTCGTATCATTTGTCATTTAAAAAAAACATGGGGGTGCTTAACTTTTTTCTTTGTGTATACCGGTATATAATACATTGTATACACATTAGTTTTTACATTTCATTGTTAAAGGAGTGTATTGATTTAACATTATCACGCATAATACATCCACATATGTATGAAGAGCATACACGTTGAGAATGTGGACACGTGTTATCAATTCCACACTGCGCGAAATATAAACTCTGACAATCATTTGGTAAAAAATAAAATGGATGCATATGAACATGAAAGACGATCATACATTACTCTTGAAAAACAATAAGGTAAAGGAACAACACTTTTATTGCTGTTTATTATTCTACCGTCACAATAGTAGATGTAATAATGTCATAACTCGTAAGGTAACATGAATGTGAAACCACCCCTAGTCTGCAGTTGAAGGAACTATTTATTTCTGTCGATACACTCTACATCTGGGCATTTTTGTCATTTTTATATGTTATTTGCTTTATATATCTTTGCTTCCCGGATGCGGGGGTTTAAACAAGAAACCAAATATGAGAGGATCGCGACATCACATTACAGGCCAGAGGTCACAAATGCAAACAAAACCCAATCACACCGCTACCATCACGTAAATAGTACGACACTTAGATAATTTGATATGCATGCATAATTTGAAATAGATTGATTAAGTGCATTGAATTGCAACGTGATACATGATATTGAAGAAAGGAATGAATTGTCATAGATGACTCGTTGAATGTAAATTAAATAAAATTGCATGGCGGAGGACATTTAGAGGGTTTAAATATGTTCACCATTAAGAAAACGACTCCCTTATGAGTAATTTTTACAATCATATATTAGAACAAAATGATTAACTAAGGTAAAAACTATAATAGAGCTTATTAAGTTAAACAACAATTGAGGTTTGGATATGTGATGCAATCTAGAGTATATAAATATGGATTATCTTGTAAAACTACAATTATTAAGTTTTTCACCAGGAACCTTGATATTGTACTAATCAAACGTATATTGTGTTTTGAAGGGTTTATAATCGTATTTTATGGGAGATGTTCATCTTCGGTAACCCAGAGCTGATCACGCTTCGATTGATTATTCTCCACTCATCACCCGAGGATCAACTGACAGAGAAATCTTCGCAGTCATATGATCGTTATGTCAATTTATATATTAATCGTATTATTAATATACATGTTGCTTGATTCGTGTTCCTCCTAGTTTAAACAATTGTATGTCCTCTATCTGACAAACAATACTTTGATATACCTACAGTAAATGACAATATTCTCCTTTCTGTGTTAAATTCAACAAGGCGTCTCGATAACAAATCTTTACTCTACATGTACCAAATCAAGATAAAAACTTTGTTCCTGCTTCTGGTAAGGTAGATCATTGCTCCTGTATAGTAATCTTCGAGTAGACAGTTAAGTCCTACAATATACACATGTTGATAGATTGTATCTACAACAACAGTTTGTACCTCGTAGAGAAAAAGAATAGCATATAATTTCTCCTCCCACAGTGAAAAATAATATGGCCTGCAAGTAAGTAACATATGTCTTCATACAGTAAACACTATTTTTTTCATCCTACATTACACATTATTCGTTCTTTCTGTGGTAAATATTAATTGTACACCTCCAATAAGTGTATTCCTTTTTGAAAATAGAAATGTCTGCTTAAAATAGCAACCGTTTGATTCTTATTAATAATAGTCTACGGATGTAATAGACATTTTTATTGGGGTAGGGGGTAGAACGGAGGCGTGATTCAGTCTCCGCAAAAATAAAACTGCATACCATAACGTATTAATTGACCACTGCACCTAATCCGTATTGACTGCTGTTATAGCTATTAATGGCATTGTATATTTCAATAGAAATTATGCTTGCTTTCCAATGTTGTTCTAAACGTATTGTTATGTCAGAGAAGACAATATAGCCAACACTTATTCACATTTTCTAGATTTTAACAATAAGTGAATGTTGTCTGAATTTACGTTATATTAATGGTCATCGAAGTAACAAGCTATATGTGATAGCTAATATAATCATCTAAGATATGAGATTTCCTACGATACTTACTCACTTTCATAAAATAGTAGAACATATCTGGTATTTCTCCATAGACTTTCGAAAGGTTTGAAGATAGCAATGGGGTAATCAGAAGCCGTAAATCGAAGGACAGACAACACAATGGCAAAAACAAAGAACAAAAGGACAAATAATGATCTACAAAACACTACACAGAAAACTAAAGAGTGGGCAACGCGAACCCCACTTCAAATTATCCAACAAAACATGCTTGTTTAAATTTATATTTTAAATGTTTTGGTTGTTTAATCCCTAATGATCTATGGTTGTCACTTTTTCTTCCGATAAGTCACGTTTAATTTTAATGCAATGTCAATAAACTCGAATTTACAATCCAATTAAAACACTTTTAATCTTCTCGTCGGATTTACTGTACAGCTTTTAACTTTCATCTCATCTTAAAAAACATATTATTTATTATATATAAGATGCTATTTTGGGGATTTGTTGTTGATCGAATGAAATGAAATACCAACATTAAGTGTTGTTCCCGTGGGAATCTTCATATATAGATATGACGAACACAAACAATTAAATTTGAGTATGCCACAATATTTATTTAATAGTATGTCCCCTTGAGAGTTCCGGTTTATGAAAATAGAAAATAGATTCTACATTGCCGGGTACAATCCACATCCCCCAAAGGAAGTACATTAGCTGCACGCTGCCGCGCGCAACCAACAAACAATCAACGTACGGGAAGATTATGAAAAATTGTCGTCGTTAGGAACCTTGGCTTACAAAAATATTAATAAAGCTTCGCACTTCAATTCATTGAATGTAAAAAAAACCAACGACATGTGTCGATGGAAATCCAGGTCTTGGTTGGAGACAACCACAAAACAAAACAGTGGCGAAATAAACCGGTAAATTGAATATCAATCATCATCCTCTTGATAATTGGATCTCCAACAGCAATACACATATAAACAAACAATAAAAAACACACTTGCACTCAAAAAGATCACACACAAAATTGAATGAAAACATACACATTGATAATACAATAACTGACAGCAATCTGTTGATTAAAACCCTCTAACCTTTGGTCCAGAAAATAATCTTAACATTACTGATACTCTCAACAGTTTGTATGAATATCGAGGTTTGCAATGACTTACGTCTAACATTGACTAAATGTGCAGTTTCATTTCAATTATTGTTTTTGAAATTAAGAATTTCACAAACGTGGTTTTGGAGTGTCGAACATCTAGATATTACAAAAGTACAAAACACTGTTTAATTGCAAATTAACTCGTCTTTATTATAATTTTGAAAACAATAATCTTTTCTTCAAGCTTATTTTAGTTTCGCAAACACGTATAAATTGTCTTGTACGTTAGATCATTTCTTATTGACAACAATGAAAAAAGAAAGAGAAGGGACATCCGATAATACTCAGAATATAACAATTGAATCATGTTCCTATTATTTTGGCTTTGGAATGAACTTCTGGTGGGTAAATGTCCCATTTGTATCTGTGAATTTCTATGTACCTACTTTTTAACTTGTTCTATCCAAACCTCGAATTTATACACAATGAGACACTAGAGGAATAATTATTGACTGCTACCAGTAAGATAAAAGGGAAAAAATGGTCTGCCATTAAAAGCATTGACTACTTAACTTAGCAAACTGTATCACATTGAAGCGATGTTTATAGTATTCCTATCTTCCATTTTCATCTCAAACATCTCAACAAAAGAACTTTCAATAATAAATTTGTTTTAAATTGATTCTTTCACGACTTTACTGCTTGAAGATTGTGTTAATTATTAAACTAAAACAACATCTGGCATCAGAAAATATGTGATGTTAATACTGTTTCGGTTCATCATAGCTAATAATGTTGTATGTTTAGACGTAGTCAATTCATAAAATAAACAAATATACAACATATGTTTTGCACATATGAAATATACAACATAGTTTTTGCACATATAACATATATAGAAGATGAGACCTTCAGTTTTGGCGAGTTGGTGTCATTCGCTATTAAAATATTTGAATTTTAAAGTAATTATGTATAATTTATATATTGAAAATACATATTTCGGATTTATTGCTTAATTTTCTTAATAATGAAATAGTAGACTCATGGACCTGTGCAGTTAATTTTATTTTATTTGACACCCTCTGGAATAGTAATGAAATAGTCATGAAATATGGTGCAACTATTTTCGTGCTGCCCTTCTACACCCCCAACAAAAATAGGTGTATTTGCAGAAAGAAAAGTTTGAAGATACCAAAGAGGTAATCAGAAGCCGTAAATCTAAGACACCAAAGAGGTAATCAGAAGCCGTAAATCGAAGGACAGACAAACGAATGACAAAAAGAAAAAGGACAAACAACGATCTATTATACATTACATAGAAAACTACAGATTAACACGAACCCCACTAAAAACCGGGGGTGAACCCAGGTACTCCGAAAGGGTAGGCAGTTCCTACTACCATGTGGCATTCGCCGTGTTACACTTGTTACTAACCCGGTGATAAATTATGAATGATGACAGGACCGGATTGTGATTACGACAAGCGGAACATAGCTTTGGTCATTTGTGAAACAGGAAGTGGTGTGCCCCGCAGGGCAGATGAATGTATATCCTTGGTTCTCTCATGGGAAATCAGAAATCATATCAACTTCTCTTTGTTAAACGATTAATCATATTGCTATGTCAAGTGTCAGAACAGTTTAGACGTTTCGCATGATATTGCGTCGTGCAGCGTAACAAGTTAACTTGCTGACGTTATGCAAATGGCAATGATATAATAAAAAAAAGTGTAACGTTTTTGCCATATTGGACATTTTTGCTAGACATGGAAAAGTCGGGCAAAAAAACTAATGAACAAGCAAACCTTGCACATTCTACATGTATATTTTAGCCAGGTATGGGAACTTTCTTCCATAATATATAGTTTGTTATTTCTCTTTTGTATTTTATTTATAGTGTCTACTCAAATAGCGGCATCTCGTCGAAAAAATCTAAAAAGTGACGTTTGGACATTGTGGCTAGACATAGCAATTTGGTCACTGTCGCAAAAAGGAAAACTCGATTTTAGCATTTTGCCTATAGATGCTATCTGTTTTATGGGTACTTTCTTGTAGTAAAAAAGAAATAATATTTATATATGTCTGTTTTTGTTTAAATACTTGCATAATGAGGGTTGTCTTACCTGTTTATGAGTTCGGACAGATGTCGAGATTTGTCTTGTCCGATTTAATCAACATTTCAACCGACAACCAAACGGATATGATGTCACAATAAACACATTACATAGAGTTGGTATGTCAAATTGCGCGCATTTCGGAGTCGAGTTTACCGAGAAACCAACGAAAACCCAATTTTCTGAACTTCAAACTGTTACGTCGGACAGCAAAATATTAGCGTAAGAGTACAATTTTGAACACTGAAATAATTAGAATAAATTATCAGGAACTTAGGAATAATAGCCAGACAGAAGCGCGTTGTTTTAGGCTTTATTTAGATATACGCATATTTGAATTTTGCTTTACAACACTGAAATCCTGGACTTTTTTATCAAGACATTGACGCCATTTTTTACTGGACGCAATATCGTGCGAAACGTCTTAAAATGCATTCATTCATTTTATACATAAACTATTTTCGTAAAACAATTGTAACACATGTTTTTAAGGGAGAGCTATCTGGATGAAATATTACCGCTACATTACTGTAAAATACACAAATAGGTTTTTATTAATTGGGAAACTTTATATCTGTCTGTCACGGGTACCTACATTTTCTCTGGTCGTTGTCGTCGTCATTTTTATGTTAGGAGTTTACAGTTTTCCTGCGAAGTGGTACACATTGTGGTTACTCATACTGTCGAATGTTCAGAAAATGGGTCATATTTATTTAGGCCATTCATACCATGTTTTCAACATATACTACAAAACAATCTATTTAACTTGCAAGTAGTATATAGTGAGAACACTATTGCTTATTTGAGCTATATATATTTATATTAATATATTGGTTTTTTCAAGTTATATTTTATCATTTGATTTTAACGTTTGCAAAGCATCTTAATCTGATACAGCGACAGGTTGTGGTTTTGGTTCTTAACGCCACTTTCAACACTATTTCAGTTGTATCGTGGCGATCAGATTCATTGCTGAAAAAAATCAGAGTACTAGGAGAAAACCACCGCCATGCAGCAACCTTAATCAATATACAAACTGCACGCATTACAGATTATCAAATATTGATATTTCATGCTCATATAAAGTATTTATGGAACTATAAGATGAGATATCCTGTTATTTTATCTGTAATAGAAATGACTATGTTCTCCCAAACCGTGATATATATTTTGCAAGGTCATGTAATATCGCTACATGTAATAAGATAACTATCAATTATTTTATTCGATATCCATTTCTGTTAAGATGATTGATAGGGAAATCAAATTATGTAAACAAGTATCAGAAATGACTAACAAATATGAAAATTGTCGTTTTGGAACAACAAACATGATTCTTATTCGATATCAAGACGCGGAGTATGAGCATTAAAACTGTGATGCAGTACTTTCTGATTCACACCAAATGACATATTTTCTTGAATCCGTCTATGTTATATGTGTTATAATTTGCTTTCGAACAGTGTTGTTAATATCATTATAATTGTATTGATTATTTTACTAACAATTTGAAAATGACATTCTTATTGACAATCGTCTAAAATTCACTTTTTTATTTTTGAAGTTACCAAACGAATGCCGGAGTTGTCCACAACCAAACCATACTGTTGACGATTTTTGTGCGATTTCATTGTAACGTGTTAACTTCCTGTGGTCAGATCACGTAAACGGTGACGTCATGTTGATTGAAAGATGAAATTTCAATTTATATATGGATGGTTGACTGCACACAGCGATAAAATCATTGACAGATTTTCTACGACCTTCTTAGGAATTAACAGACAAAAGCAAGAGAAAATGTAATTATCATGCACTCTTTACATTTGCTGCACAATACAATTGTTTACTTTATTCTGCTACTATTAAAAAAACATGCAGTCTCCTGACTTAAGTAAAACGAACGCCAATAAACAGTAACAGGATAATAGTCGCTTGTTTCTGCTTTTTGCAGTAAATTTGGCCAAAAAAAACCCATTTTTTTTAACATTGTTGGATAAACACAATATTCATATATTGTCTGTAAAATAAAACATAAAAACCAGATTTTGCCGAGGCCGAAATTAATATTCAAATGCCTCTTTTAAAGTAGGGAGACAATAAGGTTTTCTACTAGAGCATAGGGGAAATATCACTGCATACATCAACATTTGCCTGCGGTCGTGTAACTATAAATTACCCAATTTAAGACACACATGTATATGTATAGCGAGGTATGAACATGATTGTTGTCATACGTCACTACTCATGGCAAAAACAATCAGCGAACACTAAATCGTGTTAGTAAGACATGTCACTAGGATGGGTTTATGGACATATGTGTTGTTTGCCACAGGGAAAATAAATGATGGGTAGTCTTGTAAAAAATGTTGCCTTGCAACGGGCAAAAAACGACCACTCCTAACTTAGCTGTTGTTCTTTAGTACCAAGTGCTCTCTTGCATGCAAAGATTATGACATTCTCTGAACAAGAGACACGCACTTACTATGGAAGGTGGTCCGTGACAAAATAACGTAATTGTCAAATTAAGTATCAATTATCATATTAAAGTCGTGTATCTATTATACATTACTATGTCTATGCACCCGTTCCTTTGTTGTGAAACAAGTATTGTTAAATATTTTCGTATAATTCTATCGTTGATCTAATACACTGAGTATTTGAAAAATGGAAATGATCGAAGTATTTTCTCAAATGATTATTTTACGTTAATACATTCTTTAAGGAAATAGATGGCTCTCTGGTGCATTATATAATTTAACAAACATATTGGTTTAAAAAGCTTTCAACAATTTCAATTAATAAAAGAAACGGATCCCAAACAAATTCAAATTGATATTTATAAATTGCTGAACGACGTGCTTGCAATGAAGATAGGTTTATTTTTGTTAATTTACGAATTACACAAATCAATGTTTGATGTTCAAACGGAACTATTAACATGTGTACATTTCTTTTTTTCTTCAATAATATTCTACAAATCAAATATTAATTTACATAATTCCTCTCAACATACCTTAATTTAACAATAATGTAATTGTATCCATGACAACCCACCCCATCCCTTTCTACAATTCAAGTCCCGTCATAAAGATGAGTTGTTTATTACAGTGAGTACTGCAGCGATGAAAGACTATGTTCTATATGTATACCCCCACCCCTTCCGATCGGTGGCCGATATTTTACGATACGTGTATAAGAATCATATGATATATATGTATTATGCGATCAACATATTAATCGAATAACTTCTGATTTCGAATTGAGGGTTAGGGTTATGGTGTTTAACGCAACTTTCAAAAATATTGCAGCTGTATCGTGGTGGTCAGTTTTATTAGTAAAAGAAACCAGAGTACCCGGAGAAAACCAGCGACCTGCCGCATGCTACTGACAAACTTGATTACATAATGTTATATCGAGTAGATCTCGCCATGAGCGGGGTTCAAACTCACAACTTAAGTGGTGATATGCACTGATGACATAGGTAGTTACAAATCCAACTACCATGCGACCACGACGTATTGACTTATTTGCATGCCTTTTACAATTATACTAATGTTTGCTCTTTTAGGTTGTCGCCCGTTGCCATGAGTACTGGCTAAAACCAAAACGAATTTTGTGTTTACTTCTATTTGTGGAAACCGCCCTCCATTTTTCGTGTGAAATTTGACAAGTTTTACCATCACACCTCGTAATCATCTGATAAAAACGTGTTGAAATTGCACTTTAATAAAAAGAAAAAAAATGGTTGAAAAATTGAACTATTATTTATGTTTTTCTCTGAAATCAAAATATGCCGATGATTAGACAGCAACTAAGTTGGGCTGAAATCCAGTTTATCAAAAATATTGATAAGATGTAGAATGATTTAACCAGATGTATGTTATGTCCTTGGTTTAGTTCTCTAATAACAAGGAACCATTATGGTATTCGTGTGGGTGTAGTATTTTAATGCATTTTTTGAAGTTATCTCATCTCTAAAGTGTGTCTTAAAACATTTTTTCCTGTACTATGTACACATACATTGCACATACATGTATTTTAGTTGATGTTCATTGATTTTATTTTTATTGCGAATGACTCTTTATAAAATATGTTTATCCTTTTCGAAATAGCGTCTAATATAATACAACGTTGCCGCCCGCAATGTTATAATACGCACCAAGAGGGGAAGTGTTGTGATCATATTAACCGGTTTAACCCCACTAACTTCTTGTGCCTGTCCCCAACCAGAACATGTGTACAAAGAGTTGGGGTGAATAGAAGTTATTCTCTGTTTTGTTCGTTTTTGTCGATACTTGTGGAACTGTTGGCCAACTATCTTTTCACAATATACTGTCGTCATTACCCCTCCCTACACCAACATCGAATCGCTAGAGCTGTGTGTTTCCTAAGCGCAATGAGGCGCCGTATGTTTTGTCGCTAATATTCCCAAATTGATACGTGATTGATTGATTGATTGATTGATTGATTGCTGTTTAATATCCCGTGGTAAATATTTCGTGCACATTCAGAACGAGAACTAGTACAACAATATATAAAAAATGAGGGCGAAATAGTACAACTTGGACAATGACTTTTGACTGCCACTGAAAAAGTATGGAGAAATGGCAAGGGCGAAATAAATAACATATTGTGCATCAACAAAATACTTGATTGGTTAACCAATATTCAATCTCTGGTCTTTATTTATTTTCCACAAGCTAAATACGTTTGACAATATTCATTAGTGTAATTCTTTATGTGTTAGTATATGCAAATTGTTTAATGTTTATGTGTCTAGTTTTACTGCATTTCGGTATAAACCCCAAAATCGATTAAGAATTGATATGCTTATTCTCAATTTCTTTAGTAAAAACAAAACAAAAAAGACATTGATCATGTTGTTCTAGCCTCCTTAGTCGTAAACAAACATAACGAGAGAAAGAATAGGAAATTACTATTTTGTCGACAAGAAAGATAAATTGCATTTGACATGCTTTTGTTGCAACTACGGCAATACAAAAAATCATTGAAGAAGAGTTGCATTATACAAAATGGATTGCCTTTTCTTGATTATAACCTAAATGTTATCAATCGAGTAAACCATAAACTACAGTGACATTTCAATTTAACATTTTGTTTTTGTGTATGCAAAATAAAAATAAAAATCGACAGATTATTGTGTTATTTGTAAGCAATAAAACCGTAGATATCTAATTTAGTGCACACGGCGCTTTTTCTGGAAAGCCTTCATCAGGTATCCTCATAATCAATATATAGATTGGGAAGCCAAATAAACTATAGATCTATGGGAGCAAGAAAACCAACAGGATAGCCAACATCGGCTATGATAACCTATGCCTGAAGGAGAAGAACCTCACAATGTTGAACATTATGCAGTGCATTGAAGGTAAAGGCTCAAACATACCACTACTAAGCTTACACTCAATGATCTGTTAAAGTTTACATTAATGAAGGTGGTACACGTATATCTAGGCTATTCCGATTCACATTGATATCAATGTATGTACTGACGTTGCGCACAACACGACGCGATATATAAATCGTTTAAAAAAAGACATGTGTCTGGTCACCTGATATACACGATGCTGTTTTTGGAAATAATGGTATACATAGATATAATAGTAATTAACATCCTGCAATGTTATTATTAAAGGTTGTAACACTAGCAGGTTTTCAATTAAAAAAAATGAAAATGAAAGAGAAAATGGAAGTTATTTGTGTTAAGTGCAGACAATTAACACATGTAAACCCCAATCAGTCAAGTGTATGTAGAATCCAAATGTTGTTATTAATTAAGATAACATCGATAAGTAAAGTTTGGAGATACCAAAGTGGTAATCAGAAACCGTAACTCGAAAAAGGATAGACAGTACAATTGCCAAAAAAGGATAGACAGTACAATTGTCAAAAAAGGGCAATATATAAATAATGATCCACAAAACATTACACAGAACATTAAAGATTAAGCAGCTCAACTCGAGCCTCACTAATGTGATCTGGAAGTATAATCAGTTCCTGATCAACTAGTGTCTTTCCACATTTAGTGTCATCAATAAGAAATGTTTATTTGGTACATGGATAAGTCTTGTCTTTACAGTAACATTCAGTGTCATAAATTAAGATATGTTTGTTTGATTAGCACATAGATAAATTCCGTTCTTCCATGTCCAGTATCAATAACAACAACCATGTGAATGTGTGACAATTGTCACATTCTTAATCAGGTCCGTAAGCATCATTATTCCTTTCTCAAATAGTGTTAAATAGCGACAATATCAATCTAGAACTAGGTATATAATTATGACTGTTCCAAAGGCTCAATCCGCAGATCTGCCCAGTGCATATCTAGATGGCAGAAAGGGTGTGATGAGGATTTGCTATCTTAAAATACGAAAAGCTTGCCCGTGGTGGTAGTAAAGAGATGTCTCTATGCCTGCAAGTTCACTATGCTGTATAAATACAAAGAAAACGAAGAGCAAAAAGTTAATTATAGGTGTCAGCATAACTAGGCGTTATTAATTAAAGTATTTTATTAGTTTCTTTGGTGTCTGTTGCTAAATCCACAAAGATTACTAGGATGTGAAGACAAAGAACAATTTTATTTTCTACAACATTCTTTATAACACAGTGATATGTGATGCTCCAGTTTTTTGCAGAGATGGTCATCAATAAAAAACAATAATTATCTAAATGTCGCTTAATACAGCATCAATGATCAATACTAATACATCTGGTATTGGCTGTCCGCCAGGAATGAAATGTCCTCACCGTTTTAATATTGATGTCAATTTGACAGCTATTCCCACGGAAACAATTTGAATATTTTCGTATGGTAATGACAAATATAAAAACCATTCCAAAAAACTATACAAGTATTGTATTTGCTACGTTCTGACATTTTTACACTGCAACATGTTTTGACAAGCAAGACAAGTTGGGAGATACCAAAGGGATAATTTTAAGTCGTATATCGAAGAATGACAGACAATGCCATGGCCAAATGTTTGTTTGTTTGTTTGTTTGATGGTGTTTAACACCACTTTCAATAATATTTCAGTTATATCGTGAGGGTCAGTTTTATTGGTGGAGGAAACCGGAGGACACGACGAAAACCACCGACCTGCCGCAAGTCACTGATAAACGTTAGAGCATGTTGTAAATGTGCATAGTTTGAAGCACAAAGTAAACCTACTCCGTCTTATTTATATTTTCTAGCCCATTTTAGTTTAATTTACAATGCGTGTTATTTGGTTTTTAGCTAAATCATAAAAGGGCGCACATTTGTAACATACAATTCTCACGACGACAGTTGGTTAAAATACAAAGCATGAAGCTGAAAGTTCTCATTTTGGGACATATAAATAAACGAGTCTTGTTACCTTTAGACCTTTACCCATTTTCTTTATATAAAAGCACATTTGTGAGTCGAGAACTCGTGTGTTTATTGCCGGCGTTCATTATATGTTTTTCTTCTGGCTTAGAATTAGAACTTCCGGTTTAAAAGTATAAATACCGGAGCAAGGTTCAGAAAGGGCAGATTCTGATAGGTTTTTTTGGCTGAATTCTCCGTCATATATTTTGGCAGACGATACGTCCCTGGTTCATATTTATTTATAACAGCGCATTTAGTTGTGAATCCTCGCAGGTTAATTTTAACGTTTAATAACTAAAATGTTTAAGCGAATATTGTAAATTTCCTATTTGTCCCCCTCAAATTCACCTTATCTTGCTTCACCGCCTCTTTATGGTAAATTTGTACTGTTAAGTTGTTTACAAACATATCGTAACTGAATGTATACATGTGTATGGTTTAATATTTTGAGTAATACAATAAATTAATATATAGTTTTCTAGAGAAGATTTTTACTATTACATGTGAGACGCTACCAAATAAAACACTTCACACGGAAAACTACAACAGAGCATAATGTTTTAACGAGTACACCTCGCCATCAGCGGGATACGAACTCGCAAATTTAATGGTGATATGTACTGATTGCATAAATAGTTGTAAATCTAACTTCCATACGATCACGACCACGACGAAATGTAGAAATAGAAATCAACAAAATCTAAGTCAATCTAGATAACGTTTTTATTTTATGAAAACTCTTACATTTTTTTCACTGTTTTTATTTTTAAAAAATACACCAGACGGAGTAATAAAAGCTATTTTAATAGAAAATAATAAATTTCTAAGATATGAAATATTTTAGTTTGAAATATTTAATAGCGTTATATAGTTGTTTGTCAAATTTGACGTAATTATGTTCACATTGAAATCTCTGGCTACGAGATTTTACGAGACATCGGGAAACTGTAAATCTCTGTTTCAATATGTCTCGTGCTCAATAAATACATAATATATTTTATCAGAAATAACTTAATATTTGATTTAAAGATAAAGATGATTTAAAACCATTGTTAGTCAAAGCAATTTTCTACAAGATGACACCCCTGTGTATCTCACTAATGGAATGTCTGACTGTGCATTAGACTCTCGTGTGTATTTTAATATGCATGGCATAATGCAGCCAGTCTTTGACTACGAGGTCTGAAATATTAAATTGTATATTTTTGAGTCGTTCATTGAAGCGAATCAACTAATGTGTCATGTACTTGTAATCTGCTTCATAATTGAAACCTTTAACGGTGTTTTTATTCGATAATAAACAATACCAAGACAAATGTGAAATAGTATTGAGAGGGGAGGGTACAAATGGAATAAATTATCACTGTTCAAAGAGACAAAAAACACTACTTGTCAAACATGAAATGATATAAAGTTGGAATCGATACAAATCAGTCCAAAAAAAAATAAAAACCACCGGGATTGAGAACAACTGACAAGCAAACTTCCCTTGTCTTACACACTACAAATCTCATATACTAAAAATGTTCATTGAATGTTAACAATCTCTATTATAACGCGTTCCCGAAATATCGATTAACATATTTCATCCCAATTTCCTTGACCCTAACCCTATCCCCCCCCCCCCCCCCCCCCAATTTTGTGATGGTGTTACATCATACGACATTTTGGTCAAACTAAATCATTTCAGTAATTACATTTACATGCAGCTCTCTTGAATTATTTCAGAAGAAAATGTTATTGTCTTTGTCTCAGTTTTGTTTTGGTATAATAGCAGCCCTCTCAATTATCAATGATAAACAACAGTGATGTTAAGTTATTGTCTGTAGTTTAAAGAGATCTTAATGTCAACACTATCATTATCTACTTGTAGTCCTGTCTTAACATGACAGGATGATCAGAATACCAATTGAACTTTTTTATTAAAAGTAGACGAATCACCAGTTTTATCGTGCAAAATAATAACTACTGAACTAAATGGCGTTAAACAAGCAGACGAAGAACCATCTATTTTCTCCAATAATTGTACTAATTTGTTCCTGGTATTGGGTTTATGTCGAACAGAATGTCAATACCAAAATAATTCTACGGTAAACGAAAAGGTAATTGCATTAACACTGAGCTAGTAGTTTCTCGTGCTAAGACGAGAAGTTCACTGAGGTCTGTATAGCTTTCCTGATTAGAAGTAAATAAAGGTTATAACAAAATTACCGAACTCCGAACAATCTTACAAAGGGAAAGTCAAAACTCATAATTATATAAACAGACAAAATCAGTCAACAACCGGAAAACTGTGAAAACCGTAATGACCCTGACTTGGTACAGGCATTTCTAAAGAAATGGTGGGTTGAATCAGATTTTAAGGCGCCAAACCTCCCGCTCTCATTACGGTTCAAAGGTTCCGGCTGTCACTGTAACAGTATTTAAATACAGGAACAAAATAGGTAAAATAGTTGTCAAAGCAGTACCATATTCGGTGACGTAAATGTCAAAAATATTTTTACGTCACACATTGACAAAAAAAATTCTTGACATATTTGACTCTTTATCTTTATACATTTTCACTATATGAAAATGCATCGCTTATAATTTTTTCTGCAGAGACGGAATATATTTCGACAAGATATTGGTATCGGAATATAAACTTTTTAAGAGATCGAATAAGGCGAATCTTTTTATAGCCCTGGTCTAGTAGCCTGTTTCTCAGATGAAGATGACGTTTCAGGAAATCAGAATAATTGCTACTGCCCCTTGCATAGCGAATCAATTGCGAGATGTAAACACCATATGCAGGAGAAGCTGGTATATTGCTGCACATATTTGGAAAATTTATGATTTTAAAATTGAAGTCGTCCCGCTTATCATAAATTTTAGTACTGAGTTGACCACTGTCGTCAAATTCGAGGTATAAGTCCAAAAATGATGCGGACGAAGCTGTATCGGTGGTCTCTTTAACTTCCAGCTCTGGAGGATATATCAATGGAAGAAATTCTGCAAATCTAGAATTATTGATAGATAAAACGTCATCAATATACCTGTATGTGAAATTAAAGGCTCTAGCCTCATGAATCTTCTTATCTTTTACAAGCTTTTGAAGAAACTCCGACTCATATGAGTATAAAAATAAATCGGCTAGAAGAGGGGCACAATTCGTACCCATTGGTATGCCGACGACCTGCTGAAACAGTGTCCCTCCAAAGGAGACAAATATGTTATCGATGAGGAACTCCAGCATACTGATCACTTGTTCCTCGGAGTAGCATGTTTTACCTTTATGAATTTTGTTTGAAAAATATGTGGAATTGTAGCCTAACACAACAAATTTTGAGCCATAGTTTCTATGACTAAAAGCTTTATGAATTGTTTCTTTTAAGCGGGTTTTTAATTTGTCATGCGGTAGGGTGGTATATAGAGTTGAAAAATCAAAGGTTTTGATGGAGGATACCTGAGAGAAAGATCTTGATTTCAGGTTATCCAAAAGATCTTTAGAGTTTTTCAAAATCCACATGTGATTTATGCCACTACGCGAGTAAACAGTTTCACAATATTTCTGTTGTCCCTCTTTTACTGCAGACAGAATCTTTGTTAGGTGAATAGACAATTCTTTCGTCGAACAAGTTGATGATCCCGCTATGTACCTTTCTTTGTATGGTGTCTTATGGAGTTTAGGTATCCAATATAAATAGGGTAAATCCTCAGACTTTTTACCAGAGGGAATGTTTAAAGAGGTCATGAATGATCTGTGGTTAGCTAGGATTTCATCTTTGTCGAACGAAGTTGGTTTGTATGTGGTATTACTAGAGGTGTTGCTATTTATACCTAATTCCTTGATTAGGCATTCGAAGTAATATGATTTACATACAAACACGATATTGTTGGAAGCCTTGTCCGCAGGAACGATAACATATTTGTCATGAAGAGAGGAAAGACACTTAACAGCTTCTTGGTCTTTAAATACAGACTTAGGTCGACTATTAACACAATTTTTGAGTTTGTGAATCCGACCTTGTACTAGAGACCTAATTGTTCTAACCCAGTCTGACAAGGACTCTAACTCAGGATCTTGGTCTACTTCTCTCTTTATCCACCTTCTGGCATAATCTTCAACAGCATCCATAATTATCTTGAAATTATGTTTCCAATTGATGTGTTGAGGTTCTCTGAATTTAGGACCATGAGAAATCACCTTTCGGAGACTCTCATGTTGAATGATATTCAGATCACCAGTGATTACATGTCCAGATGGGTTGTATTGAAAAGGAGAGTGGGAGCAGTCACAAGTCAGAGGGTTCTTAAGGTACTCTTCTATGTTAATATCTTGCAATGCTTCTTTGTAGTTGAAAATTTTACGGCCAATGCTGTTAGTGTAACTATAGGAGACAATGGGAACAGATTGATTTTTGAAATATGGTGGAATTTCTTTTATGACCTCTTTTCTATTAAGAATGTTGCTGATGTTAATAGCATCGATTCCTTTGTTAGCAAACGGAATATGGAGGAATTTTCTGTTGTTATCATGAAGAGGTTCAGATCGAACTGGTTTAAAAAGACGAAAGGACGCCACGTCACATATAATACTAGACAATCTGTACTTAGGAGAAAAAGGATCTACGCCTCCTTTGTCAAGTCCAAAATCCCTAAGATCTTTGAGGTAGTTTACAGGTAGTGAAAATAAGATTATACGAATATGATAACTTAACCTGAAATATTACCGAGACATGGTTATGTATGCCACTAAGTTGATCGAAATCATGTTAGTTTCCATGATCAAATATTTCGCAAATGTGTGGATCTAAGAATTTTGGGTTATTTCAGTACTATATCAATAGCGATTGATTGATTTATTGTGTTTAACGCCACTTTCAGCAATCTTTCAGCTATATCATGGCGAATATATATCAATAGCAATCTGTATTTTATTCGGTAGCTGTTTTTCTACAGAATTTGTGATTTCCCAGATTTATTGTTCCTTTTTACCGCACTTTCTTTATGATCTGGCATAATGACATTTCATTTATACACATATTTTAATTGCCAATTAAACTGACTTGACACAAATTTTAAAATGTTATTAAGTTTTCTCCAAAGATATTTCTTAAACCATCATATAACTGAAGGTTAATTATTCAAAATTTAAACTCAGCTTAAAATATAAGAATGTATAATGAAAAATATGCCAACGATTAAGGAATAAACGGGACAACAAAATCGGTGTCGACTGTCAGAATTAAGGAAGAAAGACACAGACTTGGACCACACGAATGGAAAAAAGTATGATGCAAATTTTAAAAATTCCAATTAAAAATATATACAAGCAAAGCTATGACAGGTTTTCGAAATTGTTTCCTGTCCTACTTCAACTCCATCTACTGTCATGGAAAGCAATTTCCCGGAGTCAGAAGATCACTGTAAAGTGTCAATACAGGAACAATAACATGCAAGAATTAAAAGTTTAGACAGATTTAATTATAACTTCTATTCGATGAAACCTGTGGTTGTATTGACTATTGAATCGATTTTAAAAACTGTATTCCAAATGGTTTTTTAATCAATGTCATTTTCGATCACGAGTATGACATGCACCTCTAGCCAGATTTACTTATACATGTTAGACTGTGTCTTATTGTGGTTTTATCGATTTTTGTTTTTGGAAAAGCTTTATTTAAAATAGTATTCGATCAGAGGTATTTACGATCACGAATATAACACGAACATCTAGCCATATTTGGGGAACAAGGGACCGTTAGATTTACAACTACATATGCAGTCAGTGCCTTTCATCACTAAAGTTGTGAGTTCGAACCCCGTTCATGGCGAGGTGTACTCGATACAACATTATGTGATCAAGTTTGTCAGTGACTTGCGGCAGGTCGGTGGTTTTCTTCGGGTACTCCGGTTTCCTCCACCAATAAAACTAACCACCACGATATCACAGATATATTGTGGAACGTGGCGTTAAACACCGTAAACATAACCCCACACCTAACCTATTTGAGGAACATAAGACAATGGCTTTATATGTAGGTCTTTGAAGTCTACAGTGTGAAGTTTTGTCTGTCAATCTAGTGGCTTCGTGGATAAAACAAATTCAGAAATAAAACTGCGAGACTGTTTCAATATATACACAAACTATATTTTTGTTCAAACTTGTCAAAAATGCTAACTTAGGTACTTACATAATATTGATACTGATGATGTTCGTCACAAAATGGATTGCAACAAATCTGTTGTTAATTGAACCACACTATCTTGTATAATTATACTTTCCTATTAATTATTTTTTATCTATTACGTCAATTACATGAATATGATGCCTACGCGAACGGACGTGGAGAAGTGTCTTTATCAGGCGATAGCTTTGTTCTGGATATAGTAACAACACAAATAAACTATCGTTAACACATGATGACTTTTATAAAATTTAATCATTGTTTCCGGTAGATAAGCCCCATTTTCTTATTTTCTTTTGAAATGACACCTCATTACATTTAATATTCATGTGATGATTAATTGGAGCATGGATTTATTTACAACCATCACAGAACAAGGGAGGGATGTATAGTCTTTAGTGTTTTTGCTTTGTTCTTTCGGCGAAACGACGAATAAAATAGTGTGAACAATATCGGGTCAAGCTATTTATTACCAAGTGAAGGCGACACCGGATTATTAATTTCCACATGTCTGTAAAATAATTACAATGATGTAATTGCATAAACTGTTTGAAGATGCCGAAGTAGTAACTATAAGCCGTAAATAGAAGAAGGATGTGCAATAAAATGACCAAACGAAAAAAGACGAAAAGTCAAACAGTTGCGCCCAATACACTACAAAGAAAACTAACAATTGAGCAACGCGAACTCTACTAAAAGTAGGGGTAAACGCAAGTGCTTCGAAAGAGTAATATATTCATGTTCCAATTGTGTTATAGGGCCCAGGTGACTCATTGAGCTAGGTAGTTGGATTACCTAACAAATCATACAAGTCTATCACCAATACGATGTGGGTTCGCGCTCGGCTTTGTAAATTACAAAAAAGTGTGGACTCGACTCGCAGCCGCAAGTGATATAGTTTACCAGTTGCTTGCCCATGGTCGGTGGTTCTCTTCGGCTACTCCGGCTTCTTCCACCACTAAAACTGGTCGCCATGATATAGCTGAAATATTGCTGAAAGTGGCGCTAAAACTTCAAAAATCAAAAAATCAACCAATTGTGGTATCCGTCCCATTACTCATGTTAAAAAATCCAATTAAATGTGATATTCGTTCACAAGTCTTTAACAAGGAAAGAAGGGTGTGGTTGTGATTAGAATGTAGAATGTCTTTGCTTCCATATTCTTATTCCGTTTTGTTGTGGCTGCACTACATGTAACTATCAAATGGTGTATGTGTATAGTTAATACAGATCGAACTGACATATTATAGTGTTCTTTATAATGAGGCTGTTAGCTCGGTTGTATGTGAGGGTTGACATTTTGCACACATCTGGAAGATACTTCCATGACCGCATCATTTATTTAAGAGATGAGGCTTAGGACCATAAAACTAGTTTAATCATGCCACTTTTATTGAAGTGCCTGTACCAAGCCAGGAAAGTGAGCGAGCATGTATTTGTGTGTTTGCTTCTTTCTACGATATTTCCATTGGATTTTGTAACTATTCAAAACAGTGTTGTATTCTTCTGTTTTTTATTCTATTATTGCACATATTTGTACATCATTGCAAATGATCTGCTTGGTTTATGCATAACATGCACTAATTAAACGTTTACATAATCAATTACCTGTTAGCAAAGTATATTTATTTGTAACATTCTGATATCGTGTCCAACTGGAACATAGCAATAAAATTGTTATAATCAGTTCCCACTAGATGTGTTAAAAATTGTTAGATATATATAAATGCGTTGTAATATTGACGGAAACGATGAGCTTTATTTAGCTTGATGATTATGATTTGATACTAAAATATCTATAAATGATATATGACTTATTTTGGAGTATCTTTATTGAGACAGAGTCGATGGGACGTCATTCAAAATAAATTATTTAAGAGTACACGTATATCGTCAGCAAATTCATGTAAATATAGTCGGCACTAATAATTTGAAGATCATATTGAGACATTTCAAAATCATCGAGCAGATTAAGCTTCATCTTTCGAAATAATTGAAATGTTGAATTCAAAATTCTTTGCAAAATTAGACCAATAATTACGACCGTAAATGATCATGGTAAATCACCCTTAACTGTACTAGAAATTTACTGTATTACCTATCAGTATTATTGTTATTACAATGATTGAATAATTTAATCAAATGAAGAAAAAACAATCTTATCGTCGGAAGAGTTCCCAAATCCAAGAGACAAATTTTACAAAAATCGATACCCCTAATATAGGCATGACCGCTCACTTTTCTGGCTTGGTACAACCACTTCAATAAAAAAAAATGGCGGGGTTAAACTAGTTTTATGAATCCAAACCCTGCCTTTCTTAGTGAATAGAAATAAAGTATACATTTTCTGTGCAGTTGATTTGTGTATCCTATATATTTCTATACCGGTGTGTGTGCGTTTGTCGATTAATTAAATTATATATTTTAATATGACGTCCTGCGGTGGCCATATAAACAATACAGCGATAACATACCCGATATATTACGCTTCGAACATGCGCATAGCCGAACAATTTGTGCCTCTCATATCTGAGCGATTTAATGTGATTATACAGGACCGTGGTAAATGCATCCATTTATTTATGTAGTTCTTCTGGAAAGAAAAACTAAAGTTCATTATCTATTATTGTCGTATTTTGGTGACCTTGTATTTAAAGAACGACGGTGACTTTGACATCCTGGTATCTAATTTATTTTATAATTGATTCGAGCATTTTCACTAGTTTAAACTGGTTTGAAAAAGGTCAATAATTTCATTGCAATTCGGTGTATCAGTCTATATAGCGTTGGAATGACTGAAAACATGTCTCTTAGTGGATTTGGTTTTCCGCCTCAAAAAATAAATTAGATTGTTCCTATTATAATCGAAATAATTCCTGGAAGCCACAAGTTTATATGACATTTTAACATGTGTAATATTATTTGTGTTTCATTTTATTTTTTTTTCTTCAAGAAAATAATGTTACTGATGTTAAAATCTCCAGACAAATTTATGTCTTTTGTGAATTATTACTTAATTATACAACTTGTATCAAATAAATCAAATAAGAACGAACAGAAGTGTGTGCTAAAAGCAAAAAGTGTAAACACAAATGTAGCAACTTTAAAAACAACAAAATAATAATAATAACAGAAAAACAGGAATCTCAAAAAATCTTCAGAAGGAAGGTTTTCTTTTCTGTGACGGCAGCCGTCGCAAGGCAATAATTTCCAAATTTATAGGGTTAATTAAATTGATAACGAAACTTAAATACGATGAGTATGAAGATACCAAAGGGGTAATCAGAATCCGTAAATCGAAGGACAGACAACAAAATGGCCAAAAGAAAAAAGGAAAAAAGGACAAACAACGATCTACAAAGATTACACATAGAGCTAAAGATCGAGTAACACGAAACTTACAAAAACTGCGGATGCTCCGGAAGATTGATAAAACTGCTATTATTTTCAATGATACTACTTATGTTGGTGCTTTATTAATGATACGTTTCAAAGGTTCATAAAGAGAAAAGGGGCGTTATGGACGTTCAATTGTACATTTGTATGTTCCTTATTTAGGTAGGAGTGTTTTTCCCATTGTCAATATCGAATGTACAAGTAACAGTGAGATTACTGTATTTAGATTCCCTGATGAATGCATATATTTGGAGCTACAATGAAAATAGTAATCAAGGTAGCTTAGAGGTTAATGTTATTTATATTGGACTAGTAAAATATTCAGCCTCTGTCTAGTTTATTCATTACATGTTGTATTCTTAGTCTATGAAAATAAGAATCAATATAAGGTGTCCTTAGTTCTCTATCTATTAAGTACGAAATATAGAATAAATTTGCAGGATTACATGGCAGTTATCACAATAACGTACACGTCTATGAGAAATAAAAACATAGATATCATATTCGGTGCGCACGATGTGTCTCTAGAATAACCGTCATCACAAGATCGAAAGATAAGACAACCAACTAATTTAAATTTTTGGGAGCAATAAAACCAAATATGCTAAAGAGGTCAGTCACAATCAGCTGAGGTCACCTATGTCTGAATGAGGAGAACCTTGGTTTTATTAATAATTACATTATTTAGGAATTGTTTTCAGTAAACATTCATACTTACGTCTAATATATTATTCATGTACTATGCAACTTATAAATTTTTTTTTTAATTATATTACTATTTTGTATTTTGTTCTCTCGCGAAGTCCATACATTTCTTCAGATGTTTGTGACGTATTGATATTAAATCGTGTCAGTGCATTGTTGGCTGCTATATTATCATATGTACATTGTTTGTCCATTTTTACGATTAACAACAAGTTACAAGTTGTAAATTCAGGGGATATGGTACACAGTTGGTAATGACTACAGCGAAAGAAGATTTAACGGTCAACTGACATCTTTTGTGACAACAATAACATATACATTACTACAGCGAAAGAAGATTTAACGGTCAACTGACATCTTTTGTGACAACAATAACATATACATTACTACAACGAAAGAACATTTAACGGTCAACTGACATCTTTTGTGACAACAATAACATATACATTACTACAGCGATAGAAGATTTTAGGGTCAACTGACATCTTTTGTGACAACAATAACATATACATTACTACAGCGAAAGAAGATTTAACGGTCAACTGACATCTTTTGTGACAACAATTACATATACATTACTACAGCGAAAGAAGATTTAACGGTCAACTGACATCTTTTGTGACAACAATAACATATACATTACTACAGCGAAAGAAGATTTAACGGTCAACTGACATCTTTTGTGACAACAATAACATATACATTACTACAGCGCAAGAAGATTTAACGGTCAACTGACATCTTTTGTGACAACAATAACATATACATTACTACAGCGAAAGAAGATTTAACGGTCAACTGACATCTTTTGTGACAACAATAACATATACATTACTACAGCGAAAGAAGATTTAACGGTCAACTGACATCTTTTGTGACAACAATAACATATACATTACTACAGCGAAAGAAGATTTAACGGTCAACTGACATCTTTTGTGACAACAATAACATATACATTACTACAGCGAAAGAAGATTTAACGGTCAACTGACATCTTTTGTGACAACAATAACATATACATTACTACAGCGAAAGAAGATTTAACGGTCAACTGACATCTTTTGTGACAACAATAACATATACATTACTACAGCGAAAGAAGATTTAACGGTCAACTGACATCTTTTGTGACAACAATAACATATACATTACTACAGCGAAAGAAGATTTAACGGTCAACTGACATCTTTTGTGACAACAATAACATATACATTACTACAGCGCAAGAAGATTTAACGGTCAACTGACATCTTTTGTGACAACAATAACATATACATTACTACAGCGAAAGAAGATTTAACGGTCAACTGACATCTTTTGTGACAACAATAATATATACAGAGCACCACTTCAAAGACACGGCAGAAAATACTCGCACTTACGCTTTCCGCATACAAAATGATATTCGGTTGGTTTTTACCTCCAGTTATTTGTAGGAGGGCTCATGTTTTATTTATGTTATTTATGTTTGTTTTTACCTCCAGTTGTTTGTAGGAGGGCTCATGTTTTATTTACGTTATTTATGTTTGCTTGCGCATAGTGGTGTGAAACACATAATGTGTTGTGCTTTTCGTCGTCTTGTTGCCAGTTTCTCTGGATTGTCCATTTTTTATTGCCGCTTCGGTATTCTCTAACATGTATTTAATGATATCAATAGGTCTTTCTATATGGATAAATGGCTTTATAGGCTGAAGGAGAAAGATAATTTACAGAAAAGATTACTCCTTGTCTGTATTATACCTGACTTAATTATGTCTCTTAAACAAATCAATAGATAATTGGGGCTGACTTACAGGTCTTTCAATAGACCAATATATCCTTACCCTAACACACCAAATTGGTGTCATTAACGGTTTCCGCTATCACACAAAACATACCCATATTATACTCAAGTAACTATTGAAATATTTGATCTTAAAATAATTATGCCTCATTAATTATCGTAATTATGATGTCAACAAATATGTCTAATTAAATTGCTAAATATAATGTGCTGCACTCAACTTACCATGTATTTAGTTTATGATGATTTTATTTGTTATATTAACAAAAGGGATAGGACACAAGTTTTACCAACTTATGAAGTCTTCTCCCATTTATACAATAAATTCACATAGTATAATGATCATTCTGAGCATACATATAATACATATAGAGATATATTGTAAATAATTAACGAATTAATAAAAAGGTTGTGTTGGATGGATACGAGGTTGGAGAGTAGATACTTATCGAGTAATTATACTACAAGGAATCTTTTTGAAGATTTAATAAAATTGAAAACGTATTTGATGATATTAATATTTTCTTCGTATGTTAAATCATCCGACCCACGGGTTAGTAGATCCAAATTCAAATCGCTTGTCTGTACCCAATTTAAGTTGTTCATCATAATACGTCTTATTTCAGTATAATTAGGACAGGTAAAAAAATAATGGAATGCATCTTCCCGTGGAGCTCCACAGGAACAAGCAGCATCACTTACTATATTAACCTTTGATAGATCGTAATTTAGAAAGGAATACGAGTTACGAAGTTGAGTAAGAATAATATTAAGTTTTCTGGGACCATAATAAAAATGTTTCGGGATACGTTTTGTGTTATCTGACTGTTCCTTTCGAATGGCTTTTTTGAATTTAGTTAATGTGTCAAGATTACGATCAAATTGATCTAGCCGGTTCCAGAGTTTAACAGTAGATGGAATAAAAGATTCAGTTGTAATCGAGAATCTACAAAAAGGTATTATTAAATCCGAGCCGTTTCTTAAGGGGTAAATAGTAGTGCTTTGTACAGTAGGAGGAATAAGTTCTCTAAGATAATTTGGTGCATTCTTGCAGCATCTAGTTGCAATTTTTCAAGTTTGGTTGAATAACACACTCCACAATTATCCCATATTTCACAGGCATATTAAAAAATTGGGCGGATATATACTAAGTACAGTTTTTCTAGATTTTGTCTACTTAACCTATATTTCAATTTTCGCAGAATACCTAAATGTCTTGATACGCTTAAGATTATATTTTCAATGTGGTTATTCCATTTAGCATCGCTTGACAAGGTTACACCCAAGTGTTTAGGGCTCGTTGGTATAGGGATATTGTTTCCATTAAATGTGAAATTAAAATTATATCTAACGTCTGTATTGGAAAATAACATAATCTCCGTTTTGTCTGGATTAAAAGACATTAACCATTTTGTGGACCAGGTATTTAGTTCACACAAATCATGATTTATAACATTTTCAATTTCAACAACATTTTGATTTGAATAACCTAAAGAAGTATCATCTGCAAAAAGTCTACTGAGAGAGAGGAGCTTCTCTCCAATATCATTTATATAAATTAAAAATAGTAAACAACTAAAACTGACCCTTGGGGGACGCCAGCAGAAACTTCCCAAACAGTTGATGATGTTGCCCTGTTAATCACTTTTTGCTTTCTTTGACACACATAATTTTCAAACCATTTGATTAAAGGACCTTTCATACCATAAGAATTCATTTTATGTATTAAACCCCTGTGCCAAACTTTATCGAAAGCTTTGGAAAAGTCACAGAATAGAAAACAACTAAATTCTTTTTTTTCTAGTTAATTGAGTATAGAGATGTATAGTTCTAACAACTGGTGGATAGTAGAATGTTTCGGAAGAAAGCCAGACTGATACTCATATATAAGTTTGTTTCTAACAAGATAATTATAAACATTTTTATAAACTACTCTCTCCATAATTTTACCAACACAACTTATCAAAGATATCGGACGGTAATTTGAATGCAAAGAGGCATCACCTTTTTTTAAAATAGCTATCACGTGTGCAATTTTCCAGCTTGAAGGATACTTGCCTTGTCGTAAAGATTTGTTAAAGATAATTTGAAGTGGTTCGGCAATTTTTTCTGGGGCTATTTTGAGCGTTTTATGGCTGATTTTGTCAGGACCGGACGCTTTTTTTAGGTCTAATATTTGAATGAAATCTACAATTTCACTAGCAGTCACAAAAATGTCGGTAATTGAGTCATTAGTTTTACTTTCAAAGGTTGGTACTGTTATATTTTCTTCCTCCAACTTAAATACTAAACTAAAATATTTATTTAATAGTTCACATTTTTTGTCGTCGTCATATACCATTTCATCTAAATGTTCATCATTAATTGTGTTTCGAAGCGGAGGGATACAGTTACTTCCCTTGTTAGATTTAATTAGCATTTTCATTATTTTCCAGTAAGTTTTAGGGTTCGTCGAATTATCTAATAATATATTGTCTAAGTTACTTTCAAAATTTTCTTTTGCTTTCATTTTCATATTATTGACCTTGTTCCTTTGTTTTTTTATATTTTAAAGTATCACTTTCCCAAATTTGAAAACATTTTTTCTCAGGCGATCGCGTAGTCGAATTTCTTTTCTAATTTCGTTATTAAACCATGGTTTGTCATAATCCCGTACAGTTATAGTTTTCGTTGGAATACGTTGCCTTGCTATGTCCAAAAATAATGTTGTAAATTCTTCAACCTATGTCATCTACGTCGTTTAAAAAGCCTATCATTTCATTCCAGTTAATTTCGTTCATTTTGTTATTAAAGAGTTCTAAATCTATATTCTCATACTGCCAAATTTCTCTGGTAAATGAACATGAAGTCGATTTTGGACATTTGAGAAAAGCAACTGCTGCATCGTGATCACTAATTTCTGATGGCATCTTAAAAACATCAGAATATAGTGGGGTCATGGTATCGGAAATTATAATTGGGTCTAATAAATTATTTAATCTTGTTGGTTTTACTATAACATTTCTAAAATTAAACGTGGTCATCAAGTCAACCAGCTTGTTATTATTTACATTAAAAAGATTAGAATTCAGGTCGCCCGAAATCACGATATTTTCGTTTATCTGGTGAGCTAATTCAATAGCATGCGTTAATCGTGACCAATACTCGTTGTCGGTCCACTGCGGACGGTATGTACTGCATAAAAGAAAAGATTGACCCTTCGCGTGAATCTGAACCCAAAGACTTTCATCTAAATTATTCTCTAGTTGGATTATCCTTGAAATGTTTACATTTTCTTTCGTATAAATCAGAAGCCCCCCTCCCGTTTGATTCTGTCTGTCGCGGCGTTGGATATTTTTTGTGAAGGAACATAATTCAATATCGTCGTTCTGAATACTGTTATCAAGGTGCGATTCAGTTATTACTAGAATATCAAATTCATCTGCAAAATGCTGGACGAAATTTGTTTTGTTTCTGATGCTACGTATATTGATATTACACAAGGAAATGGAATTATCGTTTGAACTATTGTCTAAGTTAGGCGGTGAACTCGATATGTAAGTTTCCGGACCAGGATTTAGTTTGACATTACCGGTCATTAAGATGACATGAAGAACGAATAAAAGAAAGACAACATTTACATTTGGATTTAAACTCTGGAGGACAAGGAGGGACACGAACAAGAAAGAACACCGTAAGTTTGTTAATAAGATATTTCTATAAGAATCGGCTTGTACAAGCACACATTTACTTGAGATCCTTGAACAGTTATAAAACATGCATATGGCTTACCATGTATCAATTAAGGTAAACAAGTTCATACGTAGTAAACCAAACCGTAGGTATCTAACTTAGTATACGCGACACGTGTCTGGATTACCTTCATCAGGTGCTCAAAGTCATACAATGTAGGAATGGAAAGCCATATAATTCACCGAGTAATTGAGTGATTATGGTTTAACGCCAAAAGAGCAATATTTCAGCCATATGATGGCGAAAACAAACTGCATTCGATGAGATGATGACGCCCACTTTGTACGAGACCAACACTTTTAGTTGGATGTTTATATTGCTAGCTCACTGAAACAAATCCGCGGGAAGACATTAATCTGATTCCGAGCAAATAAATATTTGCTCTTACTCCTTAATGCTGTACAATTAGCGGAGAAGCAACATATACCAATTTCATAGTCTTTCGTCTTTCGTCTGAACCAACTGGCACTCGAACCCGGGATCTATCACATTCGGGGCAAGCACACTAAACATTACACAACCGAAGTGGTTGCCCAAATAATCCAAAGGTCTTTGGAAGCAAGAAAACATAAACATAGTTATGTTGCTTGTTTTTATATGTTTAAACATAATTATTGGCTAATTCAGTAAATTCTGCACATGTTAAGAAATATCAATTATTGTGGTAGAAGAAGAAATATTGGTATTCCAAAGATTCAAATATTAAGATTTAATATTAGATTAGCTTATAACATGTTTGTAATATAGGAAGAGTTTTAATCATAATAAAAAGACAGTTAAGACAAATCCATCAATTTTATTTATCTATAAATGTCAGAAAATAATGTAAAAGTTGGTTTTATTTGAAGTGTATCAATATAAATATATTTGAAAAGGTTCAATGGTCATGGTCATGGTTGAAATTTAAATAAATGAAGAAGAAAAAACGAGTTTCAAAGTTAGACAACTCCGATTGGAAATCGGCATACATTGATTGCGTGAAGTTCTGAAGTCAAGAGTCATGCGTTGTATTTGCAATGCATTTTATATATTTGAAGCTCCTCTTGGCACAATCTTAAGTCCTGTCAATAATATGAGAGGCATGAGAGGCGAATGGCATGCCTCCTAAAATTGAATAACTAGAAGAAATGTTTCCTTAGTACACGTATGTCCCCGCCTAACAGGAAGTTGATGCCTAAAGAGGGGATAAAAACGACATGGCAAGAAAGGTTTCTGAAGGTGGCTATGGGGGGTTATTGAATGTGCCTATGCATGTATGTTGCAATGTCTGAGAATCGTCTTCTGAGGTTTCTACCATTTAGACTGTTTCGGGTTTCTCATAGCATGAAGTGTCAAAACATGATGGGGCGACCATTTGTTCTTGAAAGAGGGGCTTGGAATATTTTGACCCAGAATTAGTTGACTCTTTTGTCGAAAATAAACATTCTGATATCAGTCATTTCCTCAGATTTACATATTTGTTGTCACAATGTGAGTGTGCAAGATAAAGGGTAAGAACAGGTCCAGCAGATATCAAGTAGGTCCACTGAATGTGTTTTTGCAGGACCTAGAATCGCCCTAATGTCAGCAAAGATTTTATTCTATATAGCTAAGGGTTTTGGGCTTATCAAACGGGGAATGAGGGTCAAACGAAAATGAATTCAATGCAATCAAGGTTTTTATGTTTTTGAATCGCGGATAGCATGTAGATGTAACAGATTCCCTAGCCGAAGACGAAGGCGAGCTGCTCTTTCTATTTGACACCAGCTCACACAAAGTATTCAGAGAGGAGAATCATCCTTTCAGGAGAAATGCATAGACTTTCATGAATTTCATCCCAGGGTTGCATACGACCTGGCACATGTGTGTATTTCATGATCAGTACACACTAACAAATGACGTACTACACATAACGCTTTGTGTGGATATTCTAAGTTTTCTTTTAGAATTTTCATTTGAGTTTATTTGAATTTTTCAGAATATAAACAATAAGAAATTTCAGGATTTCTCATTGAAATAAATTTTATTACGATTTTAAATACTATTTTGTTCAATATTTTTACACTTCCGGTGAAAAGATATTTGGCTATGAACACAATAGTCACGTGACTAAAATTCGTATAGCCTATAGTTAAAAGGGCTTCGCCCTTTATTACATACCACGTGTATTGTCCCTAATGTTGTCCGTATCTCGGGACTGTTTCTCTTCTGTTCTCTCTAATATTTTTTGCCGAACACGTTTAAATTGGATTGGTTTAGGTAATAAGTATTGGTGTGATCATTGTATGAGAAAAGACTAAAACTAATGCGTTTGACTTATTTCTAAGCATATAGTACAATATCCTGTCCTATATAATGCCTTTTATATAATTATATAACATTCCACAGTATACATTATTCATATCTACTTGATCCTAGACAGATAATGAACCTGTTGATGGTTGATAACTTGGCAAGTCATTTGTCATGACGTTTGGAAGAAATAATACATTCATTTCCACGATGAAATGGTGTTTAGTTCAGTATACTAACTGACAAGATAAGATAGATTTAACAGGATTGCATGTATATATATATATATATATAGACATGAACTAACATCAATCTGAAACTCAACATTTAAGGACCAACAACGCTTTGATCATTGCTTTATAAGCATAAAAATCACAGGGTCTTTCTTCTGGCCGCTAGATTTGTTTAATATCATTGAGCATAGCACACACACACAAAAGTTTTAACTATTAAAAAACGGTAAACAACCCATTGCAAAAGCAGATGAAAGTACGCCATTGCTAATCCGTGATGGCTGCAGGTAACACCATGAATATGGCCTCATCAAACATTAACACGATAACACCACATACAACTGTAACTCTCAGTTTCCTTGCAAACAGGACAAACTACACTAATATAACAATCTGCAAGGATTGTACTTTTCTCAGGTGAACATGTAATTGCTTATGTAATGACCACGCATTTATAGAATAACTGTCATCACGTACGGTCATCGTCAAAAGATTGTAAAGCCAAATATATATATTGGTTTGGAAGCAGGAAACGCAAAGGGCTTAAGAAGGATAGCCAAAATATGTTAAAGTTATCCATACATGAGAGTGATGAATTATAGTTTATATGATAATAAGCGTATTTAGGAATTGTCAATTCCAATAATAAACAATAGCAGTGACGACACACTGACTACAGGGTGGATGAAACCCTCGGTAGCTACATTGGAGAGAACGTCATTACAGGAAAAGCGAAATTTTATCTCTTAACAGGAAACAATTTGTAATTAATTTTATAAACTTCCTTGAAAAATTCCCAGTTAGTTACACAATCTGAAACCTTACATAAATCAAACGAAGACAGTTATATTTGTATATTATCATGTAACAACACTGAATGTCTTGTCCAAAACCGAATAAGCAATACTGTTTTCTCATTTAATATTTATATTATCAAACTGTGAGGAAAGCATACTACCAGTTTCTTTTAATAAGAGTACAGTCTTTCAACCTACAGTTGTAGTTGTAATTTCCTCCTGGAAGTCAGTATATGATATCTTAAGTATCTCGCAATTAGCCTATTGAACAAAGTCGTGACAAATTGCAAACAAAAGAATGTTATTTTCTTCCTAATTTTTTTTCATCATCTTATATAAATTTGCCATCTAATTTTCCAGGCTTTATATTATGTGATAAATTTATTCTCGACATCCGAAATGCAATTTTGCTATATAAATATATCCGAATTTGACATAAATCGCGTCCAAACAGCGAAAAGTTATTTTTTAAGTGATATATGAAATTCTGTTTTGAGCTCTTCTGTTGTACATGGTCAAAGTTTTCAAAACAAATTAGCATGGTAGAGTGCATGGTGGGGTGAAGAATTATGCAAAGAAAGCTTAAGCACTGATGGTCAACAATTCCGCCAATATCACCCTTACATCAACTCGTTGAACATAAGAAAGAGATCACGGCATATGACGTTGGAAATACAGGTCCTGGGTTGGAACTTGTAATAATAATTTTGACAATTCCCCGTTTACATATGACTAGAATCGCTAATTATCTCAAGTGATACAAAAGGTCTGAAATCTACATGGTATCTAGGTGGCATATGGCGTCAGCAACCATTAGTGTCGAGGCCGTCGTGGAAAAAGAATAAAAAAAATTGTTTTGAAAATGCACATCTGTTTAGAGTATATGTATGCAAATAGATTTCCGAATATTATAGTCATTTTAGAGTAGATTTTGTCCATTATGCGTTGCTCATGTGACATATGAGTTATTCAGTACGATGTTTATACTAGTACCTCAATATTGTCCAAATAGAACAATGTATTTGTTTGATACAATCTTCTGATTAGCTGGGTTTTTTTTCTCTCGAGTACATGCTAAAAAGATTTATGACCGTAAGGGCTAGGTTTTTACACGCTTAATTGCAGGTTTAATATGAAATGATTGTAAATTCCCAATTTGTCGATCAACATACAACCTAAAAGCTCCAACCCATATCACCAATTAGGTCAACACTAGACGGTGTCAGGTTGCCCTCACTAAACCCCCATGTATTAAGTAAATCGAACATGCACTGAAGAGAACTGCGATTCTGTGCGTGATATCAGTACATGAATTGCTCCTTTGGTAGAGATAAAAAACCAGACAACATGATAGATAAAACAAATTAACATATTTATTGCCCCCTTGAGTACATGTAAGATAAAACAGACAATATATATTATATATTATTGAAAAACGAAACAGCTTATCTTTACAACTACTCCTCAAATACACAACGGATACGTGCTAACAAATCATTCAAATCAAAGTGGCATAGAAAAAAACCTGAAATGATTATTAAGCACAATGTAACCGTTCTCTCTCTTTTTTTTTTTATCTAGGTCTCTTTGACTATTTATAACTTGAATGTTATTACGTGTATCATGTACAATCTTTAGCTACCATCTTTCACTATATGTTTTGTTCATTTAATTACGTTTCCGTGCATGCATGTTCCAAAAAAATATCTTGTAAAGAAAATTACTTAAAGCATAATTTATATTAATTATTTCATACGATTCCTTTTAAATCGAATTTAAATATATATGTTAATTGCCACGCGAGTATATTATTTTTTATTACTATGCGATTCAATTCAATATTTTTACTAATGACAAGAGTCAATCGAGTATATTGGTTTATGTATATTTTTTTTTATTACTTATGACAAGAGATATCATGATTGCAGTTTGTGTCTAGACTAATTATTGTCTCGCTTGACAGATCCATTTGACAGTGTTTCTATCTTGTTTCTTCTAAAAGTAAATTGTAGAAAATGCACTTTGATCTGACAACAAAACAATTAGATGTAAGCATAATACGATGCGACAAAACACTTAACAGTTATTAATTTTGCAATAATCAAGAATTAGGTCGGATGCTGATAAAAACTCCATTATGTATAAACTAGTCATAAAAAGGAAAATACTGCCAATATTAATTATAAGATATCAGTCTTAGCAATTGAATTGTACATGTTATTGTTGTAGAATTTCCTCTGTAGGATATAAATATTACAATTTTGTGGCGTCTTATTCTTTCTTTCTTTCTTTCTTTCTTTCTTTCTTTCTTTCTTTCTTTCTTTCTTTCTTTCTTTCTTTTCTTTCTTTCTTTCTTGACTAGGACACAAAATTAAAACCAGTTGGGAATTATCAATGGCCTTTGGGATGCTACTTCTCTAACACATGGAGTCTATGAATGTTTTGTGATGAATTATACATAAACAACGTACTTTGGCCTGGAAGTATATACATTTGTATCTGTCTCGTGTCAACAGAACATTGCAAGTGATTAAAAGATTAATATTGTCAATGCCGCTAATATATTATATTATTGTTTTTAGTTGTGACAAATGGGTAGCTATATATATTTTTAAAATATGTCTGTCCCATGTGAGCAGAACGTTATGACTCATTCATTACAAGATCAATATAACCAGGGTCCGTCATGATCGTATACTAGTTTGTTTTAAAACCACCTGTACAATCAGTACCTATCACCACTAATGTTATTAGTTCCAATCTCGCTCAGGAAAGGTGTATTCGATATAACATTATGTGACAAAGTTTGTCAGTGACTTGCGGCAGGTCGGTGGTTTTCACCGGGTACTCCGGTCCCCCCCCCCAATAAAATTGACCGCCACAATATAACTTGTATATTATTGAAAGTAGCGTTAATAATCCCTAAACATAACCCTTAATATAACCAACCCTAGCTATTATATAAGTTTCTACTTGTGGCAAATGGGTGGCTACACTTTTTATACACTGCGGTTTTTTTTCATTACGTTTTACTTAATGTACTGTTTCACTAATTGAGTGAGAAAATAGTGGAACAAATATGTCATACATACAAACCGAAAATAACTGCCGATCTGTCCTTTTTCCTACAAGAGAAATGGTCCCCTTATGATCGATAACACAATTAACGCACATAACGTGATAAACATCCAATTACTAAGGTGAAGTTTTCAATTTAAAATCAATTTTAATCATGTTTCCCTAAATATGCAGCTGCGAAAACCAAGACAATATGTGAAAATGTATTGCATAATTTCGAAACTTTCTTTAACATTTCAGGACACATTAATAACTTGGTTATCTCTAGGGGAGAGTGTAATTTATGGTAAGCATTAACCGTTTTTCATGTTAAATCATAACGGCTAAGGTAATGAGAAGAAATTATTTATGTTTTAAAAATTATAATCGGAAACTATATGTGGTAAGGGATATATTCCAGTTACAACTTAGAACAGTTGCAAACAAGAACTGTGTGTAAGTGGTACAATCTAGAAAGGTTTAAAGATACCAAAGGGCCAATCAATCAAGCTACAACACAAAACCCGTGGCAAATAAAAAGGCAAGACAAACTAAATATAAAAATCTCTAATATCTATCGGTAGTTTGATACTTCGTGATGCATGAATGTTTGAAGATACCAAATGGTAATCAGAAGATACCAAATGGTAATCAGAAGATACCAAATGGTAATCAGAAGATACCAAATGGTAATCAGAAGCCATATATCAAAGAGGGACAGACAATGTAACAAATATAAAGGAAAAACAAGAACAAACAGCGATCTACAAAACAACATAAAGTGTATAACAGTACATGCATTTTATTTGAATCATAACTAATATAATAGTATTAGTTTGACTACGGCTTACCGAGTTGGTTTTAAGCCTTAACATTTCTAAATATATTTTATCACTTATCTAGTTTTGCTAAAAATTAAGATCAGCCATGCAAACAATGGTGATAACATTAATAATTTCATTTGATCAGTTTTGTAGTTATTCTCATTTGTATCTTTGTTTATGATTGGTTGTTGTTTCTGTTATGTTATTAGAAAAGACATAGCTAGGATACTGCACGGATCGACCATACCTAGTATGTGTATTAACATGTTTGTTCCATGATAATGTCGTTATCATGTGCAAAAATTGCATGGAAATATTGGAAATTGTGTAAATTAAGTATTGTGTGTGGCAACGATAAACAAATGGTTTCTACAACTATGTTGTTACATACAATGTATAACATGTTGAGTGAAATGGCTGTAAGATGAGTTTGTAAATACCAAAGGGGTAAGCAGAATCGGTAAATTGAAGGACAGACAACACAATGATCAAATGGTAAAGGACAAACAACGATCTACTAAACACTACACAGAAAACTAAATAATGATCGAGCAATACGAACACCACTGAAAACCGGGGGTCAACTCAAGAAGGATAAGAACTTCCTGCTCCACTAGTGGCACCCGTCGTGTTACTCTATAAAAATGGTAAAAAATGGAAATCAAAATAGCTTTAAATACAAGTATATGGTTTTTTTTTCATTTTTCTGTCTGTTCTTTCCTATCTTAGATGGTTCAAGGATAACAACTTATTATGCATCTTCTATGCAAATATGAGTCAAGTTGGTTGGTGTGGTGTTTAGAGGGTTCATCCTTTACACTACCTTTCAAAACATGAACGATTAAATCATCATTATTTTTTTCATGCATGTTTTGCTTGTTTACACAACATGTCAAATTCTTGAGAAAGACAGTCTCGCCAAATTCTGCCATATGTATTATGATAACATAAAAGGAAAGAGGAGTAAATACATTTGTAATTGTTTATTATTGTATTTGTTAATGATATGGGTCTAGGGCCAAAGCCCTCGTACATAAACCTCCAGATAAATGCCCTCTGGACAAAAGCCCCCTTAGAGTGGTATTTTGTTCTATGGAAAGTCATTTTATTTGTCGTTCCTTGTCTTATAAAAGTGAACAATAGTCTGATAATTCAGAGAACTTTTAAATTTGTAAAGCAAAGTTTGTGTATCATCTACAGCGATACCTCTCATACGTTTGCAATAGTAAGATAGTTACATCTATAGCAAATATTGCGTAATTATTTCTCCTTCAAGATGACACAACATTTCACTTCACTTTTCCCGCCCATGTAATCACCGTACAAGATAAATGAATTATTATTCGTGTTGACTATTGATAATAGTAAAGAATCGTTTTCAAATGAATTAGCACTGAAAAACTCTCCTGAAATTAATTGTTTACAGCTGATAATGCATCCTGAAATTGATGCAACAACACTTCCATTTTGGCGAGTGTTGTAACATTAAGAGAAATAGATGACAAGAAGATATTATTATATGATAAAAGAGGTCGATGAATGACAAGTCAAAGGCTTTAACAAGTATCACTTGTTTCCTAAGCTAAATTAATTTATGTATATATCAGAGAGGAGAATCAAGGGTTATTTGTTGTGATGTTATTTTTGTTCGTGCTTATTTAGTTCACATATACTTGTTTTGTGTTCTTGCATGTAGCATTTGCATGCACTTATTGATAGTATTACATCTTCTCATGCTTTCCGTAAACTACAAAGTTTTAAAGATCTACGTTTAAATATTTCATTGCAAAGCTAAATTATGATTTTCAATAATTTTGAATAACTGAAGAAAACAAACCCGTATTGCAAACGGTTGTAATAATATCGCTACAAACGTAACTTATATGGAATGCACTGATTTCAAAATTATACTGTTTATTCTGGTTTATTGGTTGCTGTGTAACGTCACGTGAGCGGGCGGCAGTGCAGCTATATACACGACTGGAACCAGTATACAATCAATAAATCCTGTACGGAGGACGATGACACAGGAAAATGGTTCAGTGAATGACGCTTTCGATTGCCATAGAAATCAAATGGGATATGAAAATTAAGGGGGAATCTTGCTTTATAATGGGACATCAACGACCACTCCAAACAATCTATTTCTCATATGTGGAAATCACATGCATGAGCGCTAAAGTTCACAAGGAAGGGATACTAAGGCCTATAAAACTAGCTTAAGCCCGTCACTTTTGATTGCAATGCCTATTCTAAGCCAGGAAAGTGAGCGGTCATGTATTTGTGTGTTAGGGGTATCGATTTTGGAATTGTTCCGACAGTGTGGTATTTGTTTGGGTTTTTTAATTTTCATTTTATTGCTAGTTAAAGTAATATGAAATGCCAAAATCATTAATTTCAGTTTTCTAAAAATTTCTGATATATGTAAAGATTAAATATATAAAGAACGTAAACCATTCACTTTTTGAGAGCAAGGATGTATAATTCAGGAGAAAACGTCATTTTATTCTGTCTTCGATAATTCTTGCTACCCGGACAATAATGCAAATCATATGCTATTGCCCTCAGATTTGAACTCATTCGGTAGAGATTGTGCGCACGCTCCGTTATAATCTTGACAGGTAACATCATTTTCGTTTCGATTTACATTCCATTATTTTCCATTCAATCCACGATTAAAAATAATTTTCCCTTAGCGAAACGTTAAACAAGGATCTCTTTACCTGGAAAATAAATATATATCACCATATATGATCTAAACCGCCGTAAATGTCTTTTAACGGCAGTATGTGTATAATCAAGGATGTATATAGAATCTTATATACGTCCTTGGTATAATTCAGCAAATTTCGCTGGGCCCAGTAAGGGAACACTGTATACGCAACTTGTAATTATGTTAAAACATTAGGGTTTTTTTTATATTAAAAATGAATACTACTTTGTTTCAAATCTATTTAAAATTTATTTGGCCTAAGAGACAAGAATGTGAAAGAAAGCACACATTCTTTATCTCATAATAATATATAGGCAAATAATTTGATTCTGAGGGGGACTGGCAAGATTAGTCAGGTTAGAATATTTGACAGAAAATTCATTAACATAGGTTATAACATTGTTTACTCAGTTCAGGCCAGATTTTTTTTTATTTTCAATGAAGCAAAGGCCAGAATTTATTTCCAACTTTGGGTGGCCAGATTATTTATTTTATTTACAAAAAATGTGCTCACCTGTTTACGTTGGTGATGAAATTTCATGATCGGCAATCATCGGAACGGTGCATCCGAAAGTTAATTAGCCGCCATTGTCTTGACAAAACACGTACGAGATGGAATGATTTTCTTAATCACAGATGATCGCGATTTTCGTCCTCAAACATGCACGAATGGCTTAGTTTTTAGGGAATGTAAACATATCAAGAATATTTTTGAAGATGTTTATTTCACCAAAAACTCGTTTCATATTACTCTAAGAGCTATCATTGTTTTAAATTTTATCTGCAATGAAGAGCGCTATGTGTCCTAACGGTGAGTTCTTTAACTTATTCGTTCTACTCAGCCAGTGGATTCCCATATTTGTACGGTGTTGCAGTGGTGAAATTATATCTGTTTCTTTTAACTTGAGGTTCTAGTGTGGGTTGGAATTTGGTTATTTACTGAACTGATTTACATGGAAACTTTATGTTTACTTGAACGTGATTGTTGTGCTTGACGTACTTATTAGTGGCATATAATTATATTTAGCTATGTCAATGCAAGATACAAAAATGAATCTCATATTGTTTTACTTTTCCTTTTTATCTTAAAATAAAACCTCTTGCATAATATTGTTGCATTTTAGTGCCTGTCCCAAGCAAACATTGATTTGTGTTGTGGTCTCTTTTGTATTCAATGAGCTCAGTTAAGATGAGGTTAATATTGGTGGAATTGATGATCATCACTGTTTAAACTTTCTTTTCATAACATTAATATTCGACAAGATTGCAAATTATTAAGCAAATGGATTTTAGTATCCGCTACAAGATCCGCATCATTAGGATGTATTATAATAGCTTGATCACATGAACTCGCGAAATGGGTTCCAAAAATATTGATGAACGGAATCACTTAATTCGAAAAAAAATATTTTCCGCTTTATGCAATAATAGATTGGAATGTAAACGTAGATATCAATTTTTGTGCACACAACGCGTTTCTGGAATAACATTATTTTAAGCAACGCCAATAAGACAAGAGAAGAACTCGGAATGATCTTTTGTTATCTTGAACTCCTGATTTTATATATATTGTCAAACATGTTAAATTTTGCATGACAAGTCATACCATTAATTATGTTGCTTTATTTCCTCTCCACTATTGTATTATCTGCCCATTATCCATTGCAAAATGCATTTTTGCCAAGCGATGGATCAATTGACAAAGAGGCATTTAATGCAACTTATATCTGTTGTTAAGCGTCCTTTTCGGAACATGCAAGCATTTTTTTCTAAGATTAATGGCACTTCATTAGCATCGCGTGTAAATTAAGCATTCATAGCCATAATGGAAGTAATTATTAACGTAATTAATATCCCTCTAAAGATGTCAGGATCAGAATTACTACATGTGTGTAGGACAATCCTTCTATCTGCTATAATTCCAACACCAAAAGACAAGGTTAAATATGTCCGAACAACATTAAGAAGTTGCTTCAATTGTTCTTAATATTTTCATTTTATATGTAATGTGGATGACCCTAGTAGTGGATCAGCATTTATTACATGTAGCTCATATATAATCTTCATAAAACAATATTTTTAATACGTTTTATTTCAGAGTCAATGTCTAGTTCTAAATAAACCCCATCTTCTTCCTCGTAATTGTTACGGTAACTAAGTCTGTTGGTACCACAATATCAGCTGAAAAATTTAATGTCATTCTATTTGCTAGTTTTGGTGGTTTATTTTTCAGTGGATGCTTAATTCTTCTGCTCATTGTTCGCTACATCAATTTAGTTTACAAATCATGAGGCTTATTAAACTGCATGTATAAGTGATGTACGTAACAGTCCACAATACGTATATACAGTGTATTCAGATACGTAGTGGTAACTGTTTTACATATAAAGCAGCCACTGTATGTGACAATTGGGAGGAAATAAAATATACAATAACATAAAGTTAAATTATTAAACAAAGCATGTTTCGCGTCATTTACAAATGTCCATTCGCGTGTCACGAGAGCATATCTTTACATGGTATACAACAGTCAAGCGCATAATATACGATAAAGTTTAAATGTTCGTTATTACTAACTGTATCAAATTTGAGAACATAAAAAAATGTACCATCAGGAATGATTTCGATTCATTTATTTATATCTAACTTGTTCCTGTATCTCGAATAGATTAAAATAATTCGTAACAAAACTATTTTGGTAGCAGTTCCCGATGGTTTTTATTTTCTGGTTGTGATTCTGTTCCTGCCTGACATGAATGTGCACGGACTTATTTATTCATATCACAAGATGCTGCATAGTAAACACAATACTGTGATATTATTTCTTGATGATTTCCCTATGGGCGTAGTTATTAGTCCGAGGGTGGCTATATTAGCCGAGTTGTGCTATCGGTATCACTGAGGCAGTTTTCGTCTTATTTATGTAAATATTACAGTAGTTAATTTATAAAGAAAGAAAAGGTTGAAAAAACCAAAAGGATAGTAGGAAGGCACACATCAAAGGACACACCACACGCAGGCTAACGAAAAGGGACATACAAGAAATAATTATCAACAAAACACTACCCAAACTACATATAATCAGGTACACGAAACCCACAAAAAAAATCTGAAGTAAGCAGTTCCTGCATCTCAATGTAGGATTTGTGAATCTAATTTGTGTTCGCGTGACAAGAGGAAATAAGTATAGATTGAATACAACAAAATGAATTAACTGGTTTATCATTGTAGACGAATTGTTATGCACTATGGCAAAAGTTCGTGGATACAGTCATTAGGTAGCTGCAATTTGCTGCCAAGTCCCTATTCTGCCCATATTCAAAATAATTGTTTTGTACTATTGATGTTCACCAAGTCAATCATTTTAATCAAACATAACTACAATTTCGATATGCTTTGTAAATATATCTATGCTGCTTACAGAAATATGACCAAACATACTTTGATTTCTTACGAACTCTGTGGAAAAAAAAATAATATTAGTACTAATTCCGATGTTCTATTGCTGAAATGAATGGAAATCTGGAACATTGATTCTTAAGTTTATTTATTGCAAAGACGATACAAATAGACGTATCAATCAAATATAGATGTAGATTTGATGTTTGACATGCAATAACTGTAGCAAATGCATTAACTGAACTACATCTCAATAGAGCTTTCTCATCAAACATATGCATTGCTTATTATTGAAATTTACGGTTCCTAAGTAATAGTAATTTTGATTAAAACTAAGCTTCTGCTTCTCAGGTGTATGCAATCTTAGCCGATGTTGGCTATCCTTTTTACTCCCTTTGGCTTAATTACTCCCAAACATTTAGCTTATTTGTTTTTTTTAAATCGCTCAGCTTTGAGCGTACCTATTGAATGTTATTTCAGAAACTCCAGAAACGCGCTATCCACACTAAATTAGATAGCTATATTTTAGCAACACAGTTATATGAACAGGACACTTAACTAGTGTGTACCAATCGTGAGCTAAGCATTTGACAAAATTCGTCGATTGAGTTGTTAGTAACAGTAGTGGAACAGGAAATGCTGAACCTTCCGGAGCACCGGAGTTCATATCCGGTTTTATGTGGGGTTCGTGTTGCTCAATCTTTTATTTCCTTTGTAGTGTTTTAGACATCATTGTTTGTCCTGTTGGTACTTTTTCTGTTGCCCATTGTATTGTCTGTCCTTATTTGAGTTACGGCTTCTAATTACCCCTTTGCTATCTTCAAAGGCTTGTGATTGACTTCCTCATCTTCCATATAATTCGTTAGTTATTGGTTGGTAAATTTGCAGCGATAAATATCTTATGCATATTCAAGATGTGAAAAGATTCATCAAGATATAAAGTTCTACTCAATAGAAATAAGAAAACATTTGACTTTTGATTCCATCTAAGATTATGGGGAGTTAGTTAGGGACCAAAAATGGTCGACACAACAATACACAGAGCTAACGAATGAGCATCAAGAACCATACCAAACACGGTGATGACGGAATTGAGGGGTGTTTACTGTTCAACTGGTGACACTCGTCGTGTTACTCCAGATAAAATTCTGAAAGAAGGAAGAATATATTCCCCTACATGTATACATAATGTACATGCAGTGGCGTGTGATTTGCCTTAGATATTTGTCCACATAAATGTACAAGAACATTTATTCAAGAAATGTTCAATATGCACTAATATGAATCAAATTTTAAATCTAACGAATTCTTGATGTGTCAGTGGCCTTTGTCGAAAATATTCTCTTTTGCCAATCCATAAGTATATTTCCGCAGTTTACTGTACTTGAATCATGCCTTTGCAATTTCTTACTATGAATAAAATGATTAGTATTCAGAATCATGTATGAATGTATCTTTAAAGTGCAATTTGTAATAATCAGTCAGAACATACCGAATATCACTTTCCTATGTTTAAAGTACAGCGATAGTTTTCTTTCCATATATTTGTACATATTTCACAACCACAATAGACATGTACTTGCCATTCATTAAATACCAGTACTTATCTCAATTTAATTTGATATACCAACTCATATTTCTATATGAATGCTGACATGTCTGAAGCTACTAAATGGGGTTATCAGAAGTCGTATATCCACATTGTTATCGGACCTTCACAAGACTTTTGGTTAGCTAGTGCCATTCCTTAAATTTTCATATTTTAGTTGAAGGAAGGTTAAGCCATTTCGATGTCAAAATACTCAATGTACACGTAACTGCATCATTCATAACGATTGAAACTTCGCTTCACGGAATTGATATGATTATGCTTTCAAGTATAATCAAAACCTACATGGTATAACTACAAAATATTAGGAAACATATTTGTTAATGTTGAACTTATTAATGGATACCACAAACAAACAATCCTTAGGGTATCATGCTGTATGGCCGGAGACCAAAATATCCGACCGATCTGATTTACAATTGATAGCTAGAGGCTTGTTAATGTTTAACATACGTACGGGAACACAACACAGTAAAGTGAATGGTTAATAATTCCATAACAAGGGTAGCGATACCAAGTTGTGCTTGGTAGAGAGCTCTTAAATGAAAGGTAACGATTTATCGTTTCTGCAGAGTAGTTATATATGATGAGTATGTAGCGATACCACGTTGTACTGGGCATAGAGCTCATAAGAAATGATAACACAGCCACACTGTGCTGGGTAAAGTGTTCGAAGGTGGCGAATGAAAATTAACTTCCTAGCTGTTGTGAAGGATATCGTTTACCACATGAACAACCAATATTGTTGCTTAGATCGACTCGTTTTTCTTCAAATAAGATGAACCACACCGATAGTGTAATGGTTAGCGTGCTAGCCGCGAGTGTGGTTGAAAATAGGATGGAACCTCGGTATGGTCAAACCATAAACTATCAAATTGGTATTTATTGCTTCTCCCGAGTGGAGAGATATGTCTACACACACACACTGTTGAACTAGCACTATATATGCAACTAAGCGCGTTGGTCTAGTATAAAGCGGATATCATCATAATTTCATTGAATGTATCTCGTTCTCGCCATCATATATCTGAAATATTGATCTTAGGCCTAAAACAACAATCACTTGCACACTCTGTTATGATTTTACTACACCCTTATGCTATACTAGCATATACACACCTGTATCCATATTAATTTCGCAACTAAATATATACAGTTTCCTATTTGGATTACATAAATCAATATATTGCTAATTTTGACTACTCCTTAATACAAGATCACAGTTGGGATGACCTAGTAGAGCCATGTGCATATGCATAACGTTTTTATATAAACGACAGAGAAATTCGAATGGGTAGTCTACAGATACCGGCAACATTAGATAGAAGACGTAGTACTAAGACAAACAAAACAATAAGGGTAATAACAAAATTACCGAACTTCGAACAATCTAACAAAGGGAAAGTCAAACCTCATAAGTTTATAAACAGACAAAATCAGTCAACAACCGGAAAACTGTGAAAACCGTAATGACCCTGACTTGGTACAGGCATTTCTAAAGAAATGGTGGGTTGAATCAGATTTTAAAGCGCCAAACACAACAGATAAAACTATATATACTTTTTGTGTGATGCACTATTCAGTGAAAAAAGTTTGATGATGCCAAAGGGACAAATAATCCGTAATTCGAAGAATCACAGAGAACTTAACGGGCAAATGAAACAGGATAATAGGACAAACAACGATCTACAAAACACTACACAGAAAGCTAAAGATCGAACAGAATGAACCCCACTTAAAACAATATTGCTTATTTTTCCTTTTTGTTGATCATACTTGGACCTGCTACTTTCTTTGTGAACATCTCTTGCTTGTACATGTCCAGTGTAAGCATTGAGGTTAAAACAAATAATATATGTTGTACATGTATGAATTGTGTCAGAAACTCCTGTCAATATAGATAGATATACGTAATATCTTCATTGATATCACGACTGACTGTTATGGTCTAGACGTATTAATCTTGTTTTAAGATTCCATTCACGTTTTCTACAGTAGTGTAAATGATGGTTAAAGGACATTATTCATTCTTTGTAGTAATTAACAATCTGACTGCATAGCGATGTGTTCATTGTATGAGTGACTAATTTCAATGTCATTCCCAGATGTTATAAGTAATTGTAAATGCTACTATCATAAGCAATGGTGTACATTGAATAGTGTGGTTGACCGATAAACTATACAGAGGGAGGTACAATTAGATCGAATATCATTTCTATTGTTAGGCGACAATGATAACTTGAAGTTTATATATTGAATATATCAATGAACATATTTTGTAGTCTGTTTCCAAGAAGTTCGTAATATAAATTGCTGGTATAATACAATGTAGTAGGTCTTAGGAGCAATTTCAATCATTTGGGAAATAAGTAATATACTGATCCAAAACGACTAAATATCGTCAATCGTTTCGTCCGTAAATAAATGATTACCTTTAATTCACATGTTGACTATCTATTTGTCATCGAGCTAATTCACCAAACGTCAACGTCGGATGAAAACTGTAGTTACTTCACCATAGTTTATCTTCTATTTTCTATTGAAGTACACTGTCATGTTTTGGTACGAAATTATTCAATTTAAAAGTCTGATCCAGTCCTGGAGTGGTTCAAAATGTCGCTGTTCTGCTTGCAGATAACACATTTGTTTTAGCTGCTTTTCATTTACTCTTGCTTTTTGTTGCTATTGGACTGTTATTGCTGTATTTTTATGTTTGATTTCTGCATGAATCTTAATTCAATTTCAAATTGCATTATTTGCACATCATTCCAGAAATTGGGTAATCAATACAAGTTGATATTATTTTATTCTTTTCGAAATCTTTATACTCTTAAACATATGCTATAGTTTTGAGGAATTTTAATTCATTCTAATTTGTTGCCAAATTTTTACTGCATGCTATAGCTGATCTATGTATGTTTTACATTAGTAATGCATGTTGTTATCTTGTGTTGTTTTTATGTTATGTATATGTATATGTATATGTTTTTATATTCGGTCAAAAGCTCTTCTATATTTGATTTTATGCCGAATCAAAATAATTTTTTCTTATCTTATCTTATCTTATGTCTATGATTTTGATAATGTCTGTTTTAGTTTATTCGTGGTGTAATGCCGGGTGTATTGATGATAGTATTTGCTGAATAGCAGTTCATGTTTATTGTATCTTGACGATAGTCGCGCATCTGGGATTTCGTATGTAATATAGGCATCAATTACCGGAAATCACGTAATACATTTGGCGTTTTTCGAGCACTACATTTGTACTTATTGAGAATTGTTACTACTTTGCAAAGTATTCCTCTATGCAGGTCATCTGTTGACTCGATCGACAAAAAGTATCTGTAACACGTACGTATATATTGAAATAATACCCACTATTTTACATAAACAAATTGCTGGTTGTCAGTATTTACGAATGAGGACCGTGAATTAGACAGAAATTATTTTAAAACGTCTAAGACAATTTAATAACTATTATACTCGACAGAATTTGTACTTGAAGAATGTACTTTGATAACAGTTCCTCTTTAATCAGAATTATGTAAAATCCTTTTTGGAATTGATGTTATATCGAATATATACTTAGTGTGTGTAAGTTATGCTATATGACCAATGTAGCACAATTACATTTTGGTACGCGAAGAATGCAACTTCTTACGAAACCGAAAAGCTATAAATAGAAATACCATTTCATATATAATCACCAACTAATATATATCGGTGTTTGTCTTAGGGGGTATACATTACCGCATTGTATTGTTATGGACAGTGTCATAGATTCAGTCAATTTTTCATACTAGTGATCTTTGGCATTTTACACCATACTTCTATTATATTAAATATTAATGAAATGTGTAACCTAACTGAATCCGTCCGGAGTTTTTACAAATTAATGTCACACGAACAGATGTATGCAATATAGCTAAACATCAGTGGCAGCATGCAGTTGAGTATGGACACTATTAGACCACAATTGTCTGTATTGAATGGCGGCAGGAAGAGGCGCGATGGAATATAATGCATTTAACCCCGTTCTGTCAATTGGAGTGTCTGTTTCATATTAAGCTGTGGTATTTATGTTGGTTTTTTTTATCTCATTTTAAGCCTTCGTTGTTCATTGAGATCAATATTTGTCTTAACTTTCTGTTTTTACAAATCAAAACTTCAGTTCTGCCATTAAGATTAGATTTTGGAAATGTTGCGATGATATTTTTATTTGTTTTTTGCTTCATGAGTAGAAGCCCTTCTTTATTCAAATGACGTATCACCGTTGAGCATCATTTCAGTTTTTTCCATGACGAGAACATGATTCATGTAATACGGAAGGGGCAGGGTAGACCTAGTCAGGGATGTTTTAATTATCCCCAGCACAGTGGGAGTTATGAGCACTAACGACCACTCATAACAAACATTTCCTTGTTAGGCGCTGCTGCTTGCTGGCGCACGTAACATTCATGTCCGTCCCATCGAAATAACCGTCAGCTGTGCAGCTGAGAGGAATTGAACCCCATATTGGGGACACACTATGACATATTTTATGCCCAGAATTTATCTCGGGATTTAATTGAAATTGATCCTTCTTATGTACCTTAAGCAGTTATGTGAAGTTGTATAATTATTTAGCATGAACTGACGTTGAGTGTTTTCACCTCCATTAGAACAATGTCAACACATTAACAGAATTAATAGTAGATAATTTACGATAAAATCTTTTTGATTTCAACAAATCGTGATAGAAATCAAGTTTCATAAACATGTTAAGTTTTAAATTATTCAGTACATTACCATTATCCTGGACTGTTGATGATAATCTAATAGGGCCTTAATACCTTTTAGTTAAATACATAATTAAATATCAGTTATTGGGTTTTAATAACATATCATACCATTTAATATGGTTTTCAAACATTTAGTATCACCATATGACATTAACTGCTTGATGAGTAAAAATGGATGTTTAAGAGCTTATTAAAAACTTCAATAGTATTTAATATATTAATAGTGAGTGCGAATAGGCGCCTCGTATGTCGACATATACATTTGTCATTTGGCTTAGCTTAGCACAATACATTTGTATAATGTGCTTCATTATATAGTAATAAATATTTTCCTATTAATTTCAATGGAAAATAATCGTGCAATATATCCTTGTATTTGCACGCTAAGAATAAAATGTATATTGCATTAGTTCAAATATGAATATTTGAAGTAGTTCAAATATTCCATTTAAATATAATAAAATACACAATATTTATATTAAACATGCTCTAGGCATAAAATAGTTATTACTATACATGTATAATAAAAGGGTTATTGCATGAATATGGGTGAATATTGTCCCTCGCAATATATCATTGCTCGGGACAATATTCACCAATATTCATGCAATAACCCTATAATATCGCTGTTTATGGAGTTTTACTTTAAACGAGGGAGAAATCTGTATTTAACATGGAAACAAGCATATTATGTAAAGGCACGATTTTATTCATTACAATCTTTCATATTTATGTGGTTTATGTCATCACATAGCAGAATAATAAATATCTACACAATTTATGAAACAAAAATTAATTCTGAAAACTATGTATCAATTATTGTTAAATATATGTTAGTCATTCTACTAAATAAGTTAATGTCAGGAACAGCGCAATAGCAGGTACAGTTATTTCATAAAAATGTGACTTATGAAAACGTAGATATCAAATTTAGCGCGCACGACCAATATATAATGTTGACATTTCTTCATAATTGACAAATATTTTGAGACGATAAAATTTTACGTTGTAAACGGTGTCAAACTCGTAATCAACATACAGCAACTCTAGGGGTATTATAAATGGTAGGTTTATGATAATCTTGTAAATGTCATAAGACGTTTACCTATAATAGTACATGGTTATTGTTCCTTGCACTGTAGCTATCCGCTGGAATGTCGCTGAAAAGGGTTTGACGTCACGATATTCTAAGATACGTAAACAACTAATAATAAAAACCAATGGAACGACTAGACACATCAATAACATATATTTTATCTATTAAACACTTTGACAAGATAGATGAAAATGTATGGCTCTTATAGATATTTGTAAACTGATGAAAATTAAAAACAAAGTCACTGACATCATAAATCAACAGTCCTTATTAATTATTCTCTTCTTATCTACTGTCAAATCCAAATATTTCATCAAGAATTAAACAATAACTTCAAAAGTGTCAAGAATAAGATGCAATCTTTTCTTCTAGAGCTTATTACTTTTTCCTAATTGTTTTCTTCTGTCAACAAATTATTATTGTTCACAATTCTCAATGAGTCTATATTTGTTTTAAAACATTTTCTAAATTGTAGTCACAGTTTTTCGTCAACTTTTGTTGACAGTTTATATTTGCCAAAATGAGGTCTTACTGTGAGCGTACCTGATGAGAATTTGGTTAACGTACATTAGTTTTTATAGAGATCTCTCTGACGTAGAATATTGCTTAATGCTTTAATAATAAAATGGGCATATTATAAAGTATTTAATTACAGTCAAAATAACCAACGTACATATGAGTCATATAGTTTATCTTCTGTTGGCAATTAGGATCGTTGTTTGCACACAACATAGCACCAAGCGTGATCTAACGACAACGTAGGGGTCACTCGTTGTGCAGCTATTCTTTTTTCAACCCTGTCCATTACAGTACAACTGGAGCAGTCCAACCTTCTGTTTAGGATTAGTATTTATATTTTATTATGTCCCTGTTGTTTCTTTCGTTACAAAGCATAGTGGAAATGCTGACCCCTTAATGTCTTCAATACACCATAAAACGGCAATTACAAAGTTGGACCTTTTACGATGTTTTTCGTGGCGATGAACACAATCGATGTTCCCAGGGTGATGTTAAAACAGAGAAAATAAAGAGTCCATTATATATCGATAATATTATGGTAGGTGTCAGAAAACAATTAAGATCATGCGCACGATAAAGGCAAGTAGCTGTTTACTATTTTTTCTGTATAGTTATCTTGTTTTTTTTCGTTAAGGTCATATAGATGATATAATAATATAATGGATACTTACGTACCTAGATGTTGTCACAGTGGCTGGATACATTTGTGAATGGATAAACAATCGCTATTATATGTATATTAGTCTTTAGGAAATGTCTTGGTGTGATCGTATGGTAGTTTGATTTGCAACTACATATGCATTCAGTGCCTATTACCACTAATGTTCTGAGTTCGAATCCCGTTCATGGCCAGATGTAGTCGATACAACATTATGTTATAAATTCGTCAGTGACATGCGGAAGGTCGGTGGTTTTCTCCGGGTACTCAATACTCTCTACCAATAAGACTGACCGCCACTATATAGTTGAAATATAGTTGAAAGTGACGTTAAACACCATAACCCTAACCCTATATCAATCTTTATTCATTCAAATCGAAACCATTTATGTACATTGTCGCCAAATTTCAAATTTATTTGAACGAGCTTCTAAAACAGATATAATCACGAGCTTTTGCCAAGCTTTTCTGTCCTGTTTTGCGCAGCGAGTGCAAATGAATTTTATGTTTTCAGACAATGTACGTATATTGTATTTATCCTGCAATGTCAAAAACCCCTAAAGCAACTGACAAATTGTCTAAAAAGGGCAGAAACAAGCATCGTTCTAATCGTTTTTGATGGTGTCCTCTTTGATGTCCGCGTTTATACTGTAACAATTTCTTACCGTGGCTCAACATAAATCAGGTACGAGAAAAATGATATATTGTGACGTATATAACAAACATGTATTCTAGCCGATGCAAATTGACTACTACAATATAACCAGTACAGGATAAAAAGTATTAACATGGGAGATATCAATTAAAACGTAGATATATTAATCTAGCCGACTTTGGCTGCCCTTTGGTTTTATTGCTCCCAAACACTTCTGTTTTATTTCGCTTTCCCATCTTTCCATTTTGAGCGTACCTGATGACGGTTATACCAGAAACGCATCGTGCGCTCTAAAAATTTGATATCTGCGTTTTTATTAGTGGAGACGGCGCATTTTTGGAATAATCTTTAACGGGTACAAATAAAAGTATTTGTGCGCAAGAAGGCCAAATGGCTCAATACATTTCATGGAAAGCTAATAAACCATGTCAGAGTCGCAGCAGTGACTATTGGGTGGACGATAACATCGGAAACCAAAAGCCCACGAACAGAGTTATCAACACAATGATAGCAATATAAATGTGGACATCGTAATCATTTATACCGTATAATCAAATGGATTTTTAGCTCACCTGACCCAAAGGGTCATGTGAGCTATTGTTACCACTGGGCGTCCGTCGTCTGTCGTCCGTCCGTTAACTTTTCACATTTTAATCAACTCCTCTGAAGCCACTGGGCCAATTTGAACCAAACTTTGGTGGAATAGTCCTTGGATGGCCCCCTTCCAAAATTGTGTCCGGTGATCCCGACTTCCAACCAAGATGGCCGCCAAGCTAAAAGTAGAAAAAAGGGGGGATGCAATTTTAATTGTCCATTGCTGCTTTAGTATAAGTCAAAATGAGCTCAAATTTTAACTGCAGCCCACATGGCACGGAGTAGTTTAACATATATTCCGGATTTTTCTGTGAAATTTTTCTTTCGGCCGATTTATACCGATTATGCAAATTAGGCATATTTTAATGAAAGATCACATTTAATTATTCTCCTCTGAAACTGCTGAACCAAATTACACCAAACCTGGCAGGGATGGTCCTTGGGTGGGTCTCTTTCAAAATTGTGTCCAACAGCTCCGCCCTCCATTCAAGATGGCTGCTGTTACTAAAAATAGACATTTCTTCAATTGTTCATTGCTGCTTTAGTATAAACCAAAATGAGCTCAAATTTTAGCTGCAGCTACATGGCAATGAGTAGTTTAACATATATTCCGGGCTTTTCTGTGAAATTTTTCTTTCAGCCGATTTATACCGATTATGCAAATTAAGCATACATTGATAAAAGATCACTTTTAAATCTTTTCCTCTGAAACCGCAGAACCAAATTAAACCAAACCTGGCAGGGATGGTCATTGGGTGGGTCCCTTTCAAAATTGTGTCAGACAGCCCTGTTCTCCATTCAAGATGGCTGCTGTTACTAAAAATAGTAATTTCTTCAATTGTCCATTGCTGCTTTAGCATAAACTAAAATGAGCTCACATTTTAACTGCGGCTACATGGCAATGAGTAGTTTAACATATAATCCGAGTTTTTCTGTGGAATTTTTCGTTCAGCCGATTTATACAGATTATGCAAATTAGGCATATTTTGATAAAAATCATATTTAAATCTTCTTCTCTGAAACCGCTGAACCAAATTAAACCAAATTTGGCCGGGATAGTCCATGAGTAGTCCCATTTCATAATTTTGCCCGACAGCTCCACCCTCCATTCAAGATGGCTGTTGTTACTAAAAATAGAAATTTCTTCAATTGTCCATTACTGCTTTATTATAAATCAAAATGAGGTCAAATCTTAGCTGCAGCTACATGACAATGAGTAGGTTAACATATATTCTGAGTTTTTCTGTGAAATTTTTCTTTCAACCGATTTATACCGATTATACAAATTAGACATATTTTGATAAAAGATCACATTTAAATCTTCTCCTCTGAAACTGCTGAACCAAATTAAAGCAAATTTGGCTGCGATGGTCCTTAGGTGATCCCCTTTCAATGTTGTGTCCGACAGCCCCGCCCTCCATTCAAAATGGCAGCTGTTACTAAAAAAAGAAATTTCTTAATTGTCAATTTGTGCTTTATTACAAATCAAAATGAACTCAAATTTTAGCTGCAACTACATGGCAATTAGTAGTTTAGCATATATTCTGGGTTTTTCTGTGAGATTTTTCCAGCCAGTTTATTCTGATTAGGAATATTATGAGATAAAAATCACATCAAAATCTTTTGCTCAGAAATTTGAGTTGAAATTATCTTTGGGTGGCCCACTTTCAAAATTATTTGTAACACCTCCATTTTCTATCAACTTTAGATGTCAAATTGAAAACCAGGTGAGCGATTACAGACTCCTGGGAGCCTCTAGTTTCATCAAATTTTCAAAATTTTAATACTTTTCGTTTTTTATTTCAAAAACTATAAGACATAGATGTTAAGTTTAAACAGAAAACATGTGCAGCATGTCAAGATTTACCTAGCCTGCAATTTAAAAGTAAATCTAATTACCCATCTTGAAGTTATTGCCTTTTTTCATCAAATTTTAAAAATGTTAATACTTTTCATCCTTTATTTCAAAAACTATAAGAGATAGATGATAAGTGTAAGCTGAAAACATGTTCAGCTTGTCAAGATCTACATGCCCTGCAATTTTGAAGTAAATTTGATTACCCGTCTAGGAGTTATTGCCCTTTTTTCATCATTTTTTAGCTCACTTGGTCCAAAGGGCATGTGAGGTATTGCCATCACTTGGCGTCCGTCGTCCGTCCGTTAACTTTTTCATATTTTAATCTTCTCCTCTGAAACAACTTGGCCAAATGGAACCAAACTTGACAGTAAGCATCTATGTAAGGTCCTCTATAAAGTTTCTCCATTTCGTTCCGTTCCACCAACAAATATGGCCGCCAAGGGCAATTCTTGTTTCTGATTGGCTATTGTTTAAAAAATCGTCTTCTCTGAAACTGCTTGGCAAAATGGAGCCAAACCTGGCAGAAAACATCTATGTAAGATCCTCTATGAAGCATCTTCATTTGGTTCCATTCGGCCAACAAACATGACCGCCAAGATTTTTTTTTTTCTGATTGGCTGATGTTAAAAACATCTTCTCCTCTGAAACAGCTTGGCAGGAAGCATCTATGTAAGGTCCAAACCTGGCATAGATGGTCCCTGGGTGTGTCCCTTTCAAAATTGTGTCCGACAAGCCCACCCTCCATTCAAGATGGCTGCTGTTTTTTAAGGTAATGATTATCTCCCTTTGAAATTTGCTTCAGTATCATTCTATTGTCAGGTGAGCGATACAGGCTCAGTGGGCTGAGCCTCTAGTTATATAATATCTTTATTGAAATTTAAATCTCTTTTTAAACTTGTATAAGAAATCTTCATGAGATACCTATATTTTGGTTTATATAAAATATTTCTTTATCTTATGCGAATTATGAGGACATGGTGATAGTCTTTCATAGAAGCAATTTCATATATGAAATCTTGAAAGTTTTGTCAGATAATTTAAAATTTTAGAGCTTGTTGTGTTTTACACAAGCCGACAAACTGTTTTCACTGAATTTTTGAAACCCTAAAGAAATTGAAATTGAGTTATTATTTGTTTGGATATCAAGTCTTTGAAGTCATTATTTATACTTAATATTTTTTGTAGCTGTGATAGTTTTGATTGCAATTAAGCATATAATGATATCTACATTATTTGTTTAATAAATTTCATGAAGAAAATTCATTTACATAAATCATACATTAAATATCTAAGGAGATATATGTTTCAGTTAAGACAAAATAAGTCAAAATGATGAAAAGTAATCTAAATGTAATCAGAAAGTAACCATGATTACAGGGTCAAAATGAATGTAATCGATTACATTACGATTACGTGTAATCTAAAAAAAAATGTACGATTACAGATTACATTCGATTACATGAAAAATGTAATCGATTACAAATTACGATTACCCCAGTCTGGTTAAGGCAAGTTTGACTGTACATTGCAATTTTATTAATAGATATTAATTTTGTTATATGACTATGTGTAGAGAAATTAACATGGAAATTGATATTTGGAAAAATTTTCTTTGACTTAGTTTGGTAATCATCAATATGGTGTAAGTGTCAACTTCTCATCCTTTGCTTTTAGCTTTTCATGTTTTTCTATAAATAAATATGATGCAATAATTTTCATATTTTACTTCCTTGTCTCACCTGAAAGATACTTTAAAAAATATAAAATATTTCACAAATACAATTTTGGTTAGTTTTTACCCTACAAAGTGCAAATGAATTTATTGTCATAATCAAGGATTTATATAGTAGAAATGATTCGATTCTCGTATTTTCTCGCTTTATCTCGCGTGGCGAGGTTTTATGCTACAACAGAGCAAAAAATTAATTCATTCATTTTGAAATGCCTTGATAATTCGTAGGAAAATCAACCAATTGCACCAAAGTTCGTGTTATATATCGTCTATATACTACACTACACAACACAATCCTTGGATTTGCCGATATAGGTTCAATGGAAAAGTTTTTTTTATTTTTTCTGTATCACCCCTCATACAGGTAAAATTAAAAAAAAGTACAGTAGAGTTTCATACATCTAAAAACATATTAAAAATGATAAAAGAAAGAAACCAATCACGCCAAGTTTTGTTCTATATATCTAATACACATTTATACACTTTGGTATGTCGATTTCATGTAAACAAGGAAGTTTATTGATTCATAAATAGGCCACCCCCATTTCTGCTCGGAACGCCGCCATTTTGACAAATGATGGTAAACAATCCTTAATAAATACAAATCGGGAGCACTGTTTTCAATAAACTCCTTCTATTCATTGCAAAATATTTATATTATCACAAAAATGACGGCCCCGCTTCAATATTCGGTATGATGAGAGAAGAGAGGAGTTTGAAATTTAAATTCGAGTCTTGACCGCCCATAGTAGGCGGGATTCTGAAGGTCAATAGGGCAAATCGATTAATGTCAATTATTGATGAAATATGGGCGATACATCTACAAAAAGTCGATACTTTATTAATGATTGGTATTTAGGACAGATATTTTCACTTTATGCCTGTAATTATGGTTTTATATACTTACAAATACTGGTTTAAAATGTTAAAGCGATGAACTTTTCCACCATTGATCAAGGCACGCGCATCGTCAACGAATTGCACTATGGGTAATCTCGCCACGCAACATACTTACATACAATCTATGTTAAATCTCCCGAGATTCATATCCTTCCTACTATATAAATCCTTGTTATAATGATAAAAAAAACCTATTAATTATTTGTTGTCTTTTCAAATTTGTTGACTGTTGATGTACCTAATTAAGGTTATTCAAGAAATGTTTAGTGCACAATAAATTAGATATCTATGTTTTTATCATCTCAAGGTAATTTTTACTTTCCCCTTGATTTAGATACTCATGTACAATACAAATTACAAAATGTGACCAACAGAGTTATTTGAGAACAGGGCTGTACATACATAAAAAAATTTCCATTCTTATGTTTTGTGAATTTTAATATAATCAGGTCTTTTCAGATGAGACGAGAAATTCTGTAGTTATTTTACATGACTTTGCATTTCAGTAGCTGTATCTTTTAATGCTTATGAAGTTACAAAAAAATACTTTACTATAAAGCATAACAATATTGAGAGTCACTTCTACAAAGTCGATTTTCAGTTATCATATTAATAGATATAGTAGATTCTTTTTAAAATGTAATTTTAATGTAATTTAGTTTTATTCTGTACAGAAAACATGTATTTGTATTTTCTTAGATTGCACAAATTTATAGACAAATATTTACTGTTATATCTTATCTTACGTATATTATGTATTATATAGAAAAACATAAATACATTGTCAGAAAATATAAAATTTATATGTAGAGCTTTAGAAACGTGTAGAATCTGTCCTGTTTCGCAGCGAGTGCAAATGAATTTTATATTTTCCGACAATGCACATATATTGTATTTATCCTACAATGTACAAACAAACAAAAACAAATGCCAAATTGTCTAAAAAGAGCAGAAACAAGCGTGATTCTCATTGTTTTTGATGATGTCCTCTGTGAAGTCGTCTGCACTTGTTACTGTTTCCGTTTCTTACCATCACTCAACACCAGAAAAATCTATGTATCTTGGCCAGTAAAAGTATATAGGTGTATTACCACTAAACATGGGTACCAGTCGAAAAGAACATATGGGAAAGTAGTACGTAAACAGAAAATGGATTCCTACATTGTTGGATAAAAAATAAACCCTATTATATACTGCAAAATACTGAATGTCAGCAGAAACCTACATATTTTAGGATAATTTAAAGCCCATATTTGATGTCCTTGTGGTTTTAAATAAAAAATTGATTGCCTTGGAAAGAAACCACCTGAATTTGTGTTAAATCGAAAGTGAAAGTAGGATTTTTGACGGTAGACATCTTCAGACTGTCTGCTTTTTCTTATATGCCATTAAATGTATATTGATTGTCGGAGTTAAGCTTCCTATTATGTACCCCTTCCATGAGATATGAGTGTCACTTAGATTAAACTTAAGATGAATCCTGTATGAAAGCTCAATTTTTTTTTATTTAACATAGAAGGCTATGGAGAATTCTTTAGTGGTATTACACCTATAGCAAAAATGTATCCAGTCGATGCAATTTCGCTGCTCAAATAAAACCAGTGCAGGATAAAATGATATATAACTGACTGATTTAAATATTCTGTATTATATAAACTTCTCAGATCTTTTCATGTTTCTTCTCTTAGTAATCTTATGTAACTCATTATAGACATTTTTTGTTTTGTTTTATTGATAAAATAACTTCCTACATTATTCTATTTTTTCATTGGTATCCAAAGGTACTCCTCTCTCAGACATAGGTAACGTTAGCCGATTTTTGTTAATCTGTTTAGGCCCTTTGGTGTTCTTGCTCCCAAAGAGTTTCAAATTATTTGGTTTTCAAACATTTTGACTTTGAGCGGACCTGATGGTTATTCCAGAAACGTGTCGTGCACACTTAATTTGTTATCTATGTCTTTATGGACATATATTTTCCTTTGAATTTAATTTTTACCAAAAACATTTGTAAAGAAAAGAATTGTCTTCTTTCTTATTTTCCTACTCCTTATTACTAGTTATAATACTAGGATTATTGCACTAGTTATAATACTAGGATTATTGCACTAGTTATAATACTAGGATTATTGCACTAGTTATAATACTAGGATTATTGCACGAATATCGTCCCAAATTATTATATTGCACAAGCTAATCAGTGCAATTAATATTCTGCAAAGAGCAATATTCATCAATATTGTACAATAATCCTTTTATTGCATTGTGTCAAAAATGATGAGAGTATCATTTTTTCTTGTCAATGCTTTTTTTTCGTCATTTTGAAGTGATAATGCACTAGGTAATATCGAGGAATATTGCATGCATACTTTTTATTTTATTCTACACAATATGTTATACTACCACACAATACTTTTGGTTAGACCATTGTTATTATTTTGTGTGTATGTATTTTCTTCATGCACCTATCATAAAATTGTATTTCAATCATTAAAACTTTTAGCTTTACTGTAAATGTATAGTGTGTGTTTGTTTTAAATGTTTTGGGTTTTTTTTTCAATTTATTAATTTTTATTTATTTATATTTTATTTTGCATGTTGTTTATCTTACAGTTTTCACAGTATATTTTTGTTTTCTCATTCACTAATTAATTTTTACCAAATAACACAATTTTTTTATTTTATATTAACTTTAACTTTTTGAAATACAGCATCAATAGATAAAAACACCTCACCATATTTATTAATTTATTAACAGATCGCTGACAGACATGACAATATAGTTACACTTCGTAATGAAAATCGTGAATTGGAAGATAAATTACGTGAGGCCCTGGGACCAGCACATCACAGTGGGGAGGGACGTGGTCAAACAAATGAGAGACGAGATCAAACAATATCAAACAAGGGTATGGATTGATAATACATTAAAAGTTAAAATATAAAATGCATTTTGGTTGAGGCCAAGTAAATTTGAAAATTTCTTTTTTATAAGGCCACCCCTTCTTCAAGTAAAAAATTGCCTTATAAGATGAGTGACTACATTTAAAGAGGACAATTTAGTAGTATTTTACTACCGATTGTCATCTGAAATCTGACCTGATAAGAGCAGTGGTCTTTGGAGTGAGTGGCCTTATAAGAGAGGGACCACTGTAATATGCTTACGTGAAACAGAGGTGCATAAGGTTTTTCATAAAAAAACAATTAGTGATAATTTAGCATTCTAAGGAGAGTCATTTAGAGAGACTACCACCATTTTACAGATGAGTTCTTTGGTTAGCACCAAGCTATGAATGAGGTGTATTTTACCTTAAAGGAGAATTTTACCAGATAATTAGGGGTGATCAAATTTCGCTGGATATATTGGTTCCCACTACCACATGAAATGATTGTCCTTATATAGATGAAAGTAGCATTAAATCAGTTTTAATTAATAAAATAATTTAAAAAAATAGTAATTATGTTATTCTGGCTCTATTATGACAAGTAACGATAAAAGAAAGTGTCTTATGATAAATACAGTTAGTAAGTAGCTACTACAATTTTTCTTTCTCAATTATATAGGTGCAGGAAAGCCAGCTGAAGATGGAGTCTATGAATCAAGACTTACAACAATGTCAAAGTCGTTATACGGCTCAGGCTTGAGAAGTTTGTTACAGTTTGAATTCCTTTATTAGTATCAGGATATACAACTAAAAATATAAGCATGGCTATGAAATCGATTTGGCCAAGCATTTCTGAACAACCGCCTTTATGCAGTACTAAAATGGTATACGTGCTCTTGATATTAATTCATTTTGTTGTACAATTCACATTGAATAAAAAAATTACCAAGTATTCGCTTGTCTGATTGACCCTGTTTCAAGGTTGCCTTCGATGGTTACAAGATTGACTGGATAGGGAGACAATTTCTGAATATGCATGAAATATTTGCCGCTTCATAATATTTATTATTTCTTAAAGCTAAGCATTTGTGTGAAATAAATTATTGATAACTTTGAAATTGATTAGCCTCCTATGATTTGTTTGTATATTTCAGATTGATCGTCTTCAGACAGAATCACAAGAAAAAGATCTGATGAAGAGTCAGAGTGAAACAGTCTTGAAGTCTGAACTGGCAGATAGAGAGGAAGATATACACAGACTTAAGGCAGAAATGTGTGTCCTTCATGAAAAACTCTCTCAGAACTCCAGCCAGGTAAGACTGCTATTAGATGAAAACATATATCTGTGTCCTTCATGAAAAACTTTCTCAGAACTCTGGCCAGGTAAGACTGCTATTAGATGAAAACATACATCTGTGTCCTTCTTGAAAAACTCTCTCAAAACTCTGGCCAGGTAAGACTGCTATTAAATGAAAACATAGCTGTGTCCTTCATGAAAACCTCTTTCAAAACGCTGGCCAGGTAAGACTGCTATTAGATGAAAACATTTATCTGTGTCCTTCATGAAAAATTATCTCAGAACTCTGGCCAGGTCAGACTGCTATTAGATGAAAACATATATCTGTGTCCTTCATGGAAAACTCTCAGAACTCTGGTCAGGTAAGACTGCTATTAGATGAAAACATATATATGTGTCCTTCATGAAAAACTCTCTCAGAACTCTGGTCAGGTAAGACTGCTATTAGATGAAAACATATATCTGTGTCCTTCATGAAAAACTCTCTCAGAACTCCGGCCAGGTAAGACTGCTATTAGATGAAAACATATATCTGTGTCCTTCATGAAAAACTCTCTCAGAGCTCAGGCCAGGTAAGACTGCTATTAGATGAAAACATATATATGTGTCCTTCATGAAAAACTCTCTCAGAACTCTGGCCAGGTAAGACTGCTATTAGATGAAAACATATATATGTGTCCTTCATGAAAAACTCTCTCAGAACTCTGGCCAGGTAAGACTGCTATTAGATGAAATCCTAATTTTTTAAAGTAAAATTTGTTTTTATTAAATAAATACTTACCATGATAAATTCTGAGTATATCCTATTGCGTCATTCAAACAGCCGGAAAAAACCCCTATAGGCTAAAAATAGCCTCCATTCGGAAACCATCGGTTGCCATTACCCATCCTAATCATAACTTTTCTAGCAAGTAATTTAACTAGATCAGGGATGAAGGAGAGGACGGGTGGGACCTATAATTTATGATGGTAAGTATTTATTTAATAAAAACTAATTTTACTTTAAAAATTTAGGATTTTATAACAATAAATACGTTACCATCATAAATTCTGAGTAACTCAGAATCTAACTTAGAGCTGAATCCCAGAATCAGAAGAAACTGGGGGAAAATTGACTCTTTGAACAGAAACTATAGGCCCAAGTGAAAATAGATTGTCCGCATGAACAGGCATAGATCTCAGATAATGAGATAAGAAAGAACTTTAACCTCTCCAAAAACCTGCATTAAATAATGCATTATTAAATAATGCCCAAGAAGATGCAAGAGCTCTAACATCATGAGCTTTGACCTGGAATTTGTCAGGTATAACTTGACCCTAAGATTCGTATGCAAGAGAAATAGTCGTGCGTATCCAGGTAGAAATGGTTTTAACAGAGAGATCAGAGACACCCTTCTTAATAGGGATAAAAAGTCTTGTATTGGTACTAGAACGCAAAGAAGCTGTCCTAGTCAAATAAATAGACAGGATTCTTACCGGACACAGAGAAACAGAATCAGAGTCTTGGGGCAGCGCTGGTATATAAATAGGCTCTGCCCCTTTATCTGGTATCTGGTTTTTGCCTAGAAAAGCTGGGTCTTTAAGCAAAGTAACCGAAGGCTTGTCTCTAGAGAATCTAAGGCAAGAATTAGAAGTAGAAAAAGCATGAACTTCACTTCGTCTCCTGCCCGAAGCAAGTGCTAATAAGAAACGGCATTTGTAAGAGAGGAATTTCAAGTCTACCTTTTCTGCTGGCTCAAAGGGTGTCAGGTTGAGAGCTGATAATACTAGACCTAGGTTCCATTGAGGAACCAAAACCTGTTGTCGTGGCCTTTCAAGACTAAAGTTGCGAACTAGAAGGGAAATAAACTGATTATTTCCGAAATCTTCCCCACCAGAAATATGAATAGTTCGAGAGATAGCAGATCTGTACCCCTTTACAGTGGAAGGGGCAAAACCTTTCACCTCAAAGAGGAAGAGAAGAAAATCCGCTAATTGTTGGACAGAGATTTTGAATGGATCAATCTCCCTTCCAACACACCAATCAGAGAAGATTGTCCACTTTGCATTATAGACGATGCTAGTGGATTCTCGCACTGACCTGGAGATGTGCTTGGTAGCTGTTTCAGAAAAGTCTTTCTGTCTTAGATTATCCCTGACAGAAACCAAGCGTGTAGATGGAGTCTTTCTGGAGAAAGATGAACTACACCCCCTTTGAACTGAGATAGAAGATTTCGTTTTAAGGGAAGCACTAGTGGCCTGGCACAGGACAGACGCAGTAGATTTGCAAACCAAGCTTGTTTTGGTCAAGCTGGAGCAATAACTATGATCCTGCATTTCTCTCCTGTTATCTTGTGAAGAACAGGGGGCGAGAAATCTGAATGGGGGAATGCATAGGTGAACATTCCCTCCCAAGATAGGCTCATTGCGTCCACAGCATAGGTTCTGGGGTCTGGAACTGGGGAGACGAAAGTTGTCACCTTGAAGTTCAGACTCGTTGCGAATAGATCTATATTGGGATTTCCCCAATGAATAACTATAGATTGAAAGACTGCCTGATGAAGTTCCCACTCTGTATTGACTGGTGCTAAGGACCTGGAAAGAGAGTCCGCAAGAACGTTCAGACGGCCTGGAATATGTCTCACAACCAGACGAATCTGGAATTGAGAGCATAGGATCAGAACATCCTTGGTTATGTGTGGTTATCTCCAGGTACTCCGGTTTCCTCAACCAATAAAACTGACCTCCACGATATAACTGACCTCCACGATATAACTGATATATTGTTGAAAGTGGCAATAAACACCATAAAACCAACATGTTAATATATGATATTTGTGTTGTATTATTAGGTGAAAAGGAGAGAAGATGGTATTAAAACATTAAAGATGGAACAAGTTACATTACAAGAATCTAACAGTAAATATGCGGATTGTTTTCATTTTACAAATTCATGGGAGAAATTATTGTCTATCAAAGCAAAAGAAAATATGACTTTACCTATAGAAAATTATGCCCCAGTTCCATATTTGGTTTCGCTCAACAACTGATGTTCCCCATAAGCAAATCATTTGAAATTTATACACAAGGTCATAAAAAGAAGGCTTAGTTCAATTTCGGACTATATCACGTTTTCTGTTCTGTAATTATGCCCCTCTTTATTGTGTATTTGTGTTATATAATACAAGTCAAGATAACATTATATGGAATTTTATCCCAAAAAAAGCTGTGTCTTAGAGGGTGAAGGTTGGGATCTTATTAATTGATTTAACCCTTCCACATTTGTCTGCCTGTCACAACAACAGGGGGATCCGGAAATTCTTTGATTCGTCCTACACAACTAGTTGATGCCCTTTCTGAGAGAGGCTGTACCCTGTAGTGGAGATACTAGGTTCTATTTCTCAGGGATGTGGAGATTGAACAGGAAATTCAACTTGATTTTAGGTGATACAAGTGTAAATAATATTATGTATTAAAAATCAGTCCTAATATAATTTCTAAATATTCTTGTCAGGTAAATCAGTTGGAGAGAGAACTAGAACAATTGAAGCAACGATTTAGAACTACACATTCTGAGGTAAGACCATATTATTTGTCAACTTTAATAAAAATGAAATATATTGTGACAGGTGACAGGTGCAAATTTTATTTTTTTCAAATAATGAACAGCAATACTGTTATTGAATTGTGTGGAAACCATTAGTATCCATGTACTAATTTTATAAATCTTGACGTAAGGGTGGTGGGGGGGGGGGGGGGCGTCGCGGTCGTGATCATTTGATTTACAACTACCTATGTCATCAATGCCTATCACGACTAACGTTGTGAGTTTGAATCCTGCTCATGGTGAGAGGTACTCGATACAACTTTATATGATAAAGTTTGTCAGTGACTTGCAACAGATCTGGTCTTCTCCGGGTACTTTCGCTTTCTCCACCAATATATCTGACCAGCTGATATGACTGAAATATATGAGTCAAAGAAGAGGACATCTCATCAATTTGATGTAATCCAAAAATTAGAGGACCAAGTGAGGGAATTAAACGTAGAACTGGCCTCTGTACAATCTCAGGCTGATAAACAACAACAAAATGTAAGTCAAGCAATTTGTGTGTGACATTGTTCTATTAAATCATTTAGTCAAACCTGTCTATGTGGTCACCTGTATTAAAGGGACACCTTTTTCTTGTCCTGTCATATAAAATTTCATATCAATTGAACCTGTTTTAACAGGTCACCTGTCTTATAAGGCCATTTTTACATTGTTCCAAAGGTGACCTCTTATTACAGGTTTGACTGTATTTATTTAAAGAGGATTGTCAACAGTCGATGGCTAAAAAAGTTTTCTTCATTGTTCTGTTTCATTGCTTCAAAGTTCAATGAGGCCACACAAATATTGTTTTATGGATAATATGATGACGTGAACTTAATTGGTGGAGATGTGACCTTTGGTAGTTCAAACTATTATAACAGATGGAAACAAGAATTAAACATAAATTTTTGCTATATGATACAAGTCAAGATAACAATAAATGGAATGTTATCCCCCATAAAAACTGTGTCTTAGAGGGTGAAGGTTGGGATCTTATTAATTGATTTAACCCTTCCACATTTTTCTGCCTGTCACAACCCAGGGGGATCTGGAAATTCTTTGATTCGCCCTACACAACTAGATGATACCCTTTCTGAGAGAGGCTGTACCCTGTAGTGGAGATACTAGGTTCTATTTCTCAGGGATGTGGAGATTGAACAGGAAATTCAACTTGATTTTAAGTGATACAAGTGTAAATAATATTATGTATTAAAAATCAGTCCTAATATAATTTCTAAATATTCTTATCAGGTAAATCAGTTACAGAGAGAAGTAGAAGATTGGAAGCAATGTCTTAGAACTGCACAGTCTGAGGTAAAACCATATTATTTGTCAACCTTAATAGAAATAAAAAATATTGTGACAGGTGACAGGTGCAAATTTTATTTTTTTCAAATAATGAACAAAAATACTGTTATTGAATTGTGTGGAAACCATTAGTATCCATATACTAATTTTATAAATCTTGACGTAAGGGTGGTGGGGGTGGTGGGGGGCGTCGCTGTCGTGATCATTTGATTTACAACTACCTATGTCATCAATGCCTATCACGACTAACGTTGTGAGTTTGAATCCTGCTCATGGTGAGAGGTACTCGATACAACTTTATATGATAAAGTTTGTCAGTGACTTGCAACAGATCTGGTTTTCTCCGGGTACTTTCGCTTTCTCCACCAATAAAACTGACCAACTGATATGACTGAAATATATGAGTCAAAGACGAGGACATCTCATCAATTTGATGTAATCCAAAAATTAGAGGACCAAGTGAGGGAATTAAACGTAGAACTGGCCTCTGTACAATCTCAGGCTGATAAACAACAACAAAATGTAAGTCAAGCAATTTGTGTGTGACATTGTTCTATTAAATCATTTAGTCAAACCTGTCTATGTGGTCACCTGTATTAAAGGGACACCTTTTTCTTGTCCTGTCATATAAAATTTCATATCAATTGAACCTGTTTTAACAGGTCACCTGTCTTATAAGGCCATTTTTACATTGTTCCAAAGGTGACCTCTTATTACAGGTTTGACTGTATTTATTTAAAGAGGATTGTCAACAGTCGATGGCTAAAAAAGTTTTCTTCATTGTTCTGTTTCATTGCTTCAAAGTTCAATGAGGCCACACAAATATTGTTTTATGGATAATATGATGACGTGAACTTAATTGGTGGAGATGTGACCTTTGGTAGTTCAAACTATTATAACAGATGGAAACAAGAATTAAACATAAATTTTTGCTATATGATACAAGTCAAGATAACAATAAATGGAATGTTATCCCCCATAAAAACTGTGTCTTAGAGGGTGAAGGTTGGGATCTTATTAATTGATTTAACCCTTCCACATTTTTCTGCCTGTCACAACCCAGGGGGATCTGGAAATTCTTTGATTCGCCCTACACAACTAGATGATACCCTTTCTGAGAGAGGCTGTACCCTGTAGTGGAGATACTAGGTTCTATTTCTCAGGGATGTGGAGATTGAACAGGAAATTCAACTTGATTTTAAGTGATACAAGTGTAAATAATATTATGTATTAAAAATCAGTCCTAATATAATTTCTAAATATTCTTATCAGGTAAATCAGTTACAGAGAGAAGTAGAAGATTGGAAGCAATGTCTTAGAACTGCACAGTCTGAGGTAAAACCATATTATTTGTCAACCTTAATAGAAATAAAAAATATTGTGACAGGTGACAGGTGCAAATTTTATTTTTTTCAAATAATGAACAAAAATACTGTTATTGAATTGTGTGGAAACCATTAGTATCCATATACTAATTTTATAAATCTTGACGTAAGGGTGGTGGGGGTGGTGGGGGGCGTCGCTGTCGTGATCATTTGATTTACAACTACCTATGTCATCAATGCCTATCACGACTAACGTTGTGAGTTTGAATCCTGCTCATGGTGAGAGGTACTCGATACAACTTTATATGATAAAGTTTGTCAGTGACTTGCAACAGATCTGGTTTTCTCCGGGTACTTTCGCTTTCTCCACCAATAAAACTGACCAACTGATATGACTGAAATATATGAGTCAAAGACGAGGACATCTCATCAATTTGATGTAATCCAAAAATTAGAGGACCAAGTGAGGGAATTAAACGTAGAACTGGCCTCTGTACAATCTCAGGCTGATAAACAACAACAAAATGTAAGTCAAGCAATTTGTGTGTGACATTGTTCTATTAAATCATTTAGTCAAACCTGTCTATGTGGTCACCTGTATTAAAGGGACACCTTTTTCTTGTCCTGTCATATAAAATTTCATATCAATTGAACCTGTTTTAACAGGTCACCTGTCTTATAAGGCCATTTTTACATTGTTCCAAAGGTGACCTCTTATTACAGGTTTGACTGTATTTATTTAAAGAGGATTGTCAACAGTCGATGGCTAAAAAAGTTTTCTTCATTGTTCTGTTTCATTGCTTCAAAGTTCAATGAGGCCACACAAATATTGTTTTATGGATAATATGATGACGTGAACTTAATTGGTGGAGATGTGACCTTTGGTAGTTCAAACTATTATAACAGATGGAAACAAGAATTAAACATAAATTTTTGCTATATGATACAAGTCAAGATAACAATAAATGGAATGTTATCCCCCATAAAAACTGTGTCTTAGAGGGTGAAGGTTGGGATCTTATTAATTGATTTAACCCTTCCACATTTTTCTGCCTGTCACAACCCAGGGGGATCTGGAAATTCTTTGATTCGCCCTACACAACTAGATGATACCCTTTCTGAGAGAGGCTGTACCCTGTAGTGGAGATACTAGGTTCTATTTCTCAGGGATGTGGAGATTGAACAGGAAATTCAACTTGATTTTAAGTGATACAAGTGTAAATAATATTATGTATTAAAAATCAGTCCTAATATAATTTCTAAATATTCTTATCAGGTAAATCAGTTACAGAGAGAAGTAGAAGATTGGAAGCAATGTCTTAGAACTGCACAGTCTGAGGTAAAACCATATTATTTGTCAACCTTAATAGAAATAAAAAATATTGTGACAGGTGACAGGTGCAAATTTTATTTTTTTCAAATAATGAACAAAAATACTGTTATTGAATTGTGTGGAAACCATTAGTATCCATATACTAATTTTATAAATCTTGACGTAAGGGTGGTGGGGGTGGTGGGGGGCGTCGCTGTCGTGATCATTTGATTTACAACTACCTATGTCATCAATGCCTATCACGACTAACGTTGTGAGTTTGAATCCTGCTCATGGTGAGAGGTACTCGATACAACTTTATATGATAAAGTTTGTCAGTGACTTGCAACAGATCTGGTTTTCTCCGGGTACTTTCGCTTTCTCCACCAATAAAACTGACCAACTGATATGACTGAAATATATGAGTCAAAGACGAGGACATCTCATCAATTTGATGTAATCCAAAAATTAGAGGACCAAGTGAGGGAATTAAACGTAGAACTGGCCTCTGTACAATCTCAGGCTGATAAACAACAACAAAATGTAAGTCAAGCAATTTTTGTGTGACATTGTTCTATTAAATCATTTAGTCAAACCTGTCTATGTGGTCACCTCTATTAAGCAGTCACCTGTATTAAAGGGGCACCTTTTTCTTGTCCTGTCATATAAAATTGCATATGAATTGAACCTGTTTTAACAGGTCACCTGTCTTATAAGGCCACTTTTACATTGTTCCAAAGGTGACCTTTTATTACAGGTTTGACTATTTATTTAAAGAGGATTGTCAACAGCCAATGGCTAAGAAGGTTTTCTTCATTGTTCTGTTTCATTGCTTCAAAGTTCAATGAGGCCACACACAAATATTGTTTTATGGATAATATGATGACGTGAATTTAATTGGTGGAGATGTGACCTTTGATATTTCAAACTATTATAACAGATGGAAACAAGAATTAAGAATAAATGAAGCATTAAATTTTCTTTTCATTTATAAAAAAAATATGTTACATTAGTCGAAAAATTGAAATAATAATAATAATAAAAAAAGAAGAATATGCAGAATTATTTTATGTACTTTAAAGAAATTATTATTATTGAAATAATAATAAAATAAGACAATATAAAATTGTAAATTTAACTGAAATATAAATAGGTAACAGTGACTGGCCTTGCTTTAGAGGTAAGACTTAACAGGACATTTCTAGCTTTCACTGGTAGGCTAAATCTGTGTATACATATATTCAGCAAACTTTAGTACATATTTAAATAAACAAAAAATATATTTGATGTCCTGCACAATTAATTTAACTGCACCAAGTTTTTATTAGTGATATTTTTATACCAGTATATAAAATTTTAAGTTGTATATATTGTACTTTTCTCAAAGACCTATGAATTATTATTTTAATCCATATTAGCTTTTTTGTCCAATTTTGAGATTATGCTTGGTTTACATCGAAACTTGCTTTTTGTAACAAATTAATAGATTAGCAAATCCTGATATTACATACAAATCCTGATATTACATATAAATGTATTTTACAATTTTATTTTATTTTATTATACATATATGCTTTTTTACGAGTATAAAAAAGTGAGGTAGAATTTATCTCATGTAAAGTTTTATATCTACTAAGAATACAGTTTGTCAGTGATTTGCAGCAGGCCGTTGGTTTGCTCTGGGTACTCCAGTTTCCTCCACCAATAAAACTGCAGCCACGATATAACTCAAATATTGTCGAAAGTGGCATTCAGCACCATAACCCTAACCCTAACCAATAAATATGCAAGATATTTATTGACCGAAAACCAATACTTCAAAGAAGTCCTGAAATATTTACCAGTTACATGCAATTTACATCCCTCAAATATCACAGATGTTTACACATTTTTAACTGTGAGAAAAAATTAGTATGTACTCAATTCAATTATTGCTAAAAATTAATGTTCAGTACCATAGGCATAAGTAACTTTGACTATTTTGGCTATCCATTTTAGGCCATTTGGTTTCTTCTTCCCAAAGATTTTATTATGATTTGGTCTTCCAGTCTATTGATTTTCAGCATACCTGGTTATTCTAGAAACATGTTGTAGACATTGAATTTGATATCTACATTTTTAGCTCACCTGACCCAAAGGGTCATGTGAGGTATTGCCATCACTTGGCGTCCGTTAACTTTTTCATATTTTAATCTACTCCTCTGAAACAACTGGACCAAATGAAACCAAACTTGGCAGAAAGCATCTATATAAGGTCCTCTATAAAGTTTCTTCATTTCGTCCCATTCCGCCATCAAATATGGCCACCAAGGGCAATTCTTGTTTCTGATTGGCTAATGTTAATAATATTCTCCTCTGAAACTGCTTGGTCAAATGGAGCCAAACTTGGCAGGACGCATCTATGTAAGATCCTCTATAAAACTTCTTCATTTGGTTCCATTTGGCCAACAAACATGGCCGCTGTTACCAAAAATAGAACATATGGTAAAATTGCACGTTTTTGGTAATAACTCAAAAACCATTAATAATATCAGAAATCTGACAGGAGAAAAATTATCAGCACAGCAAGATCTAACTACCCTGAAATTGTGAAAAAAATTTGATTACCTATCTTGGAGTTATTGCCCTTTTTTCATCAAATTTTCAAATTTTAATACTTTTCGTTTTTTATTTCAAAAACTAGAGATAGATGTTAAGTTTAAACAACAAACATGTGCAGCATGTCAAGATGTACCTCGCCTGCAAATTTAAAGTAAATCTGATTACCCGTCTAAGAGTTATTGCCCTTTTTTCATTATTATTTTTTTAATTTAAAAATTTGTGTCTGATATTTCAAAAATTATTAGAGATAAAGGTTTTGTATCATTCTATTGTCAGGTGAGCGATACAGGCTCAGTGGGCTGAGCCTCTAGTTTTATTATCATGTTGTCGGTCATTTTAATTAATTTGAACTTTGCAACATATATGCAGCTTTGATTTTTTACCGCATCGGTGGTGTATTGGTTGGCGTGATCTCCTCGAGTGTTGTAGATCGTGAGTTCGAGTCCCGATCGGGTTAAATCAAAGACTATGAAATTTGTATTTGTTGTTTATCCCCTAAGCATGCAGCATTGGGGAGAAAGAGCAAATACTGTTTGGTTCAGAATGAGGATAATGTGTCCGAATGGGGCGTCATGTCTATCCGCGGCCTGTTGTTTCATTGAGCTAGCGCTATAAAAATCCAACTAAGCGTGTTGGTCTAGTACAAAGCGAACCTCATCATCATCTCATTGAAAATTAACTTGTTCTCGCCATGATATAGCTGTAAAATTGCTGCGTTGGCGTTAAACAACAATCACCCACCTCACCCACTACTTCCCTTATCTCACATAATGTAACTCTATGTGTTGTCCTCAAGCAAAATATATAAAACAGCAATGATCGTTGGGTAATATATAAATGGTTTATAATGTAATGAAGCACTCCTGGCTTACAGATCGTTCTAGGTCTCTCTATTGTTAATACTATAAATATTTTAGTACTATTGATGATTTGTCGTGTAAATGTCTTTATAATTCATACTCTTACATAATTGATATTAAAGTCAAGGTCATATCCTAAAAATAAAGCAATGCAACACACCTTAATTATCTGGTACAAGATTGAATATCTCTGAGTTGGCATTTCCTTGATATATAACTTCATTTCATGTTTATTGCTTGTAAAAGTTTTTATATTACCTAAGAGATTGTCTAATATATAAAAGCAATGAAATAAGAATATTAGCTTTTGCAAGCTTTTTTGTACAACATGACATTTGGTATAAATTCTGCTAATTGTTATATGATGTATTCAGCAGTAAGAATGACACACTATTGGCATGTATTGTTTGAAAAAAAAGAAAAGAAATATAAGTAATTATCTTACACAGTATACAATGTATCATTGATCCAACAATACTATTACCTTCTCCGACATGTTTCGTCTTCATAGCATACAATATATTTTTTCTTTAAAACAAAAAGCATATCTATGCAAATTTTAGACTTAAATGTGGTTCATATACCAAGGTGAACTCTATATTGATTGCTGTTAACGACATGTAAACATTATTTCAGCTGTATCCACCAGGAAAACAACATTACACAACGTTTTGGTATGTAAACTGAAACACCATTTTATATCAGATCTTTTCAAATTAAATCATAATTGTATTCAAAATCTGTACAGTGGTAATAACAAATTAATAATTTTAACAATGTATGTAGAAGTTGATGGAAATGTCGATAGCCTTGATTTAATAGAAAAAAATACAACAAATTGAACGAAAACTAATAAGACTCCATGCACAAAAATACAGTATGTATTCTTAGATTGCATATATTTAAGTTGGAATTAGGATTAGGGTTAGGTCTATGGTCCTTAATGCCACTTCAGTTATATTATGGAGGAAACCAGCGAAAATCACCTATCTGCCGCAAGTCACTGAAAAGGTTTATCACCTAATGTTGTATCGAATGCACCTAACTCACAACGTTAGTTGTGATAGGTACTGATTGCACAGGTAGTTGTAAATCCAACTACCATACGATCACAATCACGACTGCCTCCTTTTGTTCAATTTGAAAATTTGAAAAATGAAACACTAAACGCCACCACATAATTGTGCGCGACCTTACCCACCTCCGTAAGCACAAACTACCGTCTTTCTTCAAAGTGTGTTGTCGTATTTGTACTGTTAGACTTATATAGAAATAATTCATATAATATGAACAAATAATATTGCAAAAATAAAGATACGCAATGTCATTTAAATTGCATGGCATTTTTATATATCTAGTTTATATCCTTTCGACTGAGAGAATGCATCAAAAATGAAAACGATTTAATAGAACATAGATTTAAATTTGCACAAATTGGAAACCATCATCAAATGCTGTCAATTATATCTAATCAAATTGCGAAACGATAACTGCATCACAGTTAATGTAATATGCTAAATGTCAAAAGTAAATATCGAATGTGTCTTATGGAATATGACTAAATAACTTTCTAGCGAATTGAAGTATTATATTATAGAAAAAAGATGACAATAAACGATTGTTTTTCAATTGATGCTTCTTTTCCCCACAATTTGCTTACTTTAAGTTCATTTTGAGAGTCTCCGGTTGTTTTGTACTCTCTACGAACAATCACAAGGCCATAGCGAGATGACAATTGACTTGAGAATAAATTCATTTAAAGTTGACCATTGTTTCCTTATTACGTCATTTGTAATTACGCCGCGCCATTGCACATTTCTTTGTCGATGTAGTAAGACGATGAGTATTGTTTGTGCTACTTTATTGGCAATCGACATTATACGCTATCAGTCCTGAAAGGTCGGTTATGGAGATTTAGAGGACAGTTGCACCTGTTAAACGGCGAGTTACAAATCGAACCGTTTAACAACAAATTCAACTGACCCCGAAACGCCATATACTACTTTCCGGATACTGATAACAATTTATTTGAATGCTCTAATATCAATACATTAAAGCCCTAATGAAAATACAGAGCACGCTTTCAAGTGTAATCACTTGCAATATTTACCTTTTCCAATTTTGCAAACGAAGGGTCGGATATAAACCATCCATTGTTGAAAGGCAGTCGTTTGCCAATCAACATTCTCCTTTTAGTTGGAAAATAAATATAAAACAAGCTACCATCTATATATCGACAATGTATTAATTTGAATATATGTTCAAGTTATATAACAGAGGATACTTGATATACACAAATCTTACTGATACTGATTTAAAATCCAGTGACTACGAGGAAATATATTATGGATGTCTTTGTTTGATTCCAGGATATAAACAATCGAAATAACTATATTTCTTTTTCATTATAAATTAAAAAGTCGACCGATATTTCTACACCAGCGAAATAAATCTTTCCAGTCTTGATAATATAAGTATTATAAATCGAGTTCTCGATACCAACCTAACTCAAATACCTCTCGTGTTACGTTAAACAATAATATATCAGTTGCAATATACAATGTATATTAAATTCCATCTGGTTCAATTTTTACAAATTGTAGCCTCATTATAAGTCATTATCAGCCGAACTTCATCTGATGGCATCACGACTGTTTGGGGTAGATGTGTTAATGGATTTTTTTTTATTAATTATATAAAACGGGTCAATTGATTTTAGAGATATGAATGATCCACAGGATAGATTGATTTAATTTGTGTTAATGAATTTATTACTCTCAGATATATGACATAAATCTGAATGCAAACATATTCAGTCTCTACATACCTTGGGAAAATATGGGTAGTGTTGAAAAAGATTGTGATCGTGTTTCTACTTCGTTTTGGGTATCAATCCGGTGAAGTATTTCAAATCCAGCGTATTTTGTCCATTTTATGAATTACTATCTCTGCAGTTGTTCTCATAAATTTCCTTTCTAGTAGTCATAAACTTTATATACCCCGGATGACTAGAATATACGGTTAATTCGATCTAAAATACTAGTCCTCTTCCACTCCGACATTCCAAGGTTTGGTAAGAATATCAAACTGATTCAGTGTTGTAATTGTTAGCATGCTTGCCTTAAGTGCGAATCCTGGTCGGGTCAACCAAAGACTAAAATTGGTATTTGTTGACTCTCTGCTATGCATACACCATGACGGAGTAAGAGCAAATATTAGCTTGCTAGTCATCTGAATATTTTGTCCGAGCAGAGCTATATATTGTTGTTTCAGTGAGCTATCACAATAAAAAGAAAAAAAAAGAAAAAAAAACCAACTGATCGTGTTGGTCGAGGACAAAACAGACATCATCACCCACTCATGAAAAAAATATAATATAGCTGAAATAAAATGATCTTTTAAACAACAATTACTCACTCGACTTTTTAAAAATTATGTTCATATCTCATTTACTGGTTTAATCCTTCCAGTGTTGTGCCTGTCCCAAGCCACGACCTGGATTTCTAACGTCATATGTCGTGATCTTCTTTTGTTTAGTGAGTTGAGATTAGAGGTGATGTTTCGCTTTGTTGATATTTGTGAATTTGTTGACCATCACTTTCTGTTCATTTCTCCCATGTAATTGATTGAACTTTACTAAGAAATTGTCTTAAAGACTTCTTTAGACGTCTGAACTCCAGGTTCGTGATAGCAAATGCATTATTTCATTAGTTTGCAAAAGAAGCGATAGTTGAAATACATGTACATAATAAATTATTTGGTAGCGTTTTCTCATTAACCCTTTCAATTACTTCTCACAAAATGAGAGTTAAATAATGTTGAACATGACACTTACATTATTTCATTAGTATAAATCGAACGAGAACAAACAATTTATATGTTGATCACGCGAACACAACTGTACAAATAGTTTCTACCATAGCAAAAGAGGAGTGTTCGATTTAGACCGATTCACTACTTTAATTTAATAATTTTAAGAATATTATGTTGTTCAAATAAAACAAATGGATCACAAACAAGATTAATATTGTCTTCTCCAGAATAATGGTTGGTATCTATGGCAATGCACTAGTGTTTGTCTCACCTGGATAAACGTCATTGTGTCTATCACAGTTACTAAATGTTGATGTGGTCCGTGTTGCTCATATTTTTAGTTTTCTGTGTTGTGTTTTATTATGTGTTTGTCATCGTCCTGTGTCTTGTGTACCCAATGTTGCCAGTTTGTCTGTACTTGATTGCCCCATCGTCCTGTGTCTTGTGTACCCAATGTTGCCAGTTTGTCTGTACTTGATTGCCCCATCGTCCTGTGTCTTGTGTACCCAATGTTGCCAGTTTGTCCGTACTTGATTGCCCCATCGTCCTGTGTCTTGTGTACCCAATGTTGCCAGTTTGTCCGTACTTGATTGCCCCATCGTCCTGTGTCTTGTGTACCCAATGTTGCCAGTTTGTCTGTACTTGATTGCCCCATCGTCCTGTGTCTTGTGTACCCAATGTTGCCAGTTTGTCCGTACTTGATTGCCCCATCGTCCTGTGTCTTGTGTACCCAATGTTGCCAGTTTGTCCGTACTTGATTGCCCCATCGTCCTGTGTCTTGTGTACCCAATGTTGCCAGTTTGTCTGTACTTGATTGCCCCATCGTCCTGTGTCTTGTGTACCCAATGTTGCCAGTTTGTCTGTACTTGATTGCCCCATCGTCCTGTGTCTTGTGTACCCAATGTTGCCAGTTTGTCTGTACTTGATTGCCCCATCGTCCTGTGTCTTGTGTACCCAATGTTGCCAGTTTGTCCGTACTTGATTGCCCCATCGTCCTGTGTCTTGTGTACCCAATGTTGCCAGTTTGTCTGTACTTGATTGCCCCATCGTCCTGTGTCTTGTGTACCCAATGTTGCCAGTTTGTCTGTACTTGATTGCCCCATCGTCCTGTGTCTTGTGTACCCAATGTTGCCAGTTTGTCCGTACTTGATTGCCCCATCGTCCTGTGTCTTGTGTACCCAATGTTGCCAGTTTGTCCGTACTTGATTGCCCCATCGTCCTGTGTCTTGTGTACCCAATGTTGCCAGTTTGTCTGTACTTGATTGCCCCATCGTCCTGTGTCTTGTGTACCCAATGTTGCCAGTTTGTCCGTACTTGATTGCCCCATCGTCCTGTGTCTTGTGTACCCAATGTTGCCAGTTTGTCCGTACTTGATTGCCCCATCGTCCTGTGTCTTGTGTACCCAATGTTGCCAGTTTGTCTGTACTTGATTGCCCCATCGTCCTGTGTCTTGTGTACCCAATGTTGCCAGTTTGTCTGTACTTGATTGCCCCATCGTCCTGTGTCTTGTGTACCCAATGTTGCCAGTTTGTCTGTACTTGATTGCCCCATCGTCCTGTGTCTTGTGTACCCAATGTTGCCAGTTTGTCCGTACTTGATTGCCCCATCGTCCTGTGTCTTGTGTACCCAATGTTGCCAGTTTGTCCGTACTTGATTGCCCCATCGTCCTGTGTCTTGTGTACCCAATGTTGCCAGTTTGTCTGTACTTGATTGCCCCATCGTCCTGTGTCTTGTGTACCCAATGTTGCCAGTTTGTCCGTACTTGATTGCCCCATCGTCCTGTGTCTTGTGTACCCAATGTTGCCAGTTTGTCCGTACTTGATTGCCCCATCGTCCTGTGTCTTGTGTACCCAATGTTGCCAGTTTGTCTGTACTTGATTGCCCCATCGTCCTGTGTCTTGTGTACCCAATGTTGCCAGTTTGTCCGTACTTGATTGCCCCATCGTCCTGTGTCTTGTGTACCCAATGTTGCCAGTTTGTCTGTACTTGATTGCCCCATCGTCCTGTGTCTTGTGTACCCAATGTTGTCAGTTTGTCTGTACTTGATTGCCCCATCGTCCTGTGTCTTGTGTACCCAATGTTGCCAGTTTGTCTGTACTTGATTGCCCCATCGTTCTGTGTCTTGTGTACCCAATGTTGCCAGTTTGTCCGTACTTGATTGCCCCATCGTCCTGTGTCTTGTGTACCCAATGTTGCCAGTTTGTCCGTACTTGATTGCCCCATCGTCCTGTGTCTTGTGTACCCAATGTTGCCAGTTTGTCCGTACTTGATTGCCCCATCGTCCTGTGTCTTGTGTACCCAATGTTGCCAGTTTGTCCGTACTTGATTGCCCCATCGTCCTGTGTCTTGTGTACCCAATGTTGCCAGTTTGTCTGTACTTGATTGCCCCATCGTCCTGTGTCTTGTGTACCCAATGTTGCCAGTTTGTCTGTACTTGATTGCCCCATCGTCCTGTGTCTTGTGTACCCAATGTTGCCAGTTTGTCTGTACTTGATTGCCCCATCGTCCTGTGTCTTGTGTACCCAATGTTGCCAGTTTGTCTGTACTTGATTGCCCCATCGTCCTGTGTCTTGTGCACCCAATGTTGCCAGTTTGTCCGTACTTGATTGCCTCATCGTCCTGTGTCTTGTGTACCCAATGTTGCCAGTTTGTCTGTACTTGATTGCCCCATCGTCCTGTGTCTTGTGTACCCAATGTTGCCAGTTTGTCTGTACTTGATTGCCCCATCGTCCTGTGTCTTGTGTACCCAATGTTGCCAGTTTGTCTGTACTTGATTGCCCCATCGTCCTGTGTCTTGTGCACCCAATGTTGCCAGTTTGTCCGTACTTGATTGCCTCATCGTCCTGTGTCTTGTGTACCCAATGTTGCCAGTTTGTCCGTACTTGATTGCCTCATCGTCCTGTGTCTTGTGTACCCAATGTTGCCAGTTTGTCCATACTTGATTGCCTCATCGTCCTGTGTCTTGTGTACCCAATGTTGCCAGTTTGTCCATACTTGATTGCCTCATCGTCCTGTGTCTTGTGTACCCAATGTTGCCAGTTTGTCCGTACTTGATTGCCTCATCGTCCTGTGTCTTGTGCACCCAATGTTGCCAGTTTGTCTGTACTTGATTGCCCCATCGTCCTGTGTCTTGTGCACCCAATGTTGCCAGTTTGTCTGTACTTGATTGCCCCATCGTCCTGTGTCTTGTGTACCCAATGTTGCCAGTTTGTCCGTACTTGATTGCCCCATCGTCCTGTGTCTTGTGTACCCAATGTTGCCAGTTTGTCTGTACTTGATTGCCCCATCGTCCTGTGTCTTGTGTACCCAATGTTGCCAGTTTGTCTGTACTTGATTGCCCCATCGTCCTGTGTCTTGTGTACCCAATGTTGCCAGTTTGTCCATACTTGATTGCCTCATCGTCCTGTGTCTTGTGTACCCAATGTTGCCAGTTTGTCCGTACTTGATTGCCTCATCGTCCTGTGTCTTGTGTACCCAATGTTGCCAGTTTGTCCGTACTTGATTGCCCCATCGTCCTGTGTCTTGTGCACCCAATGTTGCCAGTTTGTCCGTACTTGATTGCCCCATCGTCCTGTGTCTTGTGTTCCCAATGTTGCCAGTTTGTCCGTACTTGATTGCCCCATCGTCCTGTGTCTTGTGTACCCAATGTTGCCAGTTTGTCCATACTTGATTGCCTCATCGTCCTGTGTCTTGTGTACCCAATGTTGCCAGTTTGTCCGTACTTGATTGCCCCATCGTCCTGTGTCTTGTGCACCCAATGTTGCCAGTTTGTCCGTACTTGATTGCCCCATCGTCCTGTGTCTTGTGTACCCAATGTTGCCAGTTTGTCCGTACTTGATTGCCCCATCGTCCTGTGTCTTGTGTACCCAATGTTGCCAGTTTGTCTGTACTTGATTGCCTCATCGTCCTGTGTCTTGTGTACCCAATGTTGCCAGTTTGTCCGTACTTGATTGCCCCATCGTCCTGTGTCTTGTGTACCCAATGTTGCCAGTTTGTCCATACTTGATTGCCTCATCGTCCTGTGTCTTGTGTACCCAATGTTGCCAGTTTGTCCGTACTTGATTGCCTCATCGTCCTGTGTCTTGTGTACCCAATGTTGCCAGTTTGTCCGTACTTGATTGCCTCATCGTCCTGTGTCTTGTGTACCCAATGTTGCCAGTTTGTCCATACTTGATTGCCTCATCGTCCTGTGTCTTGTGTACCCAATGTTGCCAGTTTGTCCATACTTGATTGCCTCATCGTCCTGTGTCTTGTGTACCCAATGTTGCCAGTTTGTCCGTACTTGATTGCCTCATCGTCCTGTGTCTTGTGTACCCAATGTTGCCAGTTTGTCCGTACTTGATTGCCCCATCGTCCTGTGTCTTGTGTACCCAATGTTGCCAGTTTGTCCGTACTTGATTGCGCCATCGTCCTGTGTCTTGTGTACCCAATGTTGCCAGTTTGTCCATACTTGATTGCCCCATCGTCCTGTGTCTTGTGTACCCAATGTTGCCAGTTTGTCCGTACTTGATTGCCCCATCGTCCTGTGTCTTGTGTACCCAATGTTGCCAGTTTGTCCATACTTGATTGCCCCATCGTCCTGTGTCTTGTGTACCCAATGTTGCCAGTTTGTCCGTACTTGATTGCCCCATCGTCCTGTGTCTTGTGTACCCAATGTTGCCAGTTTGTCCGTACTTGATTGCCCCATCGTCCTGTGTCTTGTGTACCCAATGTTGCCAGTTTGTCCGTACTTGATTGCGCCATCGTCCTGTGTCTTGTGTACCCAATGTTGCCAGTTTGTCCATACTTGATTGCCCCATCGTCCTGTGTCTTGTGTACCCAATGTTGCCAGTTTGTCCGTACTTGATTGCCCCATCGTCCTGTGTCTTGTGTACCCAATGTTGCCAGTTTGTCCATACTTGATTGCCCCATCGTCCTGTGTCTTGTGTACCCAATGTTGCCAGTTTGTCCGTACTTGATTGCCCCATCGTCCTGTGTCTTGTGTACCCAATGTTGCCAGTTTGTCCATACTTGATTGCCCCATCGTCCTGTGTCTTGTGTACCCAATGTTGCCAGTTTGTCCGTACTTGATTGCCCCATCGTCCTGTGTCTTGTGTACCCAATGTTGCCAGTTTGTCCGTACTTGATTGCCCCATCGTCCTGTGTCTTGTGTACCCAATGTTGCCAGTTTGTCCATACTTGATTGCCCCATCGTCCTGTGTCTTGTGTACCCAATGTTGCCAGTTTGTCCGTACTTGATTGCCCCATCGTCCTGTGTCTTGTGTACCCAATGTTGCCAGTTTGTCCGTACTTGATTGCCCCATCGTCCTGTGTCTTGTGTACCCAATGTTGCCAGTTTGTCCGTACTTGATTGCCCCATCGTCCTGTGTCTTGTGTACCCAATGTTGCCAGTTTGTCCGTACTTGATTGCCCCATCGTCCTGTGTCTTGTGTACCCAATGTTGCCAGTTTGTCCATACTTGATTGCCCCATCGTCCTGTGTCTTGTGTACCCAATGTTGCCAGTTTGTCCGTACTTGATTGCCCCATCGTCCTGTGTCTTGTGTACCCAATGTTGCCAGTTTGTCCGTACTTGATTGCGCCATCGTCCTGTGTCTTGTGTACCCAATGTTGCCAGTTTGTCCGTACTTGATTGCCCCATCGTCCTGTGTCTTGTGTACCCAATGTTGCCAGTTTGTCCGTACTTGATTGCCCCATCGTCCTGTGTCTTGTGTACACAATGTTGCCAGTTTGTCCGTACTTGATTGCCCCATCGTCCTGTGTCTTGTGTACCCAATGTTGCCAGTTTGTCCGTACTTGATTGCCCCATCGTCCTGTGTCTTGTGTACCCAATGTTGCCAGTTTGTCCGTACTTGATTGCCCCATCGTCCTGTGTCTTGTGTACCCAATGTTGCCAGTTTGTCCGTACTTGATTGCCCCATCGTCCTGTGTCTTGTGTACCCAATGTTGCCAGTTTGTCCATACTTGATTGCCCCATTGTCCTGTGTCTTGTGTACCCAATGTTGCCAGTTTGTCCGTACTTGATTGCCCCATCGTCCTGTGTCTTGTGTACCCAATGTTGCCAGTTTGTCCGTACTTGATTGCGCCATCGTCCTGTGTCTTGTGTACCCAATGTTGCCAGTTTGTCCGTACTTGATTGCCCCATCGTCCTGTGTCTTGTGTACCCAATGTTGCCAGTTTGTCCGTACTTGATTGCCCCATCGTCCTGTGTCTTGTGTACCCAATGTTGCCAGTTTGTCCGTACTTGATTGCCCCATCGTCCTGTGTCTTGTGTACCCAATGTTGCCAGTTTGTCCGTACTTGATTGCCCCATCGTCCTGTGTCTTGTGTACCCAATGTTGCCAGTTTGTCCATACTTGATTGCCCCATCGTCCTGTGTCTTGTGTACCCAATGTTGCCAGTTTGTCCGTACTTGATTGCCCCATCGTCCTGTGTCTTGTGTACCCAATGTTGCCAGTTTGTCCGTACTTGATTGCCCCATCGTCCTGTGTCTGGTGTACCCAATGTTGCCAGTTTGTCCATACTTGATTGCCCCATCGTCCTGTGTCTTGTGTACCCAATGTTGCCAGTTTGTCCGTACTTGATTGCCCCATCGTCCTGTGTCTTGTGTACCCAATGTTGCCAGTTTGTCCGTACTTGATTGCCTCATCGTCCTGTGTCTTGTGCACCCAATGTTGCCAGTTTGTCCGTACTTGATTGCCCCATCGTCCTGTGTCTTGTCTACCCAATGTTGCCAGTTTGTCCGTACTTGATTGCCCCATCGTCCTGTGTCTTGTGTACCCAATGTTGCCAGTTTGTCCGTACTTGATTGCCCCATCGTCCTGTGTCTTGTGTACCCAATGTTGCCAGTTTGTCCGTACTTGATTGCGCCATCGTCCTGTGTCTTGTGTACCCAATGTTGCCAGTTTGTCCATACTTGATTGCCCCATCGTCCTGTGTCTTGTGTACCCAATGTTGCCAGTTTGTCCGTACTTGATTGCCTCATCGTCCTGTGTCTTGTGTACCCAATGTTGCCAGTTTGTCCGTACTTGATTGCCCCATCGTCCTGTGTCTTGTGTACCCAAAGTTGCCAGTTTTTCTGTACTTGATTGCCCCATCGTCCTGTGTCTTGTGTACCCAATGTTGCCAGTTTGTCCGTACTTGATTGCCTCATCGTCCTGTGTCTTGTGTACCCAATGTTGCCAGTTTGTCTGTACTTGATTGCCCCATCGTCCTGTGTCTTGTGTACCCAATGTTGTCAGTTTGTCCGTACTTGATTGCCCCATCGTCCTGTGTCTTGTGTACCCAATGTTGCCAGTTTGTCCATACTTGATTGCCCCATCTTCCTGTGTCTTGTGTACCCAATGTTGCCAGTTTGTCCGTACTTGATTGCCTCATCGTCCTGTGTCTTGTGTACCCAATGTTGCCAGTTTGTCCGTACTTGATTGCCCCATCGTCCTGTGTCTTGTGTACCCAATGTTGCCAGTTTGTCCGTACTTGATTGCCCCATCGTCCTGTGTCTTGTGTACCCAATGTTGCCAGTTTTTCCGTACTTGATTGCCCCATCGTCCTGTGTCTTGTGTACCCAATGTTGCCAGTTTTTCCGTACTTGATTGCCCCTTCGGTTTTCTCTAGCGTTTATTATGCCTACTCGGACATTATTTGACCATGTTAGTCGATACTATCTGGGAATGAATTGTGATTGATCTTCATTACGGTTTGTTCTAGCTTTAACAAGTTAAGACACGACATCTTTTATGACTGCAATGAAACTTCAACTCATTACGATTTACGGAAATCATAGGAAATAAATGTTCCTTATGATTGGTCCTCAAGAAAGATTGTCCTAGTTTTCACATATCCGATATCCGATATAGCTACAATGAAATTTAAACTCATAACGATTGACGGATATTATAAAAATAATAAATGTCTCTTCAAACTGAACATGTACATCAATAATCAATGAATGATTTTTAAAAGAATTGATCCATTTGGGCTTAAATCCGACATTTAAATATGATAACTCAAAACATTAAATAATGTCTTCTGTCTTTTTAAAAAGTCAAGTAATTCAAAGACATATGCATGTGGATTATGACCCATTAAAAGGTATGATCGTACTTATTTCGTCATTAAAATTGTCAACTGTCCCCTGATTTAATATACGTTTAAAGACATTCTGACGATTGTAACATAAGGGTCACATGAAATGCAACACAGGATTTTAATTGGGATCAATGCGCAAGTTGAAAAAAACAATATTAATTTTCCGACCAGCTTTGAAAAATGAATGCCGGTAGGAAGAATATTATAGCTGGTCGGCGAAGCCGGCTATAACCAGCAATGGAGAACACTGTAGGGTTATGGTGTTTAACGTCACTTTCAACTATAACACTAATAAATGTCTCTTCAAACTGAAAATGTACATCAATAATCAATGAATGATCGTTAAAAGAATTGATCCATTTGGGCTTAAATCCGACATTAAATATGATAACTCTAAACATTAAATAATGTCTTCTGCCTTTTGCTTAGCAAATAGATAAACAATATATAACCTGCATCTTACAAAGATGCAATGTGCCACTACTTAGCTAAATACTAACTGATGCTTGGCAAAATATGGCATTTGACATGATATTTAGCATGCATAACACAAACTTTCTCAATTAATGTTCCTTGTTTTATTTAGTATCAAATTCTAACGAAAATTGCCTTGTAAAAATATGAAGAGATTTGAGAACAGCTGCTATGCATTTCTATTTTCAAATTTATGTTCGGTTTGACTTGCTTTATTCTGTACAGAATAGAGATGAATTTTAATTTGATATGCATGTAGGCTTTTGACGATTCTGTTTGTCTTCAAATGTAGCATGGTATTTTATCTGTGTTCAGTCATATATATATATATATTATCTAGTCTGGCAATTGTACTGATAATGGATATCGTTTGATATTTATAGTTAAACAAACATATTTCCAATTTGGTCAATAAAAATAGGTCAATTTGATTCCATAATTTATAAATATCAAACAACTGAAACATATGATTGTCAATTTCGGATATGTTTGGTGCTCAATGTCATTGAAACGTCTCTTTGAACCAAATTCAAGACGAGAGTTTTAGTGTTGTGTCTTTATCTTTCATCAGAAGATTGTTAAGATGTGTTTATGAAATGTTTATAGAATACCACACAGAAAGATCATCAGGTGATTGCATGTGTTATTTACATTTAAAATATATCACTCTGATAATAAGTTAAACCTGAATACCTTACCAACAGCCCTATAGAATAATCATCGTTGTCTTTCTTAATATTGTTATTTAAATAGATATCTTTACGCTATATTATTTCAACACATTCTATTCTTTGTTTTTGTTCTGGAGTTTAATACATATACATTTTTGTAGCATGTAAACGGTCACAGAAAAACTACAGAAACATTAAACTTAGAAAAGTGGCGGGGTTAAGCTAGATTATTAACCAACATTTCCGATCTTAGTGAAATAATTCGGTCATACAGTGTTCTCCGCATGTGAGGAAACTGCTAACCCTCACATATAATTGGATGAGCAGCGTTGTTGTACAGAACGCCGCTGAGTCTGCATTTTTCCTTACCTTTTGACACTATCTATTGGCTCATTTGTTAAAATAAAAATTAGTTTGTAAGCCTAGTATAAATATTCAATAAACGACTTTGAGAACATATTTGTTTTTAGATGAAATCACCCCGGAGGATAATTGGATATAACGTATAAAGAAATGAAGGCAACCTATTTGATTGAAATGATAATATTGCATAAGAAAAGTTTGAAGATAGGTAATCAGGCAATACAATGACCTAATGAAAAAGGATAAAGGGACAAACAACGATTTGCAAAACATTACACAGAAAACTAAAAAGACCGAGCAACATGAACCCCACTTAAATTTGGGGGTGAACTCAGGTACTCCAGAAGGGTAGGCAGTTCCTGCTCCATGGCACCCTTATACTTAGTAACACATAGTAACAAAGCAACTGACACAACTGATTACATAACGCTATAGGCAGTAAGAAATTGTTTGCTTTTCTTATGTATTTTAATTGCTGTTATATATATTATGTTGCACCATCCGTGGTACAATTTAGAGGTTCTTAATCATTGATCAAAATATTTATTATTGATTGCCTCTGACAATAAGGAAACTGATTACTGTACAACACATAGCTAACAAGAAGTTCCACATGTAGTTACTGACGTGTATAATGCAGCAATAGTTTGAAATACTATTTGATGTCTATGATGTGTGTGTGGTTACTTGTAAAATTTTCCAAATAAAACACATGAAATAGTAATCTATATGTTAACTTCTAAGCGTGTTTTCTTTACAAAACAAACCTTTTAGTAATAAAAACAATTTAAAGACTTGCGACTTGATAACAGTTACGTCTATAATGGTATCTCGGGAACATGTCATGACTTCCGGGTTTTATGGTAATTCATCTTGTCCGATCTTGTTTATATTATATATATTATTTTCTCGTTTGTTTCCTCTTTCCTTTGTGTTTGTGATGTGCGTTAGTGTATTACACACAATTTGTTAAGACTTCTAGCTTTGTACACACCAATTGAACTTGTAATGACACTTGTAACAACGACAATTCCTGAAAACAGTTCCTCATTACATATACAGTTGGTGCAAGTTGTCGTTTATCTGTAAACCGTTTGACATTACTAATACACCTTACACTTATCTGCGTCCCAACCTAGGGGCGAGTTGTGTTTAAATTCCGTCCCACGAACCTTTCGTTCGGGATTAAATGTTACACTGTTAAAATCTTCAACAAACTATAGATTCTATTAATTATTTCTTAATCAATAATAAAAAATATAATAGCTATCATATTTTTGTTATATTCCGCTAAGTTTCTACTCTGATGCGAGCAGTATTGTCATGTAGTTCATAATATAAAAGAAAGATCGTTTCAACATTACAGCTGCATAACAAATACGACGTCTTAAAACTGTCTGGGAAGCAATAATACACGTAAGATTGATATTTGTATTTCTTAGATAAGATTGACATTTCTTATAATGAAATCGTACCATAACGGATATCATGCATGCTAGAGTATATTTGAACAATTGAACAATACAATCAGCGGTAGATATTACAATCAAAGCTGCAAATGTCTTATAATACTTTCTTCTAACCCGCACTGTCATGCTTTGCAAGATGATGTAGCAACCTATGGCACTGAATCACTGCTCATGTAATTTGATCAAGTAAAACAATGTAAATACCGAAAACCCAAAGATAAACACAATATCACAATCCGCAATCAATAGTCATAGATACACACATTGTAAATCAAAACAAAAATCAAACATAGCGATCTACACTGGACTTTGAGGGAGACTGATTGAGAGTTGAGATTAGGTTTGAGATCTGATCTATCGGCTTAACCCCTCCACATTGTGCGGGTGTTCCAAGCTAGAACCTGCATTTCAATCGGAGTATGTCGTAATCAAATTAATAAATATAAATTACAGATCTGAGAGACAATCTCATATTTATTACTGGCAATATTTTGAGCATATGCTTAAGCAGGCTTATGATGAGAATAATAATATTATCTGTTTGGGAGATATGATCAAAATTGTTCTTGGTAATCTTCCTCATAACGTTAATGACATTCTTGTCATCAACGGATTCTAAGTCGTCATACCACTTCCGGTCTCATATGAGATGCGTGCGCAACAGGTGTAACTCGTCAGTGTGTGCAAATTTATCGAACGGGTTGGACGTTGGGTCAACCATAGGTGTAATAAAAATATTATTTAAATTTGCAATAATATTTTATTTAAATTATTTTATTTGAATTGATTAATTGTTTGCGAACAATTATTATTTTTACGTACATTTGAATATTTACATTTGCTGCATTTCATTTACTGCGGTAATTGAAAATGGCGGACGCCATGTTGTCTAAAAAACAAGAGTCTGAGGATTCGAGAAATAAAAACAGGCAACAATCGCAGCAAACAGGTAAAAACGAGTCTGCAAAGAAGAAGTGTAGAGAAGCCACCTTCTTCTCCTATAATAAAAGCTCCGTCGAGGACTGTGCTCGTGGAAGCTGATGTACACGTGGCGCATGTTGAGCCCGAGGGTTCAACAAAGCAGACCACTTCTAATTTAACTTTAGATGATGTCATGTCCTTTCTTAAGGATATGAAAAAGGACCAAAACAAAACGGAAAATAAGTTAAATGACCTTTCTGATAAGGTTTCAGAAATGTACGATGAATATGAAAATTATGATGAAAATCAACTATTGTACGGCGACGATGCCAATGTCAATGATGATCAAAATAATAGGGTTGATAACAGTGTTGATGACATTGTACAAATTGATAATAACAATAATGATTCTAAACCTCCAGCTAAATGTAGGAAGACTGTTGATGGACAGTCAGAGACTCAGAATCATGAAAAGGTAGACAACCTTGATAGTGATAGTGCTAAGAAGAGCAATTTTAAAGATTTAGTGGAGAAATTTAAGGTGAAGGAGAAAGTCGATTCTCCTGTTGACTCAGATTAAGCTGAATTGGTCAACAATATATTTCAAAACGGTTTACCATATCATCAGTTGTCAGAACTTGTAAAAAATATTAACAGACCAGAAAACTGTTCAATGTTAACAAAGACCAGGGTAAATCAGTTGGTTTGGGATCTTTTGTCCGAAGAGAATAAAATTCAGTATCGTCAAGGCCTATTGATCAAAACTGCAATTTTGATAACTAAATTGGTCAATAAACTTAGCGAGTGTAAGAACAATGAAAATTTGGATGTTCCAATACAAGAATTGGTGGATTTAGGGACAGATGCACTTGGTATATTAGGACACTGTAATAGAGCCACAAATTTGTCACGACGTGATTTGCATAATAAAGGTAATAACAAAATTACCGAACTCCGAACAATCTTACAAAGGGAAAGTCAAAACTCATAATTATATAAACAGACAAAATCAGTCAACAACCGGAAAACTGTGAAAACCGTAATGACCCTGACTTGGTACAGGCATTTCTAAAGAAATGGTGGGTTGAATCAGATTTTAAGGCGCCAAACCTCCCGCTCTCATTACGGTTCAAAGGTTGCGGCTGTCACTGTAACAGTATTTAAATACAGGAACAAAATAGGTAAAATAGTTGTCAAAGCAGTACCATATTCGGTGACGTAAATGTCAAATATATTTTTACGTCACACATTGACAAAAAAAATTTTGACTTCTTTATCTTTATACATTTTCACTATATGAAAATGCATCGCTTATGATTTTTTCTGCAGAGACGGAATATATTTCGACAAGATATTGGTATCGGAATATAAACTTTTTAAGAGATCGAATAAGGCGAATCGTTTTATAGCCCTGGTCCAGTAGCCTGTTTCTCAGATGAAGATGACGTTTCAGGAAATCAGAATAATTGCTACTGGCCCTTGCATAGCGAATCAATTGCGAGATGTAAACACCATATGCAGGAGAAGCTGGTATATTGCTGCACATGTTTGGAAAATTTATGATTTTAAAATTGAAGTCGTCCCGCTTATCATAAATGTTAGTACTGAGTTGACCACTGTCGTTAAATTCGAGGTATAAGTCCAAAAATGATGCGGACGAAGCTGTATCGGTGGTCTCTTTAACTTCCAGCTCTGGAGGTTATATCAATGGAAGAAATTCTGCAAATCTAGAATTATTGATAGATAAAACGTCATCAATATACCTGTATGTGAAATTAAAGGCTCTAGCCTCATGAATCTTCTTATCTTTTACAAGCTTTTGAAGAAACTCCGACTCATATGAGTATAAAAATAAATCGGCTAGAAGAGGGGCACAATTCGTACCCATTGGTATGCCGACGACCTGCTGAAACAGTGTCCCTCCAAAGGAGACAAATATGTTATCGATGAGGAACTCCAGCATACTGATCACTTGTTCCTCGGAGTAGCATGTTTTACCTTTATGAATTTTGTTTGAAAAATATATGGAATTGTAGCCTAACACAACAAATTTTGAGCCATAGTTTCTATGACTAAAAGCTTTATGAATTGTTTCTTTTAAGCGGTTTTTTAATTTGTCATGCGGTAGGGTGGTATATAGAGTTGAAAAATCAAAAGTTTTGATGGAGGATACCTGAGAGAAAGATCTTGATTTCAGGTTTTCCAAAAGATCTTTAGAGTTTTTCAAAATCCACATGTGATTTATGCCATTACGCGAGCAAACAGTTTCACAATATTTCTGTTGTCCCTCTTTTACTGCAGACAGAATCTTTGTCAGGTGAATAGACAATTCTTTCGTCGAACAAGTTGATGATCCCGCTATGTACCTTTCTTTATATGGTGTCTTATGGAGTTTAGGTATCCAATACAAATAGGGTATATCCTCAGACTCTTTACCAGAGGGAATGTTTAAAGAGGTCATGAATGATCTGTGGTTAGCTAGGATTTCATCTTTGTCGAACGAAGTTGGTTTGTATGTGGTATTACTAGAGGTGTTGCTATGTATGCCTAATTCCTTGATTAGGCATAAACCAGATTTAAGCTATGATTATTATCATTTGGGCTCGTCCACAATTCCATATACGGAATATTTGTATGGAGATGATATCTCAAAGAAAGTGTCGGATATTGATTCTGTCAATAAAGTGGGCAGAAAAGTTATGAGAGGAAGAGGTTCTGGTAGATTCCTCAGGAGACGTGGAGGTAGATTTGGGTCACGTCGTTGTGGTAGAGGCCGTGGTTTCGGAAGGATTCCATTTAGAGATGGCCAAGAGAGAGGTGATGCTGGAGCTTCCACCAGATATGACCATTCAAAAAACTTCAGAAGGGGGTTCAGCAGGAAACCAGGAACCAGATATTAGATCAGGTGTGTACAAGTATTGATAAATCTAAGATTTTCGAGGCAGGTAGATTGAAAAATTATGAGAAGGCATGGAGAGAAATAACATCAGATAATCAAATTTTGGATATTGTATTGCATTGCCATATACATTTTTATGATAATCTTCATCCTGTAAGAAAAGAATTAAAGAGAACTTTAATGTTCAATAGAATTGAAGAGAAAATAATAGATAAGGAAATATGCAATTTATTAGAATTAAAAGTGATTCAGGAGGTAAACAATTCTGATGATCAATATTTATCTCCAATTTTTACTGTACCCAAAAAAGATGGGGAGCATAGGATGATTTTAAATTTGAAAGATCTTAATCAAAATATTGAATATTATCATTTTAAGATGGATACTTTTGAAACAGCATTAAAATTGATAAAGCCAAATTGCTTTATGGCATCAATTGATGTTAGACATGCCTATTACTCTGTGCCTATTGCTCATGAAGATAGAAAATTTCTGCGCTTTAAATGGAAAAATGCAATTTTTCAATATACCTGCCTTCCTAATGGTATAAGTTGTGCCCCTAGATATTTTACAAAATTATTAAAACCTGTGTATAGTACACTTAGAAAAATGGGTCACCTAAATTTCGGCTATATTGATGATTCTCTACTAATTGGAGATAGTAGGAAAGAATGCCTAGAAAATGTAAATGATACAAATTGGTTAGAAAAAGTAGATAATGTTATCTTAGAATGTAAAAGTTTATATAAAAAAGAGCAAGTTTCATTAACAGAGCTTGCTAAGGTTATTGGCATATTGGTTTCTGTATTTCCTGCTGTTGAATTTGGACAGCTACATTACCGAAATCTTGAACTTCAAAAAATATATGCTTTAAGAATGTCACATGGTGATTTTAATGCAAAGACCAAAGTAACAGAAGCAATGAAACTTCAATTGAAATGGCGGTTTGATTACATAAAAGATCAATACAGGATAATAAATCATGGCAATCCTGATAAAATAATTACAACTGATGCAAGCACACAAGGCTGGGGCTCAGTTTCTATGTCCTTTGAAATTGGGGGTAGATGGAATGAGACAGAAAGCAAACAACATATTAATTATCTCGAGTTGTTAGCCGCCTTTTATGGTCTGAGAGCCTTTTGTAAAGATGATGAAGGTATTCATGTAGGCTTAAAAATGGATAACACTTGTGCTATTGCATATATAAATAATATGGGTAGAATTAGATCAAAAGTGTGTAATGAATTAGCTACCAATATTTGGCTATGGTGTATTCAAAGAGGTATTTGGTTATCTGCAAGTTATGTTCATACATCTCAGAATGTAGCTGACATTGAAAGTAGAAAATTCAATGAGAATATTGAATGGAAGCTAAATTCAAATGTTTTTAGAATTGTTACAGAAAAATTGGGTGTTCCAAATTTTGATTTGTTTGCCTCAAGATTGAATACACAACATATGCATCATGGAAACCAGATCCAGGATGTAAAGTTGTAGATGCTTTCTCCTTTTTTATGGACTGAAATTTTTTTTTATGCATTTCCTCCTTTCAGTCTTTTAGGCAGAATGGTCCAGAAGATAAAATGAGATCAGTCAATGTGTTTAGTGATCGCACCAATATGGCCAACGCAAAGCTGGTACACAGACTTACTTCAGATTTTGATAGACAATCCGATAATTCTACCAACACGGAGAACATTATTAACAATAAAAAGCACAAACAAAGTTCATCCTCTTTGGGACAAGATGAGACTGATGGCATGTCTAGTGTCAGGCAATCTTATGAAAGTAGAAACTTTTCTGCAAAGACAACCAGTATCATTATGGCATCCTGGAGATCTGGGACAAAGAGACAATATTCCACTTACATCCGAAAATGGACTTGTTACTGTTGTAAAAGGAAAATTAATTACATTCAAAGTACTTTAAATGAAAACTTGGATTTTTTGACTTCGCTGTATGAAAACATGTCTCAGTTATTCAGCGATTAATTCTGCAAGATCTACATTATCTGCATTTGGTATTGTTCATGATGGTGTAAATTTTGGATCACACCCTGTTGTAATAAGATTTATGAAGGGTATATACAACTGACGGCCTCCTATGCCTAGATGTATTCATACATGGGATGTGTCAATAGTATTGAAAGAACTTAGACATTTGTCACCTGTTAAGTATTTGACATTGAAGAATTTGACATATAAGCTTGCCATGTTAATATGTTTGATTATTGCGGGAAGGACTCAATCTTTACATTTATTATCGATGCAAAATATGATAAGAGGAACTTATTCATATATTTTACAATATAGTGGATTATTAAAACAATCAGGTTCAGGAAGAAATAATCCTATTGTTGAACTTAAAGCTTATCCACCAGATCGTCGCTTATGTTGTATTACTGTTTTAAAGGAATATTTGAAACGAACAGAATCTTTGAGAAAGAATCATTGTTCTTTATTTATAAGCTATGTGAAACCTTATAATCCTGTAAGTAAAAGTACCATAAGTCGTTGGCTGAAGACATTTATGTGTAAATCAGGAATAGACATAAACAAGTACTCTGTTCATAGTATTTGTGCTGCGTCTGCTTCAAAGGCAAAGTTATTGTGTGTTCCAATTGACAATATTTTGAAATCAGCGGGCTGGTCTTCTGCGAGAACCTTTGCAAAATGGTATGATAAGCAAGTTGAAGCTGGACTTGATTTTCAGGCTGCAGTTTTAAGTTAATACTTTTAATGGGAAAAAACAGTAAATATATTTCTTTTTTGTGGTTGCAGCAATTAACAGTTACGTTAATAGAGATAATTAACATTTTGACTATATATGATAACTTGCTATGTTTATGATGTTGATGTGAAACAATATTTTGTCATGTTTATTTCATTAATACAATTTGTTTCTATACATTCTTTGATTTAAGCCTTGTGTAGTGACACATGCTTTGAAGACTCGTATGAGACCGGAAGTGGTATGACGACTTAGAATCAACAGTTTAACCGAGACTTACCTTGGTTAAAGTTGAAGGTTGAACAGGATTCAAAGGAGTCATAGTACCACTGGAGGGATCAGATGCCCTCCCTTCCCACCCTTATCAGCTTTATGAAGTTCTTTGTTGAGTGGGATTGTTGATAAACAAGTGGTTTTTCAGCTGTTTATAAGATTTTGTGCACTCCACAAGGCTTCTGCTTTGAAATACTGACGAGTTACACCTGTTGCGCACGCATCTCATCTGATCCCTCCAGTGGTACTATGACTCCTTAGAATCCTGTTCAACCTTCAACTTTAACCAAGGTAAGTCTCGGTTAAACTGTTGATTAGTTAATATAATAAATAAACCTACACATTTCGACGCACGATCAGGTAATACGTCTCTATTGGACCCAATTTTAATTACCGATTCAATACTGGTTATTGATTGTGATACAATACCTATTGACAGGGAAATAAGTGACCATGGCGGCACTTATGTCAGTATAGACTGTGCATGGCTATTGTAACAGGAAAACCTTTCAGCGTACCATCTGGGATTATAAGAGGGGGGACTATTTACTTATGAAAAACAAAATAACTGAAACAGACTGGGAAAACGTGATTGATGCAGAAGTTGATATTAACTCGGCATGTTCAAACTTTACTAAAACATTTCTAAATATAGCAAAAACGTGCATTCCTACAAGGGAGGTAATCATTCGTAGTGATGATAAAGTTTGGTTCGATTCGGATTTACGGCGCGAATCGCGTAAGCGCGACAGACTACGGCAAATATTGTTTAGGACGAAAACGGAAACAGCCGAAAAAAAATTTAAAACACAAAGAAACAAATTTAATAACTTAAAGAAACAGGCGAAACAACGGTTTTACGATAATATTAACGAACATCTTGATGATCTTAAAACAGTAACTAGCAAAATGTATTGGAAAACAATTCACATGTTACTAAAACAAATGAACGCTCTACGAATGAGTTACCTCCACTCCATGATCCATTCAGTCATTTTAATTTGGCATATGATGCCACTCAGAAATCCAATGTTTTGAACAAATATTTTTGCTCGATTAACAAGTTGAACGACGATGATGCTGTCTTGCCAGATTTTCATGACAGATGTGAAAATATTTTATCCCAAGTTATCGTTACTGAACAAGAAGTAATCGATATGTTATGTACTCTTAATGCTAATAACGCTGTTGGTCCCGATATAATTAGTAATAGGATGTTGGTGTCTGTAAAGGAGGAGATATCGAAACCATTGTGTAGTTTATTTAATAAATCCTTACGTGAAAAAGTATTTCCATCGGACTGGAAAATCGCCCATGTAATCCCTTTGTTTAAAAACGGGGACAAATCATTACCGTCTAACAATAGACCTATTTCTTTACTTTCTTGTGTAAGTAAGGTGCTGGAAAATTTTTTTTTCAAGCATGTGTTTAATCACCTACTTGAAAATAAACTATTATACAAGTTCCAGTCGGGATTTATACCAGGTCACTCTACAAGTTATCAACTAATAGAGTTGTATCATAGAATATTACTTGCATTAGAGGCAAAACAAGTCACCAGCGTTACATTTGCCGATATAAGCAAAGCATTTGATACAGTTTGGGTAAAAGCACTTTTATATAAACTTGGCAAATATGGTATTAAAGGGGATCTGCTTTGTTGGTTAAACAGTTATCTTTCTAACCGTACTCAAAGGGTTATGATAAAAGATGCTTTATCCAGGATTGGTCATTTGCATGCGGGTGTGCCTCGGGGGTCAGTATTGGGTCATTTAATGTTCTTGATTTTCATAAACGATATTACTGATGAGATAGTAGGTCTAGGTCGTCTTTTTTGCAGATGGCACGTCTATTGGACATATAGCACAAGATGAAAGCACACTAAAAAATATGATTAATACAGATCTGAATCACCTGAAAAAATGGTCAAACAGGTGGTTATTAAAGTTTAATCGCACCAAAACTGAAATTATTATTTTTAATTAGGGATTGTATTCAGCAGCGACTGTAAGTGGACTAAGCACATAGACAAATTAATTGAATCAGCTTAATGTACTCAGAAAATTAAAATACCGTCTTTAACAGAAATTACTTAGAAAAAATTTACTTAACATTTATTAGCCCTGTATTGAAATATGCATCTGAGGTGTGGGATAATTGTGGACAAATAAATTCGGACAGATTAGAAAAAGTACAACTTGAAGCTGCGCGTATTGTTACGGGATTACCATCGTTTGCCAGTATAAATTCTATATATATCGAGACGGGGCGGGAAAAGTTGAAAACTAAAAGGGAGGTAAGAAAATTGGTCCTATTTTATAAAATCGTTAACGGTCAAGTACCTGATTATTTAACAGATTTGGTACCACCCACAGTCGCTGACACTAATAATCATAATTTAAGGAACATACTAAACATTTCACAACCATCATACCGATTATCTACATATCAACAGTCTTATTTTCCAAGTACGATTAAATTATGAAACACTCTAGATCTAAACCTTCGTCAACTGCCGACACTTCCGTCTTTTAAATCTAAATTGCAACAAAAATACTTTCAACCGAAAGCTGTACCTTCTTACTTTTCTTTTGGAGACCGATATCTTAGTGTATTGCATGCTAGACTTAGAAATAAATGTAGTTCTCTGAACAGCGATTTATTTAAATCGAAGTTGGTGCCTAGTGCTTCTTGTTCATGTGGATATAAAAACGAATGTTCCGAGCATTTTCTATTATATTGTAATAAATTCAATTTACTTAGAAATAACATGCTCATTGAATTAAATATGCTTGATATGGGGGGTCTACCGGGTAAATATCGATATTTTGTTATTTGGAAATGATAACCTGCCTGTAGAAATTAACACGTTTATATATTCATGTGTACAAAAATACATAAAAGATAAACGGCGTTTCTCTTGAACTAACAAGTCAACATGTATAACATTATTGACAATTGTCAACATTGTGTACTTCTACATGTATATATATTCTTTTCTTGGTCGCGCTTGGGGTATTGATTGATTGACGTGTCACAAGTCGATGAAATAGACATGTGTTATTCAGTTCAAATTGTACTTACCTATGCAAGATCCCCATGAATTAATTAAATCCCAACATATAAACTATGTCTAATCGTAATACGATCCAAGTATGCAACACATATACACCACGTGTTTAAGAATTGTCTTTGAGGTGTGCTCGATTTGTCATATATTATACCTATCACACAGTATGTTTCATCGACTTTTGAAATTTGCATTTTTCGTTCTATTGTATGTTTTTTTCTTCTTCGTCTTCATATTCTGAACAAATATGTTATTATTATGTATTTAATGCTGTTAAATTTTCCTAATATGTGCAGCAATATACCAGTTTCTCCTGCATATGGTGTTTACATCTCACAATTGATTCGCTATGCAAGGGCCAGTAGCAATTATTCTGATTTCCTGAAACGTCATCTTCATCTGAGAAACAGGCTACTGGACCAAGGCTATAAAAAGATTCGCCTTTTTCGATCTCTTAAATAGTTTATATTTCGATACCAAGGTCTTGTCGAAATATATTCCGTCTCTGCAGAAAAGATTATAAACGATGGATTTTCATATAGTGAAAATGTATAAAGATAAGGTAGTAAACAAAAATGTCAAAAATATTTTTCTATCAATGTGTGACGTAAAAGTTTCTTTGACATTTACTTCACTGAGTTTGGTGCTGTTATGACAACTGTTTTACCTGTTTTGTTCAAGTATTGTTATAAATATTGTTATAGTGACAGCCGGAAACTGAGCCGTATTGAAAGAGGGAGGTTTGGCGCTTTAAAATCTGATTCAACCCACCATTTCTTTAGAAATGCCTGTACCAAGTCAGGGTCATTACGGTTTTCACAGTTTTCCGGTTGTTGACTGATTTTGTCTGTTTATATAATTATGAGTTTTGACTTTCCTTTTGTAACATTGCTCGGAGTTCGGTAATTTTGTTATTACCCTTATTCTGATTATATGTAAATTGATGTAACTAGCGGAGAAGACATTTCTAAGTTGTAAATCTTGTGTCTGATCCATTTGTTGTTATTATGAACAATAAAATAAGTTTAAATCATGTCGTAATCTTTCTTAATGTTCTATGAATTGAGGAGAGAAATCGTTGTTCGATTTGTTGATATTGTTGGAATTGTTAACCATCTAAGCTCAAACTTGGTAGGGAATACACAAAAAAGCCTTTTATAGCAGCTACAATTCCCCTACTCTTCTTCGGTATAATACACGTCAACTTGATACGCGCTGGGCAGTTTTGTATGTAGAGAACTGGGAACCGCAGCAATTAGCCGGATCTTGCGAGAGAGATTTTTTCCCGTCAAAATTAAAGACTTGTTCACGCAAATCAGAACAATATCGATCATTGTTAATTCTACGCATTGCAAATTCATATTTTTGTGGAGTATGCATGACGAATAGAATTAACCTATGTGATAAATCTTGGCCAAAAAGTTATCATAAATTGTACAAGAAAGGACCTCCGTTTCAGCCGTGTGGAAAATGCAACGTATCAGGGCCCGTATGCATAAAGCTATTTCAGTTAAGATTGTCCTTAGAAAACACTTAAGCTAAGGTAACTCCGCCCGTTTTACCTAAGTGGTATGCATAAAACTGCTTAAACTAAGAATTTCCTTAGCAAAATCTTAGTTTTAAATAGCTCCACCCATCCCACTTAAGTGGTATGCATAAAGCTCCTTAAAATAAAAATACACTTAAGTTTTCACTTAAATCTAAGGTACCTATTGAGGTATCTTAAATATGTTAAATGCAGCGACTTCGAACCAATTAACAACGGAAAATTTTCAATATCGTTGATATTCATATTTAAATGAATATCGGATTGGTACATTGTCCGAAAAAAAATTTATGGGCTCTAATTATTAATTAATTCATATCTCAACAGAAAGTATACGCAACTTTTCCGGGGCAGTTTACTTGATTTATTGCGTCAAAAATATCAATATGGAACCACAAGTCTTGTTTTTCAAATTAAAAATGTCCACGTACCTGTACATACATGTATAGTATCTTATGCCAAGCGTGCAATTCATGCTATGTAACATGCTTTTAATTACAGGGATACGGGATACTTGTGTCAAAACTTCAGGGGATACGGGATATTTGTACCCCTTCTAAATAAGCCTCTGTAATTGCCTCGCCTTAAAGATGGCTTGTGAATTATGAATTCCAGTGTCGAAAAACTATTGTTCCATTTTGGGCGATTCTACCATTATAATTTTTTTTTAATGTATAAGATATCAATTATCTGTTTGTCTTTGGCTCCGACGATGTAAAGAAACCTCAGTGTTTGCGGCAGCACATATATTGTCCCATTTTTTTCTGTATTTCTTTAATGTCTCTTTTTACGGAATGCCCGGCACTTACTATGTTTGCAATTTCCTGCCATGCCCTATTTTTGTCCCCAGAAGTTATCGACGAGGACAACATTGCTTTCAAAATAACTTTTCTCTTCTCGTACTCCTCCAACAATACAACTTTTTCTTTATCTGTCCAATTTGGCTTCCGTTTAAACATTTTTTTATTTTCAGCAGTCACGAATAGTAACATTCAAACACACCCGACCTTGAATGTTTACCCGCACAAAGTAATACAAGAGTGCATTATCTATCTATTGAAAAATTAAAGCGAAATTACCAAGAATGAGTTAAGTCCAAATTTAAGAAGTTATGTGCATACTACTTAATATCATCACTTAACTAAGGGATTCCTTAGTGGAATCTTAGTTTAAGGGATACTTAAGTTAAGATGTTTTATGCATACGGGCCCAGACACGCAAGTAGGACACTGGATTTTAGTGCCCATTTCGTAATTGTAAATGATGTAAATATTGAACTATTGAGCTATGCATTGTTGTTGCTTGTGCCCCTTTCCCCGTAGCAAGGCAAAGTTATCCGAACCTATCGAATATTCCCTAGGACTATTTCATTGTTATCTTTTAACTGATTTGCAGACTCCTCTCGTGATTATATATTTTTGTAGTTGCCATGGTATTCTCGTTCCCTTTTGTTCTCGTTCTGAATATGCAAAGCATATTTTCCGGTGGACGTGAAGCAAGATTATTCCGCTAAATCGATCATTTGTTTTGTATTGTTCAGTTATATTACTACCTGATTTAGTCTGGAAGGACGAGACAAATAGATATGCTCGCCATGTGTTTTGTATTGTTCAGTTATATTACTACCTGATTTAGTCTGGAAGGACGAGACAAATAGATATGCTCGCCATGTGTTTTGTATTGTTCAGTTATATTACTACCTGATTTAGTCTGGAAGGACGAGACAAATAGATATGCTCGCCATGTGTTTTGTATTGTTCAGTTATATTACTACCTGATTTAGTCTGGAAGGACGAGACAAATAGATATGCTCGCCATGTGTTTTGTATTGTTCAGTTATATTACTACCTGATTTAGTCTGGAAGGACGAGACAAATAGATATGCTCGCCATGTGTTTTGTATTGTTCAGTTATATTACTACCTGATTTAGTCTGGAAGGACGAGACAAATAGATATGCTCGCCATGTGTTTTGTATCATGCAATCTTTGTCTTTTTTCTCTCTCATTAACCATTAGTATGGTAGTTCGCTTTATAACTAACTATGGAATCAGTGTCTATCACTACTAATGTTGTGAGATCGAATCCCATTCAGACGAGATGTACTCGATAAATTTTTCCAGTGACTTGCGGCTGGATGGTGGTTTTTCCGGTTTCCTCTATAAAACTAACCAGCACAATATAGCTGAAATATTGTAGAAAGTGGCGTTAAACACCATAACCCCACCCTTAGCCATTTATCTGTCCGCAAAATGTAAATTTATTGGTTATATAACATTGCATTTAAAGTGCTAAATGCCTTGCTAAGCATTATTTTTTTTCAAATAGATTTGGTAGCCGATCAATGCGTGTTATCCTGAGGGTGGAACATTACATGGTATATATCATTATATAAGAGATACTTAAACTAAACAGCGTCAGTATAAACGTTCGTGAAATTGTTACTTATCACCCTAGTTGTGTAAGAAGTCTACAATTTCCTACAACAAATCAAATTAGTATCTACAATATAGATATTTTGCAAAAAGAGCAGACTAGTTTAGCTGTAATTGTAGTTATGTTTGAGTCTATTATTTGTAATAAAAAGTGAAAACTAGCATCACGTATCTTTTAATGCATTTCAGCTTGAATCATTAAACAGTATTTTAGAACTCATAAATTACATGTATGTGCTTATTTAATAATTGATGTTGTGTTTTATCCCAGACACGACAGAACACAGATATGGATAATATGCGTACATTGTGGGAAAATTTAAATTTATTTGTATGAGCGTTATAAACAGGTAGAAAAACGGGCTTTTCTACCCTATTTCGCTGCGAGTGCAAACGAATCATATATTTTCCAACAATGTACATATATTGTGCTTTAATACAATATAAAAAATCAACAAAGCAAACTGCCAAATTGTCTAAGAAGAGAAGATGCAAGCCTCGTTCTAATCGTTTTTATTGTGTTCACTGTAAAGTCAGCGATTATACTGTTGCCGTTTCTCACCGTCGTTCAACATGAATCATGTACAAGAATATGTATATCTTGGTCAGTGACCGTATATAACAGTCAATGTAATTTGACTGCTCAAATAGAACCAGTGCAGGATAAATAAGAATCATAGGTGTATTATACGGTGCATCGAGTGTATATGTATATATATTGCAATACAAATGTATATACTAATCTTGCGTTATATTTTGGGTAAAAAATGTAGTATGGATAGAAGAGGTCAATTGAAGGACAATCAATAAAATCGCAAATAGAAAAGGGAGAGAAAGACAAACAAAGAATACAAAGCACAATACAGACAACTGTGATGGGGTAAGCTCAAGTGCTCAGTTCCTGCTCACCTGTAACATCCGTTGTGCTACTGTTAAACAAAATCATAGGCCAACTCTAGGCTTACATTGTTTGCCTCTGAATTTGACACAAACAAAGATTACAAAGCATAGGAAATGTGTTCATTGTTCAAAATACATATATGACAGATATATTTATATAGAAGTGCAACATTGAATGATCAGAGTAAACAAACTGCAGTTAATTTAGACTACAAAACAACATAACATAAATACTACACATCAAAATTTATATATGGATATAAAACGTATTTAATAAACGTTGGAGATTACCGAAGGTGTAATAAAAAATGGACAATCCAGAGAAACTGGCAACATAGTGTACACAAGTCACAGGATGAAGACAAGCAAAGCACAAAAACACGACACAATATGTGTTGGACACCACTTTACGCAAGCAAACACAAATAACGTAAATAAAACACGAACCCTCCTACAAATAACTGGAGGTAAAGACGGGCCGAGCATCGTTTTTATGTGGAAATCGTAATGGACATCACGACACGGAACTCAGAACGACATTATAAGACAACACAAAGAAAATCGCATTCCTATTAATCTATGGCTTGTTGTGGCAGTTGTTTGTACCAGTCAATTACATGAAGTCAAATGGCACATTTTAGAATAATGCAATACACATTCAATTTTAGGTAATACTTTATTTGTGATAATCTAATTACCATGACAACATAATCTATTTAGTGAACAACTTCGCCTCCAATTATTGATTAATCTAATTTTCAAAGGTACAAAGAAACATCAATTTGGATCATACTTAAAGCTTAATGCTCTACTAACAGGAAAACATAACTAATTATGTTGAAATTAAATTGACAATTATTTTAATCTTGAACCTTCTTGAAGAGGACACTTATTGATTTATTCCTATAGAGATTTCGGTGGAAATTGATAGTTATTAAATGTTATAGCAACGACAACAATCATCGTGAGAATAACACAGCGTAAGCAATTAGATAGGACATTGTTTCTACTCAGAGGGTAAATTCCTCCAAGTTGGAGTTCATCTATCCACATGAGTCCCAGGCAAGAGCTTGTCATATTTGTTGGTATGCTATACTTATGGTGGTGGACTATCAGTCCATAATGATACCAGCCGTCCTGTAGCCAGTCCATGATTATACCAGCCGTCCTGTAGGCAGTGGTAAGGCATTGACATGGTTTATAAGATACATTTACTCTTTAATTGAAACTTGCAATTATTAATTAATTTACTGTAATTATTATTACAAATCAAGGTTCATCTTTTTAATGTATAGATAACCTTAGACCCGATTGGTCATCCATGTAGAGTCATTTGGTTTGCCTGCTCCTGAATTAACATATGTTGTAGTTTATTTTAGCATACATTGTACCTTTTATATAAATGTAGACGTATGCTATACGTTAGGAATGTAGTGTATCATTTAAAATGTCGTTGCATCGGTACGATGAGACGTTGTTCAAGTGACGTAAATACGAAACTCCATTATTTTGACTTTTACATAGCCTTTCCTTCAACAAGGAAGTAAATTGTTATTTGTAGTAAACGAAGTGCTAAAATAAAAGTGAACGAATCTTAACGATAATTTAAAATGGAAACCGAAGATGAGCTTGTCGTGACGGAACATTTATAACCATTACATTCTGCATATACTGTTACAGCTTATAAATTGGATTTATCATTAAACCAGTAACGCACGGCAATGTAACAGCATGTACAATTACATAAAAAAGAGCAAAAGACACATAAATATCAATTTTAGTCAACATTTAGCAGTCTAGACTTTTCTGGTTAATATAATTCACAACATGATCTGCGTTTTATTGCGTAGGTCAATATTCTCATAGGCATTGATGATATATCATTAGTGAGAAACGATGAAAACAGATACACTCGAATTACATAAAATTCCACCATTAAAAGCAAAACTTGCGCAAATCCTCGTGTATTTTAAACAACCGGTGAAACGTTTTTCATGACAATGACAAATGCTTTGAATTCAAAGTTGCTTCGTTATTACAGCAGGTATGTTATGATCTTGAAGTCAGTAGATTATTTTGTCTTTTCAATGTCCAAGGAAGTTGAAAATCAAGGGGTAGTCAGAAGCCGTAGGTCGAATTGGACATACAATACAATGGCCAAAATAAAAAGGACATACAATAATATATAACGCACTGCACAGAAAACTAAAGATTCAGCAACAAGAACCCTACTATAAACTAGGGGTTATCTAAGGTGCTTATTTGACAGCAGCATTGTTACATATTATTTGTAATAAAATGAGTGAACATTTCCGGATTGTCACTGATCGCCCTATTTTGTTAAATTGGCTTATATTACGTTATGATGATGAACGTTAAACTTTGCTATTTACATAACATTATTAAACAAGTGTAAGCAGTTCAAAAAGAATAATATTGTAAATCAATTTTACCGCTAGTATACATTAGTTCTCGAATAATAAAACTACATTTGTATAACATTATTATACTTTCAAGTGTAAACAGTTCAAACAAACAGGATATTATTGTAAATCAGCCGTACCACGAGGAAATATTAGTTTGTGGGATTATAAAACTATGACTCCCAATAGGCGAAGTGTTTAAATCGAAGAATAAATCAAGCTTTACCGGTAAAACTACATGTTATTATGTAATTTAATAACCCTGCATAACACCAGCATGATTATCATAGATCTTCGAGTTTGTATTCAGGTTTCTGGCAAGTTTCCGAAGGAATAAAGCGCTTAATGGCAATATTTTACAGTTGCACGCATATGCACTTTAATGGAAAAATAAATATCAAATATTAGTTGGCCGATCGTAAAGGCTTTTTTTAAATATATATATTACTGATCTTATTTGATATACTTATGTACAGTAGCTAGCTACAGCCACAATGGTAGCTTTGTATTTAAAACGGTGCTCTCGATTATTAAGTATCGCGGAAGGCGTTGACCGCAGCAAAAAACATATTTGTGTATGCTGGAAATTGTATTTGTTCTCTATAAATTTCAGTAATAAATATCATTTTAACTGTCTGTTGATATCTGCGGAAATAGCCAAGATTTTTAAAAATCGCTTAGCTTCCAGTGACAATTTGGGAGGAAATAAAAGTATGATTAATAACAGAGTCGATCCATGTTTCGGTAATGTATATAATTGTATACTCATCACAATACAAATCGCACCCCTGTGTAAGGTTCGAACCGACTTTTTTTTCTTTAAGCAGGTACCATATTAAAAACAATCATCACTTGTTGATGATGACAATATATCATCACTCCCATGTTGTCATGGAGACTGATTATACAAAGAAAATAGATGCACTCTTCAATCCTGCTTAATAGTCCTCGAAATATGATGTCTGTTGGTTATTGTTTAACATTTCAACGTACAATAGCCAATAGTTTCTATCCGCAGAAGGCTGTCAACACTTCCTTAATTTAGATATTATTGAATACATAAAGATTTCGTTTTACACTCATTCTATGTTAACAATTCTGACTTGCAATCAAAAGTTTATCGTGTAATAATATTATTCTGAATACCAATAATTGAAACTTTAAATTTGAACAGTTCCTTGTTTCATGACATGCAATTGCAAATATCAAACGGAAATCAGCAAATTATACTGATTTTACTCTAGGGAAACACGCACGAAATTATATTGTATGCGAGTGGAATTCTCAAAAGGAAGAGAGTTTATAATTGATATAAACTACAAACATGATTATCAATTGAAATATTACATCTTAAGTGCATTAGTCCATGACTTGAAGAAATGTCGAGACATTTTCTGCTTCTTTGCTTAGCATAACTCTTTTAAATGACCCTGACCGTGAGAATAATATATCGTAGTGGAATGAAATGTTTTATCTGGCTAGTTATTTAGTTAGATTAACAATAATTAAATGAGAAGGATTGTGGGAAGGGTCGGTTGTAGGCATTTTTTCATTGATGGAAGAACACGGAGGTGGGGAACTGACATGCAGACAGCTAATGACAAGCGTATTGACAGTGTGGACAGGTTTAGAACGAAATTTTACAGCAAAATACATGATTTTACATTTTCCATTATGACTTTACCACTTATATGGAGCAACATTCCAGCCACACCTACAAAAGTATATATCTCTCAGTTGATATTCCAGAATTGCTGTTGCCTATTTGGGTTGCTGCTAACATGGAAGCAACTGATGAAGCTAGAGTTACTAGTGGCAAAGTTGAAGACATCATTTCGAAAGTTCTACTGTCGCCACAATTACTTGGGTAATCATTACGGAATGTATGTGTCACAAGTTTACAATGGATATGATCCGCTTGTCATAGTCACAATCCCGTCTGTTATCCGTCGTTCATCACGTATCATTAGAACGCATACGTTTGAGTATATCCTGACTTATCATCGAATATGATTTATTCCTGGATTGTGAACATGAGTAACAATACAGGTGTCAATATTACAGCAGAAACTGCTTACTTCATAGGAGCACTCCAATACATCCCTTGTTTTCGTGGGTTAAGTATCCTCAATTGTTAGTAATACTTTGTGGACCATCGTTGTTCGTTTTATCCTTTCTTGTTTTTGGACATTCTGTTGGCTTGTTTTCGATTTGCGGATTCTAATTACCCCTTGGTATATCCGCATTATTCTCCTAACGTAATGCCTGCAAAGACATATGTTATATTATTTATGGAGTGATGGTAACGTCAAAATAGGGAAACCACGCTAATGATTATTTAATGACATAAATATATCCCATGATGCAAATCGCGCATTTATAGCGCAACACAGCATGAATTGCATTAGTAATTATACCATTGGCTTCAACACTATGGAGGTAGCACATCAACTTTCACACCAGGTGATCCATGTTTTAACAGTGATATGATACATACATTTTTAACGTGTAAAGGCTTGTTCGCCCGTGTTGCCTATGATATGAAATATGTTGAATATTTGTATTGCCTTTGTAATATGGTGTGAAGGTAGGGATGTTATTAAATGGTTTAACCCCCTCCACATTTGTATGTGTATCTCAAGACAGAGACTAGTTTTCACAAGCTGTCCACATTTCTATTGTTAAGGTATTTCATGGACATAATGACTTTTGAATAATATATATTTGTAGTGTTCCGAGAGTGGAGGTCGTGGTCATGATCATATGGTAGTTGGATTTCATTGTTCAGTCAGAGTCTATCACCGCTAAAGTTATAAGTTCGAACCCCGTTCATGGCTAGGTGTATTCCATACCACATTATGTGATAAAGCTTGTCAGTGACTTGCGACAGGTGGGCACTCTAGTTTCCTCCAGCAATACAACTGACCGCCACGATATAACTGAAATATTTTTACAAGTGGAGTTAAACACCATTACTCTTAACCTATTGACAATGTGGTATTTTCATATTTTATTTCATTATTTATTATCTGATAATAAATAATCACAATAATTTTGAATCGTTTAAATTGAAAATAAAAATATGCTATAAAACTTGGTTGATGACATTTTTATTACTTTCCCTAAATATCCGCATATCCTCAACAGTGCCAAGTCAATTTCAGTCGGGAGTCTGTTTTCTCTCAGACATTTTTTATCTGGGCGTTGTGTGCAACTGATTGGGGAATACATTTGATAAAAGGCTTTCATTTTGTATTGATTTATTTGATATTATCAATTATGTTAGCATATTTTGTCTTCAAACGTTGTTACTGTATGTGATGAAACATTAAACATAAGCTCCTTCGAAAGCAATAAATTTATATATACTAATAGTGTTTCCCTTCTTCTTATACTGCTGGCGCATATTATATTAATAATATATGGATTCATATTTCACAAAATTGAACACGATTTAAAGAACTTAATAGACAACGCCTTTAAAGAAGTGCCATTTTACATCAATGTTCAAGAACGACTCATGAATTATTTAAAACTAGCTTAATGCCGCCACTTTTGATTGAAGTACCTGTGACAATCCAGGAAAGTGACATGTCATGCATGTGTGTGTTTGGGATATCGATGGTGCCTCTTTCTACGATTTTGAAATTTGATTTTAAAATTGTGTGACATTTTTGTTTTTCATTTTATCACTAAGTGTGAGTATGCATTGACGAGTCGCCCTCGAAGGCAAGTTGGCGAGCCCCATAGTCAAGCGCATCACCATTACGAGTATCATAATTACAGGTATGATAACAGAGGTGAAGGTAACTCTTTTAAGAGAGATAGAAACCAAACTGATAAGAACAGTGATCTGTTATGTTGGTACTGTGGTACCTACTTATTATGTCATTACTGTAATGGTTACGGCCATAAGGCCAGAGTGTGTCGTGAATATTAGATAGTTGGCCAAGAAGCTAGTGCCGATACATGCGGCAACTCTGTAGAAATGAAGACCTTCAAAAACGTTCAAAACCGCAAACATAAACGCGGCGGGAAAAAATGTACGTAAAACACAATTTCAGCTACTAAAATCGATTTTTTAAACGTACGTGGATTATCAAGTAATATCCATGAAATTAATAATTATATATGCAAAGAAAGTGTGAGTATCTTTGGCATGGTTGAAACATTCTTAAAAACTTATGAAAGACCACCGAAACTAAACAGTAAATATTCTTGGGTCGGAAAATGTCGGAAATCAGGCAGAGGTAAAGGTGGTATTGGTCTATGTCTAAACTCTGATTTCCCGTTGCTAGATGATAACCTTTGAAATAGTAAATTGGACGAACACGAAAGACTCTGGAATCTCTCAAGAATAGGTAACGTAAAAACAGCTCTCGGTGTAGTGTATTTTCCAAATGACGGTGTCAATAAACCTATAACTGATAGTCTAATGCTTGAATTATTAGAAAATTGCACAGAATTTTCACATCTTGGGTATGAAACTATTCTAATGGGCGATGTGTTAATAAATGTGAATTTTCTAATTTATATAGAATGTGTGATCTTAATTCACAAATGTAGCAGATTACGCCAATTTGTTGAAGCAAGTGAACTGCGCGTAGCAAACTGCCTGAAGTGCTGTGACGGCCTATACACGCGAATACTAAATAATCAAAAATATTGATTATGTTTTATTATCTAATAACTTGTCAAAAAATGTTACACAGGTACTGGTTGACGAAAATGGTACCTTCGACCTACACAGTGACCATGTAATAATTAGATTGAATATTAAAGTGAATCGCACAAAAAATAAACTTAAGCCAGAGCCAAAATATATCTGGAAAATAAATGATCAAACTGATTGGTATTCTTTTCGTGAAATATGATCTCAGTGGAAAAATTGTATTGATAAATCCGCAAGTGAATCAATAGGTAAGGCTATGAAGACATATCGTTATCGAGGTTTTCGGATAAAGACCTCGATAAATTGATTAAAGAAAGACGCGAATATAATCGTCTAAAAAGGATTCATAACAAAACACGCGATTCAAACAGTGAAAGCGGAAAATGCACATCACAGGTGTATCAAATCCGTAAGCGTAAAGTTCAAGAAGCCATTAAGAGAAAAGAAAATCAAGCTAAATTGAAACGTTTTATTTGGTCAACATAAAACAGAGTTCTTTGACCAGGAGTTTGGATTGAAACAAGGATGTGTTCTTTCTCCTACCCTTTTCTCAGTTCTAATAAATGACTTGGTAAGTATGTTGAAAGATGCCGGTTGAATTAGCATCAGAAATGATTAACTGTTTACTGTTTGCTGATGATATTGTACTCATTGGTAAAACAGAAGAAGAACTACAGTCATTACTAACAATAGCTGGTATTTTCGCCTCTAAATGGAATATGAAATTTAACGCTTCAAAATCTAAAGTAATAGTTATTGGTAAGCGACTTGATAAACATAAGGAATGGAAACTGAGAAACTCTGTTAATCGAAACTAATGATTATAAATATCTTGGTGTGTACTTCTCGAGGTCGCTTTCATTTTCCTACCATATAAATTGCTATCTAAAAGAAAACGTTGAACGTAAGTTTAATTATATGATTAAACTACTTTGGGAACATGGAATCTTTAAACGAATATCTTTTGGCGATGCGTTGTGGAACTCAGTACTCCGACCGTCAATCTCTCATGGATGTGTTGTATGGATGCCATCCGCTTTATCCTCCAAAGGTATGCTCGAAACGTGGGCAGAATAAAGCAGCTAAATTAATCTTTAGCCCAAATATGACCATTCTTAAATCGGTTCTCTTCTTAGAATTTGGTTGGGAACCTATCAACGATTTTCTTGACAAGCAAAGCATATCGTATTTCTCAAGGCTACAAAATTTGCCTTGTACGAGACGTTGTAAAATTATTTTTGATGAACTAAAAGATTCACAGTCCCATCCTAAATGGGATTACCTTAATAATGTACGTAGGGTTTTTGAAAATGCTGGTTTAGACCATTATCTTAACTCTTATGTAGATATGATTACTTTTAAGAAGTTCTTTGGCGAATATGTACGAAGCAGAGAAACTACCAATGCAAAAAGTAAAAGTAGCTTGCCAAATTACGTCCACTTCCCTATAATGTTTGGAAAACAGCCATACCTATCAAATTTATTGGAGTTCCAACCAACAAGACTTAAACTGTTAGCCCGCACGAATACGTTGTCTATAAACTCTGTTCTACACAGAAGGAAACTTCACACAACGTCGGTTTGTGAAATGTGTAGCAGTGGTTCCGATGAAGATTTATTCCATTTCATGTTAGACTGCCCGGAATACACGCCAATACGTAACAATTACCTCAATTTAATTACTGAACGATTTCCTGGTCTTGCTTTCTTAAGAGTTGTCGCCCTTCGACAACATGCAATTTTAATTGGAGATGTTAGTTTTAGCCTAGATACAAATATTGGTCTATTTTTTGACAAAATAGGCAAAACCATGTTACAACAATATGTTTTTACGCAGGAAGTCCTTTTTAGAAAACAAGACAACATAACTATCTGTGATAATTCAATCCCTGTATCAAGGTTTTAAGCTTTTTTGTATGTGTTTTAGAATGTATAATGTATTGTCTTTCTATGCACTGAATATGTTTTATTAAGCTATGTGTTGAAATGAAAATTTTAAAGATGATTCGTTGAAACATATTTTATGAACTTTATCATATATCATTTATATTGCATGTCGTGTGTATTTTTACTTAAAATGTTTGTATATAGTACATATTTGTTTGTATGATCAATGTTAGACGCACTTGCATGTACCCCGTCTGCAGGTGCCCCCGTTGTAAAGGAGTAGTTCTGAATAAATATATATATCCAGTGGGACAGATACATTGTATGGTTGTCACTTGCTTAGACGTTTGTATAATATACTTTATTTCCTGTGACTGTATAATGAATTCCTCATTATCCTATACAATATATTAAAAATTGCTGAGTTAGATTGCTGTCAAATTATAATATTAAGTATATATGTACCATCTACACACGCTTATACACATGTCTTACGTCTATCCCTAGATTTGCCTTACGAGAAAAGGTAACACTACGATTATTGAAGCTCCTTTTTAGGGAGTGGATGTGGTCGAGTGGTCTAGGACGCTGGACGTAAGGCTAAGCGAATGGTGCTGCAGTGTATCAATAGTGTGAGTTCAAATCCCGTCGAGGGAAGAACAACAATTTGACAGCTTTAAAATCTAATTCTAACATTGTTTGGTTTAATTTTCAGACGTATATATATATATATATATATATATTGAGAGCATGTTGATGGCTAAATGAACATGAACTAGTAAAAATATCTTATTGACTTGAAAAAGATTCAAGGTGTCTCTATATGTGATCAATTCACAAACGAGTTTTAAGTGTTGTAACATGCATCTTCTTTTATTTTTTATCATTGACCACAACATGACACAATCGTCTGTGTGCGGACAATAAAGAATGGCAGAGCCTACGACATAAAATGAATAGTATACTGTTCGGTAGATAAAAATCTAACATTGCTGTGAGCTGGTCAATTGTTCGAATGAACAATTGCACAGCAACAAATGTTGGGTAGGCAGTGGTTTCATTAATATTTTACATAGACATAATAGGTGGAAGCAGAAATGAGAAACATTTACCCTGTCGGTGCTCTTACACATTAAAGTTGGGTCCCTAGCGGAGAAGCCACAAAAAACAATTTTATATTATTTTCCTTGACCGATGCTCGAATACACCAATATTGCTTGCGCTTCCGTTTCTAATATAAACAATGTATGCTACAACAAGCTCTCACCTAGCAAATATCGTATTCGTCACAGACATTTTGTCCCAATTGTTTGCATTCCAAGCCATCAAGAAAAAACGTAGGGTATGTACAGTTTTCCATTCGTTGTATTAGCTATTAGTCTTGTAATTTTAAAATTTTCACATCGTTAAAAAGAAGAATTAATTATATTTTTTCTATATCAAATTTGCAAAGAGAAACTTTTTTTTTTCACAATGTAGTCGCCCTCAGAATCGTTAGTTTTCCAGATTTATAATTACGTCTCTGCACACTTGTTAACATAGGAATTATGTGAAATATTGATGCATTTTCACAATGTTTTAACTATTCTACAATTTGTTGTTATTTCTCTGTCCGACTTTTCAACCTTTTAGATTGCAAGACTTAAGAGGAGAACAAAGCAAATGAAACCAACATTTACAGCATAACACAAAAAAAAAACTAACGTGTCTTACGAATTGCTGATCATGTATTTAAGCCAATATTTTTTATCTATGTTTTCAGGATTTGTTTAACTAAGTTTTACACGGCATTATGTTGGTTCCAGACATCGACAAGGAATCAGTTTCCTTCTGTGAGAATTAAATCTATTTCATTTGTACATTTGACATTCAATAAATATATTTATAATGAAGTATATTGCTTATTTACGCAAAGTGGATACACGTCAAATATAATTAGTCTTGAGGTTTTGACAAACTTGTCCATGTTAACGTTATCTAGATCTATTAATAGATATATTTTTTTATCACAAATAAGGATTTTCAGAAATCACGTATTAATAGTAGTTCCAGAAAGAAATTTAATTCGTTGGCAAAAATGTTCGTGGTGTCTGCAAAATGAATTACTCTGTGAATTGGTGAATTCGTAGTTTTAAACACTGCAACTAACAACGAATAGACGAGTTCTATGTCGTTGGATTAAAATTTTCGTGGTTTCAGTTAACCTCAAAATGCATGAAAATTAAAAACCCTCGAATAACAACACAGTATTATTATTATTCTTTTATCATATACATAACATTAATATGACCGTTTTTTGCATATGTGTAGCGACCGGAGGTAAGCTAGCCATAGTTTCACCCCCCAGGCCAATAACCCATATTAGAGACATATAGTGCAAAAAATCCATAATCGTGCGTCTTTGGGAAATGCAATATATTTAAAGCACTGGAAATATTGTTCATCAAAGGCATCGGGTGATAATTACAAATTCGTATTATATTAGACATCAGATATATTCCTGGATGGACAAGGGGCAGGGGTGGTCGAGTAACTGTCCTAGATACATTTCACAGTTATGGTGATTAACGTCACTTTCAGCAGTATTTAAGTTACATCGTGGCGATCAGTTATATTGGTGGAGGAAATCGGAGTACCCGAAGAAAACCACCGACCTCTCGCAAATCACTGACAAACTTTATTATATAATGTTGTATCGAGTACACCTCGCCTGAGCGGGATTCGAATTCGCAACGTTAGAAGTGAGAGGCACTGATTACATAGGTAGCTGTACATCCAACTACCATACGATGAGACCACGACAGCCCCCGCTACATATTCGAGGCCGTGGGTTTGACTGGTCATTTTGTCATATCACTCCATAAATCTAGCATTCATGTTATAGCTTCATTTCGATTAGGGCTTAAATTTTCTTATCAGTACTGCAGCTAAAGCAAGTAAATCATTTACTCCGCTATATTTGTAAAACGTAGTTGAAATTAAATATTAACTAAATTACCCCTTCACTCTTATGTAACACATCAAATGAGATATCATGTGAATTAAATTACTTTGAAAGATTGGTTAAGATAACAATTAAATTTGGTTTAATTGGAACGCGTAACAACCAGAGCTATAAACTAAGCACCTCTAACGACAAACTGGGCCACCGCTTAAGCCCGGTATACACGATGCAAGTTTTGCATCCAAGTCTCCATTCAAGTTTCTTGAATTCAAGTTTTTTGATCGTGTATACCATACAAGAAACTTGAATCAAAAAACTTGAACGGACTTGGATGGAATAGAAATGCATCCTATTTTTTTTCAACTTGGATGGAACTTGGATGGAGATTGACCAATCAGAAGACAGAATCCTTATCAGCATCAATTTGTGAATGTAAATAATAACAACTACACGTGTTGTGCAAAGATGGCGGGAAAAGAGGAAACTCCAAAATGCAGGAAAAAGACAGTTACAAGGACTAATGAAATGATTGAAGATCTAATAGACTTCATAGAAATACATCCCATCGTTGCCTTCGAAGCCATTTACGAGCCCATGTTGACCTCTTTTTGGAGCTTAATCTCCTTCGCAGTACAATTGTACATAATAATGCAATACAAAGGGCAGCACCCTCCTCTCCTCCCAAAAATGCCATTTTGTTTGTTGTATCTCCCGCCAAAACTTGTGTGTATTCATCAAAATTTCTTGCATCGTGTATACACAAACTTGAATTCAAGTTTTCTTGATCCAAGTTTTCTTGAATGGTGACTTGGATGCAAAACTTGTATCGTGTATACCGGGCTTTAGATATATCGGACCTTCTTCTATATAATTAGGAATAGCTACCTACAGAAAATTATAGAAACCAAAACAAATCGTTGGATTGTGAGGTGTAAGACTCGATGGACTCTGGATTAACAAAACAGCTATCTAAACCGAAGTTGATAATAATTAATAAATTACCACCACTGTTCGCTCGATCTCAAAAATTACTGTAAACGTGTAAATATATTATATTTCCTAATAAAAGCCTAAGGGGCCCTCGTGGCCGTGATCGTATGGTAGTTGGATTTATAATTACCTGCGCAAACAGTATCTTTCACCACTAAAATTGTGGATTCAAACCCCGTTCATGGCGGGGTGTACTCAATACAACATTATGCGATAAGGTTGCGACAGGTCGGTGATTTTTTCCGGACACTCCGGTTTCCTCCGACAATAAAACTGACCGCCACGATATAACTGAAATATTGTTGAAAGTGACGTGGCGTTAAACACCATAAGCCATAAGCCTAAGCCTATTAAAGGCTACGAAATCCAGGATGCTTTCTCTGGATCCCGAGATACTCACTTATCTAGTAAAATAAGCAGCTTTCAATACAAATAACGAACATTTTTATATACAATGACCTAGTCATTTAGAATGAACAACAGACAAATACCGAACTCTCCTTTAAGATTTCAACGGCATATATTTAAAGAAATATTATTTAATGAATATAATCATGACAACGATAATGACAAAATAGTATTAACAAAAACCCTAAATAACACCCCCTAAATGACATATTCAACAGAACATCTTTCTCACACGAAAGTATTGTCATAATAAAATATTTCAAAAGATGAATAGTTCATCACGCACAGGTCTATCGAAGGTCACATACGCCTACGAAATAAATTTGTCAAGTGTTCGTATAATATAATACTTTTTTTAGGGTTATCAGTAATCCTTCAGTTGATCATAATTCATAATCATTGCATGCAATATTTCAATTGCCGTCAAATTTGCACATCTCAATATTATATTTCAATTGAATTATTTCAGTTCATCTCCTGAATAAATCTAATTTAGAGAAACCTAAAAACGTTTATTGTGTAATCAATATTAAAATTTGTAAAATATTAGTTTCATTGGGATAATGATAATGCATATTATTTTCAATCATTCGGGTACAATTACCGATGTTTTAATTTAATTAGATTTTGTTTTATAATGATGGGTTTGAGATTCTTGGTTATTGCAAAAGATTGGAATGCCAAATAATTTAAAAGATTGGAATGCCAAATAATTTAAAAGATTGGAATGCCAAATAATTTAAAAGATTGGAATGCCAAATAATTTAAAAGATTGGAATGCCAAATAATTTAAAAGATTGGAATGCCAAATAATTTGAAAATCTTTTAGAGCAAGAAAACCAAAGGATCTAAACAATGTAAACATGATGGCCAGCATCGGCTAAGATTAGCAATATCTGAGAGAGAATGACCTTAGTCTTAACAAGATTACTTTAATTAAGAAGTAAAAAGAATAATGATAAATATATCTAATAAACAATAGACCACTAAATTGAATCAACTGTCTGTCGCTTATTTAATGTAGAAAAGTTTGAAGATACCAAAAAGGTTATCATAAGCAGTAAATAGGAAACTAACAGAAAATGCAATGACTAAAAGAAAACAATGATCTACAAAATAATCCACAGAAAACCATGGATTGAGTAACACGAACGCCACAAATAACCATGGGTAAACGTGTCCCAAATGATTAGCAGTTCCTGATCCACGTGTTACTGTTACTGTTAAACGACGTGAACATAATCTTATATGGTAATCATGTTAGACACCAATAGACGTTAATAAATACAAATTAAATAAATGAAACCAGAACCCCTTACGCAGCAAACGGAGGTATAGACGAATCGTAACTCATTTTTTTAAGAAAAAATAGTACCAGACGTGAAGCCATGTAATTGGACAGAATTAACAAAACGAACATCAATTAAAAAAACGACGACTAACTCGGGTATATAGATGATGTACGACTGTACTGTATGTTTTCATGTTTTCCTTCTTTACATCGCAAATTGCACTTTATTTTCTTGTAATGCAAGATGTGTATCTTTCAATCAAATCAACGTTACATCTTTACATGTCTGGTCATATTTAACACAACTTGAACCTTAGTTTCGCTACAAAACCATAATTCTACAAAACCAAATAGTGCCAAATAGTCTGCATATCTACACTGATAAAACGTATATAGGTGTCAAACCAATAATTCACCAATCAGAGCTTAGAACATAAAGTAGTCCCTTTTAAAGAAAATAGTTCCTTTCGCTTTGTTGTATTGTGACAAATACTGAATGGAATGCAATAATTAAAATTGATAATTGAAGTTAAATATATAAGGATTATTTTGAACCCAAATGTGATGCATTTAGTTGTATTTTAATACCTCTATGGAGGATTTGATGCATGACCTATAAATATTGAATTTCCCGGGGATGACCGAGTTATTTTTAGAGTAGGTGTTTTCCATAGCCTGGCATTTCACTGCAAGACTTTTAAACATCCCCTGATATTTTCACAGAACGTAGAGGAATCATGTACGTTTCAGAAAATATATGGTCTTAGAAAGGTTAAACTTAAGATAAAATAGCCAGGCAGGCTCGAAAAAACAAAAATTTAGTAGAAAATATTAAAGAAATTAATTATAGGTTTCACACCTATATCTTATTAAGTGCGGACGACACATTTTTTTAGAATATTCCTCATCCTGTAGCAACAGCATTTACATTTCTCATGCTTTCACTACGAAATCCTACATATATCATCCTTAACCTTATTCTAAAAATTAAGGTTAGAGACAAAACTTGTTAATTAAAATCATTTCTATAAGATCAATTACAGACAGATATACATTACAAAGTATGTTACCTTGTATACTTGTGATGAAAGTTTCTGATTATCGTGTTTGTAATGAGTAAAGCGATAGTCTTTGATATAGCAAAGTGCCAAACAGATGTGTTAACGTCAAACACATTTGAAGCCTAATTCAAAAAAAAGAAGTACTAACAAGAATATCTTTATTTTTTATATGGCATGCAATAACGCAACTAATTAACCTGGAAAAATCTATTTTTGGTCAGGTCTTCAGTATAGTCACCGAGATAATTTTCGGGTTTGGTTTGGTTTATGGTTTTTAACGCCACTTTCAACAATATTTCAGCTATATCGTGGCGGTTAGTTTTATTGATGGATTAAACCGGAGTACCTGGATATAACCACCGACATGTCCAAGTCACTGACAAACTTTATCACATAATGTTGTATCGAGTACATATCAACATGAGCGGGATTCGAACTCACAACTTTAGTGGTGATAGGCACTGATTGCATACGTAATTGTAAATCCAACTATCAAACGATCACAAGCACAGCGGCCCCGATAATTTTCTGTCCTTTAGATTAACAAAAAAAAAGCATTATGTTACATTTCTGAAAAGAAATGGTGTGTAGTCAATATGTATCAACTCTATGATATCTAATCAATTCATAGAAAAGCTTCAACCTATTTTGTTATTCCCGAGAAAGCAACACGAAATTAACATTTAGAAAACATTTCTGAACAACATGATATTTATAAAAGTACATTTCAATAAATATTTTCTTTAGTTAGACAGCTGTGATTTGATGATCAGAACTGACATTATTTCTTAGAAGTAAAACTGTGCCACCGTACTTATGATACATGTTGTTTTGTCCTATAAATACTTATGGTATTTTTGTTCATGACTATATTTGAAAATATGTATAGTTGTTTATATATGCATTGCCGTTGGAGATCCAGTAATCGAGAGGGGGCGGGGGGATGGGATCCCATTAACCGGTTTAACCCCGCCACATGTGTGTGCCTGTCCCAGGCATGGATTTCATATGTCGTGATCTTTTTTGTGTTCGTTTTGTTGATATTGGTGGAATTGATTACCATCACACTTTCTTTTCTTATACTTAAAGAAATATAATGTGATCGATAAGATTCCACTAACCACACGAAACGCCTTTGGATTAATGTACACACCTATAGCTGAAGTGGATATTTGCTTAAGAGGACAATTGTGGCGGCAGATTAAACATTTGCATCTCAAAGCTCTTTGGATAAATGTACACACCAAAAGCTGAAGTGGATATTTGCCTATGGCAATTATTTCTGTGGGTTAAACATTTGAATATCAAATCTCTTTGGATTATTGTACACACCTAAAACTAATGTAAATATTTGCTTAGGGAAAATTATGGCGGTGAGTTGAACTTTCGCATCCTAAATCAAAGCAATACATGTTTATGTCCTCTCATATGAACTAACAAGTACGACAAATACCAATTAAGAATCTCTCATTCCGGAAACATTAGGGAAGAATCAATGCAGTCTCAGACAGCAATTATACAGACACTCGAATCAGATGAATGAACTCAGACAGAAGAAATGGATGCTTGCTTACTTCCTGTAATTACAGTTCATGTCAAAACAAAAAGATAAAGATATTCCAACTCTCTGTCTTTATCTCAGTGATCAACTTTATGCAAAATTCAGATTATATGCAAAATGAAAACTGCTTAATTGGAGAAACAATGAAACGTTCTGCAGTGCATTGTGCCAATTGTCAGCAAATATGACGTATGAAATGCCATGAGTGAATAAAAATAACAAAATCTGTCCAAAACTGACAAACCTCAATCATTCAGCCGCAGTTTTATTATCAATTATAGAAGCTTATTGCCTCTGAGATAAAATTAAAACGTTGGGATTTCTTTGTCAATTTTCAATAAGACGTTACATATGTATATGTATATATATCATCTGTTGGGAAATTCAGCGATCATTGCATTATTTAAATATTCGCATACGTAGAAGAATAAATATCAGCCACGTGGAAATCAAATGATTGCAGAAAGTGGAAACAGAATGGTCGTATGAAAACGTGTGACAAGAGACTTCAATATGCGCAAACCTAGCAGAATAAATATCAGCAAGTTGGAAATCAAATAAGTGCAGAAAGTGGGAACAGAATGGTCGGAAGAGATAATCAAATGATCAAGCTCGGTATTTTAGGAGCGTCCATTGGGATTGTTTTTATTTCTGCACTATTATTGAACTCATAGGATGGTGATGTTATTGTGGGAGGTAGAACTTTGATTCGTTTATATTCTTCGTTTGTCAGGCAAAAATAGCAGCAAACACACGTTGTTCCTATATTTGACTCTTGCATCATTCTGAAAAACTACAACGATCAGCTCTTTCCAAACAAGAAAAGTAGACTGCAAAAGTCTAAATGTTCATTTTATTATTAAACTAAGAAAGTTCAAGCATGTAAAGGTGGACACTTTGTCAAATGAAGGATAATGGTCATGATGGCAAGCCGCAGTACAGAATAAAGGGTTAAATAACCAGAATAATTTAAAATTAGTAATATATACCTGTAAAATGGCAATCGAATAAAAACGCTTGGCTGGCTGAATATGTTTTACTAACTGGGTAAGACAAGATTGCAAAGGAATCGAAAACGAATTTTGATCAAATGAAATAAAAAAAAGTCAAATCTGAGAAATCCGATTTGAGAAGCATTGAATGTTGACTGGAACGATGTTGTTCTCTTATCAGTGTTATATCAGACGATGATAAACGATACATTTTCATATAGTGAAAATGTAATGTATACCATTTTCATATAGTGAAAATGTATAAAGATAAAGAAGCCAACAAAAATGTCAAAAATATTTTGTTTATCAATGTGTGACGTAAAATTGTTTTTGACATTTGCTTCACTGGGTTTGGTACTGCTTTGACAACTATCTTACCTATTTTGTTCCAGTATTGTTATAAATACTGTTATAGTGACAGCCGGAAACTTTGAGCCGTAATGAAAGCGGGAGGTTTGGCGCTTTAAAATCTGATTCAACCCACCATTTCTTTAGAAATGCCTGTACCAAGTCAGGGTTATTACGGTTTTCACAGTTTTCCGGTTGTTGAATGATTTTGTCTGTTTATATACTTATGAGTTTTGACTTTCCCTTTGTAAGATTGTTCGGAGTTCGGTAATTTTGTTATTACCCTTATTTTAAAACAATAATGCTGATGTAGCTGGTTCTAGATTACATTAGTACTGACAGAACAAGTTAAAACTGTTGAGTCAACTATAATAGAGCGTTGACTTTGTATTAAAAATAATATATTCGCCTTTTTAGTATTGTGTCTTAGTTTGTCTAATTCAGAATATTGCTCATCATATCTACCTTTTTCCACTCAATAACAGGTGATTAATAAACAAAACTCATGTCTGCTATTTTAGAATACAAGAGTGTAGAAAGTCCATAGCTGAGATGTTCAGTAAATGTATGAAACGTGATGTAAAAATAAATCTACTTTGTTTTACTAAAGGATAATGATGACTAAGAGAATATAATAAACGTGACATTTCCGTTACCATACCAAATGTGTTTAAAACACGACATAAAGAAAGAAAAACATGCACACATCAAATACATTTAAAGCGTTCTGTACTCGATGGGCTGACTGACAAAGCTGCTTTTTTTTCTTTTTCCGAGACGCAATCATGTGCATTCCTTCATTAGGATAATAAACAATGAACAGACGAAATGAAATATATATACACGAGAATGATACCATCGGATACATTTAAGATGAAACGAACCTCATATATTATTGAAAAGTCTAATTGATTGCAGTTGTACGTAAAAGACGCAGGGGCAAAAATGAATAAATAATTAAATAAAAAATAATTGAAATGAACTTGAAGTATTTTGTAATGAAAAGCTAGCACAAAGTCTTGATAGGTACAAAAAGGCCAACATATTTGGTGAATACTCCGCAGAATTGTACTAAGTAATATATTGCCGATAATTAAGTTAAAAATAGTTTTTTTTTCTCTGCTTTTTAAAGTGAACCAATAGGTAAACCTAAGCAGTATGATCATGAAACCGCCTTATTCTAAAAAGAAAAAGATAGCATTTCTATTGAATCTACTACCCAACATATACGTTGACTTGTCTTCGGCTACTGTGGGGCTTAGTTACTTTATGTTGCAATTGATTGGTCGTGTTACATTTTGTTTACATAAAACAGCTTTAACATTTTTGTCTACTACGTGTATCGTGATCACATGGTTTAAATGTTATATGAATATTGATCGAAAAGTACTAATTGTTATATACAGATATATCATGTTTGGGAGGGGTATTTGCGAAAAATATCAGTCGAGAGACGAAAAATTTTCCGAGCCGAATGGAGAGGGAAATTTAGTCTCAAGACTGGTATTTTTCGCAAATACCCCTCCCAAACATGATATATCAGTTTAATTATACCGAATGTTATTTAGAACACTGGCTAGATAAATAATACTTTTTGTTTGTCGTTTTCAGGACCTAACATGATGTATCTGTTTAATTCTACCGAATGATGTTACATAAACCGCAGAACTGATAACGTTTTACAAATTTTGTTACAAGCGTCTCGGTGAAGGGTAAAAACGGCAAATACGATTTTGCAATAAAACGTACAACTGATAACGTTTTACAAATTTTGCTACAAGCGTCTCGGTGAAGGGTAATTATTAGGCAAATACCCCGGCAATGGCGGAAAAGCTGAAAAAAACTAAGATTTGGTAAAAAAAAATACCCCTTTCATCAACCAATCAGAAGACAGCATTCTGATATAAGGTGTAATAATACTGTATATACCACTTTGTTATTGCATTGTCGAGGATTATCATAGTGGGTTATCGTTCTTTATTGTTACTTCCTGTATAGCTTCAGAGCTATATGAAAGCCTGCACAGTTATATCGAACTGGCTTGGGTGAAGTTCCCGGCCATGGTTGGGTGTCTGTATTAACCTTAACACTCTAAATGAGTATCCAATCTCGAAACCAATGTCAGTGGCTTAGGCTTGTGCTAAGAAATTAACGCCCTTAACAACTCGACCACCAAAGCCGTTTGCATTGTTGGGGATTAGTGTTATGGTGTTTAACGCCACTTTGCATTGTCGGCGAATACTGTTGAGCTCTATATTTCTATTGATAATTCATCATGAACAAAGCTTTAATTTTTAGACCGCCACGACATAGCTGAAATATTGTTGAAAGTGGCATTAAATACCATAACTCTAACCCTTAATCTATAGAACGGTCCTTGTTTTCTATGGACATGATATTAATTTTGAATGTGTTAACCACTTTGCATTGTCTCTATTTTGAGTTAATGACAGAAATATATCATTTGTCAAAATATTTCAAAGATCAACGCACAGTGCAAACAACTCAATACAGTTTCTGTAAATATATGTGGGGGTATAGGGGCAGTTTAGGGTGCGTGTGTGCGTGCTTAACTAAATAAAATGGTTTTCAAGTGAATGTTTGACTAAGATTACTTCTGGTTGCTAAATTATGCTAACTTTACAATAATACGTTGGTTAGTGTAGAATATACACAGTATTGTTTGAGCAGATGTATATTCCGTGAAATTCAAATTCAATACGAGACACTCATTTGCGTTTCGCCCCATTGAAAATTGATAAAAAAATCGGCAGAAAGATTTCAATATGCACGTGCATTCAAATGAGGATGACGTCATCAAAATGCACCAAAATCTTGTAACTATTGTATTAATGAGTTACACATTAATCAAGCTTCCTGTAGATATATAGTTTGATATATTTAATCTGAAGTTTAAACATCATCTGTTCTACCTACGAGTTGTATATTTGTTTGACCCATCACAGCCAGCACAAGACCCGATTTCTACACACCTGATATTTTACTGGAATCCTGGAATTCGATGGTTGACTGTAACACTGTCCTAAATATTATTATTTTGTCTCATATACAGTGTAAACCGAACCCCTTTGGGACTGAAGTATTTGTTCAGTTTAGACAAGTATTTGGTAAAGGTTCAAATTACATAGATATTTAGTAGATGGGACTGTAAAGTCTATCTGGTTTATGCGGTTTTCATTTTACTCAGTATTCGGTTTAGACAAGTTTTATTGTACAAGATAATGCAATATAATCATCAAGGTAGTGCTTTTGTCAGATCATGTTTCTCTCTAAGATAATTGATACATTCATTCGAGAAATATCAGATATCAATGTTTGGCTTTGTCTTTTTTCTGTTAAAGTTCTCTAAGCATAACAACTAACAACCACATCGTTGTAGTTTATAACAATAATATAATGATGTTGCAGTTTTTAACAGTCACTAGTATAATGGGCATATCGAGAGCAATATGCACTCGTTTTTAAGAAGAATATGTATATGTGTCTTATCGTATGTAGACAGTGTTTAAAGACGTTTTGCAAAATTAAATAGATAAGAGATTATTTATATACTAGCGGAACAAGAAATGCATTATTTCCACGTAAATGGGTAAATTAAAATTGCATTGTTTGTGATTAAGGGATATGTCTTCATTACAAAATAAATTTTCACGAGTTGTGTCATTTTGTAAAAACAGCGTTTGCATGAATAACGTTGATTTACTATGACATAGAAAGGTTGCTCCTTTCAGTCTTTTATCCTTTGGGGGATACCATTCCACGACAGCATGTATGAAACACTGGACATGCCCTCCCCGTTTATCTCGTCCTAAAAATATGCACAATCGTTGACAAATCTGGATTACATGGTGGCAAATCGAGAACTGATACCGTACGGCCTCGCCTTATCGACGGGAGTATGTACTAGAATTGACTTATTTATTTTTATTTCTACATAACATTATATGTTATCAAGTGAGTGAGATACGTGTAATGTAGTCGACGTTGTAATCGAGGTAAGAACACAAACGTTAAAATATCTAATGAGTTTCTGATGAAATATAATCTTAGTTTCAGGTAGGATGCTGTGTATTTGTAAAGTTATTTTGAGCTTATCATCAAAGTAATATAACCTTCCAAAATAAACTTTTAATATTTCCTTCATTTTTAAGAAGTAATATAAAAACTATTCAAGACATATGGGATGAAAACTCAAAACAATTCATTGATTGTGATTTATTATATTCTAAGCTGATAGACAGGAGAAACTGTATCTCAGAATACTCTAAAATTAAGAAATGTATTCCAAAAGACTACTTAAAGTTCTTAAAAAATGAAAATAATGAGATAGATAACACAACTAAAAGTAGAAATAAAATGAAATTGTTAAATAATTTAAAACTTACAGATATTAGAGGCAAAATTATTAATAAATACAAAAGACGTGAAGATTAAAATTATACAAACAATATTGAATAAAAAATCAATACCAAAATGTCAAGATAAATGGAATAATGTTTATAATGAAGAATTTCACTGGCCAAAAATTCGGTATAATCTTAAAAGACTGGACATCAGTAATAAAATTAAAGAATTCCAATGGAAATGCACCCATAACATTATTTACACCGAAAGTAGACTTAGAAAAATGAACCTATCCAATGGAAGATGTCACCTTTGTAAAGAATCGAACATTCAAGAAGATCTCCAACATTTGTTTTTTAAATGCATTATATCTAACCGATTCATATCAAACATCACAATTTTAATAAACACTTTAAATGTGGGAACTGTTAACTTAAATGAGAAAAATATGATGTTTGGGTTCAATAGGGGGGGGGGGGGGGGGGGGGGGGGGGGGTAAACATGAACTTCTATTAAATACATTAATTTTTATATCTAAGTGGTCTATTTGGAAGGCAAGAAACAAAGTTAAATATGACAAAATTCATATCAATCAGAATGTACTTTGTAATATATGGAAACAGACTTTAAAATCTGAACTAAAAATTTTGCTAACGGCCAATTGTAATGATACAATAGATAAAGCCAAAATCTTGACAATTCTATCAGTGATTAGTAAGTAGTTATAATATATATGAGTACAATGCATGTATGTAAATGTTATAAAAAAATTATGTTGAAGCTATCATAAAATGCCGATATAGATTGACTTACATGTTGATTTTATTATTGATAAATTTAGTTGTATTTTTGAAATGGGATCATGTGGACTCTAATTAATCTCTTATTAACCCTGGATAAGAGATCTATTGTAAAACAGGGAACCTTAGATTATTTTTGCTTACCTGGGCATCTAAGGTGTTTTGTTAACAGGCGAGTCGAACAATAAAGTATTATGTTATTAAAAAAAAAAAAAAAAAAAGGGTTTCAAACACCTTCTTTTTTTTACATAGATCATAAAATTATACTATTCGCCGTAATTGTGGAAACTTATTTTTATAGAATAAAATGAAAAACAAAAAATACCACACTGTTGGAACATTTCCAAAATCGTGGAAAGAGGGAAAATCGATACCATGATTGCTCACTTTCCTGGCTTGGTACAGACACTTCAATAAAACGTTTCGGGCTTAAACTAGTTTTATGGGCCACAACATCCCTCATGTAGTTATTCAATATTCATTCGTGAGTTAATTAAACGAAAATGAAATATGGAGAATATTCGTGCAAAATACGACGGAAATTTGATTTAAATGGGAAGTTATCTGTATCTGTTTTCACAAGAAATAAAATGAAATTGACAAGTAAAATAAATCATTTTCTTGACATAAATTTGTATTTAGATGGTTATTTTCAATGAAAATGGCGAACACCTTAATTTCAAAAAATATTTATTTAGAAAATAATCAGAATATACAGTACATCAAACATAGTAAATACAGACAGGATTCAGAAACACCTTACTAATTCAATTCTATTTCGTCCTGTATTTGCTATCTATTTTTTTTTATTATTATCACTGAGTCGATACCTCTGTTTGTGGACAGTAGCATCCCCCCCCCCTCCCAGTCGTCAGTTTTTCGGCACTCCCATGGTTTATTAGATATATTTTCTATAGACATTTAAAGTTCTCAAATAATATAACTTATTGATGTGTTCTCCTCCCTCTGCCATTACCTGATTTTGGCTATCCTCTTTAGGTTCTTTGGTTTCTTGCTCCCAAATTCTTCTTTATATTATTTAGCTTTCCATTCTTTCGTCTAAGAGCGTACCGGATGAAGTGTATTCTAAAAACGCGTCATGCGCACTAAATGTAATATCTGTTTTATTGTTACATTTATATGTTTATCAGTTCATACTGAGACTTGAAAAATAAGAAAATTTTGACGATACGAAAGGGGTAAATCAGAAGCGGTAAATCAGAGGAAAAGACAGCTAATGCAATTGTCATTATATAACACAACACAGAAAACTGAACACAGAATAATACGAACCCCTAAAAAACCGGATATGAACTCAGGTGCTCCGACATGGTACACCGTTTTTACTATACTAGTGACACCCGTCGTGCTACTGTTTAAATGACATAAACATCATGAGATATGGAAATCGTGTTTGACACCAGTATACAATGTACGTACATAAGTACAAATGATCTAAATAAAACATGCAGGCAGGACTAAGGAAGGATAGATCATCAGTTTTACGCGGAAATCGTAACTGACTTCACAACACGGATGTACAAAAAATGTAATAGACTAATATTCCATATCATAGGCAAATTGGACATTTCCCCTTTGATGTTAGGTCAGTTCGTAACTTTCATGATCTGATATCGACAAGTATCGGTCAGTGTGAGGTCAAGCACATTTTGACGTCACCGATAAAATCAATAACGCCAGTTTTGAAAATCTCGGCCTACATTATCACCATTATCCTGTCGGAATTGCTGCAAACTGGCGATCATGTTTTTCTCGACCTTCAAAACTGTCGTATTTCTATATTTGTTTCTCAAAAATCGTGAGACATCTACTGGTGACTTCAATTTATTTTACATTTACAAAGTGTAAATATGGTAGAACGTTTATATTTGGAACGGATTTTGGAGCATCCAATGTTGGACCAAAAGTAGGAATAATAGGGAACATGTAAAGTCACAGATATGTAATTATATATATATTTTTTTCATGAAAAAGGTGGCGTGTGCTTATCTGGTGATGACTTTACGGAAATATTTTATCTGCAAAATATGTGATAAATTGGTGTATTTAGGAGCTCATTAAATGGAAATGTGATTACCTCTTAATAAATGTCTGGAATCATTTATGTTACATTGGCATAGATAAAAACTCGATTTTGAGAATACCTGGTGAAGGTTACTTCAGAAACGCGTCGTGTGCACTAAATTAGATACATTTATGTGTCAATACGTACAAATATATTTAATCACATCTTGATGTGGTGTGGTTGGGTATCTTGATATATGGAATGGTTATTTGATTAAAATAATACAAGTCAGTAACTATTTTTCATTAAATTGTTTAACAGTGTAAACAGTGTTTATAACAGTTTACCATTGAACGACATAAAGTTGCAATTAGCTGCTACTTTTAGGAGCATAGTGGATTAGACGTCGAAAATATCAAGCCCTTTCTTTCATGGTAGTCTTTGGTACTGATTTAATATATGATATACTAATATACTAATATGTAGCTTGTACTGTTGTGTCCGATGATGTTGGTTAATGACAGTATACTGTATGACTAGTAAGGTACATATTTAACGCGGTTCCCCACATGTATGGCTAATGAGGATGTAGTTATACCGTTGTGCACCACAGATATGCATCCATGATATAAAGATCTATGCATTACTAAGTTTTACTCTTAGTGTGATTCCCTCACGTGTGTGTTTATGAGAGTATGATAAATGATTTAGGAAGATATGCATATACTTTAGTGATTAATTAGTCATTTCCTCATGCATGACTTATCACCAGGTCTGTAGCAAGAGTAAAACGACGGGTACTACATGTGAGGCTGGAACTGCCTACACTTCAGCAACACCTGAGTTTAAGCTAAGTTTGTAGTGGGGTTCGCGTTGCTCGATCTTTAGTTTTATGTGTAGTGTTTAGTATATCATTGTTTATCTTTATGTCTTTATTTTTATTTTGGCCATCATAGTGTTGGTCCTTCAATTTACGGCTTCTGATTGCCCCTTTTGTATCTTCAAGCTTTTCTTCGGTTCTGAAAGGAGATTGTATGATCTAGTTTTTCGTAAAATGTAGTTTAACCGTGGTGTATCACAAGTAAGACAAATGGCAGCATGATCTATGATTTATTTTAGGTGTCGTTTAGAGTGGTGTCCAGTCATAGTACTCATAGGCTCATAGTACATGCAATATTTTGAATATTTAAAAAAACATAAATAGCACATATCTACAAAATAAACAAGCCCAACTATGCGGACTACTCCCCTGACAAAGTCAAAATTTTGATTACAGTCACGACGAAAGAATGTGGCCGTGTTAAGTCGCTTAATTGGATCAAAGCACTTCCTTCTTCAACAACCAAGCTGAAATAAACACCAATAAACCAGTTTATATTCGATTATTCTTTATAATAAAATAAAATTACACACACACACTTTCACGGTACGGTCAATGACTTTGTGTATTGTAGCTTTACTATATTGTCCCACATGGATGACTCGTTTATTTAGTTTGTCGTTGTCTACATGACTACCACTGAAAACTAAATAGTCTTTTCTGAAGGCTTTAACGTGTTTGATGACATTGGCAAATCCCCGTTCAATTGCATATGTCGGTATTTTCGATTTTAGCCTTAATGTTCTATGCGCCATTGAACTCATATTCTATACTTTTTTTTCTATTAAAATATTCTCTTTTCATGACAACTGTTAAATTATGTTCATTTTATACAGATTGCAGACGCTGTTTATCTATCCAGACAGGCCTTGACATTATTGCAGACGTATGATCACCATTTTATCTGAAAGTAAGATGTACAAGGTGATATCTCCAGGGGTATATTATATAAATCTCGTTGCTTTACTATTAATATTAAATCAAACCTTTTATGAAACGAAATAGTATTAACTCATTAACGAACATACAACTTACTACTGAAACGAGTTCATTTAATAAACATTTTATATAATTGTCTAATGATGTGGAAATAGTTATCAAAATTCAAAGTATATCTATTACTCTCTCGTTGGATGGGTTGCATGAGTGAATGCATCATTTGTATTTTTGTGTAATGTTTTTCGTATGTTTTCTTGTTATTTATTTGTCATTTAAACACTGTCTTTGAGATACACAAACATATTTTTTTCCATTTAGGGACCAACAGACCTAACCCATTCATATTATTTATTAGGAAATGGCGTGGATTTTGCCTAGTTCATATAATTTCGATTGCCACTACGACACAGCAGAAAGTGATGTTAAACACATATAGTTCAAAATCCATCGGAAAGACCACAACTGACTAGAAGACATCTGCAGCCATGTAAAAACTACGAGAGAACATCATGAAAATGTTGACCATGTTAATTAACCACATACTTGTCTGTTTAGAGGACAAATTGTCCTAATACCTGCTTCTATCTATTCAGCAGAATAGTGATTTCGAGTTTTAGCCAACAATATCCCTGTGATTTGTATTGTTGTTTGTTTGATTGATGGTGCTTAACGCCACTTTCAACAATATTTCACTATATCGTCGCGGTCAGTTTTATTGGTGGAGGAAACCGGAGGACCCGGAGAAAATAACCGACCTGTCGCAAGTCACTACCAAACCTTATCATATACATTTAATGTTGCACACCTCGCTCTGATCGAGATTCGAAACTCAGTTGTGATAGGCACTGATTGCATAGGTAGTTGTAAATCCAACTACTATAAAATCACGACCACGACTGCCCCATGTGATTTGTAATATGTATCTGAAAACTAATAACTGGTGCACTACTCTTGGGACTATGCTTATGAGGATGAACTTCTTCTGCAATGTAATATATTGTCATTACCATATTACTTTCTTTCAATGTCTCAACTTCCTACAGGTATTTTACTGGTGTTATAAACCAGCCAAGTTATATCAGCCAAGTCCAGGTTTTTAAAGTGAGACATACAGTGCTGTTGATGAAAGGATTTCACCAAATACGTGGTTTGTGAGGAAGCAGCTAAGTACTTTTTGCAACATTTATAAATTACATATTTTTTTAATATATATTATTGTCATTTATGTTGTTTATTATCCATGTGTTGTACCTGGATTGTCCTTTTTATCCCTTGAATTCGGGACTTTTATCAAATTGAAAAGCATAGCATATTAAGTATGCATTTCAACAATAAAGAGATATAAAAAATAATATTGTGTCCTTACACTTATTTCATATATCCCATAAAACATTGTAAACTAGCGCACTCAAAAATACTTACTTTGAGAGGGAATTTGTTATTCAGATATTAATTCTATACTTTTATGGAATATCTGTGTCACAAATGACCACGGATATGTTCACTTGTCGTAAGCACCTCCCGGTTCTTTCCTCATTCATGACTTATCACCGGGTTTGTAACTATACTAACACAACGGGTGCCATTGGTGGAACAAGAACTGCTTACCCTTCCGGAGCACCTGAGTTCACCCCCGGTTTTTAATGGGGTTCGTGTTACTCGATCTTTAGCTTTATGTGTATTTTTATAGATTATTTTGTCCTTTTGTACTTTTTCTTTTGGTCCCTGTGTTGTCTGTTCTTCTTAGATTTACGGATTCTGATTACCCATTTGGTATCTTCAAACTCTTCTTAAGTCTATAGCGAATACTCCTATATATCAAGCCTACATATAAACAATCGGATGTCTGTACAATTCGGTTAATTGACGATGCATTATTCAGTAGTTTGATAAATGATCACGTGGATGTCCAGGGTGAAATATGCTTTCTTTGGACAATTCCTTTGAGATGTAATCAACAACTGAACAAACCAGAAAGAAGATACAAAGATAAATTACCTTTTGCTAAAATCCATATATTTCTGTTGACTATATATAATGCTGGAATAAGTTATGCTTACTGTCAAACTCAGGGTCAAATCGTGTATCCTCGGGATGGATTTGAATATTAAGACATGTAGAACAATAGCTGAAACGAAACCAATATATAAAATCATATGTATCACCTGGCTTGTTCATTGATACCAATGGTCAGGGTACTAAAGACCCCCATGATATCAATCGCAGACATGATAAAATGTAAACGTGCTTAATAAAAACATAGATATCTAATTAAATGCGCATGGCGTGTCTCTAGAATAATCCTCATCATGTAAAGCCATAGTCAAAATACTGGAAAACCAAACCCCATTAGTCTTTGGGAGCAAGAAAAGGAAGAGCATAAACAGGATAGCCAAACCCTATGTCTGAGGGAGACTAATAATAATTTTAATAAATTACATTATTAACGAATTGTAACCTGGATGTTTACCCAATAGAACTAGCTCGTTATGCTATGAAAATAATATATTTTAATTAGTTTTTGCACAGTTCAACTTCTTTATTCTATTTACTAAATGTTAGGGAAAACAAAAGCATCATATGATCTAGATTTCCAACGTCACATGTCTGACTAAAATCTATGGGCTTAACATATTTCCCTCGTCCTAGGGTATGGTATCATCTGCGCTGCTATAGATGTGAATAGATTCACGAAAATTTGTCATTATTCATATAATTTATTTCCATATTGATATAATTAGATAATAGTACGATTCAGATACCATCAATGATATCTATGCATGTTTTTTTTTTTTTAAATAGTGCAACACATATTAAGTTACCACTTTCACCTCGCGTTATATAACGAAAATAAAATGCCTGACCCTCAAAATGGGCTCGGGGCAATTGAATCAAATGTACATCTATTTTTGTCAGACAATCAAATGAAAACCATACCCTGGTTCATATCCATGCAATGAAATTACAAAAGGTTAGCACATAACCAATCGTTATAATTGAATTCTGTTGAATGTAAACATAGTAGAGTTTGTCTTGACGTATATCATGATAAATATCTAATCAATCAGAGCCTCTTTATTATATCTGTGTTTACTGATAGAGTTCACTGAAACATTATACAAATGAATAGACAAAGGTCACAGGCAATTACAAATACTAACGTCACTATAATTACGTTATAAAGTCGTAATAAAAATGCCTCGTTTGTTTTCAAATACAATTACCTGACACGTGTGAACAGACGGTAAACGTTACCTTTCCATGCCTATGTCTATCAAGGTCTTCCTGCATTTACCATTTATAATATTACATGTGTGTCGACTGACCAACCGAATTTCTAAGTCTTAGAACATTCTAACCGGTTTAACCTGACATTTGTGTGCATGTATCAAGCCAGGACCTGGAATTCCAACGTCATATGTCTTGATTTTTTGCGTGTATTCATTGAGTTAAGGTGAGAAGTGGTTGTTCGTTTTTTGATATTAGGAGAATTGTTGACCATCACTTTTAAGCATTTGTATCACAAGTAATGTTGTTTTTGCTATGATAAGTAAGGCCCATCTTGGATCAATAATTTGCAATCTTCAACCTAACTGTTTATGGTATGGTATTGTCAAGATGTTTAATATAATTGTTACCGAGATTAGCACAGTCGTGTTCGCTTCCGGAACGGAGACGTAAATGCTCAAAATTACATTGTCTAACGCAAGCACTGACAAGTACCAAGACAACTCATCAGCATATATATAGCTATTTCAAAATATTTTGGAATATATGAGCATGTTTAATAAATGTAACAAAATCGTTTTACTCGTTTTTTTCCCCATTGTGACTATTTTGATCCACTGAAAGCAAACAATCTTCACAATAGACATCGTATTTGCAAATGTCACTACGACAAAAAGCTCACATTGTCTAATGCATGTACTGAATAAACAAAAAAAAGGGATAAATATTTATGACACCAACGTTACATGTACAAGCATTTCTTGGTGCGATTGGTTTTTGTATCCTTCGTATGCCGTTTTACAAACAGTTATCTTAATACCTAAACCAGCTTGAGGTGACTTACGAAATACAACTTACTATTTGCTATATGTTGAAGCCTGTTTTGAATATGTATTGTATTTTTTAATTTGGAATGTTAATTTTATTAATTCTGACGCTGTCTTCAGGTGTGGATGCCATTGACCCTGATGTCACCCTCGTTTTAGTGAGTTTCGCGTTGTTCAATCTTTACTATGTTGTACTTTGTTTGCAGATCATTGTTTGTCCTTTTCCTTGACATCCCATTGTATTTCCTTTTTCGATTTACGGCTTCAGACTGTCCCTTTAGTTTCTCCATATTGGTATAGAACATGTATTGCAGACAATACCACGTGGGAGTGCCTTGGAAAAACCAATAAAAAACAAATGCATATATCTACATATGTAGCATAGTGGACACAATTGAACGAATTTTAACCACAGAGTACTATAAGGTTGCCAGATGTTAGATATGTCTTTTCCTTGATTTACGACTTTTGATTACCCCTTTCGTATCTTTAAAATCTTGCTTGCATGAAATTCTTTTCTCGATGCTATCAAGATATTTTTAGTAAAACATGATCATTGATAATTAAATATAAACAACGACTATTGAATTCAGTTGTATTTAATTTGATGTTAGCAAATTGAATTTAAATGTATTTCAATATAATACAGGAGTGGTAAAGATATAACTTTATTTTATGATTTTGTAGTGGTCGTATCTCCAGAAATATGTATTTTAAAGTGGTTCTTAGGACACTTTATTTATGAATACAATTGGTTTATCAAATAATTGAGTTTATGCCTAATTGTATGTACATGTCTTTTACTAATACTGCTATTTTTCAATATTACATCAAGGAAACAGAAGCACACAAAATAAGATAAGAAATTTAAACGTAATTTTCGTATTTATAATTCTCAATTATTGATAAATTCATTCTTTTAAGAAAAGCGGTAAACCGGAGAATAGACTATGCAATGGGGAAAAAGAAAATACGAACATAAAACTAAGGATTGAACGACGAGAACCCAACTAAAAACAGAGAGTGAACACAGTTGATCCGTCATGGTAAGTAATTGCTGCTCCACTAGTGACACCCGTCGTGTCATTAAGACATAGATATCGGCGTGTTTCTGGAACAGCCTTCATCAGTAAAGCTCAGAGTAAAAAAGAATAGGAAAAGCAAATAAATATAGATCTAATAAACCATCATATTACAAATCCGATCGTAAGTCATGAACGGGGAAAGAAGGGTGATATTGTGATTATGACAAACGGAACATATTGTGGTCATATGTAACATATGACATTCCGTCACGGTTAATCAAGACATGATGGCGATCGTGAATCTTTCAAAGTGATGACTTCAACTTGATCATTATGGCATGTGCTTCTGTAAGTTCCTAGTTAGTATCAACCTTCTATCAAAGAAATTCTAATAAGAACCAAAAACTGTGGAATATTTATATAAAACACATACGGTGGCGCTACTGTAAAGCTGCTACGTACAAATAAATGGAAAGTTTACCATGGGGAAAATGAAATAATCTCTGTTGTAAAGTTTCGGTCATTAATCAATTTCTACGGGTATGACAAAACATTAATCAGATCTAGCTGTATCTAGTGGAATCCTTTGTCTCAAATCCAGTGGGAGAGACGTGATCAGCATAGTCACCATCACCATACTATCAATCTTTCAGTAAAAGGGCAACATCTATATAGCGAGACGTTACTTCCAAACTGACATGATTTATTAGATATATTTTTATCGAAATTTGCAGTTCCCAAATCAAGTAATTATTATTGAAACTAAAATTCTGTCTCTGGCATAGGTGACCTTAGCCGACTGTGGCTATCCTGGACAGGCCATTTGGTTCCGAAAGACTATCTGGCTTTCAACTATTTTGGCTTTGGGTGTACACGACGAAGGTTATTTCAGAAACGTGTAATGCGCACAAAAATTGATATCTATGTTTTTATTAGATTAGTGAAACAGACCAGTTATCGAGCCTTTATACATTTGGCTTTTATGTTTTCTTATTCTACCTCCAAAACATGTGACAATGATGGTTGATATATTTGTTTGTTTTTGTATTTGGACCATATTAGTCCACCATGATTGTAATTCAAATACATACACGTGTTTACGATAGACCTATTTGCCCTCGTACGTTATATGACTTTGATGACTATATAAAAACAAAGTAAAATGTCATATGTTAGAGTTATGATTACAAATACGTAACGTTCCATTAGTCTGTCATATAGAATTATGTTGAGTAAAATTGAATAAAAAGTCACTACGTACGGAGAACAGTACAAGGGTTATGTGGATGTAGTGAAACCATGTGGAAGTCGTAAAATATCAATTTCCGCAATATATAATCAGTTTTAAACACGTGAGTGTTCTTTTTTTTTCAAAAATCCCGAAGAATATATTTGTATTTATTTATCTGATCTATATAAACGTTAGAGAAAACCGAACGGGCAATCAAAAATGAACAGTCCAAAGACACTATATTCGTCATCTATGTTTTGTTTGTTTTCCCATTACAGAGATAAATCACTATACAAATGTATTTTTCAGAAAAAAAATTGTTCAAGATGAGTTTGAAGAAAACAAAAGAGGTAACCATCCAGAAGCCTAAATCGAAGAAGGACAGATAATATAATGGCCAAAAGACAAATAGCAAAAATATTGAGCAACACGAAGCCCATTTTCCGACACCGCCATTACCAATGGTTGATATATTTTGAGGTCCATAAGTGATGCATGGTTCGTCATAATGCTAAACGAATATCTGCTAGAGTGTACCAACGTTGTGAGCTCGAATCTGTTGGCATTACATAAACCTCTTAATACAAAACAGACAAAAGACAAACGATTTTTTCCTATTTTTCAACTTTCTTTTCATGAACAATATAGCCTTCCATGGCAACAAGAACCACTTCGTAAACATAATTCAAATTTCTTACAACAAAACAGAAAAAGAGATAGCAATATATGTCATGGCTTTGGAATGAACAAAACATGTATTAAATTTCATTGGTAAAAATAAATAATCTGCCAATCACAATAAATCTCATATTTCTTTAAGAGAAATCTCCTGCGATTTGTTTGTTTATTATTTTACTGATTAAAAAGTCGGGATTTATTGTCTTTTAAATGGCACTTGTATATTAGATGACTATGTTAAGAATATTAAGAATATCAAGAATAAAAATTAAAATCATATGATACCATAACTTTGTTATCAAGACATATCATGTTTCACAAAAAACGCTATTTTAGTATGATACTAAATAATTCAGACGTTGTATTAAATTTTAGATATACATATCAATTACAAAAGCTGGGATGAACAATTAATATTAGTAGATCGTATGTTAAAAGGTTTGAAAATGTTACATTTATCATGAAAAGAAACCTTAAATATTTCCACAAATATCAACAAAACGAACAGTTATCTATCACCTCAATCCAATCAACACAAAAGAAAAAAACACAACATATGGCGTTGCAAATCCAGGTCCTTGCTTCTGTATTTACATTAGAAATCGAATTAATAAGGGGATTTGGATGTAGTTGATCTTGTTATTTCTATGATGCAGTTGTGTTGAATAAACTGAAAAGTCAAATTAATGAATTCACATTGTAATTAGCAAACAAATTCATATAAAATTGAAAATTGCTCAGTGTCGTGCTTGCGTTTGTCTAGTTATGCATACCTCTAATGATTTCGTATATTATTAAACATTTCGAAGCGTTAGTATTTTGGATTCTTACATGTATAGAGATCGTGTAACCTATCACATGCAAATTAATTAGGAATGTTTGGGTTTTTGTTTTTTTAATATTAGATCAGATTAAGTTATGGAAGTTTTACGCCATCTTCAATGGTATTGAGCTATATTCTGGCAGTCAGTTATATTAATGGGAGAAACCACTTGACCTGTCGCAAATAATTCGCGTAGAGAAGGACTGTCGTTATCGTATGGTAGTTATATCTACAACTACCTATGCAATCAGTTCCTTTCAACAATAAAGTTGTGAGTTCGAATCCCACTCATGGCGAGGTGTACTCGATACAGCATTTTTTGTCAGTGACTTGCGGCAGGTTAGTGGGTTTATCCAGTTTCCTTCACCAATAAAACTGATCGCCAAGATATGGCTGAAATATTGCTGAAAATGGCGTTAAGCACCTAATCCTAACTCTATCGCGCAGAGTTGTAATAAGTACACCTCGTCATGGACGGAAATCCCAACTTTAGTGACAATTGGCCTAATTTGTGTATTTGTAAATACTGGTATTAAAGGAAAATCACCGACATACCGCAAGTAATTTGACATTTATCTAGGAACTGTAATTTCAAAGAAGTATATATATAATATGCCATGTCAGTGCTGAAGTACCGACTGCTGGGCGGATGCAACCCTCGGTGACTAATAGTCAAACAGCAAGGGTATCGACTCAGCGATAGTAATGTATATTTTATAATTGACTATTTATAGCACGTTAACTTATGCATGGAAATATAAATAGCAATACATCCACTTTTTAAGTGGTTGACACAAGTAATCGTACAATGCCCTTTAAAACCTTGTTGTTTCACATCAATTAAAAACATAACCAACGTACTCGAAACGTGAGTTGCAATACGCATCATTCAAGAGAAAACTTACATAATGCCAGAGAACGACAGACAACATTAAACTATTTTTATATATAATTAGGATAGATAGTAATAAAACGTAGCTCTCTAATTTATTATCAGGAATTCTGACATGTTTTCTTGTTATATTGTCAGCATCAATACACTGACTCTGATGCTTCAAATCATCCGTCAGCGTGACGTCAAATACATTATGACGTTACCGATAAAACGATAACGTCTGTTTTGAAGGTCTGGACATACACTATCCCTATAAAAAGAAATGTTATGTTTGTTTGTCGTAGTCATAATTCGGCCCTTTCCTCATTCATGCTTGTTTAAAGAGTAACACGACGGGTGGCACATGTGGACCAGGAGCTGCTTACACTTCCAGATTTCATCCTGTTTTAGTGGGGTTCTCATTGCTCGATCATTTGTTCTCTTTCTAGTATTTTGAGGATCGTTGTTTGTCCTTTTGTTCTGTTTTTCCTTTTGGCCATTGTATTTTCTGGTATCTTCGACTTTTTACAAACATTGATGGTCATCAATTCCATCAATATCAGACTCGTGATAATGACCCTCTCGACCTTCAAAAATATTCTTACTCTATTTATAATACTTTTTTTTCTTCAGTTATATACTTCATGTATGGTACGACGGTAACGTGTGTATTTCAAACACCGTAAGGTAAAAAAAAGAAAAAAAAGTACATGTACCAATATTAACATACTAAATATATTCATAAATAATTTTCTGATTTTTTAGTAAAATGTGTGGTATGTTGTTGGTAAATGATGTTATCACTTCAATAGGGGTCCTCGTGGTCGTGATCGTACGGTAGTTTGATTTACAACTACCTGTGCAATCAGTGCCTTCCACCAATAAAGTGAGTTCGAATCCTACTCAGGCGATGTGTAGTCGATAAATGTTGTCAGTGTCTTGCAGCAGGTCGATGGTCTTCTCCGAATTTCTCCACCATTAAAACTGACCGCCACGATATCGCTGAAATATTGTTGAAAGTGGCGTTAACCACCGTAAACATAAACCAACCATCAATATAATAATGCATGCTTATTTGTCTTTATTTTGTATGGGCGATGAATAGTATATAGTCATGTAATCGATCAATTGAAACATGTATAAATGTATGTGCTTTAAGAACTTGATTAAAACATAGCAAAGTATCTGAAGCAATTCATTGGATATCTTATTTTATGTTGAGGATACATAAAACTATCTTTTGTTGCTAACGTTCTTATAAAATTGGTATATTGAATCTATTGAGAAAACGATTGATCTTATGGAAAGTGTCATTGTCCAAAGCCAGCTACAGGAGAATAGACTGTAATTTGATTTCAAGTGATGTAATTTTCAATGATGAGCTCTTAACATGAGAGTCACTAGGAATTCTAGTTAATGATAAAAAAAAGATATTTCGATTCCCTTGAAAGATATGTTTTACTACTGACACGCGTTGTGAGCATATTAAGAAACAAAACGATCAGATCGTTCGGAAGACAGTGGCTTAGCAGATTGATTCGAGGCAGGAATGTGTGCTATTTTGTGTGATAATTTTACTTTAGCTGTTATCTTTGTCTACGAATAAATGGATTTTAAACAGCAAATATTTATATACTAGTCGGTAAGTTATTTTATTTGTTCATGCAATATAAGAAAGTGATTAGTTTTATGTAGACGATTTTTAAACTCTTATAACTCTTTCTTTCAAAACTTTGAATGTCCAAAGTCATTATTGTCTGAAAGAAAAGTTTGAAGATACCAAAGGGGTAATCAGAAGCCGTAAATCTTGACTTAGCATTTTAACTTTTGCAAATGGAGAAATTGTCCATAATGTATATTGCTTTGCCCATACTTGTTAATACATACATAAATATGAACTTTGATCAATGAAAAAAGTCATGGTAGTATATTGTACAAATGTACGTCATCAATCTAATATAAAAAGGACAGCGTTGAGGAGCATACGACACGAACAGCTGACAGTAATACCGGGATTTTTTATGCATGTAACTCATTGGGGAGGCTGAGAGGTCAATCAAAATTCATTTAAATTCGGGTCCAGGATTTGAAATCAGTTTAGACGCGGAAATCAATTAAGGGAAAACATCATGTTTATTAACTAAGGACTGTGTAGAATATACTTTGTATACAATGTAATTGAAAACATTTAAATCGGGACATTATATAGATAATGTTTGAAAACGGCATGCATTGTAGAATCTTATAATTTGATCATAGACAATAGTTAATTGATTGATTGATTGACTGGTGCTTAGCCCCAACTTTGGTAGTATTTCAGCTATATCGTAGCGTAGTAGTGCATATAATGGTAATGCATTGCATTAACATATATTACAACTGTATATCAACAGGAAACAACAAATTGTTCCATTTTTATTCCTTGTGGCAAGACATTATATTCACTGTTGTAAATGAACCGACACAAAACCAGTCCTTAACATTTTCAAAATTAAAGTTAAACAAAAAGAGAAAATCGAAAAGATTAATGCGCTTGTTGAAAATAAAATGTACAAATATGATAATAAATGGTGTTACCTACATGAACTTAATTTATAGTGGTCTACTTTTGTCAACATGCAAGAACATAATTTATACATAAGAAACTTATATTAGAAACTCATGTATATATAATCATATATAGGAGTAAATCAAAATCTGATGACATATATCTTTAAATAAACTATGTATTTGGTTTATTGTATGGAGATAAGGGGACACAGAATTTCATATGTTTGTATTGAAAATGTATGTACAAATAATGTCTTTGTCTGTGCTGTTGTGTATAATGTCTGTGTTTGTTATGTATATATTTTTAAAATGTCTAAAAAAAAAAAAAAAAAAAAAAAAAAAAAAAACCTGAAACAACACTGAGATTGTATTATACGCTTTTGATCCGTTCATCAGCACAATGATACAATACGTTTTTATCAGCAGTTATTCGTTCTCTATGAATGAGTGTAGGAAGGTCCCGAGTGTGCACTTGAGTCGTACGCGTTAGTTTCTACATGATTAATGATGCATCTAGTAGTTTTATCTCTTAAATAGGAGCACCAACAAGATTAGCACACTACAGGCAATGTAATCATACGAAATATCGTCGTCAATATTCCCACGTCATGGAACGTAATAATGGAAACAGACATTAAATGGCAACAGGGTAATTTGTAAGAACATTTGACAGTTAATAAGTTTGAGACGAAAAATGAAATATTCTATTCCTCACAAATCATCATCATTATGGTATAAATCTATAGAGAAGACATCAGAACGACGGAGAAAACGCTTAACAAGTTCACATTACAAACAATATCCGACAGTATATCAACAAGAATGACTATGACCTATATATCAGGATATGAAAGAGAGAAAAAATAATTGTAGACCTCGGAGGCAAATTCAAATCAAGGAACAATGCTGTTAATGTTGCATAGGCAATTCCTTCACAAAATTCCATACATCGAAAACTTTGGTAATCTGCTGAAACGTATGAACATTCAACCCAACAATGTTAAGAGTTAGATTTTTACATCAAACTGCAAGTTCTTCCCTCTGAGGGATTCGAACCCAAAACTGCAACAATGATTCGCTTAGCATAAAGATAAACCAGTGAGTCCCTTGATCAAATCCACTATATTTTATAATGTTTGGTCTCATAGGGAATTCGAACCTTTACCGTAGGTACACTGCAACACATATTCACTTAGCATAGTGACGAACCATTTAGTAACTTGGTCAAATTTTATATAATGCTGCAATTTTCCTGCTTGTTTTCTGTTCAGAATATTAGTCTTTAATAGATATCGATGTGGTGCTCTTAACGTTTGGTGATCATTGCAGACACATTATCTTATAATAAAAATTACTTTTGCTAGAATTGGATTAACCGGTGGTGACATACAATTATCTTTTATACATACAAATTACTTCGATTGTAATACAGAGTGATAAGTTTCTTGAATTTAACAAGATAATATGTGTCCACGAAAACGGGGTTTTTTCCCCTCATTATTGGCATGCACATTCATTTTATGGTATGGGCATTGTTAATTGTTGAAGACTCTACTGTGACTGTGAACTGCAAAACAGCAATAAAAATGCTGCTCCTTTACTTGAATGTATGTCTAAGTGCAATGTTGAATAATCTCTCATGTCTATTTACATCTATATTTTTTCTTACTTCTTTAGTAGCCTTTGTCTTGTTCCTGTATTCAATTATCCGAAAAATTCCTGGTAATATATAAATGTTTGGATTGTATTAGAAAAACTATTAAAAACACCTAAGGGGGGTTATTTATCTTTTGTTAAACCATTTTATGTATCATTTTTATATTGATGGAGTCTATAAATCAATTGATAGAGTTATTAAAATGATATTCTGGAATTTATCATTCGACATTTACTATGCACGAAACTACCAGCTATCTTTCGTAATTATTCCGACATGAGAAGCTCCCATTTATCACTTTAAGTTAGTTTTGCAAAATTTATTGCCACGTCAGTATTTCAAAAATAGAGAAAAAAAAATGAAAAAATAAATATATATATATATATATATGTAGGAAGTGGATGTAGTCGAGTGGTCTAGGGCGCTGGACGTAAGGCTAAGCGAATGGTGCTGCAGTGTAACAATGGTGTGGGTTCAAATCCCGTCGAGAGAAGAACAAAAATTTGACAGCTCTAAAATCTAATTCTAACACTGTTTGGTTTAATTTTCAGACGTATATATATATATATATATATTTCCCAAGAATAGAAGATCCCATTGATCACTTTCAGTTAGTCTTGTAATATATATATAGTTAGATGGTGTTGAACAAATACTTTGTATTAAAACAGTCAAATCTGCCCAATCGGTCACATTTATTAAGCAGTCACCTGTATTAAAATTTCACATTTTTCTTGTCCTGACATAGAGCTTTTTATATTAATTTACCCTCTTTTAAGAGGTCACCTGTATTATAAGGCCACTTTTTCATTCTTTCGAATGTAACCTCGTAATACAGGTTAGTCTAGATCTATAGCCATAGTGATAGGTCTGAGTATTTCTAAAATAAGAAAAAGGTGTATATATTTACCAAATAGATTGGAGTATGGATATATGAAATGAAACCTCCTTGACATTGTATTATCAAGAATGCTTCTATCTCTGCGATTTTAATAAAGAAAATAATTATTGATTCTTATGATTTAAATTGAACAGGTTTGAAGACGTATTACATGTCAAATACGATGAAAGTTAGTGCAGAAAACATAATAATGTTTTCTTTTATCAAATTATACATTTATATAATATGTGACGGTAGCGACAAACTCAAGCAAATATATATTAGTTTTGTCCCAAGAACCAGACAAGTCACTGACAAACTTCATCACATATTGTTGTATCGAGTACACCTTGTCATGAGCAGAATTCGAACTCACAGCTTTGGTGGTGATAGACATTGATTGCATAGGTAGTTGACCATACGATCATGACCACGACGGTCCCGTAAATCGTAGAAGGATAGACAATACAATACCCAAAACACTACACTGAAATCTAAAGATTGGGCAATATGAACCTCACAATAAACTGAGGATGAACTCAGGCGCTCCGGAATACGAAATATCTAAATGATCAGAAATTAACAAGATTAATCATCCTTCTTGATACGACAGTGTACGTGTTATCATGAAACGAATGGTACACGTGTCCTCTAGTACAATATACAACTCATGTCAGCTTAGAGAACCCAATTCGCATACCTGCTCATGGACTGTGTTTTTATTTTCTCCCGTTAGCATTCCACCAACCTCACTCCTCTACATAGACGGTTCGTGCAGACATTTTTTCGTGCAAGAGTTTTCTTGATCTCAAGAGAGACAAATGTGATTGTTTCCCTTTTTTAATGAATGTATTACCTTTACTTGTTTTGTAGAATGTGATCTCAGAAAGACAAATGATGGCCTCTTATAAACATCTCCGTGCAATATCGTCCTTGTTAACAGTGGAATATTACGTTCTATATTTAGCTCTGCTCTTCTCATTTATAAGTGGTAAGTAATATTGGAATATTAATAGTTATACCAAAAAAATGTATAATAATTAATAGGTTGTGCTTTGGAGTTTGGGGATTTCATGATCTATGGTGGTTCAATTTGTTGCATGGACAACCATACACTGTATTTACCTCCACCGATAATAGGTTGTGCTCAATACTTATATATAAATCAAAAATATAAACCCAACAGCGTCAGACCTTTTCTTAGCTGACAATGTTTTTGAATTTTTTGTGTTTCTCTTTGAAGATTTGATCCACACACCGTTAGTACACTACATTGTTTATTCGCTTAGTATTGTCACAAATCATTTAACCACACGGGCAAATTCACTATTGCGAACCCTTTTATCACTTTATACTAAGAGCACTATATCTTTTCTTGACGCAGCAATGCAATTTGCAGAGCTGTTCCTTATTTTATACCTTTTTCGTGTAAAATATTATTTTTGCATTTGCATATTAACATCCCTATCCCGCCAGACAAAATGACATCTAATACAGTTTGCTATATTTCTTTGTATGTCCTGAGTTTTATGTCTAACTGACAGGAATAAACTTTAAGTTAACCTGTCGATAACCTTTTGTTTATCGTTTAAACAATCCACACTTTATTTAACTAAGGTTAAGTAGGAAACATGTTTACAACATTTTCAATCATCGTAAAGATTCGTGTGAAAGCCACATAATCAGCTGGTATTACAAGACGAGGGCTGAGTTCTCACATCCGAGGTGTGAAATATAATTTTCATGGTTTATCAATATTCGCTCGTTCATTTACTGATAAAGTTAACGGATTTCAAAGTTTGTTTTCTTCTTTATGATACAATTTGTTGCTTGCGTATAGTTCAAGGCAATACTAATCAAATAATTGAGAGTGAATAATTTATTATTTTATTACCTCGTGTTCAAAATGCACACCTTTTCTATGGATACATTGCCCTTTGTATTTTCATTGATACTGAAGTGCGCTCTTTTACGCCTTTAGAGAATATTTGAATTATGAAAAGAAAGTATAAACAGTGATGGTCAACAATTCAACACAACGAACAATCACCTCTTACCTCAAATAATTGAACACAACAACACAACAAAAAGTCAACGACATATGACGTTGTAAATCCAGGTCCTGGCTTTGGCTTCGGATAGGCACACACATATCTTTATGGTCTAATCCATATATCTCAAATCTAAATTCGCTTGAACGAGTGACTTCAATCACAAAGTTTTTTGGTTGTATGTCATCTGATGGAATTGCAATTGAATTTTCTCTTCTAACCTACTATGATTTCGACCTTGTAATGACACTACAAATGATATGCTCATTTTATAATAACGCTTTGTGATGATCACTTAATAGGGCATTAAACGATTATAAGAAATGTTTGAAGATACCAAAGGTAATCAGAAGAGGTAACCCGAAGGACAGTAAATACCATTAGGACGCTAAAGATGTTGATTTGGTATTGACCATGAAAGATATAAAAAATCTTACGTCAATCCCTGTGCTATAGTTTTATACCTTGATTTCACACGTCAGTGTAATGGAGCATGTACATTACCAGGATACAGGTACTTTACGATGTGTACGGTGTTTGATGACGTAGTCAATTGCAAAATCTACCGGTAGAATTATTTCCGCTTTAAGCATCTCTTGTGTGTATATTGTACCTGCAAATAACGGGGGGGGGGGGGGGGGGGGGGGGAGGAGAAAAACGATTGAAGATACTAAAGTTGTATATTAAAGGATACTCAATACAATGGCCAAATGAAAAATGACAACAAATACAAACAATGGTTCGCAATACACTACACAGAAAATTAAATGTTGAGCAACACCAACCCACCAAAAACTTGAAAATGTATGAAGTAATGTGAGACTTCGATGAAAAAGATGAAAACCAAAATAAAAATACCACACCGTCAGGGCAGCTTCAAATTCTAATAAGAAAATCGTAGGTACAGAAAGCAAACTCGATATCCTTAAACATATATGGTTACTGCCAGATATAATGACCGTTTTGAGTTTGATTCAGCAAAAGACTTGTAATTTTAACAAATTGTATTCCTACAAGATTTAAGAAATAATTATCTCATGTCATGTTGTATGTTCATTTTAACATGGGAAGCATTATATTTGTCGATATTTTACACCGAGCGAAAGCTATGTTTTATAAGGATATCTGTTCCATGGTTTGTTTGTTCCATGCTGCCTGTAGAGTAAATAACACAACCAATATATACTAATTCTAGTGATCTACAAGTATTAAATCATACATCACGGAGTTATCTAACTAAATCAGATACTGAAATTTTAATGAATTAACATCACAAAGTTTGATATTGCGTAAAAGTAGCATGCTTAGTACAAATGAAATATTGATATTGGTACTTGAATATATGCAGTGTCGACATCAAAGTGTTTTCGGTGCATTTTACATGTTTGTAATATCATGTATATCTCATCTATGTGGAAGCAGTGAATATCACCACTAAAGTTGTGAGTTCGAATCCCGCTCATGGCGAGGTGTACTCGATACAACTCTATTTGATAAAGTGCGTCGGTGATTTGCGGCAGGTCGGTGGTTTTCTCTGGTTTCCCCTACTAATAAAAACTGACCAACACGATATACCTGAAATATTGTTAAATTCACGTTAAACACCATAACCCTAACCTCCCTAACCCAAATGTATCTCTTGCGTTGAATATATAAATACCTTAAAGGGAAAACTATAATAATAGTACCATATCTGAAATGGAACAGAACACATTGCAATGCAAGTAATACATAGTGCTATCAATAATTCTAGATTTGCAGAATTTCTTCCATTGATCTATCCTCCAGAGCTGGAAGTTAAAGAGACCACCGATACAACTTCGTCCGCATCATTTTTGGACTTGTACCTCGAATTTGACAACAGTGGTCAACTCAGTACTAAAATTTATGATAAACGGGATGACTTCAATTTTAAAATCATAAATTTTCCAAACATGTGCAGCAATATACCAGCTTCTCCTGCATATGGTGTTTACATCTCGCAATTGATTCGCTATGCAAGGGCCAGTAGCAATTATTCTGATTTCCTGAAACGTCATCTTCATCTGAGAAACAGGCTACTGGACCAGGGCTATAAAAAGATTCGCCTTATTCGATCTCTTAAAAAGTTTATTTTCCGATACCAAGATCTTGTCGAAATATATTCCGTCTCTGCAGAAACGATTATAAGCAATGCATTTCCATATAGTGAAAATGTATAAAGATAAAGAAGTCAAGAAAAATGTCAAGGATATTTTTTTATCAATGTGTGACGTAAAAATATTTTTGACATTTACGTCACCGAATATGGTACTGCTTTGACAACTATTTTACCTATTTTGTTCCTGTATTTAAATACTGTTATAGTGACAGCCGGAACCTTTGAACCGTAATGAGAGCGGGAGGTTTGGCGCCTTAAAATCTAATTCAACCCACCATTTCTTTAGAAATGCCTGTACCAAGTCAGGGTCATTACGGTTTTCACAGTTTTCCGGTTGCTGACTGATTTTGTCTGTTTATATAATTATGAGTTTTGACTTTCCCTTTGTAAGATTGTTCGGAGTTCGGTAATTTTGTTATTACACTTATTGAGTATAATAAACTGCTTTCTTATGAGTTAATCACCTAAGTAGACAAACTATAAAGGTATCGAGATCTCTGTACGATTTCTATGCAAAAACGATGTCCAGTTTGTTATTCTCAATGTGTGTTGTGTTTCGCTGCTATTTCGCTTAGGGGGTTAATGAATTAATCATTATCTGCACGTCCGCATCATTTCACTAAGAGGGCCTAAAATTTTACCCCCTCCACTTTTTATTGAAGTGCCTGTACCAAACCACGATTTACTGGGAGACATAAAAATACATTGAAATAAACTTGTTCTATAATATTGTGTATATCATATAGCTCCGTTTCGCTAACTGATAAATGTATGTTCAATTAATGACATTGTGTTGTAATATACAACCAACTCTCCAACCAATGACACTATTTTTTTATTCAATATATACTACAGAAACACTGCAGGTTTTATATTTTATCAGTATATATTTTATCTTTTTAGCCTTAGCTGTCAATGGATTGTCACCAAATATTCCATTTTTCCGTTCAAGACCAAATAATGTATCTTTTAATGTTGGTGAGACTGCGACATTGTTCTGTTCTGTTAGTGATCTACAGACAAGATTTGTGAGTACAAGCACTAGTTATTATGTCGTAGACGATTTCTATAACAACGTTGCGAATGATGATATACGTTTTCTTCTTCTTCTACCTTATAGTTTAAGTGTTTTTTTTACATTATTAGGTACATGATCTTATTATTTTCTAATTTTATTAGTTGTTTGTTTATCTTTTATTTTAATACTTATAATTAGATTCATAGTGATGTCATTTGATGTTTTTGTTTATGGAGTACATAATCTGATCAGATTTACAACTTCAAAATAAATTGTTCTTCAACTTCCTTTTTTTAATTATTGAAATGCCAGTACCAAACCATGCGAGTGAGTAGTCATATATATATATATACATGTCTTACGTCTATCCCTAGATTTTCCTTACGAGACAAGGTAACACTACGACTATTGAAGCTCCTTTTTTAGGGAGTGGATGTGGTCGAGTGGTCTAGGGCGCTGGACGTAAAGGCTAAGCGAATGGTGCTGCAGTATGTCAATGGTGTGGGTTCAAATCCCGTCGAGGGAAGAACAAAAATTTGACAGCTCTAAAATCTAATTCTAACACTGTTTGGTTTAATTTTCAGACGTATATATACAATGTATATATATATATGTGCTATGTCGATTTTGTTTCTGTTTCTTCGATTTTATTATTGGATTTCAGAACCGTTTTGACGCTGTTGTTTCATTAGGTTTTTTTTAAGTGTTTTGTCCACATAATTTGTAATACATTTGTCCATATAATATAGTATTTCGTCACTGTTAGCTTAAGTAATATATATACCACGGTTTTCCGAGTTAAACGGCGGGTTAAAGAATCGAACGTGAAGCGTGAGATTGTTTAACAGTTTAACGAAGAAGGCGTGGTATAAATGATTTGTAACATGAATTGACATGTATCAAATTTAGAAAACCGATATTGTGTCGTCAATAATCGAAACCTTGCACGAGCTTGGAAAACGTAGGATGCTTTTTTTTATTTCTTTATTGTCTTATTCTGCCTGTTATCAAATTTCACCTTGGTACAGGTTTACAAGTGATTGAATTTACAATATGAGATAACATAAAAATATACTTCCATTTACAATTAATATTCTATTGAATTTCCCAATAAATTAGATTTTGTATCACTTTTTTTATTCACACCAATATATCAACAATGCAACCTGTATAAAGTTATAAAGAGAAAGAGAGATCGAACGACCACGAAACAATCGTGCGTCGGTGATTTTACATTCTACAATGAATGGGATATATTGCAATTTGTTGAAAGGATTTTTTCTAATGTACATAATGTAATAAGTAAGTTGCTTAATTCAATTTTAGAATAATATACAATTATGGCCCTAGGAAGAGGTGAATATTCAAACCCCACTAGGGTTATTTCCCCGAGGGAAATAACCCTAGTGGGGTTGACAATTTTGGATATTAACCGATTCAGAGGGCCGTAGCTGTTTTATTATACCGAACAAACAGTTGAAATATACTATTTAATATTTGAATTGTTAAAGTATTATTCCATTAGGGTTATTCACTGGTCGTTGTAATTTTCGAGGGTTATTACACTGTTGAATAATAGGGTTATTCAATTGACGTGTGTAATTCTTGAGGTTATTCACCGTTGGCGGCGATTAGAAGCAAAAATATCCAGATTATGTTATGCCATGTGATTATCTTTTAACCAATAGAATTGAATCTTTATTATGTGAGGTATTATATTAGAATTTATTTCATTATCAATATTATCTGAAGTATTATGATAGTATTTTTGTGTTCGAATTAGATTTTCTTTCAGTTCAGCTTTAAATATTCTAATAATCTCGCTGTTTGGCATAGCATATTCTGGTATTTTATTTTATTTCTTTGTTTCCAAATTGTCCATTTGGCGACATATATAAGTATATTTCCCCAAAATTACCCCTTTTCTGTACCCTTATCGTAACCTAAAATCATACTCTTTTCGTCAAATGTTACATTATCTTCCTTTTTTAAAAATAAATTTTCAATTCTAAGCTAAAAGACAAAATTTTGAGTTGGTTGTTCATTTAGTAGAGACTTTTTCTTACAGGTATTGTCCGAATCGTATTTTACACAGTGAATGCTCTCTTTACTGAAGTAAATTTTGATAGATGAGATCAACAATCAAATCAATTTGTTTTCAAGGTTAAATTAATAAAATTTTTGCCAAGAATTAATTATCTTCTTATAAAGGCGTTCCCACTGGAAAATTAAAGGTGGAGCTTACGCCGTGCAATATCACATCTAGCTCGTTGATTATTGCAGATTTAAATTGTGCAATATCACGTATCGGCGTGCATTATTTCATAGTTCTTAGCTGTTGCTTACATTTTGGTATATAAACCATAAAATGATCAAAGGAAAAGAATGCATTCATGTTACAAACATGTTTTATTGTCATAACTAAGGACAAATGGATTTGGCACTTCACAGTCATTAACTACACCACGCGTTGTTTTGACGACAACACCAGAAATTTATATTGATAGAATGTGTGAAAATTTTAGTATGTTATATCACTGTTAACCACACAATGAAGAAATCGAAGCTTGAAATCATCTGCAAATACAATTACAATGTAGCAAGCATTATAGTATGACGCAATATGTCCATTAGAAAATTTGAAATTCTATTTAATAACAAATTGTTATTGTATAATAATCAAATCAAATATTGGTCATTGTAAATTGAACAAACTTTCCGCATGAAATTGCGTTTCCTTTCCAGGACCTGTTTTTGTAATTAGTTTGACGAATACCAATATTTGATTTGATTTAAAAGACTATCCATAATTTAATGTCAAATTCAATAATGGTGAACTCGTGCCATCATCCTATAATCATAAGTACTAGTTTGTTTAATATCATTGTCTTAACAAGTGATAATACAATAATCGGAAACAACATGGATTTGTTAATAATGTTAAATTGTAATAAAATGGATGCCGAAAATGAATTTATCCACGCATATTGATTTCAGTCATTCAAAGCATAGAACTGGCATGTTTTTATCAATAAATTATTTAATAATGACGTTACAACATCAACGTCAAATGTTTATTTTCATGAATGGAATGTTCTATTGGTTAAAAGAACAACTTCATACAGTGATACTATGATTTATGAATTATGAAGTTGTGCGACAACTGACCACGGATAAGTTCCGTTTGTCGTAGTTATAATCTAATCCTTTCCTAGTTCATGACTGATCAAGGAATATCACTATATGTTTATATAATAAGAATGGTGCCACTAGTGGAGCACGAAATGTTTATCTTTCCGGAGCACCTGACATAACCAACGGTTTGTGTGGGGTTTCTGGCTATCCACTTGGTATCTTCAAACTTTCCTTATCCCGACGCATTACCACAACTGTATTGTTATTTAACGAACAAAGCGACATAACTCAATGCATGCTGTGTATTGATCATAACGCGAATAATTCTTCTGTGTCTAAGATGCAATTTTTTCCACCATTGATTCAGACATATTATTATTATATATATATGACAATAATTGCATTTACGCAGACATCCTTCGGAAAATTGAATTTCGATACGAAGAATAAAATGGACCCACTGCCAATTTAGGTGTAACAGTTGTACAATACACCATGACTTGAGTGCATTGCGGTCTACCTATGGTATCATATACATTAATTGATGCAATATCTCAATAACTTAATAATTGAAAACGAAGCTATTGTTATCGGTAGAAAAAAACGATTTAATTTATTCATAGGAAGATTTTTTGGGGGGCTTTTCATGTAAGAAAATATCTATCCATTCAGACAAAATTACAATTGGTTCAATATTTGTTTGTGATATGTAAATTACGTCTATGTAAGGACAAACATTAATAAAACATGTTTTTATCTACTTTAGTATACGACCACAACTGATTCCCTGTAGGACAACTATTCATTTTCAGAAACAAATTGCACAAGAAATATATGTGTCTTATCAATAGCATAAGTTCGTATTCCCAGGAGAGATCTATCTCCTAGCATTTTTGCATGAGAAAAAAACAGATAAGAGCCGTTTTTCAGATATGCTGTTTTTTGTGCAAGTCATTCGCTATCTTCAATTAATCAAATTATAAAGCTAATTTTGTCTTCTTCGTTATCGTATGTACCATCAAAAGTTTGTTTTGTTTTGTTTTTTGGTCACAGGCATCCGAAAGCTAAATTTACGGATTGTAATGAAAATAGAAGTCCTGTGGATTATATCCATCACGTTATTTGTATCAATAAGCTATAATGTCATATCATGATAACGTGTTGATCTTTTTCAATGTTGATATAAAATATTATGAATTAACTTTGATTTATTCACCTTTATATGACCAAATCTGCCAATACAATATAAAAACTTTCATTGGGCCAATACGGCAAAAACCAGTCAAATACGGATATTTTCTTTATTGGCCCGATTCCAGTCAGTCCAATAACAGCTAGATAGGAACCCGATAGACGTATCGACATTCGCAAGGAAAAGTCCCGAAAGATGTTGGACTGGTTAATTAATAAAGGTACAATGTATCATTACGTGATGTTTTTCATATTGACCTAGCTATAGGTCCTCGCTCTGCTGTATTGGGTTTCGGCTGCACCTCAGGCCAATATAGCAGGCCTCGGACCTATAACTAGGCCAATATGAAAAACATCACGTAATAATACTATAATATAATTAGCCACCTATATTTATGTGAAACATTATTAATATACAGCAACCTATGCAGTCACACCATGATGTTCGATAACAAACATAGCTCATACCATAAAATGAGTGCGAAACGGCCCTTAGCGTGCAATTGAGCGATGTTCTTTACTTCTGTCAATGATATATTTATGACCGCTGTGAATAAACGTTAGAGAATACCGTAGGGGCAATCAAAAATGGACAATCCAGAGAAACTGGTAACATAGGGTACACAAGACGAAGACAAACAAAACAAAAACACAACGCAATATGTCTTGGACACCACTATATGCACAAACAAATACAAATAACATAAATAAAACATGAGCCCTAAAACGGCCAGAGGTAAAGACACAACGAACATCGTTTTTATGCGGAAATCGTAACGGACATCACTGAATATCACTGAAATTTGGTTTATGTTATTCAACCATCAACCCATCAATCGTTGTAGGTAGTATGGCGGCGGATGTCTGAACCAAATCCCCTTACTATAGGAGAGTTTGTATATAGTCCAGATGACCGGATCTCTATTCTAGTAGTAGAGGAAAATAATGAATGGAATCTAATTATCAAAGATGTAAATCCTGATGATACTGGTGTTTACGAATGTGCAGTTAGTTCACGAGAGAAATATAAAAGACTTGTCATGTTGCGTGTTATAGGTACCTATTTATTAATTAATATGTTGTCTTGGCAAACATTGCACGACGGATGCCATTAATGGAGCAGGCACTGTTCATCCATCTGAAGCATATATTGCTCAACCTTTTGTTTTATGTGTAGTGTTTTGTGAATAATTCTTTGTCGGTTTTTCTTTCTTTTTTGCCATTGCATTGTCTGTCTATCTTCGATTTACGGCTTCTGTTTATCAATTCATTTTGACATCTTCAAACTTCAAACTTCAATCTTATTCCAAATTCGATGACTTCTCCATAGAAATAAGTTGTTACGTATTTATGCTAGATAAACCATTATTGGGGTTTACTCATCACCCGAGGCCAGAGAAGAGAAAAGCTCGAAATTTTATCAGTGAAACTTCGGTTTTTATATTCTTATATATACTTACGTGAAAGACACAATGCACGGAGGTAATAATTACACGTATATATCTAGCTCGATTCACATTTTTAAAGTGTAAAGTATTATTTATTTCCAAAAATGCGTAGATTTGGAAAATAAAACACGTAAAACAGAAGTGGTGGACCACAAGCTACAACAATAGTTAGTACTACTTATTTTGTATTGTGAAATCTTAACACTAAAATGTGTTTTCTTACGCAGGTGAAGGAAAGTCTAGAAAGAACATATTGAAAGGTAAATATGTTGAACAGATTGGTTTACTAATCGTAATACTAACTGGTGTAATATATAACATTGATTGAGTTCATATACATTGCATGCACCGAAAATGGCGTCATTAAATTCATTGCATCTGTATTTCATCTGGAAAATTCATTTTGTACAGAGAAATTGTATGGTGTGTTCATCTAATTCGATTAATATAATTAATATATCTTATTTCTATACCTCCTTTACATTTTGAATATATAGATATTTTATTTTTTAAAGTATTACAACCAACATATTTTTAACCCGAATGAAGGAAGGCGGTGATATTACTGATTAAATATTTTAAACTTACAATCGAAAAATGGAATGTACATAACTTTTCAAGACAGCAGTTAGGTTTAGAAATATAAATTACATTCTAACATGACGTCCTTCTTTCGCTTTGTAAACAAACGAGCGATTTATCGATTGGGTATAATCTCATTAGCACATGCGCCGGTTCATGTGACTGACTTTCCCGTCTGGCTCGGGATAAAATACTAATATCCACCAACACATGTTAAAACCCACAACACATTCTGGCTTCCATGATTTATTTCTTAAATTTACAGCTTAATGATCACAAATGCTCCTACCATTGCATGCTCTGGTAGTGTAGGATGCGCATATGCACAACCAAATCAACGAATCTCTCTTAAGAGTTGTTAAAGATACCACTTTATCTTGTTGTAGATTTATTGTTAACGCTTAGTCATGAATATAGATGACGTAGTGATCACCTGACGGTAAGCAACAACCAATCAATTATATATGGTAACCGGATATTTTTTAATTTCTTTTTCTTGGGATAATTGTATATCTAAACAGCATGTTAACATCGAAACAACGTCACGACGTATTTTGTCCATGTCGTTTCAGCGTTGAAATGCCTTGTGTGCCTGCTGAGTTTATTGATGAAGATGTCGTTTAAAATGTTTTATTTGTCTTTACAGATGCAGTAGAAGTTAAATCACGTATGTAATATTTCTATTTGTAAGGCATTATATGTTTCTAACCATTTATGGGTATATAATTATACATGTACATATGAGGAAGGTACTATTGCGTACGGATAGGATGTAAAGTTTGTCGATTGACCTATGTTTGCCTCTGAAATTGTTCAAGCCATAAAGATATGACTCTAAAAATACATATTAATTTAATATTTCGTGATTTGATCTGAACATGTTTCCGGATATATTAATAGTTTTCCCCCGTTATCCTTGTTTCATAGCTTTCTTTTGAATTCAAAATAACGTATATTGTTAATGAGGACTAATATTCATATACGCCACAGACCACTAATGTATTCTCGGACAGGGGGACGGACCCGAACTCACGATTTTAGCGTTGATATACATTGATTGTAGGTAGATGTGAATCGTGCTACCATTATAATATAGGCAACGATGAGCTCTTGCAGACAATGTATATATGCATTAACACGACGGGTGCCACTAGTGGAGCAAGAACTGCTTACTCCTCCGGAGCACCTAAGTTCACCCCCGGTTTTTAGTAGGGTTCGTGTGACTCGATTTTTAGGTCTATATGTATGTTTTGTAAATCGTTGTTTGTCCTTTTTCTTTTCTGTTGGCTATTGCGTTGTCTATCCTTCTTCGATTTATGGAATCTGATTACCCCTTTGGTATCTTCAAACTCTTCTTAACAGGAATATGTACATAATGAATATGCAATTACTCCTGTTCAATCATTTAATACGTAATGATTTTCACAGCATCACTGTCATTTTAACGCATTCATTTCAGAACATTGTCCCATAAAACTGCAAATATAATTCCAGACGAACGCAAATTAGACAACCCCGAAGGGACATATGAGTAATGGGACAATCCGGATATAAAAATAAACAATACAAGCATTCATTTCCATAATACCCCTTAACTCCTGTAACCTAAGTCTTTAGAGACTACTTTATTGATATTTAATATTTAAACAAATGTTTCCTTTTTTAGAAGTTATAATGTCAGGAAAAGATTTTGTAAGCAAAGGTACAACACTATTCCTTATGTGCAATGCAACTGGTGAGGATTATGCCCCGGATGCAGTAAATTGGTTTATAAATGGACACATCGTGAATCATCGGACCATGTCACGTGTTAGAATATATAATGAGGTGGACAGTTTTAAGCGTACTTTACATAGTACATTAGAAATAAGACGTTCAAAAATGAGTGACAAAGGAATATATGTCTGTAGAGGTCCAGATTCTAAAACAGATAAGATTACAGTACATATTTTAGATGGTATGTAGTAAAATTAGTGATAATTATACCCTTGCTTCGAAGTTGTGGGTTATATAAAGTATCACACTGTACCATCGTCTGTTGCATATTTTCATTACATTTACACAAACTACAATGCACGACTTCTTAATTTGTATCGATTTTAAATTTTATTTCCAGACAATCAAAAATCAAGAAATACAAAAAATGTAATACTGAATATGAATTGATAAAATAAATATAAATGTACAACAGCAATACAAAGAGATGTTATTTTACTTAAAAATATGTTGGATAGTCTCTCATGTTCATTTCTTACATTTGGATTCTATAATAAGTCTGTTGGATAAACAATAGATCTTACACTTACTAAATCAAATTCCAACAGTGTGGTATTTTTTTGTTTTTCATTTTCTCAATCCATTAAAATTTCATCAACTATTTTCGTCAACAAGATATTTTAATCAGCTACGTCAATACATCTAGCAATACTAAACATTTCAAGACAGGACACCACTTATTAAATTTACAATTCGAAGGTTGCAAATGCGTTGTCTGTCTATTTCATATTCAACGATACATGACCAAATTAAACCGTATTAGTTTATTGATATGTGTATGTGTTCATTTGTCTAACAGTTTTATTTTGTTTCAGAAGAAAAGTCAAGTCATGATAAACGAGGTACGTATGACCAACTGTAAATGAGTATTTGTAGTAAGAATATTTCAGTTACTCAGTTCCTTTCGACCACATCAGTAGTATAATGGTTAGCGTGCTTTCCTTGAGTGTGATAGATCGTGGATTCGAGTCCCGCTCGAGTCAATCCAGAGCATAAAATTGGCCTGCGTTGCTAAGAAAGCATCATTAAGGAGCAATAGAAATGTGTCCGAGTGGAGCGACATGTTTACCAGCGGAATGTTGCTCGGGTGAGCTAACTCTAAAAAGATAATCGTGTTGGTCTAGTTCAAAGTGGATATCGTCATCATCTCATTATCACTATAACTTGTTCACACCATGATATAGCTGAAAACATTGCTCATTTTGTGTTCAACAACAATAACTCACTCACTCACTCACTCACTCATTGCTTTCAATAAAATGAAAATTATATTTGTATTGCACAACATTTTCAGTTTTATTGTTTTTATATGCTGAATGAAGTACAAAAGCTGAAGAAATTTGACGATTTACTCTATTTAGTCCCAATATTGTCTCACTATGAGGGAAGATGTAACATTGTCATACTATGACGTCATGTTTTGCTTGGTCTAATTAAAGGCTGATTTTAGCCAATGCATGTCTTGGTGTAGGTCATCACCTGCTATCTCGTTTTTATATAATATCCAGCGAGGTGATAATATCGAAATGTTGAAAGTTAACAGTGATGGTCAACAAATCACCGAAAACAAACAACAACATCTCACCTAAAACCATTGAACACAAAAAACACATGACATATGGCGTTCGAAGTCCAGGTCATGTTTTCAGGACAGACATTTTTCTAAGCATAACCAATTCTGTGTATCTTTCTATCATTATTTTTAAATATATTATTTGATAGTGATTTCATTGCTGATTCCATTTTATACTTACATGTATTTATATTACTTTGTTTTCATGCTAACACAGGCGATGGTTCGCTGTATTATGGTAATTACTTTATATTATACTATTTTTTTAATTAATATTCGTATCAATATTTACTAAAATCATTTACTGTGACTGAAATATTCGTCAAAAATTAAATTACTTGCAGAGATTCGAGAACTTTTCTATTAGTCTCCCGTTTGACCACTATTGTTGTTGAAATATTACTATGAAAATATAATAACTGGCGAGGAAGATTGGTGAAGGACAGGAAACATGACACGCAGAATATATATTAATGAATAAACCATATTTCCTGTCGGAAATATTCGAAATGATGACATTGTCTTGACGCCTTTATGTTCCATCCACATGCGACAATAATGATTAGAAAATTTGAGATTCCATTTAGAGGTTACTGTTGATTTCTGTTTTTAAAAATGTGTTATATACTCATAACTGACTTTGATTATAGCAATGTATGGCCACATTTAGCTCACCTAATCCAAAGGGTAGTGTGCGAATTCGCCATCACTTAGCGTTGGTCTGTCACTCGCAAGCTTTTCCCCTTTTATTATGGTCCTCCGAAACCAATGACCATTTTGAACCTATATTTTGCCGGAATTATGTTGGTGCAATCCTCAACAAAACAAAAATAATCATTTTGTATTGACCCATAGCAAACATGTCCGTCATGTAAAAGTGTTGCTTGTGATTGACAGAAACTCATCTGAAACTACTAGTTCAAATGATTTGTAAGAAAGGACATAAAATCTATGAGAGTTCGTCAACAAGAATTCATCTATTCGTTTTGATCTGACAAAAAATAAGGTAGTCATGGCCAGTCCTTGATTCATGTTGATTATGTATAATTTAAAATGGCTGTCAAATGAGTTTTTAATAGATACATGTGTATATACATATACCATCGCCACACGATTAAACACGGGTACAATGATGCTTTTAGTTTAACCTTACGTGATAAAGTATCACCTCAGTTAATGAAGCTATATTATCATATAATAGAATTAGCCGATGGGACTGCATGGTTCGTAATTATGCTTAGCAAGATGGTTCTGCAGTATACCAACGGATTCGCGTCTGTACACTAGCCTGAATAGGACAGTGCATGATGGATAATTCATACCCAACTACTGCAGTTAATAGGTGATATTGTGTAGGTTTTCTTCACTTCCGAATGAAAAACACATTTTATATTTTATTGTATTGGTTCTCTAACAATCAACACTATAATATCAAATAAACATTAGAGAATACCGAAGGGGCAATAAATAATGGACAATCCAAAGAATCTGGCAACATAGGGTACACAAGACGAAGACAAACAAAACAAAAACACAACAAAATATGTGTTGGACACCACGTCACTATACGCAAACAAACAAATCAAAATATGTGGATTGATAGAAAAATGTAATAACGAGTATTCACATAAACAAACATTTAAACAAGGACATTGAATTTTCAGGATCTATGAATGGTTCTACTCATTCCTGCTGTTCTTTACCATGGACTAGACTTTCTTGTTATCTTCTGACGTCAGTATCAGCGTATTGGATTACACATACATATTATGACTTGTAATCATGACCGGAAAGAACATTAGTTGATGTTTTCCACAGAAGTTTCCCAAAAAAGTAAATTGAAAACAATAGTAGAACGATTGATTTTCTGAATGACAGCACGGATTATTGACGGATAAACAGAATATATCCAGAAGGATAAACAGAACATATCCACCAGACTGAATGATAAAGCCACGTGTATTAAGTGACCGGTTGATATATTATATAGGTAATATATGTTATATACATATTATAATATAATTACATTACTTCCGTTTTTCATTGAAATGTTACAATATGATTGGTTATGAAGTGGTCACATGATTATTAAAGAGATGTTTTACATCCCAATAAAACTCAAACCCGAACTTGCACGTGCCTCCATGACGACGTCAGATGTAAAGAATCAATGGCGTAGTAATTTCCAACAGCAAATATTCTTAACACAAATAAAATTCACAACGAATAATTCCACTATATTCAATTTTGGTGTGATTTAAATGTAACAAGATGAACTGTGAGCTAATGCTCACCTATGATACCTCCGCTCTTTGGCAAACAGGAAGTAGGAATCTGACGGGTCAAAAAATGCTTCCCACGATATGGGGTACCTATATGAAGCTTGTGACCAAATATCAGATTTCTGTCATCAATAGTTGCTGAGACAAATGCGACGAAAATGAGCATATATGTTCAATGTGTAGAAAAATCAACAAAGTCGGCAAACAGGAAGTAGGAATCTGATGGGTTCAAAAACGCTTCCCACGATATAGGGATAGCGCAAAAATTGGCATTCATAAGTATTGCTCAATGTAGCCATACACATTGTCATCCACCCATCTCTCGATTCTTTACACATGAACAGCGAAACACGTTGCATTGTCATAAAACTTTCTATTTTGACATTCATAATATTCCGCTCTCCTAGCTGATATATGTCACGTTATAATCTGACGGGTCCAAAAACGCTTCCCACAATATGGCATACCTATATAAAGCTTGTGACCAAATATCAGATATCTGCCATCAATAGTTGCTGAGAAAAATGTGACGAAAAATGTGCATATATGTTCAATGTGTATAAAAACCAACTAAGTCGGCAAACAGGAAGTAGGAATCTGATGGGTCCAAAACGCTTCCCACGATATGGGGTACCTAAATGACGCTTGTGACCAAATATCAGATCTCTGTCTTCAATAGTTGCTGAGAAAAATGTGACGAAAAATGTGCATATATGTTCAATGTGTATAAAGACCAACTAAGTCGGCAAACAGGAAGTAGGAATCTGACGAGTCCAAAAAAACGCTACCCACAATATGGTATACCTATATGATGCTTGTGACCAAATATCAGATTTCTGCCATCAACAGTTACTGAGAAAAATGCGACGAAAAATATCTTGGACGGACGGAAGGACAGAGGTAAAACAGTATACCCCCCTCCCCCTTCGGGGAGCGGGGGTATAATTATAAGAATTGAATGCATTTTTTTTTGTAGTTTTATAGGCGGGTAAAAGCGTGGACCGAGGCACATTTTTTGTATGAAGCTCTAGCGCGCTCGCTTCATACAAAATGATCCACGCTTTTACACGCCAATAAAACTACAAAAAATGCATTCAATTCTTAAATAAACTATATAATATTGCTATAAATATATTTAACGCTTACGCAAGTGTTTAGATGAGTCTGTATGATTCACTGGTGTTGCTTTGTAAGACAGGGTTGTACAAACGATAGACGATGCCAAAGGGGTAATTAAAAGCCGTAAATTGAAGGACATACAATACAATGGCCAAAAGAAAAATTTCAAAAGGACAAACAGTTATCTACAAAACACTACTCAGAAAACTGAAGATAGAGCAACACGAATCCCACTAAAATCCTGGGTGAATTAAAGTGATAGGTAAACAGTTCCAGCTACAATAGAGGCACCTGTTGTGTTACTATTGATACTATTGAATTGTTGAGTTTAGTACAATATTGCATAGGTTTGAAGACTAGTGCAACAAGTTGCAATGTACCTGGACGAAATGATCTATGTTTTTGGCCAATCATAGAATTTTATAAAGAACAACATCATTCCTCTATTGGATAATAACTGGTAATATATATTTTACTTGACACTATATAATTTATCGATCAGATGGATATTAATATAAACGGATGGGATATCTGGTGACCATAATCTAGTATTATGTTGTTTCGTGTATCAGAATCGTACCTTTCATCATAATTCTCTTTTGGCTTCGAGTACTTTTACAGAATACGATACTAGTATATATCTATTGTGAGTCTATCTGGTATTTTCAGTATTATGTATTAAGTTTTTTAAATACTAATTTCTATTTTCAGACACTACTTATTGGAGTTATAATGGATGTTCAATCACCACGTGACATATATCAGCTAGGAGAGCGGAATATTATGAATGTCAAAATAGAAAGTTTTATGACAATGCAACGTGTTTCGCTGTTCATGTGTAAAGAATCGAGAGATGGGTGGATGACAATGTGTATGGCTACATTGAGCAATACTTATGAATGCCAATATTTGCGTTATCCCTAAGACATCACTACTAATGAACAAGTGATGGAAAACGTAGATATCTAAATTAATCGGCACTGCGTAATTCTAGAATATGCTTCTTCAGGTACGCGTAGTGCAAAATGATAGGAGAGTCAAATAACTTGAATATCTTTGGGAGAGACAAAAACCAAAGGACTTAGGCAAGATCTGCTATGGCTGATGGAGATTCGCCTAGTTGTTAACAAATTACATTTTTAGGAACTGTAAATTTTAAACATAAATATATCAACTAAGCCATGTCAGTACGGAAGTAATGACTACTGGGCAGATAATACATTCTGGTAATAATAATCCCCCAGCAGTGGAATAGACAATGTGATAATGATAAAAACATAGATATCTAATTAAGTACCACGACGTGTAATAATCTTCATCAGTTACCCTCCTAGTCAAATGATCGGAAAGCAAAATAATTGAACTTAGTGACAAGCAATGTATGATAGGAGATGCAACGCCAATGAAAATGTTATATCAAAATATGTATATTCTTAGACTTGAATACGATAGAGGATATTATTATTTTAAGTTAAATGGGACTAATATGCAACATTTGATTGCCAGACCTAATGTGTAGCTATTTTTTTCTATTGACTAACACGTTTTTTTTTATATAAATGATGAACTTCGATTTTGTGAACTATACAGTCAAATTAAATTAAATTTTAGAGTTTACACTAAATTCTAATGAAACAATAAAGATTTGTTCTGCAATTTATATCAAAGACTACATAATGTATATGAACAAGATTAAATCATTCATAAAACTGGAAATTATTGTTGTTATTGTTTACATAAAATGCCATAGAGTAGTAGGCAGCGAATGAAGGCATTCATGTTGCTCGTATAAATATCGTAGATCCTATCCCAATACAGATATCAATGTCTTCGTAAGAAAATACTACTTAAATATTGGATATATGACTTATTTTACCTTACACTGCTCACCAGGTATACGCGAGGATCGACATTTCTTTTACTCGCATATGAAAAGCACTTGCATGTAATTTCACTAAAACCGCAGATTTGGTCCCATAAAATTAACTAAACCCCGCCACCTTTTGCTGAAATGCCTGAGCTAAACCAGGCGAATGAGTTTTCATGTACATGTGTGTTAGGGGTAACGATTTAGTCTACATTTCTACGATTTCGAATTAAATTTGGAACTCTTCTGACTGATGTATTTCTTTTTCATTCATGTAATGAGTGATATCAAACAAATGATTTCAGAAATGATTATTGAAGAGGTAATACAAACGTAGATATGTTGCAGGGCATGGGTTTTGTCTTTTCCATGTTATGATGTAGCGGGACACAACGCATGCCCAGCAACAATGACTTCCCGGTCCTTTCCTCATTCATGACTTATCACCGGGTTTGTAACACGAAGGGTGTCACCAGTGGAGCAGGAACTGTTAACCCTTCCGGAGAACCCGATTTCACCCCGGTTTTTAGTGGGGTTGGTGTTACTCGATCTTTAGTTTTATGTGTATGTTTTGTAGATCGTTGTTTGTCCTTTTGTCCCTTTTCTTTTGGTCATTTGTTGTCTGTCGGATTCTGATTACCCCTTTGGTATCACACTTTATAGGAACAACAAAAAGACGTCTGCTGTTGCTTCGTACATTCAATAAAGAGACAAATAAATACAATTCGGACAACGTTCAAAGGGAGCTAACTCTTACACACCATCCGTCCCACAAAATAAAATTTCCCAAAGTTTGAAAATGGTCCGAATTTTTGTAAGTTTATACATTATCAAATCCAAAATTTCAAGATATAGATCTATAGTTACTAATCAGTAAACATGAAGTCAAAAATGTGCATGATTTAAGAAAAGTTTAACAAACATGCAGCTTTGAAGGAATTGTGGATTTTTTAGTTCTCCGCCGTGTAATGAGGCACCAGGATACAACACGTGCCTTACCACAATAATAAATTATAGGAACAACAAAAAGACGTCTGCTGCCATTTCTTTCATTTATTAAATAAACAAATAATACATAAAACAAATCCGGACAAAGCACAAACGAAGACAACTCTTACACAAACTTACGAGACCATACAGCAACTACACAGCATTGAGTATCCATAGTGATAATATTATGGCCTCAGCGATGCATTAAAAGCAAATGAATGTATACTTAATGTACCCCGGAAGATAAGCTTGAATTGCACCGTTATGGAATCTATTAAGAAGTTCTACATTGTTTACTGTATAGGAAAATTAAGAATATCCTTGATTCTTTAATAAAATAAAAGTATTGAAGATTTTTAGATCAACTGATCCAATAGACATTCAATAAGGAGGAAATTAAGTTGGAATCGTCATATATGTTCTTACATACATGTATCCAGAAAATAATAACTAGTGAGTGGCGCTTTTTCTATGTTAGAGCGAGTGGATGATTACGGTGTTGATGCCAGGTGAGCATTTTTGCAACACAATGTGAGGCTAGATTGTTATAATGCTAGTTAATTGCAACATCAGTCAGTCAGCAGGTAGGCATATTACTCAACCTGTGCATTATCCTGATTATGATGCAATCAAACAGTCTTTGATGTAACGTCTTTAAGTTTTTTAAGTACGTAACGAAGCAGTAGCAATTATAATAATAACAGTATTGTGCTTGGTCCGATTGGCGATCAAACCTTCGATCGCTCAGACTCAAGGCGAGCATGCATACATGCTAACAATTGCACTACCAATGTCGTCTATATATACAGACATGTAAATCATAGAATGTATATGCTTATTCCCTCAATCAAACAAACATGCATTTTGTGTCTTCCAATTTTGTTTTTAATTCACGATATAGCTGAACTTAAAAAGTACAAGGTACTACTTAGAGAGTACGACACAAATAATCAATATCTGGACAGACATGACGAAATATCATATCATAACAACAGATCTGACAAAACAAGCTTCATTTGTCCTGGGTAATACAACACATTAAATGGTAGTGATTAAACAATAATACTATAAACTGTCAATGACTAAATGTTCATTTAAAATGAAAAACAAAAAATACGACATGCACGGTCCGAATAGGTCCGATATCCCATTGATAAATCGTAGAATGAGGCAAAAGCGATACCCCTAAATATGTGAATAAAAACAAAACATACCATACTAGAACAAATATATTTAACAAAAATCATCCCGTTAACAAAGTACCTTGAAGTAATATAACAAAACCAGACTTGCTGACTGAATACCGTCCCTTACTACTTCAGATAGTTTTGCATATTATTCGAGGATATTAGCTTTCACAATAAATATTCTAATATAAATATCCACGAAATGCATGTAGGCTTTCATTCGCAGATAGTATTCGCTAGTATACATTTTAGCCGATGTATCAGGAAAGTCATTATTTCTAAAAGATGCTTAAAAATTATGTATTTTGCCACATATACGTAGGAAATTCGGGAATTTTTCATAAGTACGGGATTATACCAGAACATGTTTCGAAAATCAATTAATCGTTCAGTTTTTTCAACTTGCTCTTTTGAATTGCAACGGACTAACTGGCCTCATTTTTAAATTGAACACAATGTTGTTTTGAACTTTGTATGAGCGTCGTATTTTTCAATCTAATTAGTTTTAATATTCGCCTTCAGCCAGTAAGTGAAATAGATCACTGTTTAATTAGTTAACCTTCGTTTAAACGATCACCAAAGGACACATACGCTGCAATAAAATACAATTTCCTTGTTTTAACTATTTCTTTAAAAGCTGAAAACTCATAAAAATTATTTTTAAGAACACCAAGTAATAAAAAAAAACAATAGCAGAACTGTTAAAGTGAAGTATAGATTCCTCGTTGTAGAATTACCATAAACAAAACAATATCGCTAATTTCTATTGTAAAGGTCAACGTAAGACATTGACTGCCATTCGAATTCAATCTTCCTTGTAGAGAACAGACTTACAAATATGTACACGAGTCTCTACAGTAATCTGGTGAGGACGAGGGCACTATATCTCACCAGAAAACACTATAGGAAAACTGTTCCAGAAATTATAATGTACTAAACATTTATATATTTAGTACATAGCATATGAAAATGCTTTATTCTGATTGAATAATTAGTGTTTACTATTTTTGAACATGTTATGCTTAAAATGGACAACGAGTGACTATAGCAAGCCAATAAATTAACTGTTTTCATATTCATGTGTTTTCTCAATAAAATGTGAAATCCAATTTGATCTTCTTGTCATATTAAAGTTATATTCTTCCTCGTAACAACTTGAATTGCACCTGATCATTTTGTATCGTGAATTCCAATAAATTCATTTTCAACCAAAAAGATAACAATAAAACGCATGCCTTGTCTGATATTTACCGTGCTATTTTAAATAAAGTTTTAATATTATAGTATTGTCTTCTTCTATACCTCACCAGCAAGGCCGGATTATCCTATAGGCTAGAATAGGCTACATCCTAGGGACCCTCAAGTTTGAGGGGCCCTGCTAAAAGATTTTCAATTAAAAACTTAAAAGTCGCTAAATATTTATCACAAGCAAAACATATTCAAGACGGGTGAGGGCGAGTTAGAGGGTGGCTCCGTCTAAAGGGTCCTCATAATTTCGTTAGCCTATAGGCCCCAAAAGGTCATAATACGGTCTTGTAAACAACACTCAATACGAAAAATAATCTAAAGTACATCAACATGAACGTAACCAATTCATGATGAATGGAATCAAATTACTGTAGCTTTCATTTGTTATAATGGTTTCCTTGGGAACGATAATGTATTGTTTAAGCCAACGGAAAAGTTAATCTTTTCTTAAATCTGTATACAACTAATTTTATCTTGTGCAATTTATGATCATCTTTAAAAGTTGCAGACGATAAAATTTCATATATCTTCAAAGAAACAACCAAAACGTCCATAAACTACGAAGTATGTTGACATTTGGTATGCCATGGAAAAAACAAGCCACCTACAATTGACACCCCGTACACCATAAACTACATCTACATGTAAGTTGTACTTTATTGTACAGTTCGCTTTACATAAAAGTACAACACAATGAAAGGCACGTGTACTTTAATTTCCAAGAGTAATTCACAGTAATTGGGTGATTGAAAATCACAACACAAGTAAAAGCGGTAGTTTTATGCGGTGAATATTTGTCTCCCCCCCCCCCCCCCCCCCTTCAATTCGAGTACCAGAATGATTTATATCTGTCATATGCACTCGAGGGTAGGATCAATTTAGACGAACAATTATTGATACTGTTGCACTTTCCTGTGTAAAACTATAATTACGTTTTGTTATCACTTTTCTATACACATTAAAACAAGTTGACGAAAACATTTAATATTATGTCGGCTTTCTAATCTTTCGATTTTGAGCGTACCTGATGAAGGATATTCCAGAACGCGTCGAGCGCACTAAATTCAATATCTTCATTTTTATTGAATTTGGTATTTTTTCAACACAGCTTTGGTCATTGCATTTGGGGTTCGTCTGTTCTAACAAATACTATTTAATCTCCTCAGAAACGAAAGGAGAATATTGAAGTAAAACTTTATATAAAATTATTTATGATTAGGAGTAGGGTTATGCTGTTTAACGCCACTTTCAACAATATTTCAGTTATATTATGGCGGTCAATTTTATTGGTGAAGGAAATCGGAGTAGCCAGAGAAAACTACCGACCTATCGCAAGTCATGAGCGGGATTCTAACTCAAAACTTTAGTGGTGATAGGCACTGATTGCATACAAATGATGTAGTTCAAATGTGCTTTAATTTGTCTAAATGTTGAGAAGGTGAATTTCAAAACATTTGTAAGTACATTTTATATACAAAACAACCGAAATCAAATAAAATCTATATTTTCTTATGATCTTTCCATAATTCCATACAGTAAATTGTGTGACTCCATACAATTCTGGCTAATTAATTCGGTGAAATGTAATCCGTTAAAAATAAGCACCAATTTCAAAAGTCATCAAATTATGATTTCCATGTTTTAAATTCATCCATATGTTGATAATGCTGACACTTATAAAGATTCGATCCAATGCCTTAGTTGTCGCTCCTGCTTCTTTGAAAGGTCATATTATTACATTTAATTATGTGGGTTTATTTTGCTGATTTCGTTTTCTTAATCAATCATTAACATGATTAAGATAAAAAACAATCGGGTTTGCATTCTTTTGTTTGTTTTTTTATTACTAATTAATAAGCTGGTTATGGGCACCCTGATTGGCAAATAGAATATATGTTATGTTATTATTTTCCCATGTTAACAATAAAAATAAGATAAGCTTTGATTATTGTTTCTTTTGCAGAAATGTTGCTTCAATAAACAAGATAGCAACCAAGAATAATGGAATGTATGTTAAATCTTCAATAAGAAAAAAAAGTGCATAAATCATAATATTAACTTTACTTTGCTTTATCACGCACCATTTTGAACAAAACCTTGTACTTTACTAACCGAATGTATGGTATTAATAGTTTGTATATTAAATCTTGCTCAAGTGATTAAGGTTTTTCTTTATTTTGCAAACCCAACGGAGTGTACACATATACATGTACAATATGCTTATTATCAATGCTCAGTGAAATTTCCTCTGGGAATATATACAATTGCTTGAATTGTTCACTGCATGAAGTCTAGATTTTAAGAAAAATCATTAAATTCATTCTTACATAGGATCCGATATTCAATTGTAGCCCATTAAAGTAGGACTTCAATAAAAAAGAATGGGCGTAAAATATAGAGGAAATTCGTCGACATACTACGAAAGCACTGAAAGAGGAGTTTGAAGATACCAAAGGGGTAATCAGAATACGTATATCGAAGAAGAACAGACAACACAATGGCCAAATGAAAAAGTACAAAAGGACAAACAACGATCTACAAAACAGACACATAAAACTAAAGATTGAGTAACACTAGCCCCATTAAAAACCGGGGATGAACTCAGTTGCTCCACTAGTGGCACACGTCGTGTTAAACTAGTTACAAATCCGGTGATAAGTCGTGAATGAGGAAAGGACCGGGAAGTGTTTACGACAAGTGGATCATATCCGTGGTCATTTGTGACAGATATTCCAAAACAGTCAACCAAGCCATGGTGGCGACCATACAATTTTCGAAGTGATGACTGAACACAATCCATTCAACCAAAATAAAACACATCAAAATTGGATGAAAAATAAAAATTCTATATATCTTTCAAATATGCGAAATTTCGGAATTTGTGCCTTTTTATATCCCTTTTCAAAATAAATTGCCGTCTTTAAAATTTCGAAGATTAAGAACTATAGCAGTTGAAACATTCCAAATTATCCATAAACAAAGTCTAAGCTATCTTCATATGATTTGATTTCAATTAAAGATCAAAAACATAATGCTAGGCATCAAGACACAGCAGTTTTACCAAGGGTACTCACATCAATGTATGGTTTAAATTCTTTTCGGTATAATGGTGCACAAATCTGGAATGAGCTGTCTAATCACTTCAGGCAAGAAACTTACATGGAACGGTAGCTCATGCCAGTGCAGTGCATGCTGATGACTTTATGCAAAATTTCATGCTTTTTGTATTGAAAATTAGAATGATTTAGAGGCTATTATTAGTAATAGCGGGTTTCTATATTATATATATGATTGTTATGGGGCAAAGGGAAAAAAAACGGCATATACGACAAAACAAAAGTAAAATATCCAGTTTATTGAGAGGTGTAAGTAAATAGTCCGAAATTTTCGTGTGTCCGAATCTCCCCTATGTAGAGTGTTCAAATTTGGTACAATGCAGGATTTTGCTCCATTTACCCCGAGCTTCTGGGAACATATAGTTGCCATGTAGACTACCAGCCAACATTTTGTAGCATCGGTAGGTTCGCCAATCTTGTTCCTAACATAAAAAAGCCTTCTACTTTTAAAGCAGTTGAAACTTTGTGAGTCCATGTTTGGAAAATCATCAAGTCTCGTATGATTACGTGTGATTCCGAAAGACTGAATTTGCACACATGGCGAAGATTGAGAGTTCATCTTTACGTGATATTTCCACTGATTGTTTTTATACACAGGTACTTTGCTAGTGTACTGGAAACCGTTGATGTTTGGAAACTGAGTCTGAAGTATAGGGTTGACAATAGTTCATGGTTTCACTACACAATTTCCTATCAAATTTTACGTCAGTTTTCTCCTTAAAAGTGAATGCATGTTCCTGGAATTGTTGCCACACTCGACCACTGTGTATTGGAGAATTTCTAGCGGGATTCTGCGGTGATCCTGGAGATGAGGTAGATGGAGCGGATGGAGATATATGTGGTGATAGACTAACACGAGGCCCGGGTTACAACTTTTATTAGCCACCCCGTCCAAGGTAAGTTGATTGGCAACATTCAAAATTATGAGGCGCTTGAAGGGGTGTATTGGACTACATAGAAATAATCTGGAAAAAAAACAAGAAAAATGGCGATAATTGGTCCTCGACCAGTAGTGAAAGTTTGCATCAATATTTTCACAACAGAGGAGTAAGAGCGGACCTGTAGGTGTGTGGAGCGGGGTGGGCAAAAAGCCTTTAGTAGTGGACCATACATTTTGGGACAAGTTATAGGAATGGACCTGGAAGTGTAGGGGATCTTTCTAGAAGTGAACGGATAGTGTTGGGAGTGGCAATCTTTCAAAACTGACAAGCAAAAAAGGTCATTTGGCTTTAAATTCTTTTTGATACACTACACATTGTTTGCTTCCATTCTAAAGAAAAATCAGCCTTTTCTATATAGAACTTTGCTCTTCTTGGACTACACCCTCACCTCCACAGCTTCTATACCCTGCATAATAATAATAATATAATCAACCCAAGATTTCTTCAAATTTAGGATGTCAGGAGATAGCAAACCAGGTTTTCTTATGCTACATTCTTGGATATAATTTGTTAGAAATCGAAGACCATTCATTCAGCAATGTCATTGGGGAAGATGTCAAAAAAGTAGATGATACTTTGAAAGTAAATGTACTGTTAAAACATACATTAAATTCAATTAGATAGTCATCCAGGAAGTTTGTCAAATTTGGAATTTAGACATTTTGAAATCCAATTGTTTCATGTCACAGCTATTATTACACTTTACATATTTTTACAATATAAAATTAATAAAGACGATTTGGATGTTTTATGGAAAACATGCTGATGAGGAGGACAACCCAGTGAGACAACCAAAACATAAATAATGTGGAGGTCACAATAGGTTGTCTCCCTTTCTACAACTCCAGATAAAGTTTTGGTTTGTACAATTAACATACCAAATTTAACTTATTTGAACTTGACATTTAACCTCAAGTTCACAGAGGCCTCATTCTGATACTTGACAGTCCATCATGTCTTTGTACAACAGTTAGCATACAAAAATTAACTTATTCAAACTTGACATTTACAACTCCCTATGCAATCAGTGTCTAATACTGTCTATCACCATGTAAGTTCAAATCCTGCTCAAGGCAAGGTATACTCCATACAACATTATGTGATACAGTTTGTCTGACATTGACCTGCAGCAGGTCAGTGGTTTTCTCCTGGGCACTCTGATTACCATCACCAATAAAAGTGACCACCTCAATATAACTGAAATATTGTTGAACGTGGCTTTAAAAACATTGTAGAAAAAAATGAATCTAATCATCTAGTACTTTACAAGTTTTACAGAGTCTTTGATGTCTGGGATATTTTCTTGTATCTATCTAGTTCAATTTCTAATATATGATCACTGGTTCTAAATGATGTAAATTGAAAAACAAGGAATATTGTAAAATATATTTTTATTTTATTTAAAATCAAACTTCAGTTTTATTTCTTAGAACTTTCTCTATTGTGTGTATTGTAGCAAAAAAACCCACGAATCCGGTTTTAAAAATGGGGAGGTAACTTGTTTAAAAAGGGGAGATAATTTGTATAAATCATTGTATCTTCCAGAAAGATGAAGCCTTTACCATTCCCCAATATATGGTTTTAAAAAATAACATGCTATAATGTCTAGTTGTAACATCATTCATAAATGTATCTACATGTGGCTTGCTGACCTTTTTTTAATTTGCTTGTGAATGGTTAATTTGTCATAAAACATGGATACCTATATAATAATGTATATGACTGTGTGAAAAAGAAACTTCTTATGATTGTCTTATGATTAATTATGATAATAATACTGTGTTCTTTATTTAAAGAAAATTATAGATCAAAAGTTAATTTCAAAGCTTAACAACAAAATTTAATATCAAAGCATAAAGCAAAATTTAATATTCAGCTGTATTTTGTTCGTTTTATTCAGGGTAACCAAATTAAAAAAAGAACCATTACCAGAAAAAGCTAGCATATTTTCTGCAGTCATGCCAAATACAATTTCAGGAAATTATGGGTCAAGAGTCACAACAAATATAGGAGGACAGATGCAAAATCTAGAATTTAAGTTTTGTGCAGAAAAACGAAGAAGAAAGATTGGAATCGATTTAGTATGTTACTAAATTGTGTCGCTATGGTCACCAGGTGACCTCCATTTTAAATGATTCCTTATTTTTGTAATGATGATGAAGACCTAAGCAGAAGAATGAAGATTGATCTTCCAGATGGATAATATATGAAGAATTTTTAATCAATTGCAAATATATATACAGGTACATGTACATGATATAGACACATAAACTTTGAGGTTGTCTTTTTGAGAATTTGTAAACCTACAAATGTACTTTTGCAAGTTTGTGTATTTTTTCAACAGAAATAATATTAAATGAATTCATTTTTTGAAACAAAAATGAAGAAAACAATTTGAAACACAATAGACCATTTGCACATTTCTGATACATTTTACGGGACTGGCAATGAAAATAATATGTATTTTCCCCATAATCTGTTCAAAGTTTTAATGTTGAAACAACTTGTGAATTTTCTATTTGATATAAAATTGTCCTCTGATTTTTTACAAGGTTCCAAATATCAACAAATTATGTTCATTTGGTCTTAAGATATCTAGAGGCTTAGTGGGCTGAGCCTGTGGGACCAACCAGAAAGAAGAATTGCTTATGGTGGCCATGTTTGTTAACGGATTGAGATGAAATGAATAATCTGGACCTTCCATAGATGCTTCTTACCAAGTTTCGGTTATTTTGGCTAAGCGGTTCAGAGGAGAAGATTTTTTAGAAATTGACCAACGATAAACAAAAATTTCCCACGGTGGCCATGTTTGTTGATGGATCAAAACGAAATTAGCAATGTTCATAGATTAGAGGATCTTCTATAGACGCTTCCTACCAAGTTTCGGTTCAATTGGCAAAGTAGTATCAGAGGAGATTTTTAGAAATCGACCAACCAGAAGCAAGAATTGCCTATGGCAGCCATGTTTGTTAACAGATCGAAACGAAATTAGCATATTTATAGAGTAGCTTCTATAGACGCTACCTGCCAAGTGGTTTCAGAGGAAAAGATTTTTAGAAATCGACCACCCAGAAACAAGAATTTCCTATGGAGCCATGTTTGTTAATGGATAAGGCCAAACGGTTTCAGAGGAGAACATTCAAATGTGAAAAGTTAACGGACGACGGATGCCAAGCGATGGCAAAAACTCAAATGGCCTTTCTGCCTGGTGAGCTAAAAATGATGAAAATAAGACTAATTTAAACTGCTTTATTGCTTTAAATTTTTACAGTGCTCAACAATACTAACGGGTTGAAGTCGTACAACCTCTGCAATTAGTCCATCAAACCATGCTGTAACATGCACCACATCAACAACAAAATAATACAAATTATTAATACAGTGTTTCCGGCGATACACTGACCGTGGGTCCTGACAGAGAATATCACTAATAGCTTGATGAACTTCTTTGGAGGATTTCAAATATTTTAAACAAAAATCTTTACTTTTGGCTGAAGAGGTGAAATTATTCAATTGTTCAAAAGCATAATTTGTAAATCTTACTGACAATTTCTCAATGGGAGGAGTGTTTATCCAGTCAGCTGTTTTAGTGTCTGTTTCGGGATGACTGTTTGATGCATTTGTGTTGATTTCATTACTATTCTCACTAAGATTTGTTTTTACAAGAGTAGGAAGAGCCTGCTTACATAAAATGTCATTTTCACCATGCTCCGGCTCATTGTTTAATTCTGTTCCACATTTCAAAATATTTAAATCATCTTCATGGCTAGATTTTTCATGTGAAACATCAGGTATGTCATTTGTTTGTATATCATCGTTTTTTGTAAAATTACTCTCCGATTCGTTTACAGATCTTTTATCACAAATTCGCAAGCTCTGTCCTGAATCCTGGCTAGGCTTAACATCATTTTCTCGACATTCATCTAATATATTAAAAGTATCGCATTCTGATACCACTGTTCTGCCTTTATCTGACTGATGAGTACTATCAATATCAGTGTTAGTTCCACCACCATCTCCCAAATTATCTTGAGTATGCACGGATGTCTTATCAGGTATGTCATAGGAAGGTATATATGGTTTGATGTCTAGAACTGGAGTTCCATCTAACAGGTCAATGCCACTCAAATATAATGTAGACCCTAAAATATAACAACAATAAAAATTTATCCTTATTGCAGGATAATTATGCCAGACTATTTAAAACATTAAATAATATGGAATTCCTCCTATCAAACAATTATACTTAAAGTTAGAAGTTATCAAAAGCAGATTTTTTTAAATTTAGGAATCATCTGAATACCCATACTGATACAGAATTTCTACACTTTCATTGCAACTATCTATTTCTAGTATTTGTCAGAGAATCTATGTTTTTCATTTTCTCATATGGTCCTATGTTAAAACTATGTCCTGTGTTGTCAGCCATTTTGGATTAAAGTTTTTTGTGTCAATATTTTTCCCATAGGGTCTCATGTTAAATTTGCCTTGACCAGGGGGATTTCATATTGACACGAAAAAATAATATTTTGTAGCGGACAAGATGATTATTGTTCTTGTACCTGAGAAAAATTAACCCTTCATTTTCCCATTATGTTCCTATGATAAAATTTTGTCTTTCGTTGATGGCCATCTTGGATATCCATTCAACAGAATAAACTTTTCATTGGTTCATATACCAAACATTATAACGAAGGAAAAATTCCATCGGGGAAGAAGCTGTTTGAAAATGAAGCCGATCAGAAAGTAAACTTGGCCGTAGCAGCCATGTTGAATTTCCGAATGAAACAAAAATAAAATGTAAACTGTTGAGGACTATCAAGGTAACATTTCTAACAAGATTGGTTCCAATTGGGCAGTAGTTTGTAAGAAATAGAAACCAAGTGATCACAAATTACCATTTCAGTCAGGTGACCTAAAAACTGAAACATGAAAATGCAGGCAATAAAATGAGGTGTTTGTGCTCAATATATTGGAATTTTGTGTCTCCAATCATGAATGGAATATAAACAGAATTACATTTAAACACATGCAAGAATATCCTTGTGGTATAGTATGTACCACTTATATAGGTAATTACACACGTTATGAAGACAGTTAAACAATTACAAGGGGCCGTTGTGGTAGTGATTGTATATATAGTAGTCTGATTTTCAACTACCTATGCAATTAGTGTCTATAACCACTAACGTTGTGAGTTCTAACCCTGTTCATGGTGAGGTGTACTCGATACAACATTATGTGATAAAGTTTGGCAGTGACTTGCGACAGGTCAGTGGTTTTCTCCGGTTTTCTAAACCAATAAAACTGATGGTCACGATATAACTGAAATATTGTTGAAAGTGGTGTTAAACACCATAAACCAAACCAACTAATCATTCCTCCAATATCAACAAAGTGAACAATCACTTCTCACCTCAAACCATAAAACACATAAAAAATCACAACATATGGCATTGGAAATCTAGGTCCTGGCTGAGGACAGACACAAAAAAGTGGCAGGGTTAAACCAGATAATGGGATCCCAACCCATCTCCTCTGATAATTGGATTTCTAACGACAATACACAGTCCTAAATTTCATATGGAATTCCAGTTGTCAAATTAACCGTTATTCTAGATTGTACACAAGGTAGCTGCAGAACTGTAGCTCTTATGGTGTTTTTTCTTTGTTTTTTCTTTTTGTTTTGTGACCATAGATCACAACAAAAACAAAAAACAAAACACATAAGAGCTATGATTCCACAGTTAGTACACAAGGTAGATAATTCATAAAAAAAAAAGGATATGCCAAACAAATTAAATATAACGCTAGAACTACTGGTACCTTCTATTTTATCCAGCTTAGCTAGCGTCAGTCCTATAGGATTTGGTCTGTATGGAGACCTTGTTGACAACACACCAACTCTTTTACCATTCAGTCGTGGTGGCTTTACCTTTGCTTTTGTAAATGTATTATTATTCTTATGAAACACAAAAATCACCCTGAAATATATCAATTTTTTAAACAAAAATATGAACTGAATTTGAATTGATTTAAACATATTTATTATTTCATTGTTAAATATATACAATAGTATTGAACACAAGTTTTACAACTTGTATAAAGTTCTCTATTGAAGTTGAATTGTCAAAAGTGGTTCTAATGCTCAATTTTACAATTATCAAACATCCCAAACTCAAACATGATAGCGCCAAAAGAATTCCCTGCTTGAGCTAGATTGTCAGATATAGGTAATAGACGAATACAAAGATATTTCTGTGATATACTGTACGTGTAATTTATATTATAAAAAATACATGTTTTCCTAGATTGGATTAAACGGAATGAAAACCAAATCATAATGTTGTGTTATCAAAAAGTAATTACTTACTAAAAAAGGAATAAACTACATTTTCTGGTTAAAAGAATTGCAGAAAAAAATGGGTTATTAAATAATTGGGTATGCTAAAATCAAATATTATTATTTTCTTGCTGGCAATGCAACTGCGATATTCATCAAGGTAGTGACAGCCAGTCTTAAAGCTGTGTGCTTAGCGGAAAATCTGCAAACACTACTCAGTAATCTTTGGTTTGACACAAACCTGCGATGTTTTGCACTTTAGGAGAGCATGCTAACCATAACGCCACTGATGGGGTTTGGATGTAAATGAAAACCACTTTCATTGCTAATCTTTATTTTACAGTCAAAGTGTATTCTATTTAAGGCACAACCTACCAAACATGAGAAAACTGATCTAAATCTTCCAGTGAGTGTTCTGGGTTATTGAACAAGCTCTTCTCTATCACTAAGGTACCTCTGGCATAAGGACACAATGATGGTTGTCTTGGTGTTCCATTCTTAAAAGTGAATATAGAACTGACAAAACCAATTGGATTCATTGAATACATTCTGAAATGAGAAATAATTATATACAAATACAAGGTTAGGTTTTGGGTTAGGTCGATGGTGTTTAATGCCACTTTCTCTACAATATTTCAGTTATATCTTTAGTTTTATTGGTGGAGGAAACCAGAGTACCCGGAGAAAACCACTGACCTACCGTAAGTCACTGACAAACTTTATCATATAATGTTGTATTGATAACATCTTGCCTGGGTGGGATTCAAACTCGCAACGTTAGTTACAAATTATATACAATGATATGTAATTAATACTAATAGTGTCTGTGGGGAAACATAATCATGATAAATAAACTTTGTTTAAGTTGTCCTTGAAAAATTTATTTTGTTTTTGACACAAATTCCGGCATTGCTACAATTATTTTTTTTTGCAAGTAAAGTCTAGTATCCTGGCTCTGATCATAAGTGTAGGGCACAGAAAAGTAAGAATTGTAACATGGACATGACATAGGACACTCTTGATGACTTTTGAAAATAATAAGCCAATTTTTTTTTTTTAAAAAAAGGTCATTTGGCTTCAAGCACATTGATAAATTGAATATTTTTTAGATTTCATGCTAAAAATTCAGTTTTTTTTCAAAATTTTATCAAAAAAGGGGGGTCAGAACCCCCATCCCCCCTCCTGGCCCCCCTTTTTTGTGACTGTACAATATGCAACAGTGAGCATATGGCATTGATCTAAGACAAAAAGTTACTAATTGGTAGGGTTGGCAGGTATGCTTATTGACAAGTTAAAGCCAGATAGAGGAGCTAGATGGAAATCATTAGCACTGGACTGGATATATAATTGTGTGTTTATATGGATAAATTTTAAAATATGTGTATTATTTGTGAGATTGGAATAAATATATATTTTCCTGATGTTTAATCATAAAACCATTGCACCTGTAGTTAATGAAAATTTTAGTGACTTTGAAGTAGGTTTATGTATGTGTACCTTTTTCATGTGGCCATTTTCTAGTCAAGTTCAACAGGGTATCCAATATTCATAGTGATTTAGAGGAATATAGCTGAAAAAAATTGTGTTTTTATGACCAAGATTTGTATAAAGATATGTCGATATGTTGCTTAAGTGTCCAATTAGTGAAATTGATGACCATTTAGTTCATGTGTATCTTTTTTTTCAATGGTCACCATATTGTTCAGAACAACAAGATACCTAAAAATGTCAGGGGAAAATTATAAGCTGGAAAAAATTATATTTTTATGACTGATATTTTCATAAGGGTATGTTGATCTGTTGTTTAATTACAAAATTATTGAATTAATCACAATTTTAGTGATTTATTCATATGTATATCTTTATCTTTCAAGGTTCGTCAATTTCTGATTTGAGTACAACGAGGTACCCAATAATATCATAGCTGAGGGAAATATAGTGGAACAAACAAGATGAACTGTGAGCTACATGTAATGCTCACCTATGATGCCCCTGCTCTTCGGCAAACAGTAGGTAGGAATCCGATGGGTTCAAAAACGCTTCCCACAATATGGGGTACCTATATGAAGCTTATGACCAAATATCAGATTTCTGCCATCAATAGTTAATGAGAAAAATGTGACAAAAAATGTGCATATATGTTCAATGTGTATAAAAACCAACTACATGTAAGTCGGAAAACAGGAAGTAGGAATCTGATGGGTCCAAAAACGCTTCCCACGATATGGGGTACCTATATGAAGCTTGTGACCAAATATCAGATCTCTGTCATCAATAGTTGCTGAGAAAAATGTGACGAAAAATGTGCATATACATGTATGTTCAATGTGTATAAAAACCAACTACATGTAAGTCGGCAAACAGGAAGTAGGAATCTGACGGGTCCAAAAACGCTACCCACAATATGGTATACCTATATGATGTTTGTGACCAAATATCAGATTTCTGCCATCAACAGTTACTGAGAAAAATGCGACAAAAAATATCTTGGACGGACAGAAGGACGGACGGACAGACTGACAGTATACCCCCCTCCCCCTTCGGGGAGCGGGGGTATAATAAAGTTTTTATTATTGACATTTGCATAAAGATATGTTGTTTTATTTATTAATTATTTAAGATTAGTGAAGCTTAGCCTATGATTATCATTTTATTTTAAAATAATAAAACACTCAAGATGCCATTTGATGATGTACATGTTATCCATCAAATCAGTATCGGACTGAATGACAATTAATTCTAAATGGATTAATAACTTTTGAACACAACCATGATTATAAACTAGTGGTTATATTGTTTAACTTAGACCTTTTTTTTCAAGTGTTGCTATGAATGAACAGCACTATTCAGTCAGATATATCGCTAGATACACCCCTCGCTGTTATAATTATTACTCTTAGTCTCAAGTCCCAAGGCCCTGGTAAGGGAGATAGTGAAATATATTAGTAAAAAAAAATTGAACTTACAATTAACATAATCGTAGTGACATTTGATGATTGCATAACATATCTTTAAATGATTGAAATCTTATTCACTTTTATTCACTCAAGAAAACTTTCAACAAAAAAATCATAAAAATACACAGGGCCGACTGGCCGTGATCATAAAGTAGTTGGATTTACAAATACCTGTGTAATCAGTGCCTATCACCCCTAAAGTTGTGAGTTCGAACCCTGTTCATGGCAAGGTGTACTCGAGTCTCGATACAACATAATTGTAATGTGACCAAGTTTGTCAGTGACTTGTGACAGGTCTGTGGTGTTCTCCGGGTACTCCTGTTTCCTCCACCAATAAAACTGACAGCCACGATATACCTGAAGTATTATTGGAAGTGGCGTTAAACACCATAATCCCCTAGTCCTATCACAGTACCTTGGGTGGCGATATTTACTAGTATAAAGTAAATTAAATTCTTTTATTAAGCTGCCATGTTAGTTTTTGTTGATCATGTTGATTTTCGCGGAATTACTGAACATTAATGTTTCAATACTCTTTTTATAATTGCCGCATTATTAGCAGCAGATCAATATACCTGTGTTTTCTTCGATGAATATTTAGCTAAAATGCCATACAGGTTTCATTGCATTTGATGGAAAACACTAGAGAAATGTCGGTCGATTTTCCGATCGCGATGTCTCTGGACTTATCCCAACTTCAATTATGTACTAAAGCGCTTTAATGATTTGGAGGCAATCTGTGTCAATGAAGCACATAGCAACAAATTAAGAAAAACCATACTGAAAATAGATAAAATGTAGCTTGATTTTACAATATTAGCAATATTCCCGAAATGAAATGAGAGACGCTAATATATTTGACATAATTTGATTGGTTTCTAGTGGTAAGAAATACATTGTTATTATGAAAATGACCCAAAAATGTACGAAAGAATATGTCGACAATGTAAACAATATGGCGGTTGGTTGTACAAATTAAAATAAAAATAAATTTTGTAATTGTTGATGACAAAAATATTGTTTCCACTGATATAAGCTGAACAAAAAATAATTGTAAGCTTAACAATAATCTACTTTAACAACATGTGATTCGTTAGCTGTGGAACAATGTAAAAGAATAGTTGTTTCTTAGCTGCAGAACCGTAGTTCTTATGGTCTTTTTTGGTCAGGAATAAATAAATCATAAGAGCTATGGTTCCACAACTAGTGTGAGTGATTGTTGATTGACGTCAACTCGGCAATTTTTCAGCTATATCATGGCAAGAACAAGTTAGTTTTCAATGAGATGATGGCAAGGTCCGCTTTGTATTAGACCAATGTGCTTAGTTTGATTTTTATAGTGCTTGCTCACTGAAACAACAGTCCACGGATAAACATGTCGCCCCACTTTGACCCATTATCCTCATTCCAAGCCAGCCAATCTTTGCTCTTTCTCCTTAATGCTGCATGCTTAGCAGAGAAGGAACAAATGCCAATTTTATAGTCTTTGGTTTGACCCAATCGGGGCTTGAACCCACAATCTACCGCACTCGCTTTACCATTACACTACTAATGTTGTTCCACACAACTAGTGTGACCTGAGAAGGGAACAACAGACAGGCTAGATTGTGTCTAGAGAGGCTTTCGTTTAGACCAAAATACAATGTTGCATCTATACGACTATAGACATAGTGTTTTATCTAAAGAAAAATAGAATGGTGCAGCGCCATGCCCCTTTTGATAAAAAAAACCGTGGCGCCATGTATTGGCGATGTGCCCTTTTTCATTTCTTCAAATGATCCGTAAGATCACTTGGATAATGTGCTTATTCACTTCAGTGTCCATAAATAGATGATCTATTTATGGACACTGAAGTGAATAAGCACATTATCAGGTTCAAAAAGCTTTGGAATATTGTAGGACTTTGTTTTGGATATTTTAATTTCATGATTAGAAATAACAATAAACATTTATTAAATCATTCAATGTTGTATATTATCCATGTTATTGTTTTTAAAAGATACTCAGTACTGAAATAAAAAAGTCTGATAAACCTTCCTTTAAATCATTTATCATTCTCATTGTTAGTACTTCATAGGAAACACAAATATACTCAAAGATTTTCCCAAATTTGTATAATACACATAAACATATTCGATCTAATCAACAAGTTGCATACAATGTAACTCATTGCCCAAATCAAATTTCTGGGTGTGGAACTACAAAAATGTGGAAAGACTAATATCCTGTATCAAAATAGCTAGGTTTCCTCGACAAAGATATTTATACGTTTTAGTTTTGTTGTTGAGTTATTGAATCTTCTATTCATCAGATGGTTAACCTTAATTTTTCAATTCTATAGTGAATTAACTGGCTTAAAGCAAACATGACCAAGTTTTTAGGCCCTGTTTCTCTCCTGTCCCCATTTTGTCGTTAAATTATTCCATAAATTATACAGATAAGGGGTGGTTATACTAGCTTGTGCTTCCGAAATCAACTTCATAACATCTGTGTCACATCTTGATCCCAACCTGGTTCATACAACAGTGCAGATAGAAGTTTTGTTAAAAAAAAAAAAAATCTGTGCAAATTATTTATAAAGAAGTCCATGTTTTGCTCTGTTTGTCAGTAAATGAAATGTTTTAATAAGTAGATACAAATTGATGTTCTCATTCTGTTTTACAGACCACAATGCCTTCTGATTCTAAGGGTGTGGAGGTCTCCAAATGGAGGCTGCCTACATATAGACAGAGAAAGACAGAGAAGCCAGAGAAAGATGATCAGATGTATACCATGAAATGGCCTCCATTCTCACATGTAAGTACGACTACCATAAAATGGCCTCCAATTTCATATGTAAGTAGAAATACAATGAAATGGTCTATATTTTCCATACATGCCAACCCTCGAGAGACTAAAAGCGGTAGGGGGGTCTGGATTTGCCCCCCCCCCCCCCCCCAGAATTTTTTTTTCAGAAGGACGCAATATGGTGCATTCTGCTGCATTTTGGATATAAAATCTGTGTAGTCAAAACTTTTAATATAGCATGATAAAACCATGAAAAAATGTCATTTTTTTTCAGAAGGATGCAAAATGGTGCATTCTGCTACATTTTGGATATAAAATCTGTTCAGTCAAATCTTTAAATATAGTCTGAAAAAACCATGAAAAAATGGAAATTAGGATTTTACATATATATATTTGTCAGAGTTTTAATAACACAGACTGTGACATAGGTATGAAATACAATTAAAAGATTACTTCCTGTGCATAATCTAATCAAAATAGATGTACGTCATTTCCAAGATACAATAAGCATGACATGTTTCAATAGTTAAGAGCCTGATATGTTGCAGATTTACAACGTGCTAAGAGGTCACCAGTTGGTTTCCATTCATGACACTTTGTGCCCTTGAACACATTTATTTTGCTGGTAAGAAGTCCGCAAAGAGTGTTTCTGATGCCATGAAAATGTAGTGCTTCAAAACTTTATTTTAAATACCGTTTCTAATTGGTTTAATGATAAAGAATTGACCAATGGATGTTTCCGGTACAAATTAAGAGCGAAACGATTACGGAAAGGGCCTAAATAATTTGGATTTGTACTCATTTATACGTCATAGAAATCTACAAGAATAATCAACATATGAACAATTCATGATAAAAATTTTTACATTTATTTTTTTTTAAAACGGTAGGAAAACATCTAAAATCAGTAGGTGGTAGAAGACTTAAAAATGTGGTAGGTAGACTACCGTGTAAATCGGTAGGGTTGGCATGTATGCATTTTCATATGTAAGAAGAAATACCATGAAATGGTCTACATTCTCCATGTAAGTAGAAATGATCGAACTAGTGCTTCACAATGTAATTCGAAAAAATAGATGTACATAGGTTTAAATGTAACCTATAATTTCTCCATGAAAAAGTTTATAGCTAAATACTTATGATAGAAAATTCAAAAAGGTAAAGGAAATGAACACTAGATCTGATTTTTCCTGCCAAATTTGAAAAATTAAAATTTTTAGATATTTGTGAAAACTTTTGTTTGAATTGATGTTCATTGATGTTTTACATTTCAGTTATAAAGTATTTTTATCTTTGTTTTGTAGAATGAAGTTACAAAGAAAATTAATAGTATTTTGGAACCTTTGTCTTTATTTACACCATCTGAAGAAGACAGGGGAGGTAATTCATATGTAAACATTTGTATCCTATAATGCTATTGTGGGTACAGTAATTTGACTAATCTTTAAAAACACATTTATTAGTTTTCAAATGTCATTGACCAAAGTAATAACTACACATCACCAGTTCGCAAATTCATTACATAAAACTTGCAACCATCGTCATCACTTTAACAAATGTTTACTACATTTTTCATTAATTCAAAGCAAAATGAAATTACTAAAGTTTGAAACTGTTTTAATATGACTTTAAAAAGCTTCTGTTAATATATGAAAGTATTATATTTATATTATAGTGCCAGAGGGTAAGCAAAAGATGGAATTGGAGAGGCCAGTCACTCCCATAGATGTAAGTAGCATTACTGAATATCTTTTATGAGCTTTAATTTTAAAACAGACAGTAAATCTTGGATGCAAAGAAATATATTCTAAATCAGAACAGAAATAGAGAAGATTTTCTAACATATACCGGTACATAAAACTTTCTGGATTTTTCTTTGATCAACTACCGAAACCAAAAGTTGATGCATGTCCTTCATCAAAATTTAATCATTTTACATTTACTGCCAAGATAATGTAATGGTTAACATGAAATTCATAAAAAGTTATACTTGCATAATGTTAATACTTTACATCTTTAATTAGAATGTGCATTGCTACTGTCATACCTTTTATTTATATTTTGAGTTTGGAATATTTATGTTTTGTTGTGTTTACTTTTAAAGGAGGAAATAAAGAAACAACCCAGATCACTGGATCTTCTTGCCAAGTATGTCAGACGAAGGATAGCAGCAAAACCTGATGTTCCTTATTTGTCTACAGATGATCAACGAACTCTGGTTTGTGTAGTTTCTCTTTGTAGTAATAAAGTTTTACGTAGAATGTAATGATAATCTTATTTGTGTTACTTTAGTCTATAAACCATTGGTGAGATTCTACTACAACAAAAAGGCTAGATGTATCATTCATTAGATAGTAGTTAAAAAGTGCTGTAAACATCAGGCTAGGGATTATTTAAGAAATAATTCACACAGAAGCCATAAGTTATTGGAGAATTTAGCATGTGTAACATTATTTTCTTAAATTTTTTTGTTCCAGGTGATAAAATGCAGTATAAATAATCTTACTCATATGAACGATAATTATTTGCAGTAAAACGGGTGCAAATCGACTTGCTGTTGTTGTATCCAGTGTGTCCTTATGTTTTTTTGTTGTTGTTTTTTTTATTGTTATGATGTTTCTATTGCCATTAAAAATTCACATATTCTGTACAATTTATAATACTTTCATATTTATTTTAAATTTTGCATTCAAACAGCTGTTTTAAGTGCAATATTATGTTAATAATAAAATTCAAAATTCTTATTTTTTTTTATAGGCTGGTATTTTAATGGGAGAAGTTAACATGTTATGGCCAGATATAAAAACACAGATAGATGATCCTTTCTTGGTAATGTATTGTTATTATCTTTATCATATTAATATGTTTGGGGGGGGGAAACATACACAACTGATATTTTGTTTACACTTCATAAAGATAGAAAAAAAAAATCGCACAGTCCACTGGAATTTTGAATACATACCGTAGTCATGATGTGAGAAAATATATGGTGTTATTGTTGATGGAACTCTATGTATTTTACTTTAAAATAATAAAACGTTATGGCCGGTAGCATGCTTGCTTCGAATGCAGTTGATCATTTGTTTGATCTCCAGTCAGGTCAAAACAATGACTATCCAATTGGTATTTTCTATTTCTCTGCTATTAGCAAGCATCATTAAAGAGTGAGAGTGGTTGCTATTATAATAGCAAATAAAAGTTACTCATTTCCTTTGTCTAGTTCTAAGATGACAATTAATCAGTGGATCTATCTGGAAAGAAGTTATTATGGAAAAGATATTCTAGTTGACAAAACAAAATACAAAAAAAACCCCATTAAAAAATAGTTTTGCTACTATTTGATTGACAAATCATTAACAATAATATTATAGTCTTTATTTCAAATTTTAGTCTCCAGAAGAGAATTGTGAACTAAACAGAAGAATTGCTGTTCACATTGTTACTGTGTGTGAAAAACTCTTTCACCATTACATACAGAAAGCTCAGGGTAAGACTAATATTGACACAAAAAAATGTGGTGTTTACATGTGTGCATTTGAGAATGACCAAGCATGTCATATTTAAAGTGATGACAGTTTTGTAAATTTTTTTTTTTTCCTTTATGAACAATTAGGATGAAAGAAGTTTCTATTCCATATATATTTGTTTAATTAATTACTAATTTGAAACAACTGGTTGAATAACATGTACTTTTTTTCACTTAAAAACATTTTTTTTCTATCCTGATCATTTTTGAGGATCCCTGGGTGGAATATCATGAAACCAAGCAAAATTATTTACTTGAGTATTATTAAACCTAAAGTCTTATCCGTTTGTATAATACACATTGCTTTTTAAAAATACTTATACTGTCAAGTTGAATTCCAAGTAATAATTATAGATATATTTTAAATTACAGTGTTAAATGAGAGAGGTATATTCAGTGGACCAGCCAATATGAGCAGGTTAAAGGCACAGTTATCTCTGGATGCTGATAAATTGTAAGTTATTTCCATTGTAACAAAGTACTTATATTAAATTGCATTTACTATTTATATACATTTGTAAAATATGTTATTAGACAGGTGTAATTTGCACAAGAAGTTGAGAAGCTATTTTAAAAATCCACCAGATTTGTGTAATACTGCAGTCAATAATCTTCTTCTATTGATGCTTTTTGTATTATTTTTTATTAAACCATTGAATGTATCATAGTATTTACAGTTAAACCTATATTAAGAGGTCACCTTTTGGACAAAAGAAAAACTGGCCTAATAAGACAGATGACCTCTTTATAGAGGTTCAATACATATGAAATTTTCTATGACAGGACAAGAAAAAGGTGACCTTTTAATACAGGTGACTGCTTAATAGAGGTGACAGGTTTGACTCTATATACATGTGTATATCCTTACACAGTTCGTGTACGAAAATATTTACAAAATTATACCACATGATATATTATTTCAGTTTAAACATCTTGACTATTCGTCGATATATTGTGGAAGATATCCGAGGAAAGTCACATGCTGAAGAAGATGAGATCGTTTATAAAGCCAAACCATCTACAGCGCCTGGGAAAACACAAGTTCTTAGTTTTAAGAAAATGGTAGGCATAATTTTTTCTCCCCCTTTATCGAACAACATATTGTTTTTCATTCTGTCAGTTGTCCTTCCATCACAAAAATTGTATGCACTACTCCACCTACATTTTAAATTTGAAAACTTTGCTTGCTTACTTATTACTACTGAATAGAAATATTCATATATTGTTACAGCAATTTGAACAGTCCATTTTTGCAGGAGTTATTTCCCCTTTTCACTTGATATATTTGATCAAGACATTTATATGCACATGCACAACTCCTACATTTTAAGCAGGAATTCATCAAAACTATGCATGCTGGCTTATTACCATATGATGATTCCTAACTCGCTAAGTCAGTGTGGTCACATCATTTTGACACATTTCTTGCCTATTTGATATGAAAAAAATTGTATGTGAAGCTTCTTCAGGATTTTAAATAAGAATTCCTCAAAACTTTGCATGCATGCTTATAAGTTTATTGCATATCATTATTGCTGTATAATCAGACAATGTCTTGAAGGAGTTATTGCACTTTTATACTGAGAAGTACTCATCAAAGAGAATTTGATGGGGGGGGGGGGGGGGGGTGCATTAAAATGTGTTTGTGACTGATCTCTTCAGTTTTATAAAATTACAAAATTTATATCACATGATATATTATTTCCATGGTACTAATCTTCTGATATAGGTATGCTGTGTTATTAATGGAATCAATGGCCACATTTGATGAAAATAATATTTAATTGAATATTCTGTTTACAGTTTGAGGAAAGTCGACCAAAATCAAAGACAGTATTTTATCACAGAACCCCTAATGATGAAGCAAAGGAGGTAGGAATGATACATTTTATCATAATTCATCAAATTTCATCGCTTTGTATCAATATGTAAACAATTTAAATGTTAAAGCTACAGTAACGGCACAGCTGATAATAAGTGTGTCAAAAAAGGTCAAGGTTTCATTGAGTTTCCAGAAGTTCAAATACATGTAGAAGGAGGTAAGGTAAAATTTCTCTGAATTATTGATTTAATTACAGCAATATACAAGCCAGTGTTATTTTATTTATTAAAATTTTTATTTTGCCTAAATTTGAATTTTTTGTTTTATAATATTGATATGTTTTCTATAGATTTTATCTGCTATGCCTGATCTGGATACATCAAAGTTGATGAATATTATCTCAGAACTTCCTGACAGAGAACTACAGACACCATCACAAGGTATATCTTATAGCTTCACTACAACCTCAACATGCATGTTGCATCTTGATTTATTATAAATTTTAGAGATCTTCACCATCGCAATGTACATGTATATCTTATGGATTAAATACAACCTGAGCATATACACGTACACCGTATATAACTTTTTAAGATCTTTTTCCTTTATCTTATAAAAATCGTAGAAAAAGTACACTCTTTGACGATACAATGTTAAAAATGAGGGTTAGAGTTATGGTGTTTAAAGCCACTTTCAACAATATTTCAGTTATATTGTGGCAGTCAGTTTTATTGATGGAGGAAAGTGGAGTACCCAAAGAAAACCACTAATCTTCCACAAGCCATTGACAAACTTTATCAATTAATGTTGTATCAAGTACCCTTAACCATGATTTGAACTCTCAGATTTAGTGGTGACAGGCACTGATTGGACAGGTAGTTGTAAATCTAACTACAATACAATCACGACCATAATGGCCCCTGTTAAAAATGAGAACTAAATACAATGTATAATTCAATTATGGCAAGATATGCATATTACACATGTTTTTTGTTATACAAATGGAATTGACTCTACCATAAAGATTTCAGTAGAACTTTTCTAATCATTAACCATTTTTTTAATTAATTTGTTTTTATCTTGAATCTTTGTATCAAACGTTCATGCAATTTCATTTTTAAGTTATTAAATATGTGTGTTCATTTATGTAAAAGTAATGCATTTTGTCCATATATTAATTCCCATTAAGACAAAAGTTTCCAAGGAACTCTGTACAAATTTATTTGCTAATCTTAACCTGCATAATCATTTACCATCAGTATATATTTTACTTATGTGCAGATTCAACAATATCTCCACCAAGAACTACAGAAAGAACATCTAAAATTTCAGGGTAAGTCCAGGCCTCTACATTAACATATTTTTTAACTTGTCCCTTCGGACAACTAACTAAAATAAGTACTTGTCCGACTCAATTTTTTAGTTGTCCAATTTTTTTTTTATATTAAAACCAGAGAAGAATTATCAGCAATTTGTGTAAAATGTTTTGGTTATTGTCTCACAAACATTATCTCGTCCTGTCATTATTAATACTAACAGACATTATGATTATGACATCTTTAATCGACAAATTAACATACACTTAAACATTAACTCAAAGTCATTGGTATCAAACGATGCCATCAAGGTATGAGTGTATCATCATCAATTTCTAAGTTTGGTTCTCGAAATAGCAGGCCTATCTAAGTGGTAATCGTATAATGTGAATAGCAGGCCTATCTAAGTGGTAATTGTATAATGTGAATAGCAGGCCTATCTAAGTGGTAATCGTATAATGTGAATAGCAGGCCTATCTAAGTGGTAATTGTATAATGTGAATAGCAGGCCTATCTAAGTGGTAATTGTATAATGTGAATAGCAGGCCTATCTAAGTGGTAATTGTATAATGTGAATAGCAGGCCTATCTAAGTGGTAATCGTATAATGTGAATAGCAGGCCTATCTAAGTGGTAATTGTATAATGTGAATAGCAGGCCTATCTAAGTGGTAATCGTATAATGTGAATAGCAGGCCTATCTAAGTGGTAATTGTATAATGTGAATAGCAGGCCTATCTAAGTGGTAATCGTATAATGTGAATAGCAGGCCTATCTAAGTGGTAATCGTATAATGTGAATAGCAGGCCTATCTAAGTGGTAATCGTATAATGTGAATAGCAGGCCTATCTAAGTGGTAATTGTATAATGTGAATAGCAGGCCCATCTAAGTGGTAATTGTATAATGTGAATAGCAGGCCTATCTAAGTGGTAATCGTATAATGTGAATAGCAGGCCTATCTAAGTGGTAATTGTATAATGTGGATAGCAGGCCCCTCTAAGTGGTAATTGTATAATGTGGATAGCAGGCCCCTCTAAGTGGTAATTGTATAATGTGGATAGCAGGCCCCTCTAAGTGGTAATTGTATAATGTGGATAGCAGGCCCCTCTAAGTGGTAATTGTATAATGTGGATAGCAGGCCCCTCTAAGTGGTAATTGTATAATGTGGATAGCAGGCCCCTCTAAGTGGTAATTGTATAATGTGAATAGCAGGCCTATCTAAGTGGTAATTGTATAATGTGAATAGCAGGCCTATCTAAGTGGTAATTGTATAATGTGGATAGCAGGCCCATCTAAGTGGTAATCGTATAATGTGAATAGCAGGCCCATCTAAGTGGTAATTGTATAATGTGAATAGCAGGCCTATCTAAGTGGTAATCGTATAATGTGAATAGCAGGCCTATCTAAGTGGTAATTGTATAATGTGGATAGCAGGCCCCTCTAAATGGTAATTGTATAATGTGGATAGCAGGCCCCTCTAAGTGGTAATTGTATAATGTGGATAGCAGGCCCCTCTAAGTGGTAATTGTATAATGTGGATAGCAGGCCCATCTAAGTGGTAATTGTATAATGTGGATAGCAAGCCCCTCTAAGTGGTAATTGTATAATGTGGATAGCAGGCCCATCTAAGTGGTAATCGTATAATGTGGATAGCAGGCCTATCTAAGTGGTAATTGTATAATGTGGATATCAGGCCTATCTAAGTGGTAATTGTATAATGTGAATAGCAGGCCCATCTAAGTGGTAATTGTATAATGTGGATAGCAGGCCCATCTAAGTGGTAATTGTATAATGTGAATAGCAGGCCTATCTAAGTGGTAATTGTATAATGTGAATAGCAGGCCCATCTAAGTGGTAATTGTATAATGTGAATAGCAGGCCTATCTAAGTGGTAATCGTATAATGTGGATTGAATCCAGGATGCTTTGTTTTGAACGTTGTTGTTCACCATCTATTGAATGCAGATTCGAGATTGTGTATCAAAATCAGCTATTTAATGTCCCTTGACAGAAATTAACAACAGACGCCTTAACATTTTTGGTTGAATTGAGCTCCGATGCTTATTGTAAATCCGTACTTTCTGAGATCAGGGGATATCATAGATCCATGCCGATGGACATTTTATTTACATTTCCAGGGAATTATTTCATAGGGGAAGGAAACACTATAAACAAATTTATTTCTTTTTCATTATGATTACTTAATGCCAGTTGTCGTTTAATCAAATTGCTGAAAAGATATGGATCAAGTATATGTTCAGAAAATCTCTTGGTTCACCATTATAATTAGCAATAGTGTACTTCAATGAAAACCAATATTTTTAAACACATTAAAATAATTATTTACGTAGTTTAAGTCTGTAAAAATGACAAAGAAACACATTTTTATCATAGAAAATAACATTCAAAAGGTAGGACAGTCATTTTTGCACTTGTCCCGTCGGACAACCATGATAAAAGATCTACTTGTCCGACGTCAGTTTTCACTGGTATCGGACAAACGTTAATGTCGAGGCCTGAGGTCTGATTTTGTGTTATGAATGAACAGATCATTGTTGATTCAGCATGGAAATTTTTTACTTTATGTGCATTACTGACATCACAAGACTTAGAATACACCATTCAATGTTTGTAAAAAAAAGAATATGATTTAACACAAATAATTTTCTTCAAAATTTCCATTTATAAATGCTGGGTTTAATTTTTACAAATGTATGAGTGGTTCTTTATGCAAATTAATATTGATCACTAGTAATTGTTTTGTGCTTTTTTAAGACAAAAAACAAAAAAGGAAAGTAGGAAAATAGATTGGTCCCAGTAAGTTCTATTTGACTGTTAGACCTTTAACATGTGATATTTGTAGTTAACTGCCCTATCGAGACATCAATTTTATTTTACCAATTGAATTCAATTTATTCTTATTAAAAAGTATCATTTTATTTTTTCAGAGTTTCCAAAGAAGATGCATCTAAAGAGAAGGTTATTTTGAAGGTAATATTTGTTTTCTCTTCAAAATAATCATTCAAATATCTAGCATAGTATGTGTTTTTTTTTTTTACAATAAATCCTGTTTAAACCAAACTCATCTACTTCCAAAAATGACTATTTTCTTTACAATTTTTGGGGAAATTATTAATGTATTTCGTAAATGTGTCTGTAATACATGTAGTTGTGACTCAAATACCTGAAAAAAGTAAGTTGCATTATGATATCTTTTTGAAAACTATCTCTTTTGTCATTTTTGTCAGAAAGTTCAGTATCATGTCAAAGCCTTTGTAGATTCAATTACAACAAAGTTTATCTTGATAAATCTAAAAATTCAATCATCAGACATTACAATCATAAAATTTTGGAATACAAGTGTTTGTACTTAAAAAGCATCCAATCAAAACACCATATTCCATAAAAACAGATTTCTGAATGGAGGATTTTGGAGTACGAATACCAAATTCGTACTCGAAAGTTTTATGACCATGTGGCCTGTGATCTAATGTGTCTAAACTAATAAACTGTGTAGTAAGTGAATACATATGTACATATAAATTAAACTTTACTCCAACATTTATTTTAAAATGCTTACAATTGCTCTTATCAGTTATAGTTATGTTACATTATTTATAGAGTAATTATGTTTATCACAAGGATATCATTGTTTTTATAGAGATCTAATTCCCTGCCTCAGGTAAAAGTTGGAGAAACTCTAATGGAAGAACTTGGTATTAGTCCTTCAGTAAAAAAAGACATTTTGTCAGATATAGAGTTACAGATGCTGAAAAGACAGGCTCTAAAGAAAATTAAGGTTTGTAATTTTTTGGGGGAAATGTAGTTTTATAACCATTGTTTTTGATTTCATATGTTGATATCTGCATACTTTATCTATAAAGACGCATGCATGAGCAAATTAAAATGATTGCAGATTCATCTTATTTGATATATGATTGGATCTCAATTTATTTCATTTATGTATTAGGTTGATGCAGCAAAAGAATCAGAAGCGAAACCTAAAGGTCCTCAACCTGGAACTAGGGAATATGCTGCTGAGGACCTAAGGAAACTGATATCAACAGGGGAACCAGATGATATTAAAGTTGAAGAAGATTTACCTCCCTTACTTCAGGTATATGAAACTATATCATGAAAATTTATTTTCATTGATGTGATGATTTATTTGTTCTAAGCCAATACAGGAGGCTATGTGTTACTGGTGTGTATGTTTATTTAGATGTATTGGGGAAGGAAACCCTAGACATTTCTAATGAACTGACTAGTAAAACTCCAAACCACCCAGGTTTCATGTCAATCAAAAGCTCACTAGAGCTTGTGTTGTATTTGTTGTTTTGACATGCTGACTATAAATAAAACTTATTTTATCTTATCTTATCTTCTGAGTTGACACAGATGCAGAAGCAAATTTGCAGTTTCATATACAGATAAACTGTTATTTCAAAAGCAAATGGACTGAAGATTTTACTTGCAATTAACCAAGTGTGCAATGTATGTGAGGGATGCATACATCTATTTCTACCAAAAAGAACTGTAATTTGACTTCAAGTTATTCAATATCCAAAAAATTTACTTTTCGAAAGTTATTGGATTAATTTTTTACTTTTGTAATGAGATGAATAATTATACTTCAGAAGTAATACACAAGTATTAACAAACATATAATAAAATGAGTCCACTAGATATACTAAACATTTTTATCTTATTAATATTATTAGGGGTAAAATTACAAACAGAACTGCTTTTAAAATTCTGCTAATGAATATAAAATTTCTGTAATGAATAATTGTACTATTTTCAGGCTATAACAAGAAGTGCCAAATATGATGGAATGGCAGAAAAATTAGAGAAACAACTGAAAGAACTGGAAGAAGAAGAAAGGAAAGAAAAGGAAAAAGAAAAGTATTTTCTATTTTAAATTTCTAAAAGTTTCAATTCTCTAAAGTGCATTAATGGACAAATCATAAGTTGCATCAGGTTTTATAGTTGTAGGAAATATTAATTTTTAGGGTTTCTGTATTAGGACAAACAAATAAAAATTTGTAATACTGGCCCATTACAAATGGCTTTAGATTTTTTGTAATAGGACATACAATTAAGAATTTGTAATACTGGCCTCTTACAGATGGCTTCATGCACCATTTTTATTTCCATTTTCAAGACTGAAATTTGTAGTTATATTTCCCTTTATTCATACATATATCAATTTTATAGCAAAATAATGATTCCATGTTTATTCCAATATCTTTTATAGCTTAAATAGATATGGAAATCATATATTTTCACCAGAAGTGTCATGCAATGTTTTGTATAGAGATTAGCGAAATATTTCTGTTTTTGAAACCAACAAACCAAGAAATACAATATTAGTGAGGAATTATTAGGAAGATGTAAGATTTCAGATACGTTAGAAGAACAAGAAACCAAAGAGGTATCAGGAAATTTGTAATTTTAAAACTTAAAAAAAATTACAAATAAAAAAAACCCCAAGTAATTGTAAAATAAGAAATTTTCAAATAGATATCTATCCACTATTTTAGGCCATCTAAAAAATTTTTTCTGGTTCTCAGACAATGGATTTGAAAAAAAGGGCAAGGTAGGTAGGGTTTTTATTTTTTGTTTTTATTTCCAATCCAACATGGGAAGGGTTTTTATATTTTGTTTTTATTTTCAGCAGTTTAAAAACATAACGCAAACCAGTTCAATTCTACTATTTTGGCAAACAAACAACACAATAGTGTTTACTCTGTCAACAGGCAGGATAGTCCACGGAACTATTTGTTTGGAACATAACTATACATTAAACAGACTTGCCTACCCACAATTGTTTAGGCTATCTTACGCCCTTACGATTGTTGTCAATTTCCTTACGATTCGGCAAATTTGCGGTATTTCCAGAAAGTTTTCGGTTCCGGTCCGTCATTTCATTGCGGTTCCATATATTATAGATCGTATCGGCATTTCCGGTTATTAAAAAAACGATGTCAAAACGTCAAAATTTTGATAATAAACCCAAAATCGATTTAAAATGTTAACATTATGTGGTTATATCATGTGCCATTCACAATATGTGTAGTTTTTGTGCTTAAAATTGCATTTTGTGACCAAAAAAAGAGCCTTACTATTATCTCAACTTACTATTTTTTTTCAAGCATCTTACGATTTTTAACAAAAAGGGGTAGGCAAGTCTGATTAAAACTGACGAGGACAGTGTTTTCACTCGTAGTCATGCTGAATTTTTACTTTCGTTTTCGATTGATCAGTCATTCAAACATTTGTCAAAACTCGTCCGCGTCACCGGCACGCTTGAAAACTTAAATTTGGCGGTAAATTTGAATTTGTTTTTCTTCAAAAATACGACGCGGCCTTAGACATTCTTTTTTATTATAGATAAATAAAAATATATATTATACTACATGTGTATAAGTAATATAATGATATATTTCTATCTTTGCAAGGATAATAGTTTTAAATGTAGTATTTACTTTCTCATCTTATTTTACAGTAAACCACTCAGGAAACCAAAACATCCACAACCAGATACCATTAGTGCTAAACTACCTGGTGTAAGTATTATCTATAGTTCAGAAAAATTGTACACAACTATTTTAATAGTACTTTTTATGCAAACGACTGGATAAATATTTTTTTTTGTTCTTCGTTAATTTTATTTTGTTTTATTATTACCTGAAGGTACCCCTTATTCCTTCATGGAGCCCCAAATAGTTAGATAAAGAATTAAGCAATCTGTTTGGTGGATATCTTAAGCTTGATACTATCATATGCAAATCTTTTAACTATTATTGGGGTATTTCTGTTATAATGCTATTGATTGGTTAGAAATATGGGTCCGGATTGATGTGATGTCAGTTTTTATACCTTAATCTTAGTTTAGATGGATAATTTCTCAAGATATCTTATTGGAGATATTTGTATAAATTTGTAATTTTGTCATACTGGTATATCCATGACAGTGATATTTTGTTGATATTTGATATTTTATCACTTGAGTTACCTACCCTTGATTAATTTATACTGTGTGCTGCTTTCACAGATTTTGAATTTTAAGGCACCTCATATTTTATATTTAACATGTTCCCAAATGTATGAAAAGCAAAACAAATCTGAAATTGATAATACAATTAATTGTGTAGAAAAAGGTTGAAACTATATCAGGTTATCTTTAAAATAAAAAAACTCTCCAACATGAAACAAAATCAGGTTTAGTTAATTGATAAACAACTCTAAATCAATTAAACTGCTTTGTATTTAGTTTTTTTTCAAACCACGTTGAAGTAAAATGAAGACTGCCTTTTTGATTTTAGATGGATGTGAGGACCTCAGACATAAGGGTATCAGAACGTGTGTGTATGTCATCTATTACTATTGACAGATTTTCTACGGTATATAATGATCTGAAGGATGAGGTAAGCGCCATAGTATATAGCAATCTTGAGCATGTTGTCAGATTGGTAATTAATTTAATGTCTAATTTAAGACCTTATAATGTTGTAGTGCAAGTTCTTACAGAGAACCTGATTGTTTTATGCAATAATATACCTATTTCTAAGGTTCTTCTAGTTAAGAAAATAAATTTATAAAAAAAAATTAATGTCATGAAATAGCTGAAATACTGTTAAGGTTAGTGTCAAAAACCAATCACTCGATCAATCTTACAGAAAGTTTAGTATTTGTACATTTGGCAACTACTGTTTATTTTGTTATGTATCCAAAAACATCCCATGTTTACATCATGTGACCATGCATGAAACATAATCTGATTTAATTTACTGTTTACAGATATCACCATCAACAGTAAAGAGCCTTGATAAGAATCTTTTCTTGAGTGATGAAATTAAAGAAGTTTACAAAGAAATCATGACGACCATTAATACCGACCATCTACAACTTGATGATGTATGTTTTCATAAGCATTTAGTAAGAAATGATATGGATATAAATGAACATGAGAGACTATCCAACATTACACTTAAATTAAAGTTAAGGAACAGTGCTTTTTTTTTTGCTGTTCTACATGTTGCAGTATGGTCTGTAAAATGAGAACAGCCCATTCCCTAAAATGAGTGTGATACGGCCCCTAATTAGGAACCAGCATGTTAGCAGTATATTTGACTTCTATTGGTAAATGTTGCATCTGGGTATCTTTTTATACCTCCACTCATAGAGAGGGGGCTATATTGCAATCACCTTGTCCGTCCGTCTGTCCGTCTGTTCGTCCGTTAGTCCGTCCGTCCGTTTGTCCGTCCGTTCACACTTTCGTAACAGATATCTCAGCTTCTACTGGAAGAAATGATTGCACATCTGCTTCCTGTTTACCTTGCGACTTACAAATGAACGAGTGGGGGTATTCTTAGCACGACGTAGCTTGCAGCATCTTGTTCATTTTGATGTTATTTGGTGTATAGCAGGATTATCAACAAGAGAACAAAATATCAGTGAAGTTAAAAACAAAACAACAAAAATCCAATAATTACAGTACATATTTGAGCAGTTTTAAAAAAAATTAGGGACAAGTATAATATTGTCTTGGAGGGTATCGGAACACTGGTTTTAACTTTTTATCACCTGATCGATTAACAGTACATTCAAATGATGATCTTGAATTGGGGGTAAACTGCTGTAAGCAGCTGTCAGTTTAAAACCCTCCAGACTGGATTGACAATAATCTCACTAATGGTCTCAGCATTCACCCAATGTAGCAGTTGACTTGTAGTTAACGGTCATTTTTCTTTCTAGACTTAAGAAATCATTGGTAATTAACTTTCGAGTTCTCAAAATATGATCGAACCAATTATTGAATTAAGCCACAGTTGGTCATGAATGATGAATATTAAAGGCCCTAGGCTGTAGTTGTGCCATACTACTTCTGGCTGATGAACGTTAGAATGTTACAAGATAATGAAGAAACATATAAGTGATTGCTTTAAAAGATTTAATAGAAATAAAAAAAATTCAATCCAATTATGATGATGCAGCTTGAAAGTCGATCTCATTCAGGCATATGTAACCTTAACTGATATTGGCTATCTTGTTTAGGCCCTTTGGTTATAATTTGGCTTTCCAATCTTTTGGCTGAGTGTACCTGATGTAGGTTATTCTATGAATGCGTCGTACACACTAAATTAGATATCTACGTTTTTACTACAAAAATCAGCATTTAGCAAAAAATATTACAGAATACAGTAAATATATTTAGATTGTTTTAGTAGTGTATTCTGATTTTTTTTTTGTAATATGTTGTAGGATGAATTGGTAATGCCATCTGCAGATAAAGTTAATTTAACAGGAACAATGGCATCAGCTACGTTGTCAAAACGTAGAGCTGATAGAGTTATCAACCCAAACCTTCACAAAGATAAGAAACCGCCATGGGGAGAAATAGATCCTAAAGAATGGGTTAGAACGTATGTATTGGTATTTTGTCTTTAATTGAATATTATAGAGGACATTTTGTTAGATCAAGTTTAGTATAAAATAGTTTAAAAAACTTTTTTGTAAGAAAAAATAAGTGTCCTTAAATATATTTCTATTTGAATTTTTTTTTATGCAATTGATATTTTGCTGTACCGATTTGCTTCTGATTAAATAAATATAGTATAACTAATCGTAGATTTTGAATATCAAAATAAGACCACGAGTGACTGAAGTACGCATAAGGATTAAACGAGTGGGCGGAACTTGCCCACAAGTTTAATCGTTAATGCGTATTCGGTCATGAGTGGTCTTAATTTGATATTCAAAATGTATGATTTAGTTATTCTGTTTATTATATAGACTTTCAAAATTTCTGATATATTATTTTTGTTATTTGTATATTTCATTCCACGCGTGTGAATCTACGAGCAATGATACTAAGGGGTTCAGCTGGAAGGGTCTGCCATCTTGAAAATGTGAAATTCTACATGTCATATTTACAACAATACATAAAAATAATTAAAATGCTTACATGTACCTTGAAAACTTATCTTAGTTAAATTTGATCAAAATTGAAGCGTACATGAAGCCAAATAACGTATAATCTTTACGTTTCAAACTGGAAGTCTTCATATGACATCAATGACGTCATGTTGGTTATGTGCCAAAGTCGTCAATGACATTTCGCAGAATTTTTTCAGTTTACAATCGTATGTGTATTCACTGTAAATGTCTGTAACACAACAATGGACGTAACCACTACACTTATAGTTATGTAAAAGTAGTTTCGGCAGGAAAAAACTAATATTTTCACATGTGAAAATACCGGAATTTATTTCACGGATAAATCCCCATAATTCACACCTATCTATACAATAAAAATATTTATTACAAAAAAAAAGTTGAATTTCAGTTTAATTTTGTGTTAATAAAAAAAAATATATATCTACTTTTTTATTTATAGAGTTATCTCCCTTTCTATGAAAAGCTGAAAGATAGTTTTGGCTACTACATTTCTAAGTGTTTTACTTGAAACATTTTGCAATGTTTAAAAAGAACAATTAAAAGTTAACATTTTCTAGACAAATAATGTTGTTTGTGCTCTATCTTACTTAAAAACAACTTTAAAATTGAATACCTTATCTACAAGCCAGACTCTTGGAAAATGAAGAGATCTACATATCTTTTTTATTGCATTTTATTTTCATTCACAGTATTATTTTACTTTATTCTTGTTTATGGAGTTTGTCTTATTCTATATGATATACATGTGTTTTATTAGTCTATGTGATGTCCATTGGAATTTCTTTATAATACATCAGCATTTTATGTTGTTTTTTAACACTTTTTAGCATAACTGACCCAAAGGGTTATTTGAGGTATTGTCATCACAATTTGTCCATCATCCTCAGTGTTGTCTGTAAACTTTTCTTATTTTGATCTTTGCCAAAACCGTTTAGCTAATTGAATAAAATTTTGATGGGAATGTTCATTGGATGGTCCTTCAGATAGTTTATGTTTTTTGATTCTGATTAGAAATCCAAAATGGCCACCACCACAGAAACAAGAGGCCCCAAGGTGCCAAAAAGGTGTTTTATGTTCTTGTATATGTAGCATTTATTTGCAACTATTTTTAATGTATATTTTTTTTTCTTCATCATGTGCCTTATGAAATACTATTTGCGTTCTATGCCAGACTTTGAATGTCTCTTACCGTTTATAAGACATTCAATATGGAATCAACACCCAAAATGTTTTTATAAGTGCGATTTTGATATGTTTTGTTTTTTCTTTAGATTTTCCTTAAGTTTTATTCAAATAGATTTGACATACCTCTTATGGGTTCTGAGATGAAATTGGTCAAAGGGAGTCAAAAAGGACCAACCCACAAAATGTGATTTGTATTTGGATTTTTTCCATTGAAATCCTAAGAAAATTCCTGTCTAAAGAAATCTAACAGATTTTTTAAAAACTACATCTGCTTCATAAATTTAAGGGGAACAACAGGGACCAACACCCAAAATTTTTAATTTAATTTGAAATTGGATGTTAATGGGTTAAAGTTTTAACATGGGGACCCTGTGAACAAAATTTGTTCATCTCCAAAACTGGACTTCAGTTATTCCAAACTGTGGAGGAATAATAAGGTGAGCCTCTAGTTTGTATTGATTGTTTGTTATTTTGAATTGTACATGATTATTACTGTTTTGTATCCACCCCAGTTTCAGTGTAACAAGCATGTCCATATCATCCCTACAGCACACAACAGGTTTTATATATGGAGCAGAAATAACATATTTGAGTAGCAAATGTTCACACCAGTTTATGTAGAAGTTTGTTTCATCCACGCATATGTTCTTTTGAAATGTATGACCATTTTGTATGTACTTATGATGTTTTTGAATACTGATTACATATTTGCTTTAAAATCATTTCTGATTTGGATAGTCTACATTCTTTTTTAGAAAAATACATCGTAACATATGCTGGAACACAATTAAAAAAAATTCTGCATTGATTGTAAAACCTAATTGATAAAAATATTTCCTTTTGATCGGTAACACTAAATTGTTATTGACCTGCTATCCTAATCTAAGTTTCATTTAAATGGTTTAACTCTATGAAATTGAAATTGCCTAGATATCTATGTAGACAATACCTGATTATCACATCTATAGAGCTTGTTAATCAACAATATTGATAGATTGATTTTTTTATATGAAATAATATTTTCTTATATTTTATTTATAGCCCAGCCAACCCACCGAAAAACTTTTTAGGAGATGACATGTTTGTTCCCATGGTAAGATCTTTATGTTACAAATGTTTTCTTTATTATCATGATTAACATTGATCAATGATTTGAAAGATAATAATGTTATACATTGTATTGCTGCTTCTTTGTTTCTTATATTTTAAGACATTTATATTAGGCTGTAGTTATCTCCCTTAGACCAGTACTTGCTTGATTATCTTTTATATTTTAACAGTATTTCTGTAATTTAATATTTAAAATGAGATATAAACAAATACATACCTGGTTTCTATATTGCTAATTACAGTAATTTCAGTATTCAGCCTTTTAACTTGAGTTTGATATAAATATAAAGGAATTACATTTGATTGGTTTTTTTTGTTTTTTTTTCATTTATAAACTTTCATTTAATTTCTTTCAAACTATTTCATCTTGCTATAGGTACATGTATATTTATTAACAGGTAAATTGAATGTTGATTTCACTGTCACACTATAATGAGATGTCCAATATTTGTTGTTTCACAGGTGATTTAGTCAAAATATAAAACAAAATATTATTATGTCAAAGCATGTTTTAGTTTATTTTTCCACAAAAGGACAATGTTTTGTCACTATAAAATTATTTTGTTGTTATTTTAGATAATTGATGATCATCCTATATATGCTTATCATACCTTTTCTCTGACATATAGGGTTCCATTGTTATCTTGTACTGACTTGTCATAGCGATAATAAAGTTTTCGAGTACAAGTTTCATATGATATTTGTGCTTTCAAAATCATCCAATCAAAACACATCATTTGTTGGATACTGTGTTCTGATTGGTAGATTTTTGAATATGAATACTAAAATCATTCTCTAAAAAGTTTTTTTTATGACCGTGAGGGTTGGATTTTAGATAATTTTGTTTTGCTTTTTTCTATATGTATAATTTTGAAAAACAATAGTAAAACATTTTATGTTGTTATCAATTTACAAGCCTTCATGGAATATGTCTGATATTATTGCTGGAGAAGTAAGTATAACTGGTAGTAGTTACAACAGATATGTTTTTTCTTACCAAATATTGCAATATTGCAATTTCTACAAAAAAATACTAGTTTTGCAATATTGTTTCATAATTACGCAATATTTCCTTTTAAGGATATGAATATTTAAGTCAATAGACTCATAAACTATACCAATCTGATAACAATCATATTTCTCAACTGCTCCTATTTACTGATATGTCTCTGCGTGGGAGATCTAAAAAATGCTGGTTATTACCGATTTCAGCCAATTGGATTGCTTGTAGAAAACAAAAAAGTTCAATTTTGGATTATAGAATTTTCATAGTCTCCTCAGCACCATTTTCATTGGACAGTAAAGGTCGTGACCCTACACATATCAGTAAAGGAAGCAAGTGAGAGATGTGATTTTAATCAGACTGAAATTTTCCTCCCCCCTTTTTTTTCTAAATGTTTTAGCAATATTCACTGACATGATAACAAATTTATATTTCTTTCAGATTAGTAATAGAAAAAAAAGGAGAGTAAGTTTTATTTGTTTATGTTAATTTTAAAACTTAAAAAACTTCCTTTTTAGACTCCTCATGCTGATAGATTACATGATCATTTACACAACCCGTCCAAGATGTCTCGACTTCTAGTCACCGATAATCTGCCGCGAGTCATGGCAGAGAAAAATCAGCGAACGTATGCCTCGTGGCTGCAGTGGTGGAAAAGTACTGTTACTAGTGATGATTACATGAAATATCTCTCCACAATGGTACAGTTTGGTGTAGTATTAGCACTAACATGTAGTGGCATTTTAACTGTATCTCACTGTAGCATGCATCACTTAAAACTATATAAACCATCTTTAAATAAAATTACCAATCAACCATACATATCTCTCAGAGAGGAGAGTCCTTCCTTCAGTTTATCTTTTGCATGTTTGATTTTTTTTTATGTTAATTTAAATAATACTTAATAATGTTAATTTTAATCACAGAAAAACTTTTTTGTCTTTTCTGATTATCAAATATATCGTCAATTACCATGTTATATATTTCTTTTCAAAGTTGATTCATCTTGTTTTATTTCCTAACCTAACATTAGATAACAACAATAAATTTGCTGTTCCTTTACCTTTAATTTGTGTCTAAGTGTAATGTTGGATAGTCTCTCATGTTCATTAACATTCATATTCTTTCTTACTAATCATAGTAATAAACTGTATGTACTTTTTTTTTTATTTGAAAACTCTGCATTTGAATTACAAATTGTGTCAATTAAACAAACAAAACTAATTTTTTTTTTATAAACTTTTGATATCTATTGTTTATTTGTCTTCCTAGTGATAAATTCTAAATAGAAAGAAGTGAGTGTTAAAAGTACTCTTAATTGCATTTTAATATGTTTGCTTCGAGTCATGCATTCAGTCAAAGTTCCAGTAATTTTATGTTCATAACATTACAAAATGTTAGGCATATTAACAGATTTCCACACACTAGTTTTCACACACTTCATAACAACATGATCACAGCTTTTTAACTCACCTTGCCAAAGGCAATGTGAGCTTTTGCCATTACTTGGCATCCGTCGTCCGTCTTCCATTAACTTTTCACATTTTAATCTTCTCCTCAGAAACCCCTTAGCCAAATGAACTGAAATTGGTAGGAAGCATCTATGGAAGGTCCTCTATAAAGATTGCTCATTTTGTCCCGATCCATTTACAAACATGGCCGCCAAAGGCAATTCTTGTTTCTGATTGACCGATTTTTAAAAATCTTCTCTGAAACCGCTTGGCCAAATGAACTGAAACTTGGTAGGAAGGCAATATGAGCTTTTGCCATCACTTGATGTCCGTCGTCTGTCATCCGTTTACTTTTCACATTTTGATCTTCTCCTCTGAAAACCCTCAGCCAAATGAACTGAAACTTGGTAGGAAGCATCTACGGAAGGTCCTCTCCAAAGAGTGCACATTTTGTTTTGATCCATTACCAAACATGGCCGTCACAGGCAATTCTTTTTTTTGAATGGCCGATTTTTAAAAATCTTCTTCTCTGAAACCGCTTGGCCAAATGAACCGAAACTTGGTAGGAAGCATCTATGGAATGTCCTCTATGAAGATTGCTCATGTTGTCCCGATCGGTTAGCAAACATGGCTACCATTGAAACTTGGTAGGAATCATCTATGGAATGTCCTCTATGAAGATTGCTCATTTCGTCCCGATCGGTTAACAAACATGGCTACCACGAAAACTTGGTAGGAAGCATCTATGGAATGTCTTCAATGAAGATTGCTTATTTCGTCCAGATCGGTTAGCAAACAATTCTTGTTTCTGATTGGTCGATTTCTAAAAAATCTTCTCCTTTGAAACTGCTTAGCCATATGAACCGAAACTTGGTAGGAAGCATCTACATGTATGGAAGGTTCTGTATTAAGTTTCCTCAAAGCAGAATGAAAGGTGAACGACACAGACTCAGCTCACTGAGCCTCTAGTTCCTTTAGTAATCTGTTAAGTATGCAAATATTCCATAGTGCTTCTATAGATGCTAGAAATGGTGAATTTCACATTCCTATGAATGGAGAATTTATGCCAGACAATGAGCAAATCATGCCCAGTGAGATTTTGGTATCAATTGACACCTGTCTTCCGTCATCTGTCGTCATTAACTTTTTTACTTTTTGATTTTCTCCTACAAAATTTTTTAATCAAGTGGAACCAAACTAGGCAGGGATGACCCTTGGGAAAATAAGATAAGATTTGTTCAAATGAAGCTGATCCTCTCTTCCTATCTCATCATTGAGTTGTTAATGGAAAATCAATGAATATTCACCACTCACTTTTGAATTAATATTGCTTCATCTTTTATGCACTGGGGGAAATTAACCCTTTTTTAACATTATTGTTATATTTGTAGTTATTATTTTATTTACAGATATATCTATGTATATGTGATGTTATTGTATCTGTTTATTTATTTTCAGATTAACGTAGGTATCCTATAATATCTTTGTATGTTTGTGTATTGAAAAGCATATATGTGTTTTCCTCTTTTGTGCTGTTTTGAACCTTCTTAATACTGATGTAAAAATATAAATTATTGAATATCTGTTTCAATGAGGCCATAATTAATAAATTGTTTGTTTGCCCAAACACAACTAAAAGGTGCCTACTCAAATTATTATTTTTCTTCTAAAACATTAATAGTAATAAGGTATCTTATTTCAAATGTTTGGTCGTGATCGTATGGTTGTTGATATTCAATATGGTTGTTGATATTCAACTACTTGTGAAATCAGTGCCTATCACCACTAACGTTGTGAGTTTGAACACTGTTCATGGTGAGGTGTACTCTATGCAACAGTAAATGATAAAGTTTATCAGTGTCTTGCGACAGGCCGGTGGTTTCCTCCACCAATAAAACTGACAGCCACAATATAACTGAAATATTGTTGATAGTGGCATTATTAAACACCATAAACCTAACCAAACCAACACAATTTTTGCACATAAAAAATAAATAATTTCCCTGCATGCCCATGTCCAACACTCATGGGTCAGCTTTGGGAAAACTAACATTTTGTTAAAGGTGGTCTTGAAAATAGGGCATCATTAAGCCTGGCCCTCTTAGGTTTGAGTGAAAGTAAGATTTGTATTCCTAAATTTGCAGTAAAAAGATATATTAAAATGATGTAAAAATCCACATTTCTCTGGCATTTTTTTTTTTTCTTACATCTAATCTATAACCCATTTACCCTTATGTTCTGATAATTCTTTTATTTCATTTGGACAATACAAAAATACAGTCAATTTTAACTGATTTTTAAAATTTATTTTTTAAGTTTGGGAAACAAATTTTGTTAATGATTTTTCTTCCTTACAAAGTGTTCTTACACAGAACATGTCTGATCACATGAGTGTCTTCAGGAATGTTAGGGTTATGGTGGTTAGTGCCACTTTCAACAATATATCGACTACTATTTTTTGATTTCTAGAGAAGATACACATTATACATAGAGGTCCAAAAGTTTTGAAGTTAATTACAGACAAAACAAGGACAAGATCTGTAAAAAAAGTCTTATCCTTTTGCTGCTTCAGAGTTTTGCTTCTTGAGAATCACAAACATTTTACCAATATACTGCTCTGCACTCATCTAGAATCCTTTTTTTTTTGTATTTCAACAAGGTTGAAATATTCTTTCTGGAGCATTATTTAGCTTTGACCTGCATTTGCCCTTAAGATATATAGATGTGTTCACAATTTTTTCCAACAAATAATATTTTGATGTAAATGTCTCATTTGAGCAGAATTGCCCAAAGAGTATTTATGTTACTGCAGTAGTACTATTACCCTAAATCAAGGGGTGTAAGAAGACAATGTCAGAATATTTAGAGATTACCAAAGTAGAATTTCAAGTGCTAAAAGAAAGCTTAAGGTTAAAAGGGGGGAATTATGACCCGACCCTTTTTTATGGTTGGACTCAGATGTTGTCACCAAAACATGGGGTCACTGATTATATTTATATACAATTTTATATTTACTGATAGTTTATTGGGGGTTCCCTTCAGTATTGTGTGTCAAATAGCTATAGGGTGACTTTGTTTTATTCACAAAATCTTCTAGATCTATTTCTTTTATTAAAAAAGGGAATTTGGTATACATTTATAAATTACTTCTTTCTTTTGTTATATATCAGATAGATATGAGAGTGACTTTAATATTTATTTTATTTTAGGGCAAGGGATTTCTAATGGCTTATGCATTGTATCAGTTTTCAGCTGTCCTTTTGACTGATATATATAAACCTGCCTTTATTTACCAATGGTGTTACAAAAAATAATTGCCATATGCAAACTATAAATATAAAATACAAAAATATGTGTCCTAATGCAGTATAATATATTAAATCCAATGGCACACTTTAAAGGTAAATTTTGAAGAATACCGGAGCTTTATAATTTGAAAAAGAAAAAATTGCAAATAAAAATTGTGTTTCATTCATTGAAAATGTTATTCTAATTTTGATACAGTAGACAAATTTTGTGTAGGAAATTTTTATTTTTTAAATTTAATTACAGAATAATTTCAAATCGGTAAATCTGACATTACATATGTTTTACTTATATTTATCAGGAATCTGACTACAGGGGCGTGGCCTTTGTTTTATTTGTATGTTTTTATTTGTATGTTACAGGAATCTGACTACATGGGTGTGGCCTTCCATTTCTACGATTCTGACGAGGAGGATGATGATGGAGACGAGATGCCTGTACATTCCCAATATGTGTCTAAGTTAGGACAATCACAGAACCTAACACAGCAACAAAAACAATTCATAGCCAGGACAGCGCATTCTGCTAAACAGGCTGAAAATAGGTAATACATGTAGTTATAATTGGATGTAAGGAGGAAGGCTTTATTGTTTTTTGTTTTGATTTTTCATTATCATATTTCATTTGTGTATAGATTTTCAAGTATGTTTTCTAGATTTGAATTTTTTTTTTTTAAATCTAATATTTTGATTAATTTTGAACAAATTATAATTTTTAATGAGGTATTTGCATTTTTGTTTATTGACCTTTAGCAATTAGTAGTTGGAGAAGTGTGATTTTAAATTCATGTATAAATTTTCAGGTTAGGTTTTTTTTTCTCATTTTAATTTTTTTTTAATTTATAAAAGAAAAAAAATTGAAATTTATAGATTTTTTTATTTTGTTTGACTGAATATTCCAGGAGAAGGCAAAGAGTTGAAGCGTAAGTAAATAGCATCCCTTTTGTTTTTTTTGTTCTACTTGATGTTGCCTGTTGCACTAGTACTAGCTGCTATATGCTCCATCCTAGTCAATGACTGGTGCTGACAAATAAATTAAGTAGCTATACCATATTGCTGATGACAGAACTTGTAGGATTAACAAATGTAGATAGATACCCCTCTTCTATCATATATTATTTATATATTCCAGTATTTATACAGAAGTCAACAGAATATTTACAGAAATACATGTATTTGTAACCATCTAATGTTTACAAATTTTTTTACAGCAATTTAATATTTACAGAAATCTTTACAGCCATTTAAAATGTACAGAAATTTTTACAACCATTTCTATGTATTTTGAATAAAGACCTACAGTTTATATACTCTGTACTGTTAAAATTAAAAGTTTGTGCGATCATTTTTTTTGTATTTTCTCTCCGTCTAGCGATCGTCGAACATCTAAAATGTATCAGCATCCTGTATTGAATCAAGTCATATCACCTTTTATTTATTTCATTAGGTAGATCTCTACTCATTCTTAAAACTCTTGATCTGTTCAGTACCTAATGATTTTGTAGCCTGGACATTGATTGGTCATTTTAATGTGACCTGTAATTTGACCCAATAATACAGGATGTTGTTAAATGGTAGTGAAACACCCCATAACATTTTTACCAAAGATCTTGATAACATCTAATTTTTATTAGATTGGATAGTATGTCATAAGAAATCATTGTTGTATCATTTTTATAAGTACTTGATGTTTTATGTTTGATAACTCCATATAAATGTATATACTATACTATTTTGTTGTGGGTTTTGGAAAGTTATCTACTTTTTAAGTTCACCTTGGTGAACTTTTTCTGTCACTCACAGTTCCTTCCATCCAGCATTAGCTTTTCAAATTTTAATCTTTCCCTTTGAAACTGGATTTTAGGGTGCTTTCTTTTGGAAATTATATCTGACAGCCTCCTATTCAATCCAAGATGGCCTCCAATACTGAATATATTGTTTTCTCAGGCATTTTCTCTTTGTTGTATTTGGAATGGCATAAACAAAATTGAAATTAGAATGGAAGTTTAATATACATGTGTATAAGAATTATTTTTAGCTCAAATTTGATTGGATTTAGTTGTATTTTTATACCTTAATGGATACATGACCTTAAAGACAGAGTTTCTGGAAATGACAGTGCTATTTTTAGAGTAGAGTTTAGCCTGCTAACCTGCATTTCTCTGCAAAATATTCTGAAAGAATGTAGATATCATGTATTATGTTTGTGAAAATATATGGTGTAAGAAAGATTAAAATTGAGACAAAATGGCCAGATTGCTATTAAAAAACACAAATTTAGTAGAAATGGTAAAAAACAATTTTTTTTTTTTTGGTCACTTGATTGTATGTTGTAAACTTTTCACATTTCAATTTACACTTTAGAAGCACTGCATGTCCAGTCAGCAAACATAACACAAATGTCCTCTACTGGATCTGGACAGATTTGAAATTCAAGATGGCCATGTGACTTCTTTTTTCCTCAAGAAATTTTAAAAATTTTCTCAAGAACTACTGCATGTGAAGTCACCATACTTGCCAGAAACGTTCGTCTAAGAAACCTGAACTGAAGAAGTGTTCTTATTTTAGTAATTTGAAATCCAAGATGGCCGACTTGGCCTCTGATTGACAAGCTTCCTAATATGAATAAAAGGTTACCTGACATAACCTAATCCTGAATAATGTCATTCGAGAATTGTGGATACAAAAAGATTCTAAAGCATCTTATATTAATTATATTGCTTTTTAGTCACTCTAAAAAAAATAGCATATTTACCATTTTTAATTTATGGCAGGGATACGTTTTGATAATTCTTGTATTTGCTATGTTTAAAAGGATATTTTGCCAGACAGAGTTACGTTTTTAGTTCACCTGGACCAAAGGTCCATAGGAACTATTGGCATCACTTGGCATCGTCGTCTGTAAATTTTTCACATTTCAAGCTTCTTCTCTGAAACCACTGGGCCAATTGGAACCAAACTTAGCAGGAATGTTCCTTGGATGGTCCTCTACAAAATATTTGTTTTTCGTTCCAGTCGGATATTCAACATGGCTGCCGTGTCCAATAATATGCTCTGATTGGTTGAAATTTCAAAGATCCTCTTCTCTGAAACTAATGAACTGACTGAACCCAAACTGTAAATGAATGATCATTGGACTTTACCAAGTTTATGGTTTTTATGTGGATCAGAAATCCAAGATGGCCACCACAGCAGGACATAGATTAACATTGGACCCTGTGGGAAAATGTTCAAATGCCTTCTTCTCAGAAACTACAAATATGATTAAAGCCAAACTGTACATGAATGTTCATTGGATGGTCCTCTACAAAGTTTAGGTTTTTTGTTCCGATATAAAATGGAAGATGGCAGCTACGGCAGGACTTAGTTTAACATTGAACCCTATGGGAAAAGTGTCTCAAAATGCTGCCTCTCTGAAACCACTTGGACGATTTAAACCAAACTGCCCAGGAATGATCATTGGAAGGTCCTCTACAAATTTTTTTTTTTTATAGCGATCCGAAATCCAAGATGGCTGCCACCGCAGGACATAGATTAATATTGGACCCTATGGGAAAATGTTCAAATATGAATATAATGAGATATGAGGTAAATGTCAATGAGACAACAACCCCAAAGTCAAACTGTATCAGAAATGCCTTCTTCTCAGAAACTATAAATCAGACTCAATCCAAACTACACAGGAATGTTCACTGGATAGTCCTCTACAAAGTTTAGGTTTTTTGTTCTGATATGAAATCCAAGATGGTGGCTACGACAGGACTTAGTTTAACATTGGACCCTATGGGAAAAATGTTTCAAAACGCAAATCTGATTGAAGCCTGACTATATGAATGTTCATTGGATGGTCCCCTACAAAGTTTAGGTTTTTTGTTCTGATATATCAAGATGGCAGCTATGGCAGAACTTAGTTTAACATTGGATCTAATTATGGGAAAATGTTTTAAAACACTTCTTTACTGAAACCATTTGGACAATTGAAACCAAACTTTTCAGGAATGCTCATTTGATAGGCCTCTACACATTTAGTTTTTTTTATGCTGATTGGAAATCCAAGCTAGCCACCATCTCAAGTCATAAATTTATGGGGGACCCAGTTGGAAATCAATCATTGGAAGATCCTTTTACAAACTGTGTTTTTTATGTTGATCGGAATTCCAAGATGACTACCACTGCAGGACATAGTTTTTACATAGGACCAATTGGTTCTTTTTATAACCAGGTAAACGATACAGGCTCTTGAAAGCCTCTGGTTTATTATAAAGAAACACCTCAGCTTTTAAAATTCCATCCACAGTAAACCACAGATGATGAAATTTTCAAATATCCCTTCATATGTAGGTACAGGCGTGCCTTTTCATATTATTACTTTAATTTCTAGGGGGGAAAAACCTCGTTTATTTAACATTGAATCTATCTATGAGGATCTATTGACATTGTTCTAGTTCTGTTGAAATAACTGGAATTCAGGGAAAAAGTAATTATTATGCCTACACTCATTTGTGGCATCCTTATTCTAGCATGCTACAATCTGATCATATTATACTCTCAGGACAGACCCCTTTATTTGTTAGGTAATCAGCCAGAAGTGTCGATTGGCACCCATACTTAGGCACAGTATTAACAATTAATCGTTCAATGCTTTACTTATCACTTCACGGAAGTATTGAAGTATTGTCAGCCATTAAATTTTATTTTTTTATTTTAAAGATTTTTTAACTGGTTTTTCCATGTACATCTATAGCTAGTTATGGCTTAACTTTTATAATAGGTTATATGTAGAATTTAATAAATAATTGATTAATTTTAGCTTGATAATTAAGCCAAGACCATTATTAATATCTTTTTTTGTATATAATATTGATAATTATATTAATAAATTTGTATTGAATTTAGATTACAATGATAACACAATTGCATTATAAATTGACAGTTCTATTTTGTTTGTGGTTGCATGCTGTTAAATTTGCATGTGTTTGAATAAAACAAAATGTTGTAATCATAAGAGTGTGAATATGAAATGTTTTAAAACGTCTGTATAAGATATTTTAATTGTGTACATAAAATGTCAGTTAGAAAATGAAATATTAATGGATCTGTCATTTTTACTTCTAACATGCTTTTCTATTAATTAAACTATTGTAGCGTACAATACAATAGCTGTATATTATATACTTTTAGAAGCCGAAAATATGTCGTCTCTCTGTTGATAATTCTTTTTTATCATATATCTAAATAAATTCATTTAATTAAGTTACTGTCTGTATGAGGTCTAAAGGGTCAAGTTTAACTAATTATATTGAAGCACAGCAAAAGGAATAATATTTCATTTTTTGTAAGAGTTATTTCCCTTACCTTGGGCAAAATAATACCCATTCCTTGCAAGAACAATTTAAAGGAAAAAGAATTTGAATGTAATCCTCTTAAAAATTAGTAGAGATATTTGAATCTTGTAAAAAATCAGAGAATAATGTCATAGAAAATTCATCATTTGTTACAAAATTAAAATTGTATACAGATTGTGGGAAAAATAAATTTATTTTCATTGAACTTTATATGAAAGTAGATCCTTTTGCACACATTTAAGGGAAATAACTCTTATTAAAAAATGTGAATTAAAACATGTAATTTTATAATCAAATCAGACATGAATTGTGTCTATTGTTTATGTAATAATTGATAATTAATCTGAAAAAAATGTTTCGTTCAAGTTATTTAATTAAAACCAAATTCAAAAATGTGTATAATAATCTCAAATTGTGAAGATACATAGTGAACGTGGGTATCATACAGTACATAAGGCTGAGTACATTGTATAAGTAACAGCCTTTGTTCACTCCTTTCTACTGTTAAGATGCTCTTGGTACAAAAATGTATGTCCTGTCCAAAGTATACTTTTGTGTCTTTCATTTTTATTTGATGACAGTAATCCTTAAATTCACCTTCTAAATATTTTGGGAGCTGTGATAAATAACAGAATTAAAGCTGAGATTTGTATTAACCATTTTGTGGAGAAATGGTTCTTAAAAATTTAAAAGAAGTCGATTGATTTGTCGGTTTTCTTTTATAAACTTTTCTTGTTGCCTCATTTCAGTGAAAGACAGAAAAAGTTACTGGAACTTAAGAAAGAAAAGACAAAATTTGAAGAAGGAATGTGGAATGTGAATACGGTATTCATGGGTGGATTAGGGAGAGATCCTCACATAGAAGGTACCTAAGCACATACAATTTTTTTTTTTATTTTAGATTTATTCAATTTAGTACCAAATTTCGATATTTTTGTCTATAAAACCATCTAATGATAATTTTTTTTTATTTATACAGAAATGATATTTAAAAAAAATAATCATTTCAATTTGCTTGTCTGACATTTGAAATAATGTATACATTATGTACTTACATCAATATCGTTGTGTCTGATGTGACCTTGGGATGACAGCTTGCTCTGCACCAACTATCACCATATACATGTATTTTCTTTAATATATATTGCTTGACTAGTTTGTTTTTTCATCTGGAGATCTGGCTATCAAGAGGGGGGTGGTTGGAATCCTGAAATACTTGGTTTTAACTCGGCCACATATGATTTTAATTTCAATTATTATATAGATAGCTGTGAATTACAGAATTTTCCGAGTTAAATAAAAACGATAATTTCACTGTGAAATTATCGTTTTTAATTTCACTCTCGCTATATTTCACGCCATCTCGTTGTCGGAACTACTTTTCTGACAATGAAATGGCGGGAAATATAGCGAAAGTGAAATTAAAAACGATAATTTCACAGTGAAATTACCGTTTTTATTTAACTCGAAAAATTCTGTTATTCTACGCTACACACGTAATATAGTGCAATTAAACTCATTGTAGATTAAATTGGATTCGAAGCATTTTTTATTTATATAAAAAATACTATAACTAATTGACGAGTTTCATTATAAAAAATATGTCACACATGACCAAATACCGTTGTAACTCACTCATGCGCTGCATGCATGAGTGAGTTACTGCGTTATTTGGTCATTCTTGACATATTTTTGATAATGAAACTCGTCAATTAGTTATGTATAATTATTTTAATTGAAGTATTTCAGTTATGTGATGTACGTGAAGTATATATGTTTGTATTTGAGTCAAATATGTTTTGTTTTTAGTGATTTTGATATTTATTTTAAACTTGTAAACTAAATTCGACCTACATACTTTTTAGTTCATCAGAACAAAGGTCATGTAAGCTTTTGCTGCCATTAGGTGGTATTTGTCATCACATTTCAAATTTCTTCTCCAAAATCATAGAGAAAAACTTGTGTGCAAGGATCATTGGGTGGTCCTCTATAAAAAATATATCCACCAACACATCCCCACCCTCCATCCAAGATGTCTGCCATGACTAAATATAAAAATCTCTAATTTCTTTCAATGACCAAAAGGTCTTCATTTTGTGTTGGAATGAATTAGAATTTGAACTGTAGCTACATGATTCAGAGTTGTTTAACAAATATTCTTTGTTTTTCTGGGTAAAAATAAAGCAAAAAAAACTGACAGACAGTATATTGATTATCATACATAACTAAAACTATTTATATCAGTTGATTAAAATATTTCATTTTTTCAAATGTGTTAAATTGATGTATTTAGTACACTGTAGAGATGTTTCATTAAAAATTACAGATAATTGGTATATTTATTGTTTTATCAATAATTGTTACTCATTAATATTTATTTGATTTTAATGGTAAAAATGTTATTATTGATTCAGTTTGTAAATTTAAACACTTTAAGCACTCTTTCATTGAAAACATTTCATGATTGGTATTGAAGGACCGGTATACAATTAAGTGATTGTATCATACTTCTATCTCCTGTATTGCATTGCTACTGATATATATGTTCTCTACAAATCGTTCTTGATATCAACTGATCATAAGGTCATACCTTTTCATGACTATCGAATCCAGTATACAATAATTTAATGTCACATGGTATAAATATGGATGCTGACTCACTGGCCAATATATATTGAAAAATATTCCATAACAAAAACTGATTCTACAGATTACCATTGATCAAAATCTGTGAATTTAGCTGAAATTTCAATTTTTGCCAATTTTTATGGATTTTTTTTCATCACAAGCTTTCCACCGAAACTAGTGTTTTTTTTAAATACCTTAAAATTATTTCCTATTGAATTAACAGAAAGTATAAACTTTTCAAAGAGGTATCATTTTATGCATATTTATATTAATCTTTTTAGATGATCCTCAACAAATTAGATATCGAAGTTTTTTCAAAGTGAAATATACTGACGACACAAACTAATTATATTTATAATTATATACATGTGACGTCACTTTTAATTTGCTATCATTATTTCTTACTCTGATCAGCATTCTGACTGTCATTTACTACTGAAAAAAATGGTGTTTAATGCCACTTTCAACAATATTTCTGTTATATCGTGCCATTCAGTTTTTTTGGTGGAGGAAACCGAAGTACCAGGAGAAAACCACAGACCTATCGTTATTCACAGACAAACTTTATCACATAATGTTATATAAAGTACACCTCGCCTGAGCGATTTTCGAACTCTCAACGTTAGCGGTGATAGGCACTGATTGCATCGGTAATTATAAAACTATCATTCGATCACGACCAGGACGGTCCCCTGACAAAAATAAATAAATTAGACAACTGCTTATGACATGGAATAACGGCAGTTATGAAGGTCAAGACAGATATTATGGAAAGTATATCAAAGTGAGTCTGATAGGATGAGCAGTGATATCATACTAGTGATAATGTATTCGAGAAATTCAAAGCTGTTGTTAAGTTTTCATCGATAACATCACAATGCATTTGACGTCGCACTGACTGATAGTTTTCAGTATCTGAGTCAGTTTTCGTTGATACGTTGATACTAACAATATAATATCATTCAGTGAGATCAAAGGAAAAATTTCAAAATTATCGATAAAAGTAGAACTGCATCGGTGGTGTAACGGTTAGCTTGCTCGCCTCGAGTGTGTTAGATCGTTGTTGCCAGCCCAATCGGGTCATACCAAAGACTGTAAAATTGGTATTTGTTGCTTCTCCGCTAAGCATGCAGTATTAAGGAGAAAGAGCAAAGACTAGTTGGCTGGGAATCCGGATAATGTGTCAGAGTGGGGCGACATGTCTATTGTTTCAGAGAGATAGCACTATAAAAATCTAACTAAACATGTTGGTCTAGTACAAAGTGGACCTCATCATCATCTCATTGGAAATTAACTTGTTCTCACCATGATATAGCTGAAAAATTGCTGAGTTGGCATTAAATAACAATCACTCCGATAAAAATAGATTATCTACTATAGCAAAAAAATCTCTTTTATCTTTCTCCAGAAGAAGAAGAGTCATCAGAAAAAGGACTAAAATCTCCTGAAACAAACAGATCTGCTAAAACTTTACATGAAAGAGCTGCTGCTAGACATTCAGCTAAACTTCAAGCTGAAAAACCAACAAGGTAATTACTCAGTTTAGAAAGTTTAAATTAGAACAGTTTTGATTTCAAAAGATTTAAATATACAGTCAAACCTGTATATGAAGGCCACTCAATGGAACCTGAAATGTGGCCTTTATGAGCAGTTGCCCTTTATATACAAGTTAAAATTATATGCACTATTCATTAATGGGAAAAATGAGACTGCCCTTTATACACACTTGACTATGTATATATATATATACCAGTTAATGATGTATATTTTTTTAGACAAATCCTTGTATTCCTGAATTTATTCATGAATCATTTTAAAACATTTTGATTAGTTCCAACACAATGTTTTACACCACTCAGATCTATTTTATAATAAAAAAAAAGGATTTCTGTGCAAATTAAAATGGTAAGGGGAGAAAAACAGTTTGAAATTACTCGTTGGTTATCGTTTATGAGTGCTATGTCAAGTTGTAAGATCTTTCATAATCTGTTTTATACAGCCATCATGAATAGTAACATTTTGAGCTCTGTTATATTGTTATGAAAATCAATACTACTAAATACAAATAGTTATGGAACAAACCAGAAACGACTGTTTTCATATGAATTGATCCACATGGAGAGTATCAGAGTGACGTGAACAGCCATGGGTCACTGAAGATGATGCTTCTTTAGGGGTTTGATTTATTGCCAGTCAGTATTTTTTGATTTATTAAAGGTTTTAAAAGTAATTGACTTGACCAGATGGTACCCCTTTTCACCTTGCCAAAGGCAATGTGAGCTTTTGCCATCACTTGGCGTCCGTCGTCTGTTAACTTTTCACATTTCAATCTTCTCCTCTGAAACCCCTCAGCCAAATGAACTGAAACTTGGTAGGAAGCATCTATAGAAGGTCCTCACTAAAGATTGCACATTTTGTCCCGATCCATTAACAAACATGGCCACCACAGGTAATTATGTCTCCCCTTCGAACGAAGGGAGACATATTGTTTTAGTCTGATTTTTTCTTCCGCTTCTTCTCAGCGATGCTTGTCCGTACCATAACTGTTTTGTCTTTCCAGATAGGTCAATGATATTTGGTATGTGAGTGCATGACCATAAGACGGTGTGTCATGTACCGTAATGACCTTTGTGGGACCTTGACCTTTGACCTCAAGGTCAAATAATTGTTTTTTAAATAGTATTTTCTTGTCCGGGCCATAACATTTTTGTCTTTCGAGATAGGTCAATGATATTTGGTATGTGGGTGCATGACCATAAGGCAGTGTGTCGCATACCATAATGACCTTTGTGGGACTTTAGGTCAATGATATTTGGTATGTGGGTGCATGACCATAAGGCAGTGTGTCGCATACCATAATGACCTTTGTGGGACCTTGACCTTTGACCTCAAGGTCAAATAATTGTTTTTTAGGGGAGACATAAGTTTTAGGTATCTAAAACAGTTCTTCCTAGTTCTTGTTTCTGATTGGCCATTTTTTTTCTTTTGAAATCAAAACTGTTCTAATTTAAACCTCTGAAATTATTGGCCAAATGAACCAAAACTTGGTAGGAAGCATCTATGGAAGGTCCTCTATAAAGAATGCTCATTTTGTCCCGATCGGTTAACAAACATGGCCACCACAGGCAATTCTTGTTTCTGATTGGTTGATTTCTAGAAAATCTTCTCCTCTGTTAAAAGAAAGATAACTCTTGCCTAAACTGTTAAAAGAAAGATAACTCTTGCCATTATCTCCCTTAGAAATTAACTAATGCTGATATAGTGTAACATGTTTATTCTATACATTACAAGTAGGTATTCACATTTTAATATTCTTCTTAGCAAACCTTGCCAAAGGCAATATGAGCTTTTGCCATCACTTGGTGTCCGTCGTCTGTCATCCGTTTACTTTTCACATTTTAATCTCCTCCTCTGAAAACCCTCAGCCAAATGAACTGAAACTTGGTAGGAAGCATCTATGGAAGGTTCTCTCTAAAGAGTACACATTTTGTTATGATCCATTACCAAACATGGCCACCACAGGCAATTCTTGTTTCTGATTGGCCGATTTTAAAAAATCTTCTTCTCTGAAACGCTTGGCCAAATGAACCGAAACTTGGTAGGAAGCATCTATGGATGTCTTCTATGAAGAATGCTCATTTCGTCCCGATCGGTTAACAAACATGGCTACCATGAAAACTTGGTAGGAAGCATCTATGGAAAGTCTTCAATGAAGATTGCTTATTTCGTCCCGATCGGTTAGCAAACAATTCTTGTTTCTGATTGGTTGATTTCTAAAAAATCTTCTCCTTTGAAACTGCTTAGCCATATGAACCGAAACTTGGTAGGAAGCATCTACATGTATGGAAGGTTCTGTATTAAGTTTCCTCAAAGCAGAATGAAAGGTGAGCGACACAGGCTCAGCTCACTGAGCCTCTAGTTTTAAATGATTCCCACGTTAATTTCATGGAACCCATCTTGAAGTAATTATTATGGCTACACCTTCTAAGACTTTTTTATTTAAATTGTAGAGATATAGTACATTCAAGAGCCTCTAAGGTGACTTCTATGACTGGTACTGCTAGTAAAATGGATACAGATAGATCGGGAGAGGTAAGGGAAACAACTTTGTCTAGCTCAAATAAATGAATCAAGACTTGTATACAAATACAGGACTTTGTTCCCAGTATACAAACAATAGTCCCAACCACAACCACACCAATAAAGTAATTATGTCTCCCCTTCGAACGAAGGGAGACATATTGTTTTAGTCTGATTTTTTCTTACGCTTCTTCCGCTTCTTTTGCTTCTTCTCAGCGAAGCTTGTCCGGACCATAACTTTTTTTGTCTTTCCAGATAGGTCAATTATATTTGGTATGTGGGTGCATGACCATGGGGCGGTGTGTCACATACCGTAATGACCTTCGTGGGACCTTAACCTTTAACCTCAAGGTCTAATAATTGTTTTTTAAATAGTATTTTCTTGTCTGGGCCATAACATTTTTGTCTTTCGAGATAGGTCAATGATATTTGGTATGTGGGTGCATGACCATAAGGCAGTGTGTCACGTACCATAATGACCTTCGTGGGACCTTGACCTTTGACCTCAAAGTAAAATAATTGTTTTTTAAATAGTATTTATTTGGTATGTGGGTGCATGACCATAAGGCGGTGTGTCACATACCATAATGACCTTTGACCTCAAGGTCAAATAATTGTTTTTTAAATAGTATTTTCTTGCCCGGGCCATAACATTTTTGTCTTTTGAGATAGGTTGTTGTACAGATGGCCGCATTAAGGGGAGACTTAAGTTTTAGGTATCTAAAACAGTTCTTCCTAGTTATACCTCAATTAGTAAACCTGGGGCAGTCGTACTTGTGATCGTATGTTAGCTGGATTTACAACTACCTGTGCAATCAGGGCCTATCACCACTAAAGTTGTGAGTTCAAACCACCTTCATGGCAAGGTGTACTTGATACAACATAATATGATAAAGTTTGCCAGTAACTTGCGACAGATCGGTGGTTTTCTCCAGGTACTCCGGAAGTGGCATTTAACACCATAAAACCAACCAACCAATCAATTAATAAACCAATGTTGTTGCCTGTTATTTGTTAAAAATGAGGACAAATTATACTTTGCCATAAGATAGCATGAATTTATTTTAATTGTTTGTTCCAGCAATGTTTAATTCAAGGTGTTCAAGTAAGGATTTTTTTACTCAGCTATTTTGAAATATATATTTTCATTAATTTACGAACTATGCACCCTTTCTTTCTAACATAAAATCCTGCAACAGTACCTGTACACAACTGTTCGTTTAAATATTGAAATACAGTGAGACCTGTCTAAACCGAACCATGAATAAACCAGAATCCTGTATATACCTGTCTAAACCAAACCATGAATAAACAAGAATCCTGTATAAACCTGTTTAAACCAAACCATGAATAAACCAGAATCCTGTATAAACGAAACTTCAGATAAAGTGCCAATGCAGGAAATTTTTGTTAATGTAACCTGCATAAAACGAAATCCTGTCTATTACGAAGATGAAAGCTTATCCCAAGAGGGCTTGTTTTAGACAGGTTTTACTCTACATGTCATCACATATATTTATAGACAACAGAAGAGATTGGACCACAGGAGAGATTAGAAAAAGTTTGGAATGCCTTGGAAATGCCAGATAATTCAAGATTAGACATGGCCATTAAATACAGCTCTAATGAATATTATGTTAAAATATTTGATGTGAGTAGTAGACATACATTGATTTAGAATATTGAGTATGGTATATCATTTCTGTATCATATATACATGTACATGCCTCATGTTTGAATATATGCCAAACATTTTTTTTTGGGGTATTTGTGCATTTTCATCAATACACATAATATATGTGTATTTTGTGTGTGATACACATAATTTATATCATGGTGTATATTCATTCATTTGCTGATTTATTGAAAACGGTTAAATGATATATGAATATATTTATAAAAATTAACCAATAAAAGAGCTTTACTTTTGTGATGGAATAATAAAATAGGGTGAAATGTGTATATTGAAATTTTGCCAGCTTTGTTTTCATTGGCTAATTATGAGTTCATCTGCACATGAGTTCTAATATGGTTCTGTCAGATATTAGGGGGATCATGGCATATTATAAGAAGAGTTTGAAGATACCAAAGGGGTAATCAGAAACCGTAAATTGCAGAAGAACAGACAATACAATGGCCAAAAGAAAAACTATCTACAATACATTACACAGAAAACTAAAGATCGAGCAACACGAACCCCACTAAAAACTCGGGGGTGACCTCAGGTGCTCCGGAAGTGTAGGTAGTTCCTGCTGTACATATGGAACACGATTTTAATCAGAATGAGAACTATAACAACCAACTTGGTTTTAATTTATGATTTACTTTCAAATTAACAAAAACAAAACAAAATTCCAAATTTACCCCCAAAAATGTTTTTTTTAAATTAATCTTAATTTTCTTTTCTACAAATTTACCCCAAAAAAAACCTTTTCATCCCAACAAGACTTTTTTTTTATGCAGGCGATTGAAAGATGGGAACTTGTAACAGAGCTAGTTCAGAAAAGAGAAGAATTTTTAGGGAAATTAGAAAAGTTTGAGAGAGCAGCTTCAGATCCTAATAGATTCTTTGAAAAAGGTAAGTACCGGTATACTTATATGAAATGAAATGAGTGAGTGAGTAATTGTTAATGCCAAACGAGCAATTATTCAGCTTCATCATTACAAGAACAAGTGGCTTTTAATTGAGATGATGATAATGTAATGCTTTGTACTAGACCAATATGTTCAGATAGTCCGTCTATAAGTAGGCCTGTCGCCCCAGTCAGACACATTATCCAAATTCTGAAACAACCAGTCTTTTCTCTTTCTGCCTAATATTGTATGCTTAGCGGAGAAGCAGCAAATACCAATTTTACAGTCTTTCGTTTGATCCTATTGGGATTCTAACCTACAATCTACTGCACTCAAGGTGAGCATGCTTTACCATTACAGTATCGATGCTGTTTTGTATGGAATAACTTCAATATAGATTTACATATGTAAAAATATTTAATAAAGACATTGTTTTTGTAAAGAATTGAAGAAAATTAGTCAGTTGAATATTTGTTTCCCTTCAGTTTCAAGTGGAACAAAAGGTAGTTCTGTTAAAAGATTACAAGAGGCCAAACAGAGAAGTTTCTATTATAAGGTTTGTATATTCAAGCATCATTGTGTTCATATTGAAATCCTTGGAAAAATTCCTGTCTGAAGCATTCCTACTGATTTGTTGTCACTTTTACAGTTTCAGAGGGCCCGGGTGGCTCAATGAGTTAGATAGTTGGATTACCTAACAACTCATACAAGCCTATCACCAATATGGCGTGGGTTCGCGCCAGGCTTTATAAATTACAAAAAAGGGTGCACTCGACTCGCAGCCACAAGTGATAAAGCTTACCAGTTGCTTGCCCATGGTCGGTGGTTCTCTCCGGGTACTCCAGCTTCTTCCACCACTAAAACTGGTCGCCATGATGTAGCTGAAATATTGCTGAAAGTGGCATTAAAACACCAAAAATCAATCAAATCATACAGTTTCAGAGAAATGAGAGAGCAAAAATGGACCAACGCCCTCAATTTTTTATTCTTATATATTTTGATTTTTTATGTCCTATTTTAATGGGCAAAGTTTAACATGGCACCCAATATGAAAATGAAAATATAATAATTTTTCTCAAAATCTAGATTTGATTGAACACATACTGTCTATGGATAACCAGGTAAATGACACAGGTTTGGTGAGCCTCTAGTTTATATTTCATTCAAACTGGGGAAAAATAGATAGATTTGTAATGCATCTGGTCATTTATATATATAAAAAGGCATCCTTAATTGAACTGTCTTGGTTCATAAAAGTTAAAACTAATACTTTGGGAAATTTAGCTAATTATTTTATTTAAGTGTACACATACTTGGGAAAAAAAACAGTAATGATGGGTGTCAACCAAACCACCAAACACTTCTCTGCTGGCAAACTTCAAACTGCCAAACACTGGATTAACGACAACAGAAGCAGATGGTTATCTAGGTCATTACTTTGGACATGCTTAACAAAAGATGATAACACACACACACCACTACCCCTTTTCTCTCTTTATATTTTTATCTCTGCAGGTAACTAATCAGAAATAAACAAACAACTATATTAAAATATTTATGCAAAATTGTTATTTCATATTATCATGGCTCAGACATTAAATCTGTGAATTCTTTGCCAGCCACTAGCAAGATCTGAACTCTCTACACCAATATAAATGGTCATCTACTATTATCAAATAGGAACTGTGTGCCAATATAATTCTAAATTTGTGCTCTGTCTTTTTATTTCAGAGGATTGATCATTTTGACAAGGAAATTAAAATACAAATAGATTATATGAGAAAGAATTTCTCAGACACCATTACATTCAAGGTAAGAATTTTAATTGCAGGAAGTAGCTTTGCATGCTTGTTCTAATTTTTAATTATTACCTTAGGCCAAGAAAAAAAATACCTGTGTCTGCTAACATGCTCTAAAATATTAGGGTCGGTAGGTAGGAACAAGATTTTATTTTTTTAAATATTTTAGCTAGTTTCTATAGGGGACACATTCTGACTTTAATAGTGCTTGTTCAAAAATGGCCAAAAAAACTTTAGGGTAGGCACAAAAAATTAGGGTCGGTAGGGTTAGCGGAAACACATTTTTTTTTTTTTTGCCTTAGCGACTACATATTGGGAAAGCTGCCAAATTTGGTAAATATAGGATTTTTGTGAGAGAAAAAAAAAGAGTTGGAAAAATCTGTATTGATTTCTTAAAGATTGTTTCACAAACATTTATTTATTAAGTTGTTGTTAAACAAAGAAATGTTCCCTTTTTAAAGTCCATGCCAATATTAAATGAATGAACATTTTAATAAATTTTCCTGAATTTTGCAATTTTATTATCAAAGTAGACATTTGATTATCTTCTTATTCTCTTATCTTTAAATATTGTTGAAAGTGGCATTAAACACCATAATCCTAACACTGTTATCATTAAAGATGTAGATAAATTGTTTTATGCCTTCCTCTTTCCACCACAAAACAGAAGACCTAAAAGAAACAAGACAGGGTTGCCAATCACACCATATCCACATGGCAATAAAGATAAAACACAAAAGATGATATTGCGAAAAATTTATACTTAAAATTATTTTAAGTAAACATTTGTTACAAAGTATTTTAAAAGTATTACAAGATATTATTTTTATGTTAAAATAATCATGTGAAAAAAACATAATTCTAAATTTATGAAGTGGTAAAATAGTTCGACCTAACAAGAGGTCAAATGTGCACATTTAATGCAAAATATTCTTTCGAACCTCATATCTCTAATTTTGTATAAGTCGTTTCCTTTTATAAGTCGAAATAAAAATTTGATCCATTCGTAGTAGCTTAATTCATAGTAGCTTTAAGCGGTTTTTTTTCTTGGATAACTCCAATTCAATATTTTGACGAAAAATCATTGGTCCTTTTGGCTTTTGACATAGACACTTCAATGTTTTACTGTACTTGAATCAAAGAAGACAATATTCAACTATCCTGACCAAAATAGTCATGTTTATCACATGATATGCTGCTAACATCATTTTAGGTTCTAAATCTATTTCAATACAAGCATCAAAATGATCTAGGAGCTGTCTTGGTCGTATGATAGTTGGATTTACAACTCCCTGTGCAATCAATGCCTATCACCACTAAAGTTGTGAGTTCGAACTCCGTTCATGGCGAGGTGTACACGATACAACATTATGTGATAAAGTTTGTCAGCGGTTTTGTTTGGGTATTCCGTTTTCCTCCACCAATATTAAAATGGTTAACATCATTAGACGTAGTTTTCTATACAGAAGTTTTTGTTAATATTTTTCATTTGAATCAGATGGTAATATGCATGCTCTTAAGAGTCTGCTTCTTTCAAATTTTATTTTTTTTAAATGATGAAATTTTTATGAAAATGCTACTGATCGTACTGAAATATTTTTTTATATCATGATTATCTTCAAAAGAGTATTATGTTGAGAATTTAACGAAATTTATAATTATATTTTTTATTATTTTTTTTTATTATGTAGGGTCGTCCATATGAAGAGAAGATGAAATGGGACAGAATTGAGATGTTATATTGGTTACAGGAAGAACGAAAACAAAATGCCATTAAATATGAAGCAATGATGAGACATGTACCTTATAAAGTTAAAACAACACAGTTAGAACCTATCCCAATGAAATGATCATAGAAAATGTTAGAATTCAATCTCCATTCCTATATTAGATATTGACTAAGATGTCCATTGAAATATAACTGTTTGTGTAATGTTGGACCAAAGGGTTCCAAAATAAAACTGGAGTTGATTTTGTTCATCAATAAATTCATATAAAGTTATTAAGAACAGTGACGCACGTCTTAAGGGAACCCTTGAGTAAAATGGATTCGTGTGTAAATCGAGTGTCAAATTTAGTCACAATATTTTTAACCTGTCTAATGCAAAACCTCTGAACAATTCTCCTATTGATGTTCAGTATAGAAAGTTTTCACAGTAATTGATTATTTAAAGCAAGAAAATAATTATTGGTATTCCATAAAAGCCTTTTCTTGAACTTACTGTGGGTAAATCACATATTTTATGTTGAGTAAATGATGAGGAGTATTAAATTTATTACGCTTCACAATAAACTGTCACTCACTTCGTACGTATTGACTCAACATTCTCCAGAACATGCTCATATAATTTTTTCAGTCGTTATCTGAAGTGAAATTAATCATTCAATGATATTTTAAATACCTTTCTAATGCAACCAAGTTGAAATGTATACATTTAAATTTTAGACTGAGGCATTTAGAAATACTCATCTAGTTGTAGAGATTTTTTTTTAAATAAAACAGAATCATTGTGATTGGTTAAAAATGTTAAAGGTATATTTTAGATCTATATTTGACAGTTCTGCTGTGTGTTTTCTGACATATTGAAATAAACAAAGATTACAAAAGAAAAAAATATAGCATGTTTCATGTTTTCATAAAACAAACATCATTCATTGTTCCATTATGCTATTTATTACTTTATCTGTTAAATATATACTATCATTGATTCGTTTTGCAAGAATGGATTTCTGATAGCAATCTCGCATCGAAGTGAAGTCTGAGATGGCAGATGCAATGAGAAGTCCACCATGAGCAAAGCATATCAATGATGGTATGTTTACCAATGATTTGATGAGATGACGATAGTGATGACATTATAGCGTCACATTAAAAAACAGCGATATTATGTTAATATCACACTAGTTGCTTAATAATAGATATTATCATGTGTAAAGATCACAGGGAAAATGTACAAATCATCTATAAGTTTGTTTTATCAGAGTTTCTTAAAAGTTTGTTAAAACCTTTCAGATTTATGCATTTATGAGAGGAAACAATGATTTCTAAATAGTAGAATATTCATTCTGTTTTCTGGTATTTTTACGTACAAGCCGTCCTAATTGCTGTTTTGATAAATGTATAATTATTTACAAGTGTAGTGCATTTACACACACATGTGTTTATCATTTTCGACATGTGTCTTTTTTGGGAAAAAAAACCATGTGATTCATGTAGTTATACGATACTTGTGAAGATATCTAATACCGTGCATTTTTTTATTTTACTTATGCTAAAATTTATCATATTTTATGGTAACAATATATGCATCAAAATATTTTCTTCACATAATAATTTCATTTTGTTGTGCTAAATAGCTACTGAGTGAAGGCTAGTATTTGTGTTTATTTACTTTTTACATTATATCTGTGATATATGCATAAACATTCAATCCAACCAATGAAATATGCATAAACATTCCGTACAACCAATGAAATATGCATAAACATTCCGTCCAAACAATGATATATGCATAAACAAATCGTCCAACCCAATGTTTATAAAGTTATATTTTATTACCAGTATTTGTTCTAAGAAATATTTTGAGAGATATTTTACATTCCAAATATATTCAATTTACCAACAAACTTTATAATATTTTTTGTTTTGTTTAAAGTTCATGTGTTTACTACAAAATTATCACTTTGTTTAAAAAAAACCAACACATAATGTGTTTTCTACAAACAACACATCATGTGTTTTCTATAACAAAAAACAAAAAAACATCATGTGTATTCTAAAAACAATGTTAACACATCATGCGTTTTCTAAAGCAACACATCATGTGTGTTTTCTAAAAACAACGTTAACACCTCATGTGTCTTCTAAAAACAACACATGTTTTCTAAAGCAACACATCATATGTCAAACTGTGTTTTATCTTTGTACAAGTGAGCTTGGTGAATGCATCCGTTGGTGCTTTGATGTTTTATATACCTAAACAGAGTTGAGAATTTTACCTAACAGATGTTTAAGCACATTATATAATATAATGGGAGTGGCCATCAAATTTTTTTGAACAAATATTGTTACATTTGATTTTTTTATGATAAAACTAATTTAAAACATTTTTGTATTTGTTTGTTTTTAATGATTGGTGATTATATTTGTAAAACCTGTTACAAGATGAAAATTTAATTATAATACATTTGTTAATAAAACACATGATAAAATTATCCTATTTGTTTTATATGCATCCCATCCCGACCATGTATTATGAAAAGAAAGTTTAAAGAGATATGGACAACAATTCCACCAATATCAACAAAACAAACAACCACCTCTCATCTCAACTCATTGAACATGATAAAAAAAAGGACAAAGACATATGATGTTGGAAATCCAGGTCCTGATTTGGGACAGGCATAAACTGTGGCAGGATTAAATAATGTAGTATACTTGCTACATCTGTATATTTTTGCAACAGCTACAATTCATTGTTTCTTAGTTTTTGGTCCCAATGTTTATCTAGGTTTATTGCTGAACTTTATGATTTTGAGTATCATTTATTGTTAATTTACTTCCTGCTTAGTATTTATGAATTATATGTAGTCTTCTTGCATTTTGCAATTACAAAATACTCTGGTACAATTCATAATGTTCTGATAATTTGTCCCCAACTTTATCTAGATAAAAGTCACTTTAGTATTTCACTTATGATATTAAATCAGACAGTGATTTTGCAGGGTTTTTAGCTTGCTCTATTCTTCTTGACTTTCATTTTTTTCTGTATTTTTTCATATACATTTTGTAATTATCATGTGGAAGGACAAACAGAATATAAATACCTGGCTTTTTAATGTCAATTTATTTTTATTGTGATGAAGCATGTGATTTCATTGAAATAGACAATATTACTGTAGTGTCTTAAAATGTCAAGTTTATTTGCATGAGGCTTAAAAAACTGGGATAAAGGTAAGGTTCATGGAGTCTTTCCCCAGTTTTGCAGAATGCAAATGTGAAATAGATTTTAATAAGAGGTATCCTGATTGTTTAGGATGTATTTATATACTGTTAGTGACTTTATAAAACAGAAATTTAAACAGTGAATATTTCTTGGTAGCTCAATTTTCACAGTTGCGGAATAACAATATATATATCCTATGAACATCCAGAATGAAAATGTGAAAGTTAGCATTAGAGAACAACCAATTAAACTTTAGGAGGATGGCTACTTTTTTTTCCAATTTGCTTGGAGCCGTCATGGTTGTGATCGTATGATAGTTGGATTCACAACTACCTGTGCAGTCACTGCCTATCACCATTAACGTTGTGAGTTTGAATCCCACTCAGGCGAAGTATACTTGATACAACATTATGTGATAAATTTGTCAGGTCAGTGGTTGTCTCCGGTACTCCGGTTTCCTCCGCCACTAAAACTGACTGCCACGATATAATTGAAATACCGTTGAAAGTGGTGTTAAACACCATAAACCATCAAACCTCCATCCATTTTGCTTGCCTGACCCAAAGGTTTTTTTTACATTTTAATCTATTTCTCACAAACTGATTGCCAATTTGAAACCAAACTTTTCATTGGTGATCCATTTTTTGTTTTATGTAAAAATCCAAAATGGCTGCTAGGACTAATAACGCTTTCCGACTGGCTGAAATATTTTTTCTCTAAGTGATTGCTCCCTGCCATTTGAAATGATATGTCTTCTGTTGTCGATCATAATTGGTTCATAATAAGGGAAATAGATTAATTCTATATTTTTGCTTTTCTGTATAATCTTGGTAACATCAAAGACTCTTTTACAAAATATTATAAAAATCCACTCACCTTTTTTATTAGCTCACACCCAAAGGGTCATGTGAGGTATTGCCATCACTTGGCGTCCGGCGTCTGTCCGTTAACTTTTTCATATTTTAATCTACTCCTCTGAAACAACTGGGCCAAATGGAACCAAACTTGGCAGAAAGCATCTATATAAGGTCCTCTATAAAGTTTCTTCATTTCGTCCCATTCCGCCAACAAATATGGCCACCTAGGGCAATTCTTGTTTCTGATTGGCTAATGTTAAAAAAATCTTCTCCTCTGAAACTGCTTGGCCAAATGGAGCCAAACTTGGCAGGAAGCATCTATGTAAGGTCCTCTATAAAACTTCTTCATTTGGTTCCATTTGGCCTACAAACATGGCCGCTGTTACTAAAAATAGAACATATGGTAAAATTGCACGTTTTTGGTAACAACTCAAAAACCGTTAATAATATCAGAAATCTGACAGGGTAAAAATGATCAACACAGCAAGATCTAACTACCCTGAAATTTTGAAGAAAATCTGATTACCTGTCTTGGAGTTATTGACCTTTTTTCATCAAATTTTCAAAATTTTAATACTTTTCGTTTTTTATTTCAAAAACTATAAGAGATAGATGTTAAGTTTAAACAGAAAACATATGCAGCATGTCAAGATCTACCTAGTCTGCAATTTTAACGTAAATCTGATTACCCATCTTGAAGTCATTGCCCTTTTTTCATCAAATTTAAAAAATGTTAATACTTTTCATCCTTTATTTCAAAAACTATAAGAGATATATTAAGTGTAAACTGAAAACATGTTCAGCTTGTCAAGATCTACATGCCCTGCAATTTTGAAGTAAATCTGATTACCCGTCTAGGAGTTATTGCCCTTTTTTCATTATTTTTTTTTTAATTTAAACTTTTTTGTCTGATATTTCAAAAACTATTAGAGATAAAGGTTAAGTTTAAATTAAAAAAAATGTGCAGCATATCAAGATCTACATATCCTGCAATTGTGAAGTTAATCTGAGTACCCAATTTGGAGTTATTGCTCTTTTTTCATCAAATTTAAATTTTAATACTTTTTGTCCTTTATTTCAAAAACTATAAGAGATAGATGTTAAGTTTAAACTGCAAACATGTTCAACATGTCAAGATCTACCTACCCTGCAATTGTTAAGTAAATCTGAGTACCCATCTTGAAGTTATTGCCCTTTTTTCATCAAATTTTAAAAATGTTAATACTTTTCATCCTTTATTCAAAAACTATAAGAGATAGATGTTAAGTGTAAACTGAAAACATGTTCAGCTTGTCAAGATCTACATGCCCTGCAATTTTGAAGTAGATCTGATTACCCGTGTAGGAGTTATTGCCCTTTTTTCATCATTTTTTAGCTCACCTGGCCCAAAGGGTCGTTCGTCCGTTAACTTTTTCATATTTTAATCTTCTCCTCTGAAACAACTTGGCCAAATGGAACCAAACTTGGCAGTAAGCATCTATGTAAGGTCCTCTATAAAGTTTCTCCATTTCGTTCCGTTCCACCAACAAATATGGCCGCCAAGGGCAATACTTGTTTCTGATTGGCTACTGTTTAAAAAAATCTTCTCCTCTGAAACTGCTTGGCAAAATGGAGCCAAACTTGGCAGGAAGCATCGATGTAGGATCCTCTATAAAGCTTCATCATTTGGTTCCATTCGGCCAACAAACATGGCCGCCAAGATTAATTCTTTTTTCTGATTGGCTAATGTTAAAAAAATCTTCTCCTCTGAAACAGCTTGGCCAAATGGAGCCAAACTTGGCAGGAAGCATCTATGTAAGGTCCAAACCTGGCATAGATGGTCCCTGTGTGTGTCCCTTTCACAATTGTGTCCGACAGCCCCACCCTCCATTCAAGATGGCTGCTGTTTTTTAAGGTAATGATTATCTCCCTTTGAAATTTGCTTCAGTATCATTCTATTGTCAGGTGAGCGATACAGGCTCAGTGGGCTGAGCCTCTAGTTAAATATATGTTGGTTTTTTTTGTAGTCTACCACCTTTTACAGTAAGTAGTAGGAAAGGGATTAAAAATCAATTTATGTTCAAACAAAAATAAATAATTCTTATACATTCACATAATATGGTAATACATGTAACATCAGTGACACAAAGCAAAGGACACACATTTATTATAAATTATAAATTTCATGGATTGGTATTTTATACAAAATGCTGATAGATCAAAATTACAATCTTGACAATATTTGTAAAATAATGGGACAGAAAAAAATTATATGCAGATTATCAAATTTAAGGAAAATGCATTAGAAATTAGTGCCCCCTGTACTGGGACACCTGTTTTACCCCCAAAATAGAGCATACAACTATGTATATCTTTTCTTAGAAAACTGAAAATATATAACTGTGTTTAAATCAAAGCACACCATCATATTTAACTTTTCTGAGTTTAAAAAGAAGGCCAACACAGGTGAATTCCAGAAAAAAGGGGGAGGACATGAATTTCTCCATTTTTTGATAATGACCCATATACCGGGTTTCTTTTACCGCATTCGTATTCTGGTGAAGGTCGAGATGCGTAACATGCGGAAAAGGAAACCCGTCATCCAATAAGGGCCGCTTCTTTTGTTTCAGTAGTATACTCACTGTCGTCAAAGAGCTCCGATCGAAAATGTTTGGTCAACATCCGGGATATTTTAAAGCGGTATTTTTAAAGCAGACACGGATAATTATCGTGAGTATTTATAAATATACTGTGTATATAATGTTTTGAATTATGATGCTTTATGATTGTTATTATTATTAATTTCATTTTTTGTCCAATTATCATTTATTTTTGCAGTGTAAAATTAGATTTTTCTATAAGTTATAAGGAATCCGGCTTCAAAATCATTACAATCAACTGAAATATTACTATATCTTGCATTTACGAATGAATTAAATGTTGCCCAAAAAGAACAAAATATTGATGAATGATTGATTTTACTTAAAAATACTATTTTGTTGATGAAAAGACAATTAGTAACTAGTTATACCCTAAAACATGATGTCAACAGATGTTTTTGAAATCCGGCTTTGTCAAAATGTAAACATGTATACAAACCGGTTGGGTCATTTATAAATAACCGGGTTTGTCAGTATGTAAATACCACTGATCTTATTGTAATTGAGCATTATATTGCAATTTAACAATAGCTATGATTAGGAAATATCTCAAAGGCGATAAATACTGATCAATAGTATGAATATTTGCCATGGCTGCTAATTTCAGCTACTTTGTACAATAAAACAAATCGTTATTTCTATGTTAAATTGCTACTGTCGCGAATACTTGATTTTTTTTAATGCTTTTTGTGGCACTGACATCACGATTGGTGCTCAATAAGCTACACTCACTTTAAGTAGTTGTCCAGGCGCATCAATTGAGTAGTGGGAGATTCTTTTTATAACGCAATATTTAAATTTTATACTCGTTGATAACGAAGTAAATCACTCTGTAGAAAAAAATTCATGAATATGATATTTAAGTTTCTTCACAGTATAATGGTTACATTAACATTACAGATAAGCAAATTAACAAAGGCTGTAGTATTGAATTCCTTTCCGCACGGACGATTTTGGCAGTTTGTATACAAAGAAAATGTTAGGTGTACTCGATTAATGCAACGTTCGTTACAAGTTGTAATACGACAAATGTTCGTGCTTTGCTCACTGAAAATATAGGCTCAGTGGTCTGAGCCTATGTCGTTCACCTTTCATTCTGCTTTGAGGAAACTTAATACAGACAGAACCTTCTATAGGTGCTTCCCACCAAAGTTCGGCTCATTTGGCTAAGTAGTTTCAGAGAAGAAGATTGTTAGAAATCGGCCAATCAGAAACAAGAATTGTCTATGGCGACCATGTTTGTTAACGGATCGGGATGAAATGAGCAATCTTTATAGAAGACCTTCCATAGTTGCTTCATACCAAGTTTCGGTTCATTTGGTTAAGAACTTTTAGAGGAAAAGATTTTTATTTTAAATCTGCCAATCAGAAACAAGAATAACCAATCGTAACTACTCGGCCATTCTCGCTACCCTACAAATAACCTCGTATGCATTAGGCGTATAAATCGCACTACTTTTCACATGTCAGTTACATGAAAGTTTGATAAAGTTATATTTTAAACAATTTTCTATATTTCAATTATTTTCATGGATAAAAGTTAAAGTTTTAATTAGTTTTGCATGGTTAGATTTTACTTAGTATGTCTTCCATATTGGATTTTCGTGGACTATATTTTTGTGCGGCTTAACTTAACTTAACTTCCTGCAAACAATTTAAGAAGAATTTCTACTATTTACGCACGAGGTTATTTGTAGGGTAGCGAGAATGGCCGAGTAGTTACGATTGCAAGAATCGCTTGTGGCGACCATGTTTGTTAAGGGCAGTATAAAAAAAAATGGCTCCTACTGCTATAGCTGTCTAATTTACTCATTTTAATGATTTTATTGGATCTAAATAGTTCAATAGATCTGTAATGATTTGATGTTTGTTACTGCAAAAAATCTTTAAGATATCTAGAATAACAAAAACAAAATGTCCAAAAAACATGTCAAAATTGTCAGGAGTGCAATCCTTTTTTGTGACACTTTAAAAAATCCTTAATTTTCAACAACCTACCACAGTGCTAAATCAAACAATATGTTATCAAATTCTATTTCATCACAAACTTTGATATGTTGACATACTTTAAGATAGCAATAGATCATGCTTCACATTTATTATTGCATAAAAATATGGCTTTGTAAAAAAGATGTACCTAGTCAGGAGTGCAACAAACATTTATACAAGTTTTCCTAAATTACATTGTAGAAATGTTGTCTTTTAGTTTTCAAAGATATGGGGTATAAATAAATCTTAATACATCATTGCTGCTTCAAAACCATAGTTAAATGGTCTCATGCTTTAATTTCTATTAGGTATTAATACTAGAGACATTCTCTGACAAGGGAATATGTTTTCTAGGTTCATTAGCTATTGGAGATTAATTGACTTGATAAAGTTTATGATAAATGCATTTATCTATTTTCTTATAGATAATTTATGGTTAACCATGTAAATGTTGCACTCCTGACATAAATATTTAAAAATCATTGAAATTTGATATAATTAATTTTCTAAGTATCCAAAAAATACTTCTAATTGTACATTAAACATCTATTTTCAATATTCATTTAGATTAATACATGTTTTAAATGTTTTTGTATAGTATATTTCAAAAATAAGCTGGAACTTTCGAGAAGTATGGCTGTAAACAAGTTACAAATAGCTAGAACAATATTACTTTAAGAAACAATTATCATTAAAACTTGGTAAAACTAATGCTTGAAAGAACACCAACTGATTTTTCCCCCTGTGAATTGTTTTTAAGTTAATAACTCTTCTTTTTCTTGATGGCAATATAATGTCAGGAGTGCAACATATCCTGATAAAATAGTACCATTGATAAAATAATGATAATTTATAATAAATTGCCTTTTCTAGCCTATAAAAATATTCTAATTATTTATTTATGATTTATCTAATATATTAGAGTGGTATAATACAAATTTTCAAATGTACATAATTAAAAATGTTGCTGCTAAAACTGGGTATTAAAGAAGTGGTATGGCAAAAAATTGTTACAAATTTCCAAATACTGTCATTTCTGTACAAATATGTCATTGAAAACAGGTAAAAATTATTGTATGAGTTAACAGTAACATCACTGTTCTATGTTGGCATTTTAAAATGTGATATTTTCTTCTTTTTTTTCTTTATTATAAATATATAAGATGTCAGGAGTGCAACAAAAATAGACAAAATGTTTTTTCTACAACCAATTATTTTGCGATCGTTCAAAGAATCAATGTTATTTTTTTTTTAACAAATGGCTACTTATCTTTAAAGTTTGAAAATTTTGCTGTCTTAAGTAAAAATATTCATTATTATTTTGATAATAAAAACTTTATCAGGTAGATTGGACAAAAATATTGAGAATTTTTCATAAAAAACAGTTTTTAAGAAAAACTACAACTACCAATAACCCAATATTTTAAAGATTGTTTAACTGATATAGAATAAGTATGTGTTTTACATGGTTTTTATGTCAATTTGTATTCAATAAAAGGTTCTTTAAAATTTATTGCTTATCTGTTCATAGTTTCTTTCTTGTTTCATTTACCTCAATGTATACAACATTGAAAATTATCAGCAGAAAGTTTTTAGGAGTGAGTTTAATTTGGACATTTTTTTCACATGTTGGAACCATTTTTTATGAAACAGCCCTTAAAGGATCGGGACACAATGAGTAATCGACGAACGAAAGACGACGGAGTGATGATATGGGTAGATATGTCGCTCCACTCGGACACATTATTCTGATTCCGAGCCAACCAGTCTTTGCTCTTTCTCCTTAATGCTGCGTTCTTAGCGGAGAAGCAACACATACCAATTTCATATTCTTTTGTTTGACAAGACCGCAGTTCGTACCCACAATATATCGCACTCGAGGCGAGCACGCTAACCATTACGCTACCGATGTAGTTCCCTATTTTTATTTTCTTTTTATTATTTTTTTAATCAAAATTTCTTATTGTCCTTCAATATATTATTTGAAAACAAAAATTAATCCAAAACAATAAGAGTTACTTAATATCTATATAAACAGTGAGAGTTCCTACTTTTGTTCAAACACTCTTTGAATATTGCAATAACCCAACTGCATAGCAAATAAAGAAAACGAATTATAAGTTCTATACAAAATCATGACCATTCTGTCGAGGTGACTTGGCGAATGCTAATTCTGCACAAACCGTTTTGTATTTCTTTCTTTTAATGTTATACAAAACATCCACATGTAAAATATTTTGACTATGTGCTGTTGGGTTTTTTTCACAACTTTTATTCATTGAAGACAATTTTTTCTTTTTTCTTTTTATCAATTTGCAAGTCGAACATATCCTTGACAAGTTTTATAATGAACCTTAAATAAATTACAAAAAGGAAACATAATTGTGATATTGAGCTGTTTTCGCTATTCTTTCAATTTTTTTACATAGACAAAACCGGTTCTACTGAAAAACAATTTTTGGGACCCAACCGGAAAGTAGTGGCTGACAGAGCCGGAACGAATGTACGTAAATAAGCATTGTGTTTTTTACTGTAGCAAGTCTAAAACTATTCATGGTGGCACGCCAGTGCAAACTATCATGTATATAAGCATTACAAAGGGTGTGTGTACTTTAATCAAATGTGCTAAGGTTTCACCAACCGAGTATATATCGTTGAGTAATTCTGATGAGCCATGGCTATGCGGTGAATGCAACTCCTTCAAATTCACTGATTCATTTTTTGACAATTCGTTACAAAATGCAGATATAAGCTCTCTGTCGTTATCTTCAAAAGGTTCAAATATTAACATTTTCACTGAACTAATAGATGCCAGAAAGAAACATACGAAAAACTTTCTAATTTGTCACCTGAATATAAACAGTCTGAGATACAAATATGATGAAATCAAAGATATTTTATTAGATAAAGTTGTTGACTGTCTCATAATATCAGAAACTAAATTAGATTCATCTTTTAAAGATTCCATATTTGAGGTTGATGGCTACAAACTTCAGCGGAGAGACCGTACTGACCACGGAGGGGGCATAGCTACTTTCATGCGTGCCGACATACCAGCACGGAGACGTTTTGACATTGAATGTAAGACTCTTGAAAATATTGTGTATGAAGTTACTCTTGATAAAACCAAATGGTTAATATATGCTATTTATAGACCTCCATCAATGGCTAATGATATTTTCACTAACCATATGAACATTTTATTAGATAAAGGTTCTAAATTTATAGAAAATTACATGGTTATTGGTGATCTTAACTATGATATTTTGACTCCTGATAAATCGCAGGTACTTGATGATTTATGTGATATTTTTGATTTAAGAAATATTGTTAAAAATCCTACATGTTTTATGAAAGGATATGAACCATCATTAGTAGATGTTATACTTACTAATAAAAACAATCTTTGTTTTAAGACACTTAATTTTAATACTGGAGTCAGTGATTGTCATCATATGATATCGACATTTATTAAAGGTAATACACCAAATTGTGTAAACAGCAAGATACAATATAGAAGTTTTAAAGATTTTGATGTTAATAAATATATTAGTGATCTAGATAATACTGTTTATCTACATGATTCTAGTGAGTGTGTAGATGATATAAACACTATGTATAATGATTTTGAAACTAAAGTCTCGCAGGTCATTGATCATCATGCACCCATAAAGTATAGATACCCTCGAAAAAACTCAGTACCGTATATGAACAGAGAGATGAGAAAAGCCATATACAAAAAACAAATGCTACGATCGAAATTTGAGAAATACAAAACAAATAAAACCTGGGAAGCATACAGAAAACAAAGAAATCTTGTTACCAAACTAAAAAGAAAATCTATCAACACATATTTTCAAGAAAGATGTACTGGTGGACAAAAATCTAAACATTTTTACACCACAGTCAAACCATTTCTATCAAAAAAATCTACAGGTAGTCAACAGAAAATTGTTCTAGTAGAAAATGATAAGATTGTGAACAACACTAAAGATATATGTGATACCTTTAACACCTTTTTTGTAAATGTTGCAAATGACATTGGCAAAGATGTTATTTTTGATGGAAATAGTCACCCTAGTATATTGAAAATTAAGAACAATACACAACATAATACACTGTTTGATTTTAAACCTACAGATGTTGACACTATAAACAAACTGGTTAGCAAAATAAACATCAAGAAAGCTACTGGTGTAGATCAGATCTCATCTAAACTTTTACGTGCTGGTGCACCTGTACTTAACAAGCATATAACAACACTTGTTAATAACACTATCAAAACCAGTGTTTTTCCAACCAGGTTAAAAGAAGCTCAGGTTGTTCCACTACATAAAAAAAATGACCCTTTAGACAAAAAGAACTACCGGCCAGTTAGCATCTTACCCACAATTTCTAAAGTTTATGAAATGGTTTTATCTGACCAACTAACTGATTTATTTGAAAATATTTTTCATACTTTTTTATGCGCTTTTAGAAAGGGTCATGGTTGTCAGACAACTTTGCTGAGACTCCTTGAAGATTGGAAAACAGCTCTAGATAAAAATCAGTATGTGGCAGCAATTCTTATGGATCTTTCGAAGGCTTTTGACTGTCTGCCACATGACATTCTCCTTTGTAAGCTGTCTGCATACGGCCTATCTCCAAAATCTGTGGAATTACTTAGAAATTATTTAACTGGTCGTAAGCAACAAATCAAACTTCAGGGAGATCTCAGCAGTTGGGCTGATATACAAAAAGGGGTACCTCAAGGCTCTATTCTTGGCCCCTTGTTATTAAATTTTTTATTAACGACATCTTTTATTTTATTGAATATGGTACATTGTATAATTATGCTGATGATAACACCTTGTCTTATGTAAATGATAATTATGAAAAATTAATTGATATACTTGAAAAAGAAAGCTCAGTATTGATAGACTGGTTCAAATTCAATTGTATGCAGGCTAATCCAGATAAGTTTCAAGCCATTGCAGTTGGCAATAAGACACATGCCAAGACACCAGTATTTAAAATAGATTCAGTTGAAATTACTTGTGATGAAGTGGTAAAATTACTAGGAATAGATATTGATTACCAACTTAATTTCAATTATCATATTAAAAATATATGTCGTAAAGCTTCTCAACAGTTGAATGTTTTAAAGCGCATTGGTTGTTTCCTTTCAAAATTAAATAAATTAAAAAATTTTCATACTTTCATTTTGTCTAATTTTAATTTTTGTCCTTTGGCGTGGCATTTTTGCAATAAAAGTAATACCTCTAAATTAGAAAAAATCCAGGCGAGGGCTTTACGATTTATATACGAGGACTATGAGAGCACATATGATGAGTTATTAGAAAAAGCTAAAGTTCCATCTCTGAAAGTTAGAAGAATGCGTACCATGGCTATTGAATGTTTTAAGATTTTAAACAAACTTTCACCATCTTGTTTACATGATTTAGTTGTTTTTAAAGATTGTAAATATAATTTTAGATATTCCAATATTGTAGATATACCTAGGGTACGAACATCTACCTACGGTAAGAATAGTTTTAAATATGCAGCAGCTGTTTTATGGAATGACCTACCTGATGATTTTAGAAAAATTTCCAATTTTAATCAGTTTAAGAATATTTTAAAATCTTGGAATGGAAATGTATGTAAATGTTCAGCTTGTGCTGACTTTTAAATTTGTTTAAATTTCTACCATCTAGGTCATATCCAGTTTTTATTTATTGTGCTTATAAAATTTTTATGCTTTGCTCATAATATCAGCTTTTAGTTGTTCATAGTTTGCTACATTAGCTCTTGGTATGCTTAGCTTATAACATCAGCTTTTAATCTGCTTTTTTGCTTATCTTATAACTGTTAGTATTTTATATGTAGTGCTTACTTAGTCTTGTATTTTATCTGTATGTTGCATGCTTGTTATTTGTTATTTATTATGTGTCTGTGTATGTCGGTTAAAAGCTCAACAGAGCTTATGTTGTATGTTGTTTTAACCATGCCGACTCTAAATAAAGCTTATTTATTTATTTATTTATTTATTTATAATTACACATATAGACTACTTTTTATAGCTTTATTTGATGATTTCAATCTCATTATTAGCATTTTTCATTGTTTATGTCCATCATTTTATCTATATCTGAGTAATCTATTAAGTTAACCACAGAAACATATAGGTAAAAACAAGCAAAATTAATCGACCGATAACGACATCTTCTGGATTCAAGATATAATAAAACTATATGATCATAATACTTACATTTTGTCTCGATTCTCGTTTGTATTTAGATATTTTAAGGTCTTTCTAGTGTCCCAGATGTTCACCTATGGTCTGTCTAATTTGTAATTACTTGCAGTCGGTTAGTTGATTTTTGTTTTTCGTGAATACATTTTAAAAGTTCACATACTCGTCCGTTTTCTTAAATTGTTGAAAAACAATAACCAAATAAAAATTCTTTGAAGTTTTGAAATGTCCGTGTTATCTCCCTCCCTCCCTCCCTCCCTTCCATCATCTCATTGAAAATTAACTTGTTCTCGCCAAGATATAACTGAAAAATTGTTGAATTAGCGTTAAACAACAATCACTCACTAATCATTCGAAGTGTTTATAATAAGTTTGTTTTTCTCTGAATTTTTTTAATTTGATAGACTGGAGGAAATGTAGAGGGTTTTTATTAAGCACATGCAGTGATAACAAAACATTCCACTGTATAAATGGATCAAACGTCACATTTAATTTGCCATACGTGTATTTGTTTTTAAAACCATGTTATTCTGTGATATTTATTTTCATATTGGCATATTATACATTTGTATGTACACTTCTTGATGATACAAAAAAAAATGAAAATTAGGGTTCATACACATCCAAAATCTATATGTACGTAAAGCAACATTATTTTGTTTGTTCATTTTGTGTAAATCGCGAAATAAGGTCAACGTCATTTTGCCGCTGAATTGATGGTGTTTAATGCCACTATCAACAATATTTCAGTTAAATTGTGGCAGTAAGTTTTATTGGTGGGGGAAAACGGAGAACCCGGAGAAAACCACCGACCTGCCGCAAGTCACTGACAAACTTTATCACATAATGTTGTATAGAGAAAACCACCGATCTGCCGCAAGTCACTGACAAACTTTATCACATAATGTTGTATAGAGAAAACCACCGATCTGCCGCAAGTCACTGACAAACTTTATCACATAATGTTGTATAGAGAAAACCACCGATCTGCCGCAAGTCACTGACAAACTTTATCACATAATGTTGTATAGAGAAAACCACCGATCTGCCGCAAGTCACTGACAAACTTTATCACATAATGTTGTATAGAGAAAACCACCGATCTGCCGCAAGTCACTGACAAACTTTATCACATAATGTTGTATAGAGAAAACCACCGATCTGCCGCAAGTCACTGACAAACTTTATCACATAATGTTGTATAGAGAAAACCACCGATCTGCCGCAAGTCACTGACAAACTTTATCACATAATGTTGTATAGAGAAAACCACCGATCTGCCGCAAGTCACTGACAAACTTTATCACATAATGTTGTATAGAGAAAACCACCGACCTGCCGCAAGTCACTGACAAACTTTATCACATAATGTTGTATAGAGAAAACCACCGATCTGCCGCAAGTCACTGACAAACTTTATCACATAATGTTGTATAGAGAAAACCACCGATCTGCCGCAAGTCACTGACAAACTTTATCACATAATGTTGTATAGAGAAAACCACCGATCTGCCGCAAGTCACTGACAAACTGTATCACATAATGTTGTATAGAGAAAACCACCGATCTGCCGCAAGTCACTGACAAACTTTATCACAAAATGTTGTACACCTCGCCCTGATTGAGATTCGAACTCACAACATCAGTGGTGATAGGCACTCATTGCATAGGTAGTTGTAAATCCAACTACCATACGATCACTTAATATTTTAAGACCGAAGGTGACCTGACATTCAAGAGGAGGGTAACATTACGAGTTCAACATTATATGGATGAAAAATTGTTGGTTCGTATTCATATTAATATTATATTGTTTATTGAATTTTAGCTAATATAGCAGTTAATTCACACTTCCAACATATATTTAAACAGAACAATTATAAAAGACAGAACATGTTATGCTATTATCATTCGATTTGCTTATAGTGCAAGAGCCATCATATATTATAATTCTATTTTACCAGCCACTATTAGAGAACCAAAGGAAGTGGTCTTCCCAAAATGTATTAGCCAAATCAGTATCTAATTTAAAAAAAAACATTGAACAGACTTAGATACAAACAGCCGATCTTTGTTTATTCTCATATAACATTGAAACCACTGACCATTCTCTGCTACTTTATTTCTGATAAGCCGTTTCAAGAACTTTGATATTCTTACTTGCTACAAAACCATTCTTATCACCACTTAAACTCAGTCCATTTTACTCAAGGGTTCCATTAAGACTAGTGACATTGTACTTTATATGACTTTATTGATGAACAAAATCAACTCCTGTATTATTTTGGAATCCGTTGGTCAAATGTTACACAAAGACTTATATTTCAATGACTTCTTAGTCATAATATCTGATAATATTGGAATGGAGATTGAATTCTAACATTTTCTATGATCATATCATTGGGGTGGGTTCTAACTGTGCTGTATTAACTTTATAAGGTACATGTTTCATCATTGCTTCATATTTAATGGCATTTTGTTTTCGTTCTTCCTGTAACCAATATAACATCTCAATTCTGTCCCATTTCATCTTCTCTTCATAAGGACAACCCTACATAGTAAAAAATAATAATAAAAAATGTAATTATAAATTTCGTTAAATTCTCAACATATCACTCTTTTAAAGATCATGATATAAAAATCTGATTCAAATGAAAAATATTTACAAAAACTTCTGCAAAGAATATGATGTCTAATGATGTTAGACATCTTCAGATTTCAAACGGCAAACTATTCTCTATAGTGGTGGCCAATTGTGGATTTCTAATCAGCAAAAGTAAAGGGCCATCTATTAACTCTAATAATCTTACATCAGTGATTTAAGAGCAGAGAATTTTGACACTTTGCTTGGTAGTAAATAGTATGGAAAGCAAAAAACTTAAAAAAAAATAATTTATTTTGATGCCCGTGTTTAAATATGTTAGTAGATTTATAACCTTAAGGTTATCCTCCATCAGGTATATTTGACCTTAGCAGATTTTGGCTATCCTGTTTAGACCCTTTGGTTTATTGCTCCCAAAACTGTAAATAATGTGGCTTTCCAATCTCTCTATTTTGAGCGTACTGAAGAAGGTTATTCCAGAAACGTGTCGTGCACATTAAATTTGATATCAGCGTTTTTCTTAAATGATGTTGGCAGCGTATCATGTCATTTTTATCTGTATGATAAACATGACTATTTTGGGTCAGGATAGCCGAATACGGTCTTCTTTGATCCAAGTTTACAGTAAAACATTGAAGTATCTATGTCAAAAGGACCAATGATTATTCTTCATAATATCTGAATTGGAGTTGTCTAAGAACAAATATTATGCTGAAAGCTAAGTGAACCCAGCTACTATAATCAGATCAAATTTTTACTTCGACTTTTACAAGGAAACGAAAATTAAAATTAGAGATATTAGATTCGAAAGAATATTTTGCATAAAATGGGCACATTTGACCCCTTGTTAGGCCAAGTTATTTTATCATTTCATAAATCTTGACTTTTCAACATGCTTATTTGAGGGTTATGGTTATGGTGTTTAACGCCACTTTCAACAATATTTCAGTTATATAACTGTTGGTCAGTTTTATTGGTGGAGGAAACCGGAATTCCCGGAGAAAACCAACAAGTCACTGACAAACTTGCATAAGTTGTTGTATATCCAACTACCATACGATCACGACGGCCCCTAAGGACAAAAGGACAAACAAAGATCTACAAAGCACTGCACAGGAAACTAAAGATTCAGCAACATGAATCAAATTATAAATCTGGGATTTAATTTTGCGCTCCGGAAGGGTTAGTAAGTTCCTGCTCCACGTAGTGACACCCGTCTTGTAACATGGTATTGAGGTCATGACATAAACCTTTGTGTTTGTTTAATATGACACCCTCTAACTTTATTCATATCCATTAGTTGTTTACATACATGTATAAAAGAATAAGCAAGGTTATTATTATTTGTAGCCAAGACATGCAAAACCAAAAGCAAACCAAAATGGCGTTATACAAAGACATCCGCACCACCAAACTATGCTTTTATGGCAACAGGAGATTCTATACAGGCTTGGAGAGCAATGGGAGGGCTTCACATGGAACCACTACCCCTTTTCTCTCTTTATATTTTTATCTCTGCAGGTAACTAATCAGAAATAAACAAACAACTATATTAAAATATTTATGCAAAATTGTTATTTCATACTATCATTGCTCAGACATTAAATTTGTGAATTTTTTGCCAGCCACTAGCAAGATCTGGACTCTACACACCCGGTGTTATTATGTGTTATACCTGCTTACCCAATAAATATACCGTGACTGACACCATAAAAAAATATTATAATTACGGATTGTACCTTAACAAATATATTTAGCTGGGTAATTTTCCTGAAAGTTAAAGCTTTTATGTCAGATATGCTATATTGTCTATTGATATAGCTGCCATTTTATTGTAAATTTATTTGCATGCTAAAAGAGAAGGGTAAGGTGGTTGTAGTGTTGATACAGTGACTCTATCTTGTTTACCTGATTTAGACTTACCGGCATGTTTCTTTGATTGATGACGGCCTTTAGATTTGCGTTGTTTGTGTTGATGGTGGTCTTTAGACTTCTTGTGTTTGTGATGATGTCTATCTTTGGATTTATAGTCTTTGGATTGAAGCCAACCGTTGGATTTGTGACCTTTAGATTGAAGCCCGTGTTTGGATTGAAGCCGATTTTTGGAGTTACGGCCTTTAGATTTATAGCTTTTGGTTTGAAGTCTGTCTTTGGATTGAAGTCGGTCTTTGGATTGAAGCCGGTCATTTGAATTAGGGCCTTTAGATTTATGGCTTTTGGTTTGAAGCCGGTCTTTTGATTGAAGCTGATTTTTAGATTGAAGTCGGTCTTTGGATTGAAGCAGGTCATTGGAATTAAAGCCTTTAGATTTATGGCTTTTGGTTTGAAGCCGATCTTTGGATTGAAGCCGGTCATTTGAATTAGGGCCTTTAGATTTATGGCTTTTGGTTTGAAGTCGGTCTTTGGATTGAAGCCGGTCATTTGAATTAGGGCCTTTAGATTTATGGCTTTTGGTTTGAAGCCGGTCTTTTGATTGAAGCTGATTTTTAGATTGAAGTCGGTCTTTGGATTGAAGCAGGTCATTGGAATTAAGGCCTTTAGATTTATGGCTTTTGGTTTGAAGCCGATCTTTGGATTGAAGCCGATCCTTGGATTGAAGCTTGTCTTTGGATTGAAGCCGATCTTTTGATTGAAGCCGATCTTTGGATTGACCCCGGTTTTTGGATTTATTCTGATTATTATTTAATAAGTTCAAATCCCTATGTCGAGATTTACGACCAGACCGATTTGAAGACTGTTGGCTATTTGTGGTTATATTTGATGATGATATCTTAGATGCACTTTCATTTGTATTTTTAGATTTGGTAGAAACATCAGATTTGGATGGCTGTGGTTTGTTAGATTCCGAAGCTGAACCCACATCTTCAGGTCGACACAAAAATAATTTTATCTTGAAAAATGGAACTCCTTGCCATAATTGTGGATACACTCGCAGACCCATTGTTGTAATAGGACTAGCAAGTTCAACATGTGACACTAATTCTGGAACTGCAAGGTTTCCATACGAGCTGAACAACTACAAAAATAAAAGGCATCGCATGACTGACTGAATAATTTATAATACAAAATGTATAATATTTTCCCCATTCTTTCGCTTCAAATATCAACTATTACGCGTTTCCTTTTCCTGAAATATAGATGGTTCGCTCTGGACCGAGCTGTCTAGTCATATTTATGTCAAAGAACCGGCATTTAATCAGCTTAAAAACTATTTATACATCGAGCGACAGGTCAGTTTAATGGTTCACCTGGTAAGTCTTATTTTAAAAAGATTTAATAATATTTTATTTCTTTATTCTTTTTTGCTTATTCTTCTAGTTTTGTTTCTCTAATCTTTCTTTTACACTCAGACTGATTTGAATATTCAGTTATCTTAATAAAATATATCAAAATTGACATGCTGTCCTGGTTTCTAAAATACTAGGCTAGTGCTAACTGCGATGTGTCAATTAATCTTATGTGTATGTAATCATTATCCCCACTTCCAAAATAAACGTAGCATTTTTAGTGAGTGAGTGATTGTTATTTACCGCCAACTCAGCACTTTTTCAGCTATATCATGGCGAGAACAAGTTAATGTTCAATGAAATGATGATGAGGTCCGCTTTGTACTAGACCAACACGCTTAGTTGGATTTATATAGCCTGTAGCCCCACTCAGACATATAATCCTGATTTCGAGCCAACCAGTCTTTGCTCTTTCTCATTAATGTTGCGTGCTTAGCGGAGAAGCAACAAATACCAATTGGTCTTTGGTTTGACCCGATCAGGGCTCGAACCCACGATTCATCGCACTCGAAGCGAGCACGCTAACCATTACAACCCCGATGCGGTTCGTAACATTTTTATACAACAAATGTATCACAGTAGTTCTTGTTGCGCTGTGCCTGTTTGCCAAGTTTATGTTGCGGTTACTCATCAATCAAAACTCACAAATCCTCGAAAGGGACTTCTCATCAAATCTAACACAAGGAATCTTCGCCTTCGATGCGAAGAGATACTCCTCTGAGGACAATATTTGGTAATGCTATAGAGTAGCCGCGTAAATTGGATACCTTGTAGACCTATACTACAGTATAGCGGCGTAAAATATTAAAGCAATTTTAAAGGTTGTATATTGACAAAACACATGAAATAATATTGCTACACAATCAGTAGGACAAAATATGATATAATTATATCAAGTTATACAACATATAAGTCATCGATGCAACACATACTCTTCATGATTACACAGAACAAACAGGCACTTGGGTCTAGGATTTTTTTTTTTTTAATTAAAATAAGTTATCTAGAGTGTATGCTTAATCTTAGAGCCCCCTGGCATGTTTTATTACTATTTTAGATCATATTGACATTTTGCAAAATTTTCTATATACCGTATACCAATCTAACAATTTTTGGAAAATGTCAATATGGCCTAAAATAGTAATAACACATGCCAGGGAGCTCTAAAATTAAACATACACTCTAGATAACTTATTTTAATTTAAAAAAAATAAAATAAAAAAATCCTGGACCCAAGTGCCTGTGACAGAACACCATGAAGTGAATTCTTTATTAATCGATGTGCTGCTAGCCATTTTAGAACAATATGTTATCAATCTGTGATTGTGTTACCAAGGCCATAAAGAGTCCATTTCTCGGTATGAATTATCTTGATTATCAAGTACGTCTTGTGTTCGAGATCTAGGACGACCCGCCATTGTATAATTGCGCTTAAATATTTAAAGAAATAATTTACGCCGTCCATTTGAAAATTGTGAATTTACGCCGCTACTCTATAGGAATACCAATTATTTTTATATACCTCATTTCCTGTTTTTGAATTGTTAATAAACACCCAGTCACTGGTCTGTGTCATAAACTTCATTATATATTCCGTTACAAGTCCACGTCTTTCTGTCCCAGTACCATGTAGCATTCCTCTCTTTCCAGATATTCCCCATCCTAATACAACCATTGGTTTTTTGAACGCTAATTCAATATAGACGTAAGCATTTTTTTCTCTGAGATCAAGCTGGCCATCTTCCAGACTCTCTTCATAAAACTTCTCTTCGTGTTCTATTGGTCGCAAACAGATTGGGTCTCCTAAAACAAACGAGTAAACAATCAAGACTAATGGTTACATTCATGTACGATTTGGGTTCCATCAAGTTTGTAATCTACGTGAAAGACTCTTTTTTGCATTTTTATATAGGATCCTTTGTTACACTACTTCTCACTGAGGCAGCAATCTTGGATTTCAGATCGACACAGTGAAAACACAATAATTTGTAAAGATCATCCAAGAAAAGGTCAAACCTAATGAACCTTTTTTAATGGTTCAGTGGTTCTAGAGAAATATATTTGAAAACATTTTTTTTTCACATCAAAATTGGGGTCTGATGTTAAACTTTGATTTGTGGTGGAGGCATGGATTTTAGATCGACATAAAAATACTTTGTAAGAGAACATCCAATTCATGAGTATGATTTCAATCATTTTTGTGATTTCTAAGAGAAAGTGTCCATTAGTTTTCCCATATTGTCCTATCTTAAACTACGTATGTCCTGTAGTGGTGGCCATCTTGGATTTTCTATCGGCGCAAACATTACACACTTTGCGTAGAACCACTTAAGGTTCATTCACACCATATGAAATTTCTGCCAATCAATTTGTAATTATCGGCTCTAATAGCCATGTTGAATTTTAGATCGGCACCAAAATAACAAATACTGATGAAGTCCACTTATGGAATAATCTTCAGAAATTTCTTTATTATTTGGCGCAATATTTTTCTAGCAATCGAGCTTAAATCGTAGCCAATCAAATTGCATTATTGACTTTGGTAGCCATGTTGAATTCAGGATCGGCATCAAAATTATGAATTCTAATGAGGTCCAACACAAAACCATTCTAGTAAAAAAAAATCATTTGGTCAAGCAGATGACAACATACAACGGCGACGACGACGGACGCAAAGTGGTGACAATAGCTCAAATGGTCCTTTGGATCAGGTGAGGTAAAAACTACGCAAATTAATACCTGATTCCTCATTATGGACAAGTGAACGCGTGTCAACGCGCGAAATAACATCAATGTTATCCGCAATTCTAGTGCAATTTGTCTGTATCGTCGGAATTGATTGATTACCATTCTACGTAAAATTCTCAATCTACCAGTCGTATCTAAGGGGTTCAGCTGGAAGGATCCGCCATCTTGAAAACGTGAAATGCTGCATATCACATTTACAACAATACACAAAAATAATAACAATGCCTACCTTGCAAACTTACTTTAATGAAATTTTATCAAAATTAAAGCGTACACGAAGCCAAAAACGTCTGATTTTTACGTTTTTAACTGGAAGTCCTCATATGACACTATGTTGTTTATGTGCAGCAGTGGTCAACAATATTTCGAGGAATTTTGATTTATATGCAGTGCCGGATTTGCCTATAGGCTGAAGCCTAGGGCCTCAACATTTATGGGGCCTCCGGCCAAGGTGTATGATTTTTTAACGCTGTTATTGGACTTTCACACTTATGCTGTCATAACGTACTGTGTACTTTCTAAACAACCCTTCAGTAATTTTCATTTCATCTTCGCCTTTATTGAAATTGATTAAACACACTCCAGTCGTGAAGGTGAGGAAATGGGAGGGGTCACACAAGTGGAATAGCTTCGGGCCTTTCTTTATCTAAATCCGGCACTGTTTATATGATTTTTAGACCCAAGGTTATGCAAGAATACATCTTAATGTTCAGTATTGCATTAGAATGGCGATCACTGTATTGTATATTAAGCTTTTGCGACCGTAAAACCGACGATTTACGTCCAAAAAGCTTAAATATACAACACAATTTTCTTTAAATTCGCTACGTAATTTCCCCCGCTAAATTTACAGTATTTCAGTTGCATTCTATCCCTCGCTATCGGTTGAATTATTATGTTTACAACAATAAACTTGCCCATGTTTAATCTTCAATAAACGATTTCTAAGAACGGAAATTATTCGGAAATTATCAGGGTTTTCCGCTGCCGTTTGTGTAATATTGACGCCAATTTTTAAAATCTACAGAAAAGGGACAAGATCAACGGCACTTGATGGAAGCATCTCCATCACGTTTTGTATTTTGTTTTAAGCTATGTAGCCTATAATCATAACCCTAACCCTTTTGTTGTCATATCCACATGGTAACGAAATGGAAGGTTGTGGGTCATACGCGTAACGCGTTGATTAGTACAATATCTGACTTCCGGGGTCCGCAAAAGTAGATTCTACCCTAAATTTCATTAAAATACATTATATGGTGGTAAAAGGTTACTAATCATATATTATTGCTAAGACCACATTTTTTCGGATAATACCTGCCCTGAGATGTACATTAGTAACACAAAACTGTGGGCTTGCGATTAGCGCATTTTTAGTGAAATTATTAATTACAAAAAAATAAACTTAATAAAAAAAAATCTTGGGGAAAATACGAAAAAGGGATTGTAAGGGGATGTTTTCCTCAAGTGCCTGTGTAAAGCATGGTAAGATCCAACCTGCTATCGGGGTGTAGTGTACTTCTATAGCTTTTCTAAATCGCATTGCTTACAGTTATGTATTTAATTCCAGACTTATAATCCTGTTAAGTAGCCACGATCTACATCATATTATGAGTAATGGTACCGACACGTATGCCATTATAGACTCCTATTTTAAATTGTTTATATATATATATATACATTTTTTAGATAAGTAATGCGCAATCTTGGTATAATGTCCTTCCTGGGAGTTTGATTGATTGATTGATTTTTGGTGCATAGCGCCACTTTCAGCAATATTTCAGCTATATCATGGCGAACCTTGGAGTTTAAGGTTTTATACACTTGACTTATGAAAAGAAAGTTTAAACAATGATGGTGCATCAATTCCATTAATATAAACAAAACGAACAGTCACCTCTCGTGTGACGTATGTTTTTGAAAAAAAAATCCATTTATTTTATCTAATCATTAAGGGAAATTAAATATTTAATGACATAAACAAGAATTTAATATGACTTGGTTAGTTTACCTTCCGGTTTACCTTTCTTGTTTCCTTTCGTTGCGGCTTGTACAACTGTTAGTTGAAACCTGAAAAATAAATAAAAAAACATAATGTAGTACTTTTTATATTTCATATAAAAATAATCATGTCTAAAAGGAGGGATCGTCGTGGTCACGATCGTATGATTTACAACTAACTATGCAATCAGTGGCTATCACCACTAACGTGAGTTCGAATCCCACTCATGCCGAGGTGTACTCGATACAATATTATAAGATAAAGTTTGTCAGTGACTTGTGACAGATCGGTGGGTTTCTTTGATCGGGTACTCTGGTTTCCTCTACCAATAAAACTAGTCGCCACGATATAACTCAATATTGTTGAAACTGAAAGTGGCGTTAAACAACCCAGCCCAGTCTATCTAAAAGGATTTGGTTAACGTGTTTACTACTGAAAACCCACAATTTAATTTGCGAATTCAAAAGATAACTGAGTAATATATATTTGTCCTAGTTCCGTAAAATTATTACATTGGGATCTATATGATATATGATCTGGGGGGGGGGGGGGACTAAAAATGGAGACCTGCCATTGGATGGCTATGGGAAGGATATTTTTAATAACGTCTTAAAACGATACACTATGAAACAATCTAATTAAAATTACATTGTAGATCTCCGCACTTGCTCCCTATTTTCTATCGGTTCTACTCGCGCGGCGACTAAAAACAACCGATAGAAAATAGGGAGCAAGTGCGGAGATCTAATTTTAATTAGATTGATTATGAAAGGATATTTTATATATCATAGTTCAATTTTCTTTGTGGTTACTGTGGTACATATTCATGCCATGAAAGGCATCCCTTTTCTGGATAATGGCATTCTAACAAGAAATGACATTCAATATGTTCACATTCTTAAATTTACATTATGGGTTAGTGTTATGGTGCTTAACGTCACTTTCAACAATATTCAGTTAAATCGTGGCGGTCAGTTTTATTGGTGGAGAAAACCACCGACCTGCCGCAAGTCACTGACACAATTTATCATATAATGTTGTATCGAGTACACCTCGCCTGAGTGGTATACATTTACATTATGAACTTAGTTTTCCTTCTTTAACAGGTGTACGAGTTAAATTGTTATTTCCACTAAATCATATACTATGCTTTAGCTTATTAAAGTATTCTTGATATCACAGCGATGAAAATGATATGATTGATATGAAAACATAATAGCATGATGTATTTCGGATGACAAATAAAAAGGAAAGAAAGTATGCTCAGAAAGAATGCAAACAAAATTACTGTATCTATCTATTAATAACATCAACATATTTTAGTCAAATTCGAAGAACATCTATCGAATCGCAAGTCAAATTTTACACTCACCATTTATAAAGCATAAAATTGCCCTACGTGTAACTATCACGATACCCCTCTTCTTCGGCTAATAAAAACGTACAAGTAGATATCTAATATTAAGTGCACATGACGCCTTTCTGCACAAGTGTGCAGTAACCTTCATTGGCTACGAACAAAGTAAAATGATAAGAAATTCAAATAAACTGAAAGCATTTTGAAATAAAAAGGAAAGAAAGTAGGCTCAGAAAGAATGCAAACAAAATTACTGTATCTATCTATAAATAACATCAACATATCTTAGTTAAATTCGAAGAACATCTATCGAATCGCAAGTCACATTTATAAAGCATACAATTGCCCTACGTGTAACTATCACGATACCCCTCTTCTTCGGCTAATAAAAACGTACAAGTAGATATCTAATATTAAGTGCACATGACGCCTTTCTGCACAAGTGTGCAGTAACCTTCATTGGCTACGAACAAAGTAAAATGATAAGAAATTCAAATAAACTGAAAGCATTTTGAAATAAAAAGGAAAGAAAGTAGGCTCAGAAAGAATGCAAACAAAATTACTGTATCTATCTATAAATAACATCAACATATCTTAGTTAAATTCGAAGAACATCTATCGAATCGCAAGTCACATTTATAAAGCATACAATTGCCCTACGTGTAACTATCACGATACCCCTCTTCTTCGGCTAATAAAAACGTACAAGTAGATATCTAATATTAAGTGCACATGACGCCTTTCTGTACAAGTGTGCAGTAACCTCCATCGGCTACGAACAAAGTAAAAAGATAAGAAATTCAAATAAAGTAAAAGCATTTTTGGTGTACATGTATAAACAAATGGAGACGAGGACAATTCAGAACTACAGCTTGAAGAAAGATGAGAAATTTTATATTCTTAATGTTTAGTAAATCGACATACTTACAAAATGCTACACAGAATTAGAAAACAAAACATAACGTATGTTTCCATTATTCAAGTTGCTTGACGTCATCTATCGAAATATTATGACGTCGAAAATGTCGCGAAAAAGAGGGACGTTGCTGTGCGAACAATACAAAACGTCGACGTTAGCGCGAGACCTGTATTTGTATCATTATTCAGAGTGTTACAAAATTGGGACAAACGAATGTATATAGAAGGGAATACGGTTGTTTCGAATCATGTCAATTCCGACCACGTTCCATCTTTTTCTTGTCTTGACGTCTGAACAAATCGGCAGGCGACTTCCGGTGTTTACGCTATCACTGTGACAACGTCAGCATATCATAGTCGTAGATGCGGTAGATTATAAGTAATTGTAATATGGAGACGCCAAGGAAACCGCTGAATACATACTGGTATTCGGTACCCCACTATCTGTCTGACATCAGAAATATATACATAAAGGCAGATCGTTTTCCTTTGATGATGTTGACCACAGGCGCATGGGGCATGGATTTCGTTTCCTCCCACCCCCTTTTCTCTACTACCCCCCCTTTTTTCAAAATTTTCATATAAATCATTCCTTTTTCAAAATTTTCATAATCATTCGTTTTTTCTTCATTTGACAATATCAGTAGACGTCATAACATCATGAATAATACGTGTATTCTGTGTCCACAGTTTTTCGACTGATACAGTACTCTCTTATACTGTATCAGTCTAAAAACTGTGGACACAGAATACACGTATTATTCATGATGCATGACGTCTACTGATATTGTCAAATGAAGAAAAAACGAATGATTATGAAAATTTTGAAAAAGGAATGATTTATATGAAAATTTTGAAAAAAGGGGGGTGGGGGTAGTAGAGAAAAGGGGGGAGGAGGAAACGAAATGCATGCCCCATGCGCCTGTGATGCTGACAGCCGCAAATAAAGAAAGAAAACAAATTTAATTTTAAAGAAATATTTGTCTCTGCATTGAAGTCTTTGATACAAATAAAATAATTTATAATTTAATAGGGATCATTCACCAAATTTCTTTCGACAGACGTCGCTGTTGTTCCATAAGTGGTTAGCGGAACGTTTTAATCTCGATGACGCTTGAATTGTTAACGTTAGGTACGAGGACACGTCAATATATAATGCCCTTATAACATGAATAGGAAAATTCTGTACATTTCGTTCACAAACAAAACTGTTCTCACGATTTTTTTTTTATTTTATAAATTATAACATTATTGTACAAGTTAGATGAACTACTATTGAAACAAAAGAAGTTACCCGTATTGCGGGATATTCAATACGGGCCGCTTCTTTTTTTTAATAGTACTGTATCTTATACTTACAACCATTGCGCTGGAACAGTTGATTACAGTACGACAGGGATATTAGGTTATTAATTAAATCCCTAACAGTGTATACGTGTATCACATTTCATTTCTTTGCATTAGCATTAGGGAAAAAGGGTGTATTTTACTCTGATAAAAAGATTTCGATGCTACATTTTTGTACCTGAAAAAAAAATTGTCCCTTTATGACTAATAATAAAAATCTGGGTAAAAGGATAAAAAATCAAAACCATACATGTACAATACACAGGAACACAACAAATTCAGCTATACCTTTAGGAAGTAATATACAATTTTCAACAAACACAGAAAAAGAACAAGTAATAATAAAAAAAACTTGTAACAATGAACAAATAGAATTTCTGTGTGTATAGACACCTTTTCAAGTAGCATAGTTGGTACTTTATATCATTTAAAGGCGAGCTTATTCAAAATAAATCTAAAAACGGCCAATAATAAAAAATAATAATAATAGCAATAATAAATTTATGTTTGTAATTAACAATCCAAAGGGAACACATTTATGATTATTTTCAAAAAATTTCAGCCAAAAATATTCTTCATCTGTATGATATATCCAGTTACGGAAAGGAAAAACTTAATTGACCTTCCCTACTTAGATCATGGATTTATATAGTAGTTCTACTATACAAATCCTTGCCTAGATGATTACAGTTTTTATTTTTGAAACATATTTTCCTTTTCTCATTTTTGTTTCAATTTTTAGTTTAAGCCACACAAAAAAAAAACCTTTTTAGATTCTCATCCTCTCCCTTCCCACTTTTTACCATTAAATTCGCGATTTTCTATCTTCAATCAATTCATTTTCAAAATTTAACAAATTCTGCATTAGGGTATCATTATACCAAATAAAGTATATTTTTTTTTATTATGTAATGTTCTATCACGATAGTTACCGATATGTATCTAGTTCTACAATATTTAACTCAGTAGTTCGTAAGGGGGCTTCGTGGTGATCGTTTGGTAGCTGGATTTACAACTACCTATGCAATCAGTACTTATCACCACTAACGTTACAAGTTCGAATCTCGCCCAGGCGATACAACATTATGTGATAAAGTTTGTCAGTGACTTGTGGCAGGTCCGTGGTTTTCTTTGTGCTCTCCTTTTTACGGACACCACCAATAAAACTGACCCCCACTGAAATTTGTTGAAAGTGGTGTTAAACACCAAACCCGGTAGTCCGTACGTTTCCAATCGTGTACGTTTACATTTTTTTTTTTATTTTATTATATAGAACGTTGGGTTTTATGCAAATTCCCGATTTTTTTCGTAGCATTACTGAAATTGCAATTTAAATCGTTTGACTGTTCATTTCAATAACAGGTAGCTAACTAAAGTTATCAATAACGTTTTTACCCTCATTAGAATGGAATAAACCTACAAAAAATCTTGTGCTTTGCCTTTATTCCTTTACCATTAAAAAGTTCATTATGCCAAATAATTGTAATCTTCAATATATTTTTACACATATATTACAATGAAATAAATTTGATAATTGGGATAGCATAGCGATGCGTGTATAGGTCAACAGATAAGAAAAGTTTGTAGAGGCCAAAAGGGTTATCGGAAGTCATAAATCGAAGAAGGGCAGGCAATGCAATGGTCAAACGGAAAAGGACAAAATGATAAACAGTGGTCTACAAAAAACTACACAGAAATCTGAAGATTGAGCAGCACGAATCCCACTTAAAACACGGACGGAACTCTGTCGATGACAACTTGAGTCTTTAGTTTTACATTGTGTGGCAGTTCCAGGTTTTTTACGATGATCCGCCAGTCTGATTGTGCAAAATATTTGAATGCTACCAAAATCTGTCGAAAATAATTCAAAATAGTAAGAAACAACGAATTTTCTTTATTTAAGTATTTATTATGCCATTCAAATACATCTGCTCAAAATCTTTCTAAAATAAATGCTATGATTAACCCGCTTGTTGTCGAATCTTTAACAGTTAATAACACTACACGAAGAAGGAATATATTGTCTGTATAATTTTGTATCAAATAATTTTATAAAGAGTGTGATTTAGATTTGAAAATTGCCTAAATATAGAGACCTAGATATATTAATTCAAAATTTTGTATGTGGAGACAGGGACTTTATCATTCTATTTTGTTCACTTGAAGGTAGTATTTCCCGAAATTCAGGTATACTTTAAAATGTTGGAATGAAGTTCATCAGTATTGCAGTGTGAGTAACCAAACATCATGTACACCTTTTATGAACATGATTAGGCTACACCAAGGTACATGCCGATATGGCTTGTAAACGTCCGTTTTATTTCTTAATATGGTCATAATAAAACTCTTTTCTTGCGACTTAAAGATAATACTTTTATTTTACATATACTCGTCAACTAAATCTATACTTCTAACAGGTAATATCACCCGTGTTGTACTAGTTAAGCTTCGATGTTTGCACCATCCAAGTTTTATAATTCAGTGCCGTCATTAGGTTAACGTTAAGATACAAGCGTCTTTGTGATTCAAACGCACAATTAACCACTTATGGAACAGTGGCGTCACCAAACGGGAGAAGCGGTGAATGATCCCTATTGATATCTGTCTTTTACAGATAATGTTAGATTTTTTTAAGTTGAGGATCGAACGTTAAAACGGCACATATCGATTGGAGCTTTTCTTGTGTACATTGACACCGGAAGTTCAATGCCGATTAGGCGGACGAAAATAACAAAATTTTGACGGAATGGAAATAATTCGAAAGAACCGTATTGGTACGCTACAATACATCCGTCATACAGACTGTAATTGTTTGTCTATAATCAAGATTTTATTATTCATTGTAAAACACACACACATGTGTGGGAATATTAGCGTGAAAATCTTTTTTTGTATTTTAACGTTGGACTATATGGGAAAATGAAAAATAAAAATTCTCAGAAACTAGAAATTTGATTGAAACCAAACTAAACATGAATAATCATTGGATAGTCCCTTACAAAATTCCATTTCCTTTTGTGTCGATTGGAAATCCAAGATGGCCACCATCGTAAGACAATTTTAACATAGGAAACAATGGGGAAAATATTTCCAAATTATTCCTATCTGAAACCAATGAAACATTTGAAAGCATAAACGTGACTGGAACATAGCCAGAAATGATGAGTACTTTGTTTATTTGCATATCTAAGAATGGCGACAAGTCTGCAATTTTCATCTATATAGACGATATCATTCATAATTGCATGTGTGTCATTTTCTGAACTTGAAAATGATACATTGAACCAAGCTGAATTAAATGAAATAAAAATTAATGAAAACAATTAAATATTCGAGGTTCCTGGACTAAATGAAAATCCGAGGCGACGAACCCTTTTTTGTCCTTAAGAGTCTATGTAAAAATGTCTGAAATACATGAAGCTGATGGCGTGTAACACAAAATTTAACAATGAATGACATTTGGCGACATATTTTCTGAAATTAATTTAGATTCCTCAATAATATATGTAATTATATTGACTAACCTTCCTTATATTTCTAGCTTCTAATCTCGGGGTTCCCACATTAAATATAATATGATCATTTTTGCATGATCGCGATATCAAAGACATGTCTAAAATCGCTACAAAACAAAAATATTTAAGTTTTGACAGAAGAAAAACTTTGCGGAAATAAACAATAACTTTTAATTTTCGAATCATTGACGGACACATTGAATTTCCGTACTGTAGGCTATTTTTTTGACAAATCTAATAAACGATCCATCAAGCTTGAAACTGCAGTCACGTGATCAAAATCTAATTTAAATATGATGAATATTTAGGAGGAAAGTGCCATCAATTTCTGGATATGATGTGTCTTTGGTGGTCCTTTATAAAATGTATGCTTTTTGTGTTGATTGGAAATCCAAGATGCTGACATGACAGAACAAACTTAAAATGCTACCTTATGGAAGAAATGTTGCAAAATGTATTTCAATATGAAACCAATAAACCATTTGAAAGAAAACTTAGCTGGAATGGGCATTGGATTGTCCTTTACAAAATTCTGTTTTTGTGTGCATCAGAAATCTAAGATGGCGATTGCAATATGACAGTTTTAATGCAAGAAAGAGTCTATGGAAAAATGAAAAAATATTTTTTCTAATATACTAGAAAATAATATATATAGATGTTTATTTAGAATAACTACCCCTTTACATCGGGGGCACATACAGGCGTCTAAAATATAATTATGTACATATTACAATATAAAATAAAAATAGATAATTGTTCAGGTAATACATTAAAGATATATTTCAATCAATATTTAAAACACTTGATCGGAGAACATACATCCTTTTTAGCATAGTTTTACCTATCCGATCGAAGAAATCATCACACTCTTGGTTAAAATAATAACAGGTAAAAATTGTAGTTTTTGTAAGGGCGACAACTCTGTGAAATCCAGACAGGGTATACATACATTCATATGATCAACAATTTCTTGAATGCTTTGATCTCTTATATTTTTGTATGCCGGACATTCAAGAAAGAAGTGTTGAAGGGATTCGGTTGCATCTTATACCGGACTGTCACGTAACTTCATTTTATTAAGTGTAGTGTTCAGAGCAAGAGTATTAGTTCTTGCTAGTAATTTTAACCTTGGCGACTGAAATTCTACCACATTAGACAAGTACGGTTGTTTACCTTGAAATATACAACAACAAAAAATGAAAAATTCAAGACTGCACTTTTTATTAACGCAGTCGAATTCTCTTTTCCTTACAAAAGACCCAAAGAATCTTTCGAAAGTAATTATGTTAATTTCATTATTAATTCAATGATCAAGACCAATATTATTAAAAACGAATTTCAAATTGTCTAAGTATTTCCAACCAGGTGAAGTATTACTATGTTCTACCTCCATGAGAACTAATTTACATGTAGTCTTGTGATCGGTAGCTTCTTAATCCTAGCAAAGTAAGAAACTCTGTCTGTTTAGAAAATCATTTATCGGTTCCCATCCCAATTCTAAGAATAAAGCTGACTTTGGGATATTCATTTTGGTTTTTAGAATCAGCTTGGCGACTTAATATTGTCACGATTCTAAAGATTATATACTTGCATTGGAAGATGGTATCCAAACTGCACAGTGATGAGCAATTGATGGACGAACAATAGATTTCCATAAAACATCACCAAAAGAAACACGATTGAAGGAACCATGTTCACCTAACAGTTTTATTATATATAATAATTATACCTTTTCTCAAAAATTTCTTTGAGATAACAGTTTATGTGGTAGCTAAAACTCAAAGATCTGAAAAAATATACCCCTAGATATTTATATTCATTGGTTTCCTTTAAAACATCGCTACCCAATGGCCATTCTTTATTATGATCAATACATTTGCCTATCACCATTACTTTAGATTTGTCTGAATTAAATTTCAGATTCCACTTAGTGGCAAAATCTGCAGTAATATTTAAAAGGGCTTGCCATTGAATCGATTTGGTACGTATAAATGAATAGTTTTGGATTATCTCTTTTTTTTTCTTTCTTTTCGTGGATCTGAAATCCATGTTGGCAGATCTAGACACCACATGAAATTGTTCAGGTTATTGGAGTGTGAATGAAAAGTTTTTTTTCTCCCAAAAACTAAAAACGGATAGATCTGGACATCGTTTCACACAAGGTCGTAAATTGTACGATTGATCGGCATTGGTTTTTCAACAAAATATGACTATTTCACAACGCTCTCGCAATTTTTACTTGCCACTTTCGAACTCGGACATTGAGACCAGTTAAAAGGAGTTAGGGGTAGGGTTATGGTGTTTAACGCTGCTTTCAACAACATTTCAGTTATATTGCTGCGGAAGACCAGTGAAAATTAAAACTTTAAAATGTCAAAGCTAACAGTTTTTTATTAAAAAAATCTGATTTAAAAAAAAATAAAAATCACCTTATATTAATATTGTAATCATACATACACAAACAGTAAAAATGTTATCCATCTTCGCGAATTTTCAAAATTATCGACTGCTTAATTATATACTCCCTCCCGATTTTCAGATCATTGGCTGTTGTAGATCGCAAACTGCCAATTTTCTGTGAAACTTTTTTTTACATTTTACGACCTTTTGTTGAACGATGTCCGTTTTTCGGGAATATATTTTAAAAGTTCACGTACTCGTCCGTTTTCTTAAATTGTTGAAAAACAATAACCAAATAAAACATCTTTGAAGTTTTAAAATGTCCGTGTTATCTTCCTTTTTTCCACACCAACAATTTGGTTCCATAATCAGCTTCAAATACAGAAAACAATACTTTGTGGCTCTTTTCTTTTGTCGAAGTGTATATAATAAATATTATTGTTTTCCTCTGTAATTTTATAATTTGATAGACTGGAGGAAATGCAGAGGGTTTTTATTAAGCATATGCAGTGATAACATAACATTCCACTATATAACTGGATCAAACGTCACATTAAATTTGCCATACGTGTATTTGTTTTTAAAACCCTGTTATATACTAACTGTGATATTTATTTTCATATTGGCATATTAGATGTAGACAATTTCTTGATGATACAAAATTTAAAAAAAATGAAATTAGTGTTCATACACAAGCAAAATCTATATGTATGTAAAGTAACACCATTTTGTTTGTTCATTTTGCATAGATCGCGAAATAAGGTCAACGGCATTCTAATTTCAGGGTTAGTGTTGTGGTATTTCACGCCACTTTCAACAATATTTGATTTATTAAACCTACAAAAATATTTTCACACAAATTCCCCACATACTTATGTGTGTGAATGTTTTACAATGTACAAATAGAATAAAATCTTGAATATTCACAAACAATTACAATCTGTATATTAAACGGATTTGTTGTAGCGTACCAATTCCCTTCTACAATGTATATACATTCGTTTGTCCCAATTTGATAACACTAAGAATAATGATACAAATACACATCCGCGTTAATTATGTATTGTTCGCAAAGCAACGTTCCTCTTTTTCGCGACATTTTCGACGTCATAATATTTCGATAGATGACGTCAAACAACTTAAATAATGGAAACCTACGTGATGTTTTGTTTTCTAATTCTGTGTAGCATTTTGTAAGTATATCGATATACTATTACTAAGCATTAACAATATACAATTTCTCATCTTTCTTCAAGCTGTAGATACTTACTGATTTGTTCTTGTTACCATTTGTTTATACACCAGAAATGTTTTAAAATTATTTGACTTTCCTATCATTTTGAACGTGCCCGATCATGCGATGGAGGTTATTCCAGAAAAGCCTCATGTGTAGATATTTTACTTATCGTGATAGTTGTACACGTAGTAGACAATTTTAGGCGTTATAAATAGTAATTGTAAAATTTGACTTGCGATTCGATACATGTTCTTCAAGTTTTACTGAATTATGTTTTATGTTATTTATAGAGAGATAATTTTGTTTATAATCTTTCCGATCATGAGCCTACTTTCTTAAATTCTCATTTTTGTTATCCAAAATGCATCTTGCTATCATTGTTTAATGTCACTCATTTTGATTTCTGTGAAGTTAAGAATACTTTAATAAGCATAGCATAGAATATCTTTTATTTCCATAAAGAGGTACCCTCAAGGGGCAAATGTTTACATAATAAGACATGTACATACCATAGTATATGATTTAGTGGAAATAACAATTTAACTCATACAGCTGTTAAAGAAGGAAAACTAAATTCATATTGTAAATTTATCCCAATAAGGCGAGGTGTACTCGATACAACATTATGTGATAAAGTTTGTCAGTGACTTACTGCAGGTCAGTGGTTTTCTCCGGGTACTACGGTTTCCTCCACCAATAAAACTGACCTCACCGATCTAACTAAAATATTGTTGAAAGTGGCGTTAAACCCCATAACCCTAGCCCATATTGTAAATTTAAGAATGTGAAAATATTGAATGTGGAGTACTTCTACTTTAGCGGACCCTAACCCTAACCATAACCCTTTTGTTGTCATATCCGTATGGTAACGAAATGAAAGGTTATATATAAGTCATGTCATTTCTTGTTAGAAAGCCATTATCCAGAAAAGGGATGCCTTGCATGGCATGAATATTTACCACAGTAACCACAGAGAAAATTGAGCTTTGATGTAAAAAAATATCCTTCCATACTTCACCGTTTTAAGACGCGATTAAATATATCCTTCCCATAGCCATCTAATGACAGGTCTCCATCGTCTAAAACCGAAATATATTTATCGGTATTCATGTTACCATCAATAGCAACCAAAGTTCCAACTCCATAGTACGTAATGCACCCCCAAAACATAACAGAAGCACGGCAGGTTGTCTCAAAGTCGTCCAGCTCAGGCAGCTGGCCAAAATAGTCGGGCCGAAAACGCTCATCGGGCTTCCTCCAAACATAGACTTTCCCATTTCTACCCAACATAATTTCTGTCTTATCACTAAATATTATGGATGACCAGTTATTCTGAACATTCCAGTGCAATTTCTGACGACAGAATCCCATTCTACGGTCACGATTTACACGTGATATTGTAATTTTCTTCCACATCATGCGTCGTTTGTAACCACCAAAGCACAGTCTCCTGCGAACAGTTCTTTCAGACACATTGCATCCAGTCCTTTTATTAAATCTAGCAGTTAAGTCCTTCAATGTTTGTCTTCGATTCCTTTTCACACTCCGAAAGAGAACCCGTTCATCCTTTGAGGTAGTTTTTTTTACGACCTCCACTTCTCGGATTATTTTCTATACTTCCCTTTTCGCGTGTCCGTTTTAAAAATTTCTGAATAGTTCTACAGTTAATTCCAGTAAATTCCTGAATTTTGTAGCTCGAAAACCCTTGGTGTGATAACGATAGAAGCATTTCTTTCTGCTCGGTTGTCAATTCCTTACGTGTCTACCCATCTTTTTAGCAGACGATTTTTGTTTACCAAAGGGAAATAAATCTGATGAAAACTACGTAATCGTGGATATTCTAATTCAAAAACAATAACGGACAGGAAAAATTCGTTACGTTTGGATTCTAGATTTATGATTTATAAGACCACATATGAACAACGATATCGATAAGTGCGACGTCGCCATTTTGCGAACTCATTCCTGGCCAACGTCTGTAATATTTTTATGGAACTAGTACAAATATATATTACTTTATCATTTTAATTCGCACAGTTCAATTGGGGGTTTTCGGTAGTAAACATTTAAACCAAATCCTTTGAGATAGGCTGGGTTGGATTATGGTGTTTAACGTCACTTTCAACAATATTGAGTTATATCGTGGAGGGTCAGTTTTGTTGGTGGAGGAAACCGGAGTACCCGATCGAAGAAACCCACCGACCTGCCGCAAGTTACTGACAAACTTTATCTCATAATATTGTATCGAGTACACCTCGCCAATAGCGGGATTCGAACTCAGAACGTTAGTGGTGATAAACACTGATTGTATAGTTAGTTGTAGATCATACGATCATGACCACGACGACCCCTCCTTTTAGACATGATTATTTTCATATGAAATATAAAAACGACTATATTATGTTTTTATTTATTTTTCAGGTTTCAACTAACAGTTATACAAGCCGCAACGAAAGGAAACAAGAAAGGTAAACCGGAAGGTAAACTAACCAAGTCATATTAAATTCTTGTTTATGTCATTAAACATTTAATTTCCCTTAATGCTTAAATTTTTTTAATTTTTTTTTCAAAAACATACGTCATACGAGAGGTTATTGTTCGTTTCGTTGATATTAATGGATTTGATGCGACCATCATTGTTTAAACTTTCTTTTCATAAGTCAAGTGTATAAAACTTTAATCTCCCAGGAGAGACATTATACGAAGATTGTGCAATACTTATTAAAAAAAGAAAAGGATCGTATTTAAGCAATTTAAATATAAGAGTCTATAATAGCATGCATGTTGGTACCATTACTCAGAATATGATGTAGATCGTAGCTACTTAACAGGATTATAAGTCTGGGATTAAATACATAACTGTAAACAAGCGCTTAACAAAAGCTATAGAAGTACACTACACCCAGATAGCAGGTTGGATCTTGCCATGCTTTACACAGGCACTTGAGGAAACCCCCCCTTTTTGGTCTTCTCCCGATTTTTTTATATTAAGTTTTTTTTTTTTGCATCTAATAGTAGTAACATTTCACTAAAAATGCGCTAATCGCAAGCCCACAGTTTTGTGTTCCTATTGTACATTCCAGGGCAGGTATTAGCAGAAAAAATGAGGTCTTACCAATAATATATTTTAGTGACCTTTTACCGCTATATAATGTATTTTAATTAAATTTATGACTATAGGTTACATAACTTAAAAACAAAATACAAAACGTGGTGGAGATTCTTGCATCAAGTGCCGGTGTTACATACTCATTTTTCCCCCCGGAAAAATGAGTATATACTAGTTTTTCCCCCGGAAAGATCAGTATATACTCATTTTCCCCCCCGGAAAGATCAGTATATACTCATCTTTCCCCCTGATTTTTAGGGGGGAAATCTGAGTATATACTGAAGTTTCCCCCTCATACTCAATTCTCCCCCTTTGCACTGATAGACTATACAAGGGCATTAACTCCTATAAGGGGTCGACCCTATGGAGACTTTTGTAGAGCTTTTGGTGCTGAAGAAGGAAGATCACCTCTATTTTTCTCTATCTGTAATACTTTTTGAAATATTAGCCAATGACTGCAGTTTGACCCCTATGTTTTATTTGTAGCCATGGCGGCCATATTTTTTCATCGACGGATATATAATTCACAAACTATAGTCTACACACCCTAAGGATCATTCATACCAAGTTTGGTTAAATTATGTTCAGTGGTTCTCAAGAAGAATATCAAAATGTAAAAAGTTAACGGACAGACGACGGACGGACGGAAGGACGACGAACGCAATGTGATGGCAAAAGCTCACCCTGACTTTTAGTCAGGTGAGCTAAAAAGGGGGGTTCCAGTCTAATCTTTGCCGAATTTCACGGATTTTTCAAATTTTGCCGAGCAAAAGGAGGGGGGGTTCCGACCACAGGAACCCCCCCTGGATCCGCCAATGGTTATCTGTTAATTTATTCTTAAGAATTTTAACTGTTTACACTACACCGAGACACAACATAATTAGCTTTAAACTAAACAAACTATTTTGTGGTAGCTTGTTTGTTTGTAATCGATCATTTTAAATAAAGATCAGTAACTATAGAATGGCAGTGTCCATCAATGACGCATAACTATGAATGATACAATTATTAGTGTGGATTTGTTTTACCGAACATAATTATACCAATTTATCATATTATGTTCATTTCAAATGATGAACTAAACGGTAACAGTATTCTCTAAATTAAATTACTACTATGAGGGGGGAAGGACCCTTTTCAGGACTCGGGATTGAAATTTTATTATATTCGGGACTTCTGGATTTCATGTTTTTTTAGTTCGGGACTAAGGGGATTTCAAGTTTTTTAGTTCGGGGTTTCGGGGTCAGACCCCCTCCTAACCCCCTCTACTATATCAGCACAACTATTTTTTGCTTCGTTTCATGATCAAATTATTATAAAATTGAGCCATCTTGATAAATGCGTTTGCCTCCATCTTTTTTTATTGATCTACCGAAAGTGGTAGCACTATAATACCATATTCACACGTATTCCGGATTGAAATCGAATCATTAAATCGAATTTAAATCCGTTATAATTGTCGTATCGGATTTGAAATCAGTTAGCGTTCGCATATGGTCAACCAATGCGTAATTGTTCGTCTGCATTGAATTTATCTGTGGTTTGCATATTGACTAGAAATTGTACTGAGGGATCTGGTGTTTGTTTAGATCGGATGAGGGATTGTTTCCGATTCGTCAACAAATGGTCATCAGGAGACATTGGAAACATTGTTAGTTTTTCAATAATCTTTTTTCAAGAACCACTGAAGCGATGGTATGGAAACGTGATTTGTATGTTCATTTTAAGGTCCTTGACAGGTCTTGTTACTTTTTGAGCCCATCGGAAATTCAAAGTCGTTGCCAGCGGAGGTCAAAGTTTGCTTTGAAACCATATGTAAAGCAACATTTTCATGGTCTACTTGAAAAACACTGAACAGAATATAACCACACTTGGCAGAGGTGTTCACTATTATGTCCTACGCAAGTGTTGTTACTTTTCATGCCGATTTGTTAAAAAATGAATAAAAGAAGAATGTGTCCAAGAACACGGAGTTCTCCGCTTTCAGCTAAGTGGGCCTAACTTCCAAACCGTATATGGGATCTGGCTGAAATTGAACTTGACCTGCATATTATGGTTGTAAACATTGTCTTGAAATTTCAGAGTCCTTTACAGGTGATAATGGTTTTTATGCCGATCGGAAATTCAAAATGGTCGACAGCGAAGGTCAAAATTGCTTTGAAAACCTATGAATTACATTTTCGTAATATCCTTGAGAACCACTGAACATAATTTAACCAATTTAACTTTGAGGGTGTTCACTATGAGGTACTACACAAGTGTTGTTTCTTTGGTGCAGATTAATAGGAGACTTTGAACATTCTGATTGATCGATTTTCAAGAACCACTGAAGGCATTATCGGGGGAAATTTATTAAAGTAGTCGTCCTCCTCACTACCTTTCTCACCTTTCCTCTCCATCCTCTTCCTCACTGCCTCTCTCTCTCCTTCCTCGCCCTCATTCCTCTCCATCCTCCTCCTCACTACCTCTCTCCCTCCTTCCTCTGTCATCCTCCTCACTACCGCTCTCCTTCCTTCCTCTCAACTTCTCTCCTTGCTTCCTCTCCCTCATTCCTATCCATCCTTCTCACTACCTCTCTCCCTCCTTCCTCTCAGTCATCCTCACCACCCCTCCATCCTTCATTCCTTTCAATCCGCCACCTCATTACCTCTTCTCTTTCCTGTAATATTATCATCCACCTCATTACCTCTGTCTTTCTTCCGTCTCCATCCTCCTTATTAACTCTTCCTAATTACCTTCTCCGTATACTTTTCTCCTCCGTCCTCATCATCATCATCCTTATTACCTCCTCCTCACTACTTCTCTCCTTCTCGCTTACCTTTGTCACTTCGTCCTTTCTATCCTCTTCCTTCAAATCTCCTCTTCACTACCTGTTTCACTACTTCCTCATCATTTTCCTCCTCACTATCGCCATCCTTTTCCATATTGACTCCCTCCCTAATTCCTCCCCGTCATCCTCCTTATTTTATACCTCTATCTCTCCTTCCTCTCCATCATCTTTTTACCATTCTCCCTCCGTCCTCTCTATCCTTCTCTTTATATTCCTTCCTTCCTGCCCTCTTCCTCATACCTGTCAGCTGTGCCTTCAAGCACTTAGCAAACTTGAGTTTTTCTCACTTGCACTAAGGAAGATCGCTTTATCACTCAAAAGTGTTTTCCCATCCTTTCCTCCTACCTCCTTATCCGTTCTCACTCCATGTTCATGCTTGCCTTAGTTATTACTATCATCATTGTTGATACCCTCTTTCGTCCACATTTAACTATTATGTCTTCCACCATATACATGTATATAAGTGTACACAAGAAAAACCCTATTAAAATAGGAGAGGGGAAAAACTAGTATGGGGGGAAAAATGAGTATGTGTTAACATATACTTGGTTTTCCGGGGGGAAAATTCAGTATATACTCATTTTTCCGGGAGGGAAATCTCAGTATATACTCATTTTTCCGGGGGGAAAACTCAGTATATACTCATTTTTCCGGGGAGAAAAATGAGTATGGGGGAAAAATGAGTATGTAACACCTGTCATCTTGTCCTTTTTCAGTAGATCTTAAAAATTTGGCATCAATATATTACACAAACAACAGCGGAAATCCCTGAGAATTTCCGATTAATATTCCATTCTTAAACATCGTTTGCTGAAGATTAAACATGGGCAAGAATATTGTTGTAAGAATAATAATTCAGGCGATAGCAAGGGATAGAATGCAACTGAAATACTGTAAATTCATCGGGGGAAATTACGTAACGAATTAAGAGATAACTGTATTGTATTTTGAGCTTTACGGACGTAAATCGTCCCAAATTGACTATCGAGTTTTACCTAGCAGAGGTAGTTAAACGGATATTTGCGATCGTAAAACCAGGATTTACGTCCGCAAAACTTAATATACAATACAATTATCTCCATTATAATGCAATACTGAACATTAAGATGTAATATTATATTTTAGAACTAGATTTCTTTCAATATTCGAAAATCAATATTTTTCGCTATTTCTTTCTATTCTAGCTTCACCGTCCACCAGGAAATATAACCTCGTACGGGATTTTTTCACATTTGAAATTCCCGCGCGTGAGTTATATTGCCCGGTGACGATTTCTGGATTAAACCAGAAATTAATCTAATGTAAACAGATAAGAAAAGTAAAAATGTCGAGATTTTCATTTAGTATGTCAAACTTACATTTATTTTGTTTTTTGTTTTGATTAATTATTTTACTATTAAAATATGATATAACAAATATTCGATGTGATTGTGATCAATAAACAAGAACATATCCCCCCGGTACCTTGAATTGCATGGATGTGTTATATTGCACTCCACCGTTGGCGTCGGGCAATATAACACATCCATGCAATTCAAGGTACCACAGACAAATATTCTTGTATATTGACCACAATCACATGGAATATTTGTATATTATTGCATATCACTGGGTCTAAAAATCAGATAAATTAAAACTCCGCGAAATGTTGTTGACCACTGGTGCACATAACAACATGATGTCATATGAGGACTTCCAGTTAAAAACGTAGAGATCAGACGTTTTTTGGCTTCATGTACGCTTAAATTTTAATAAATTTCACTAAAATAAGTTTGCAAGTTAGAACTTTCAATTATTTGTGTGTATTGTTGTAAATGTGACATGCAGCATTTCACGTTTTCAAGGTGGCGGATCATTCCAGCTGAACTCACTAGATACGACTGGTAGATTGAGAATTTTACGTAGAATGGTAACCAATCAATTCCGATGACACAAAAAAATTGCATTAGAATTACGGATAACATTGACGTTATTTCGCGCGTTGACACGCGTTAAGATTTGCATAATGAGGAAACGGATATTAATTTGCGGCGTAGTTTTTACCTCACCTGATCCAAAGGATCATTTCAGCTATTTTCACCACTTTGCATCCGTCGTCGTAGCCGTTTTACGTTGTCATCTCTTTGACCAAATAAACAAGGGCAACGCAAAACGTGGTGTATCCCCTCGCCTAAAAATTTGACCCGGTGACCTTGACCTTTGACTTATGACCTTGAAAATCAATAGTGTTCCAGATTCTCTTAAGGATTAAGTATGTACTAAGTTTGGTCAAAATCCATTGAAGGATGTTGATTCTAGAGTGTTCACAAAGATGTTACGCGGTAACAATTTGACCCTGTGACATTGATCTTTGATCTATGACCTTGACAATCAATAGGGTTCCAGACTCTCCTAAGGACTAAGTGTGTACCAAGTTTGGTCAAAATCCATTGAAGGATGTTTATTCTAGAGTGTTCACAAGGATGTTACGGAAGGACGGACGGACGAACGGTAGTGTTACTATATCCCTTCGCAACTTCGTTGGCGAGGGGATATATCAATCGTAACTACTCGGCCATTCTCGCTACCTTGCAAATAACCTCGTACGTACATAGTAGAAATTCTTCTTAAATTGTTTGCCGGAAGTTAAGTTAAGTTAAGCCGCACAAAAATATAGTCCAATATGGAAGAAATACTAAGTAAAATCTAATCATGCAAAACTAATTAAGACTTTATTTGAAATATAAAAAATTGTTTAAAATATAACTTTATCAAACTTAATTTGGTAAAAATACATTTATTATTCCGTATTATACCATTGATTCAGTGAAGCGTAATGTTTTGTCGTCCATAATTTAATCGTTTTTGGGGACTGAAATATATATACCCCGTCTGTTTTCCGAATATATGCTGACATTCAGGGCTGAAGAACCAATGAAAATATGTGTAACAAACTAAATTCGTAATATAACTTTATCAAACTTTCATGTAACTGACATGTGAAAAGTAGTGCGATTTATACGCCTAATGCATACGAGGTTATTTGCAGGGTAGCGAGAATGGCCGAGTAGTTACGATTGGGGGATATATAGAATCTAACACCGGGGAGAGTATAAGATAAGGAAATCTCCGACACCCGAGGGTAAGATTTCAATCGTTCTCTTTACGATGCTTGCCGAGTTAGAGAACGATTGTAATCTTACCCAAGGGTGTCGGAGATTTCCCTATCTTGTACTTTTTCCGGTGTTTGATTTTATTTCTCACTAAACACCTAATTGTTTTTGTTTACATTTCATCGAGCGTTTTCCCGCAATTTATTTTTCCATTGCTGAAGTAAATATTCGATTTATCGATATGCAACCGTATCTCGGCAGTATTTCAAATGTATTTCATCATAAAGTACAATGTATTTAATAAATATATTATAAATGTTACTACAACAGAGATAAATACCTGTTAAAAAATATTTGAATTTGGTCAAATGGGGGTAATTTCTTTCTTTACGTTAGTTACTAACAAGGGAGAGCACTCTATTATTTACTCAAAGTAAACAAACATTGACTGGAAGAGAGCCTGAAAAAAGAATCAAACACCGTGAAAGGTGCACGTTAGCTAGCAGAATATAATACACGAATGAATTAAAAAATACTTATGTAGTAGAATCGTGGTTAATTGTTTATTTTAAAAAGGAAAAGCATGGAGAAGTGGGGGGCAATTGACATAAACTGTACAGCATGCATTTGCCGGTAAAACGCACGTGATTTTTTTTGTCTTGCACTAGTGCAAGATAAGAAAATCTCACATCGCTAAAAATAGGAACTGGTCTATCTCAAAAGTGAGAAATATAGAATCTAACAACGGGGAGAGTAAAAGACAGGGAAATCTCCGACACCCGAGGGTAAGATTTCAATCGTTCTCTTTACGAGGCTTGCCGAGTTAGAGAACGATTGTAATCTTACCCAAGGGTGTCGGAGATTTCCCTATCTTGTACTTTTTTCCGATGTTTGATTTTATTTCTCACTAAACCACCTAATTGTTTTTGTTTACATTCCATCGAGCGTTTTCCCGCAATACATGTTTCCATTGCTGAAGTAAATATTCGATTTATCCATATGCAACCGTATCTCGGCAGTATTTCAAATGTATTTCATCATAAAGTACAACGAATTTAATAAATATATTATAAATGTTACTACAACAGAGATAGATACCTGTAAAAAAATATTTGAATTTGGTCAAAGGGAGGTAATTTCTTTCTTTACGTTAGTTACTAACAAGGGAGAGCACTCTTTTATTTACTTAAAGTAAACAAACATTGACTGGAAGAGAGCCTGAAAAAAGAATCAAGCACCGTGAAAGGCGCACGTTAGCTAGCAGAATATAATACATAAATGAATTTAAAAATACTTATGTAGTAGAATCGTGGTCAATTGTTTATTTTAAAAAGGAAAAGCATGGAGAATTGGGGGTGGGGGGGGGGGGAGTTGACATAAACTGTACAGCATGCATTTGCCGGTAAAACGCACGTGATTTTTTTGTCTTACACTAGTGCAAGATAAGAAAATCTCACATCGCTAAAAATAAGAACTGGTCTATCTCAAAAGTGAGAAATATGGAATCTAACACCGGGGAGAGTACAAGATAGGGAAATCTCCGACACCCGAGGGTAAGATTTCAATCGTTCTCTTTACGAGGCTTGCCGAGTTAGAGAACGATTGTAATCTTACCCAAGGGTGTCGGAGATTTCCCTATCTTGTACTTTTCCCGGTGTTTGATTTTATTTCTCACTAAACAAACACCTAATTGTTTTTGTTTACATTCCATCGAGCGTTTTCCCGCAATATATTTTTTCCATTGCTGAAGTAAATACTCGATTTATCCATATGCAACCGTATTTCGGCAGTATTTCAAATGTATTTCATCATAAAGTACAATGTATTTAATAAATATATTATAAATGTTACTACAACAGAGATAAATACCTGTAAAAATGAAAAGCATGGAGAATTAGGGGGGGGGGGGGGGGGGGGGCAGTTGCCATAAACTGTACAGCGTGCATTTGCCGGTAAGACGCACGTGATTTTTTTGACTTGCACTAGTGCAAGATAAGAAAATCTCACATCGCTAAAAATAGGTACTGGTCTGTCTCACAAGTGAGAAAAACAAATCTTTACAGGAATGGTTTTGCTTTGGACCTCATTAGAATTCATAATTTTTTTATCTCGATCCTGAATTCAACATGGCTACCAGAGTCAAAGAAAAGATGTTTTGAAATATATTTCTCTAGAACCACTGAACCATTAAAAAGATAATTAGGTTTGACCTTTCCTTGGATGATCTTTACAAATTATTGTGTTTTCACTGTGTCGATCGGAAATCCAAGATTGCTGCCTCTGTGAGAAGTAGTGTAACAAAGGATCCTATATAAAAATGAAAAAAAGAGGCTTTCATGTAGATTACAAACTTGATGGAACCAACTCGTACATGAATGTAACCATTAGTCTTAATTGTTTAATCGTTTGTTTTAGGAGACCCAGTCTGTTTGCGAGTAATAGAACACGAAGACAAATTTTATGAAGAGAGTCTGGAAGGTGGCGAGCTTGATCTCAGAGAAAAAAATTCTTACGTCTATATTGAAGCAGCGTTCAAAAAACCAATGGTTGTATTAGGATGGGGGATATCTGGAAAGAAAGGAATGTTACATGGTACTGGGACAGAAAGACGTGGAGTTGTAACGGAATATAAAATGAAGTTTATGACACACACCAGTGACTGGGTCTTTATTAACAATTCAAAAACAGGAAATGAGGTATATACAAATATTTTTAATAAATATATGCTATCGTTGATTAATTTTCTAAGTAACCGGATCCGTATTACATCATGTGGGGGGTTTAATAATGTGTGCCGTATTACATGGGGTGTAATATGGATTTTTCAAAAGGACGGCTGGAAATTTTGTATGAGAACGAGTATTTAGTTTTTTTCACAATTGTGATGTCTGTTTTGGAAAAAAAATTCCCCCCGGAATTCACGTTTTCCGGTTCGATTAGTATTCGTTATTAGTGTATCTTTTTTTTTTACTTCCGGCGTCTGCAACTGTCAAAATGGATAAAGGAGAAAACATGGAAATGTTCGTTATGCAACGAACGATGACACTGCTGGCTTCATTAATCAAATGAAAAACAGAAACACAAGTAGGAAAACTGAGTATGATCTGAAATTAATCAAGAATTACTTCGCTTCCCTTTATTCATAATATGACATTATTATTGCATCATATCCCATACCATATGATGATGGCATATCAAGCTATCAAGTAAAAAAAAAAAAGAAACGTTACACCTCTTTCTATTTTTATAATATTTTTAATACAAACAATATTTTATGATAAATTATTGTTTTCAAGTCTTTATATCGTTATGAACATAGACATGTGCACAAAATTCATTTCAGTTCAACTTTAACTGTAAGGGAGCACAACAAAACGGAACACCCTAAAACGTAAATAACAGTTTAATAGCGTGTGTGTCCTCCTCTTGCATTGATGACAGCTAGACACCTACGGCGCATAGATCCTATCAGACGCATGAAAAATGCCTGTGGAATGTTGTTCCACTCATCTGTGAGTGCCCTTTGAAGCTGATCAATAGATTCAGGGGGATTAACTCGTCTACGGACGCTTCTTCCAAGCTCATCCCAAAAATGTTCGATGGGATTTAAGTCTGGTCATAATGCCGGCCAAGGTAGAGTGCGAATGGGGTTATCATTAAGGAAATTCATGGCAACACGTGAAATATGGCATCTAGCGTTATCTTGCTGAAAAACATGATTGAAGTGGTGTGTTCGAATAAACGGGAGTACAATTGGAGCCAAGATTTCGTCACGATAACGAATGCCATTTAAGGTTAGTCTTTCCAACATGACTAATTCCACCCCATACCATTACACCACCGCCTCCAAATCAGCGAAACGTTCCCTACGACCACGATAAATATACGCACTCTTCCGTCGCTAAATTTCAAATTAAACTTGGATTCATTAGAAAACAAAATGTTCTGCCAAGTGTTTCGTCTCCACCGAAAACGTACACGTGCCCATTGAAGCCTAGCAATTCTGTGTCGACGTTTTAACTCCATACCTTTGAGAGGGCGACGTGAACGGAGACCAGACTGACGCAACCGATTACGAACTGTTTGGTCAGAAATGCTGTTGTTACGTATACCAGGGGTTCGCCTTGCTATGTCCACAGCAGTAACAAAGCGATTACGTAAGTGTATTAGTGTGATGTGTCTATCTTGTGGTAACGTCGTTTCTCGTGGTCTACCACTACCCGAGCACAGGGGCTAGGTGCGTCCGAAAAAAAAAAAAAAAAAAAAAAAATACTATATAATACTACAAGGGGGCGAACTCACTTGCTCCCATTTTTTTAAGTCGTCGTGTTAAATTGATCGTAACTTCGGAACGCCTTAATATTTTCAAAAAATGTTTCCACCAGTCGAAAGTCAAGTAATTGTCCTTTCCAAAGAGACCCCAATTGTTAGTGTAGGCCTCCGAACTGCTGAGGTATCATACACGAACCAAAACAAAACGGCGTGAAAATCCGAAGTCGTACAAATGCTGGGATGACCACTTCCCATCTGTGTACAGACTTTCCCATGCGTAAACGAGTCATTTTGACTAGCTAATTACTTTCATTCATTCAAATTATGATAAAATTTCTTACCTTACGCCAATTTATATGTCCTTTAAGTCTGTTTTTCAAAGAAATCCCATTTGCATCCTTGACAAACGCCATAGACGTGAAAATTGAGAGAGTTCTAACGGGCTTTTTGATTGGCTGAAACATACTCTGTTTCAGCCAATCAAAAAGCCCGTTAGAACTCTCTCAATTTTCACGTCTATGGCGTTTGTCAAGGATGCAAATGGGATTTCTTTGAAAAACAGACTTAAAGGACATATAAATTGGCGTAAGGTAAGAAATTTTATCATAATTTGAATGAATGAAAGTAATTAGCTAGTCAAAATGACTCGTTTACGCATGGGAAAGTCTGTACACAGATGGGAAGTGGTCATCCCAGCGTTTGTACGACTTCGGATTTTCACGCCGTTTTGTTTTGGTTCGTGTAAGATACCTCAGCAGTTCGGAGGCCTACACTAACAATTGGGGTCTCTTTGGAAAGGAAAATTACTTGACTTTCGACTGGTGGAAACATTTTTTGAAAATATTAAGGCGTTCCGAAGTTACGATCAATTTAACACGACGACTTAAAAAAATGGGAGCAAGCGAGTTCGCCCCCTTGTAGTATTTTATAGTATTTTTTTTTTTTTTTTTCGGACGCACCTAGCCCCTGTGTACCCGAGGGGAATATGATACTCGTGGGTGAAAAATTTTCATGTTTCCTGTACCCGCATGCTATAAATGTTTTATTATACCGAATGAAACCGGTATACCGGTATGTAAAATACTGCTGGCAAGCATATTTTATGTCCATTGGAACGTTGTCTCAGATATATAAAAACCACATTGTAACGGTCGCCTTCAAATGATGCGTTCCGAGTGCCTCTGACGTTTTCCTGTCAAAGAACGATATCTCTGGCGGGAAAACCCGCGAGGCTTCCGAAGTGGTGGAATATGATTTTTATTTCACGGAATTTGATTTTTGTCCTGTGTGATCACGTGTTCTGATTTTACCCATTGTCCAATCAAATATATCTATTTATGGTAATTAATATATGAGGTATAATAATATATATTATTACGTGTAAAGATCAAAGGGACAATTTACAAGTCAATAAACCAACATTTGAAGAAACTCTATTTTTTTTAATCGTTACCTCACGCTTGCCTGTCTGCCGGGCAGCACCCTACTTAATATGGTGCTTGTAATTTCCTATCATATTTCTTAAGAGTAAATGGAATGTGTTTTGATAATTTGTAATTAACCAGTCAAAAATTGGATGAAAAGCAATATAACAAATATAAAAAAAATTACACAAAAACAAACACAGACAAAAAGGGTAGAATCTTCTTTGGCGGACCCCGGAAGTCAGACATTGGAATAATCAACGCGCATGACCCATAACCTTTCATTTCGTTACCATGCGGATATGACAACAAAAGGGTTAGGGTTCGCTAAAGTACTCCAACAAGAAAAAATACACACAAAAAAAACGAAAAAAAAACACACACTCACAAAAAACATTTGAAACTTCATTAAACATTTTGTTTTAATAAAAAAAAGTTATGGAACCTGGTTTGATTGATGTTCTCTATTTCTCGACGCTTATCGTGAGTTTTGATTGATGAGTAACCGCAACATGAAAACGGCAAACAGACACAAAGCAAAAAGACTTCACAATAAACTCTTTACCTTACCAGCCAGGGGGACTTGTGCCAATGGAATTTTTACAAGTCCCCCCATATCAGGACAATTTTTTCCAAGGTTTAGATCAACGACTGAAATAAATTTGAATAAGACATTTGTTCATAGATTTATTATATAGTCAAAACATATTAATATCATTTAGTCTTTAAAACTTTTATGAAACTTTGCAACAAAATGTGCATTGCGAAATCTGACAGATAAATTATCAAAGTCATTTTATTTCAGCTTAAATTTTACACTGGGATGCTGTAGATTCAGTAGGTTCAGTTGGGTTTGAGATGTACATGTACCTAGATTGATAAAACTGGTGTGGCTTACTACTTTCGTGCTGTTTGACAGCATCAAGTTTGAACTTATTTGTTTCTCTGACAAACACGCTGTCGACTTCATTATTTCTGCGCCAGTTGCAGAACATCAATGACAATATTGCTTGTCTTCGTCGTAGACGTAGGCCAGTGAAGAACGATCTTTCGTCCATTAAGGAAGAAATTTTTTTCCCTGGATTTTTTATCATACTTTTTTTTGCCACCTGTCTTTCGTCCGCTGATGCCAGTCTTTTTAATTTTTTGACGAGAATAGACCCCTCAACATAGCGTAGAAAGCTCATGGCTGAGATTTACTTAGCCATACTTGTTGTTTACCATGACTTGACACTTTAATTATATTATTTATCTCCCTTTACGGTTTCGACCAATCAAAAATTCCGATACATAATATTCCATCAAATTGACCAATCAGCGTAGCGGAAACAAAAAAGAAATATTTCGACTGACAAGACTGTCGTAAAAACCCGAACTTTATGTCGTGCTAGACTTTTGTTGCTAGGCACTGCAACATGCTTTTTTGACCAATCGCAACGGTCTCGACAGATCACGGAAAACGAGATCAGAGTTACGTAAGAAAAGTAGTCACAGCTGAAAATTGTCACAAGCCGCCAGTAGGACTTCTCATATATCAAATTTCACAAGCCATTGGCGTCGGAATTGTGGCTAAATTCGCAGACTGAAGTCTACTGTGATACATCTTTGGAGGTATACAAATGGCTCGAACCGCATCAGTGGTGTATTGGTTTGCGTGCTCGCCTCGAGTGCGGCGGATCGTGAGTTCAAACCCAGATCTGCTCAAGCCAAAGACTATATGAATGGTATTTGTTGCTTCTCCGCTAAGCACACTGCATTAAGGAGAAAGAGCAAAGAATGGTTGGCGCGGAATCAGGATTATTTGTCCGAGTGGGGCTACATGTCTATCCGCGGACTGTTGTTTCAGTGAGCTAGCGCTACTATAAAAATCCAACTAAACGTGTAGGTCTAGTACAAAGCGGACCTCATCATCATTTCATTGAAAATTAACTTGTTATCGCCATGATATAGCTGAAAAATTGCTGAGTTGGCGTTAAACAACAATCACTCACTCACTAAAAATGCTACGTTGATTTTGGGGGTGGAGATAATGATTACATACACATGAGATTAATTGATACAATTGAGCTAGGACAACGTGCTAATTTTGATATATTTTATTAAAATAACTGAATATCAAAATCGGTCTGATTGTAAAAGAAAGCTTAGAGAAACATAAAACTTGAAGAATAAGCAAAAAAAATAAAATATTATTAAATCTTTTTAAAATAAGACTTACCAGGTGAACCATTAAACTGACCTGTCGCTCGGTGTAGAAATTGTTTTTAAGCTGATTAAATGCCGGTTCTTTGACATAAATATGACTAGACAGCTCGGCCCAGAGCGTACCTTCTACATTTCGGGAAAGAGAATCGGGTAATAGTTGATATTTGAAACGAAGGAATGGGAAAAATATTATACATTTTGTATTATGAATTATTCAGTCAGTCATGCGATGCCTTTTATTTTTGTAGTTGTTCAGCTCGCGAGGAAACCTTGCAGTTCCAGAATTAGTGACACATGTTGAACTTGCTAGTCCTATTATAACAATTGGTCTGCGATTGTATCCACAATTATGGGAAGGCGTTCCATTTCTCAGGATCAGATTATATTTGTGTCGACCTGAAAATGTGGCTCATCCTGCGGAATCAAACAGACCACAACCACCCAAATCTGATGTTTCTACCAAATCTAAAAATACAAAAGAAAGTACATCTAAGATATCATCATCAAATCTAACAACAAATGACAAACAGTCTTCAAATCGGTCTGGTCGTAAATCTCGACATAGGGATTTGAACTTATTAAATAATGATCGGCATAAATCCAAAAACCGGGTTCAATCAAAAAACCGGCTTCAATCAAAAACCCGGCTTCAATCCAAGGATCGGATGCAATCCAAAGACCGACTTCAAACCAAAAGCCGTAAATCTAAAGGCCCTAATTCCAAGGACCAGATTCAATCCAAAGACCGACCTAAATCCAAAGATCTGCTTCAATCCAAAGACGAGCTTCAATCCAAATACAAGCTTCAACCCATAAGCCATAAATCCAACGACTGGCTTCAATCCAAAGATAATGAATCCAAAGGATATAAATCCAAAGATCGGCTTCAATCCAAAGATAATAAATTCACAAATCAGCCTAAATCCAAAGGTTATAAATCCAAAGATCGGCTTCAATCCAAAGATCACAAATCCAAAAATCAACCTAAATCCAAAGGTTATAAATCCAAAGATCGGCTTCAATCCAAAGATCACAAATCCAAAAATCAACCTAAATCCAAAGGTTATAAATCCAAAGATCGACTTAAATACAAAGGCGGTAAACCTAGGGGTCGCAAATACAAAAAACGAGTTCTATCCAGATATCGACTTAAAAACAGAAACCGTAAATCTAAAGGTCGTAAATACAAAAAAGGGTTTATGGCCAAATATCGACTTAAATACAAAAGCCGTATATCTAAAGACCGTAAATCCAAAGACCGACATCATCACAAACACAAGAAGTCTAAAGACCATCATCAACACAAACAACGCAAATCTAAAGGCCGTCATCAATCAAAGAAACATGCCGGTAAGTCTAAATCAGGTAAACAAGATAGAGTCACTGTATCAACACTACAACCACGTTGCTACCTTCTCTTTTAGCATGCAAATAAATTTACAATAAAATGGCAGCTATATCAATACAGCATATCTCATATAAAGGCTTTAACTTTCAAGAACATTATGCAGCTAAATATATTTGTTAAGGTACAATCCGTAATTGTAATATTTTTTCTGGTGTCAGTCACGGTATATTTATTGGGTAAGCCGGTATGACACATAATAACACTGGGTATTGTGTGCACGAATAGTCTATACATGGCTTATTGTTTATACATTACATATTACGAATATTCAATGCAATTTCAATCTAAAAAAAACGCTAGTCTAAGATACCACAGGGTAAATCAGAAACCGTATATCGATGGACAGGCAATGCAATAGCCAAATGAAAAAGGACAAAAGGGTTTAGGGTTATGGTGTTTAACGCCACTTTCAACAATATTTCAGTTATATCGTGACAGTTAGTTTTATTGGTGGAGGAAACTGGAGTACCAGGAGAAAACCACCGACCTGCCGCAAGTCACTGACAAACTTGCATAAGTTGTTGTAAATCCAACTACCATACGATCACGACGGCCCCTAAGGACAAAAGGACAAACAATGATCTACAAAGCACTGCACAGGAAAATAAGGATTCAGCAACATGAATCAAATTATAAATCGGGGATTTAATTTTGCGCTCCGGAAGGGCTAGTAGTTCCTGCTCCATTAGTGACACCCGTCTAGTAACATGGTCTTGAGGTCAAGACATAAACCTTTGTATTTGTTTAATCTGACACCCTCTAACTTTATTCATATCCATTTGTTGTTCACATACATGTATAACAAATAAACAAGGTTATTATTATTTGTAGCCAAGACATGCAAAAGCAAACCAAAATGGCGTTACACAAAGACATCAGCACCACCAAGCGATGTTTTTATGGCAACAGGAGATTCTATACAAGCTTGGAGAGCGATGGGAGGGCTTCACATGGAACCATTTACCTTCAACATTAATGCTAAGAACAGCCACAATAGGGTTATAAAGAAAATATATCTTCAAGTGTCATTCAAGAAACTAACAAAGCTATTCGGATTTAGAATTGGAGGTAGCAGTTCCTCGTCGAAATGGGGATGTGTTACAAAGTTCGCCATTCTGTACAAAATTGAGAATAAACCAAACTGGTCATTCTATAGGGATGATTTTGGTGCACCTAGAGTAAGTTCTTATCAGAACATATACGAGTCATCGTCCCTTAAGTTGTTTTATGAGCAGTCAGGCCAGTGACCTAAATACACTAAAAAGTATTCCGTTCATTTCTTCAGACAATCCGTGGCGAGTAATTTAAATTTATTTTAAAATCTCATCTGAACAACCAATTTTCAAATACTGTAAGGGAACGAGAATTTTAATATTTGATGTTGTGAAGAACATTTTTTTTTATTTTGATTGGATGTTACAGACATCCATTGATATAGATTCCATGGTTTTATTCATAGAGATTCTGGAAGAAAGTTAAATTATAGTCCTGACAACAATTAGGTTACACTTAATTGACGAATACAGCAGATTTGTATGAAGCAATTTTTGTACTTTTCCAATAGTAAAGTTAGTATGTTTCATTGATAACTTTTCCATCCGAATTTCTGCCAAAAGTTAACAAAGAAAAATACAACAAAACATATTTATACCAAGAGTAAATCAAGCAAGCAAAAGACTACATCTTATTTTTGACAAGTGTACAATAGAATTAGATACTAAAAGTAAGAAGAAAAATAATAAAAACGTAGATATCAAATTTAGTGCGCATTGGGCGTTTCTGGAATAATCTTTTTCATGTACCCTCAATATCGAAATTTCAGAAAGCCAAATAAGTGAAAAGTGTTTGGGAGCAATTAAACCAAAGGGCATAAACAGGATACCGGTAGTCAAAATCGGCTAAGTCACCTATGTCGGAGGGGGGGCCTTAGTTTTGATAATAATTACATTTTTTAGGATCAAACCAAGTGTTTAACTTGACATAGTTTCAGGACTCTGATAAATATATAATATCGTTGATTTGTTTTGTGAAAATGGATTTCTCAGGGCAATCTCGCATCGAAGGCGGTCTGAGATGAGAGATGCGATAAGAAGTCCATTTCGAGCAAAACATATCACCGATAGTATGTTTATCGAGGATTTGATAAAATGGCGTCAGTGATGTCATTATAACATCACAATAAAAGCATAAAAGCATCCATATTATTTTAATTTCACCCTAGTTGCTTGATAATAGATAATATGTACAAATCGATTATGCATTTTATTTTTCTCAGGTATTTGACATGGGGAAAAGAGATAAGGAGACATGTTCAACGCAGCTGACGTTTAGTTTGCCAGCACCTATTATAACAAGAGCAATACGTTTATATCCAGAACGTTGGGCCAATCATCCGAAGCTGCATATCAATTTCCTCTCGTGTAACTTAGAAGGTATGTTATGTTCAAAGTTATTTGGGGTTTTGGTTTGTTCTTTGCAAAAAACAAGAAGCCTACTGATGATAATGTGCCGGGCACTGATAGTGACATCACTACATCAGTGCCCGGCACGTTATCATCAGTATGTTGATGAAGTGAGGAGCTATGATGAAGATGAAGATGAAGAAGCCGCAATTCAATAGAAAGACAATACAATGACCAACAGAAAAAGGACAAAGAGACAAACAATGGTCAACATAGCACTACACAGGAAACTAAAGATTGAGCAACACGAACCACAGGAAAAAACAAGGGTGAAATCGGGTGCTCCGGAAGGTATGAGTACAAAAATCAATCATACTCAAAAGCTTTTATTACCGCAATTCCGGGACTCAGTTGTATTCCAATCGTAATTAACCAATCAAATGATAGCACTTCAGTATTAAAAATGTATTAACCTATCATCATCGTTGATACAACCAAATCGTGTTTTGTGTTGACACAATGCAATATTTATCAACAGATCTTTTAGAAACAACAAGAGAAAGCATTAATGTCAAGTCGTGGCCGTGATCGTACGGTAGTTGGATTTACAACTACCTATGCAATCAGTGCCTATCGCCACTGATCTTGTGAGTTCGAATCTCGATCAGGGCGGGGTGTACAACATTATGTGATGAAGTTTGTCAGTGACTTGCGACAGGTCGGTAGTTTTCTCCGGGTCCTCTGGTTTCCTCCACCAATAAAACTGACCGCCACAATATAACTGAAATATTGTTTATAGTGGCGTTAAACAGCATCAAAAACAAAACAAAACAAATACTTTTAAGTATTTTATTATACTGCAAAACTGTTATTTTCTCAAATTTTCATTTACATTAATATTCCTTCCAGTAAATTTACACATGTATAATATTGTCTTCGTGCAGGAATTAACTGTATCAAGCCGTTGCTAAGAAACGGACAATTGCAGAGACTTCAGTTTGGTCAGATGGACCACAACTTGCAAGCCAGGAACAGCATATACTACATTACCATTGAACTAAGTAAAAAGAGATTAACGGAAGTCAAGGCGATACGATTTTTACCAGGACCAAAAGATAACAGCATCTCCAAGTTTGTTCTTCAATATCGTGACGCCATTGGCAAGTGGTCCGCCATTGATGATATAGATGGTGAAGTCATGGTACGTATAGTATTATTACAATTTGTAATTTAAACAAGCAGTGATTTATTGTCGTTTTACAACAGGTATAATTATTTTCGAAAGTTGTTTTTCCAAGTGTTAAGTCGAGGTACTATTTACGAAATAACGTCTTCGTGGCCGTGGTCGTATGGTAGTTGGATTTATAGCTACATTGTTTGTACCTTTGCAATCAGTGCCAATCAACACTAACTTTTTGTGTTCAAATCCCGCGCAGGAGTGTACTCGAGTCGATACAACATTAAGTGAGACAAGATTCTGAGCACCTTGTTTTACCACAGAAGAATGTCGACAAAATTGATGCGTTAACTTGTATTTCTGATAGTGTATACATGTGGCTTCATGTTACTATAGGAATAATCTAAATAAAAGTTCGTGTTTGTGAGTGCACGGGCAATTTTAAACATTGATAAAATTTTGAAAAAAAATAACGTTTCTCACTTTTAATTCATATCTAATCTTATTAGCATATCTCCTCCAAAAAATACAGGTAAATATAATTCCTGAGATTTTAAGAATACTCTTATTAATAAAAACAATAATGAAGTGTAAAATAGTGAAATAAAGTTTATTTGTCACAAAATTCTGAATGAGAACTATTTAGTCTATTACTTTGGAAAATATAGTTGCCGTTAACATTGAAACGAGACAGATGTTACAAAGTCGGCCATATTCATTTGCGGATCCAAACATTTCCATAAGGGGGTGGGGTTGCTTTTGAAAAAAAAATGGATTTCAAAACAATTAATTATGAGAAAAATCAAAAGAAACCGAGGCGTAATTCAAAGTGAAAAATACAAAACATGGTATAAATAAAAATGACAGGGACGAAATTGGGAATAGTCTGTTAATACACGTTATAACTTAGCTAAAAAGGAGGGGGGGAATGTTAGAAACGAAAGTAGTTCCGATCAAGGAATTTATAAAATCGCAGATTAAAAAAAATATGCTAATAAGAGATATGAAATATTAGTACTTAAGCATGTTATATTAAGTGATTAACGATGCTTTTTTAAAACGAGAGGACTTTTCTCAGTCATCTCTCATCGAAGGGCGAAGCACTGAGATGAGAGATGACTGAGAAACGTCCTCGAGTTTTAAAAAACATATTTAGTTATTTTATCGCTATTTTGTATTCATAATTAAATATTTTTTGTTGAGATACTGACATTTTTTTAAACACAATTAATATTTTATATCGTTAATCACTTAATATCGTTAATCACTTATTATCAAGGATTTGGTAATGTGACGTCATTATAAAGTCATATTAGAAAACAGCGATTTATAACACCACGTGCGTCCTTGACAACGCTTAGCGATTAGCGATAATTGGAATCATCTCATGCGCTTACTGATATGAAATATATTGATTTTAAACATCAAAGGGAAAATAAACAAAATAGCGATAATCTTTCTTATTACTTAAACATATTAATTTTTAAAAAGATTTTTTAGCACTTAGAAATATTAAATTATTTTTATTACTTAAACATGTAATTCTGTTTTTTTTTTCTTTTTAGATATTTTCGGGACTTGATATTGTTAAGAAGTCGGAACCAATCACAGTTTTCTTACAAAAATCAATAAAAGTCAAATCACTCAGGATATATCCCCAGGCATGGGAAGGAATAAGCCCTAACATACAAATTGATGTTCTTGGATGTAAATTAAAAAAGGGTAAGGAACTCTAGATCTACATGAAATACAGAAGACTTGTAATGAACATTGATATCTATTTTTGAACTCATTGAATAAAGATTGAATGTTGCAAAAATAACCATGTTATGTATTTTATATAAATACAGTAAAACCTGTACTACAGTATGTGACCTTCCACGGGAACATTGTAATAGAGTCACAGAATACAGGTTGTCACTACATTCAGGTTTAATTAATATAACATGCATAGTAAATAGAAATTGAACTTCAGATATTGCTTAATAGAGGTAGTCACTATAAAGTCGGATTGACTATGTATGGGTAGTTTAGTTGTGCTTGCAGCATCAATAGGACACTATTCTGTCATCAGCTCTTGGGCTATGTACTAGTAAACAGACAAATGGGTATACCTATTTATATTGCTTTAGCTGGATGTTATAGATTGAAGGCCTTTGATAAGACATATAGGGTCTAACACCCGGAGAGGTGCAAGATAGTAAAATCTGTGACACCCGAGGGTAAGATTTAAATCGTATCGGACGAGGCTTGTCCAATACGATTTAAATCTTACCCTCGGGCGTCACAGATTTTACTATCTTGCACCTTTTACGGTGTTTGAGTACTTTGACTCTTTTTCTCACCCCTTTCTACCGTGTCAATGTTTGTTTACTTTTTATGTAGTTTGGCGCATTAATTTGCGAACTGTATCACAGGACCAAAATGCCACGTAATAAAATAAAACAAGATGTTCATTTTACAACTTTAAAGAGGTTCAAAATAATAAAGTTAACAAACTTGTGATAGATTCTACAATAACAAAATCTTGCACCTTTTACGATGCTTGCCTCTTTTTCTCATCTCTTTCTATCGTGTCAATATTTGTTTACGTTGAGAAAATATAGAGTGCTCTCCCTTGTTAGGTAACTAACGTAAATAAAAAAAATGTTTACCTCCCTTTGACCAACGTCAAATAACTTTTTTGAAGGCATTTAAATCGCTGTTGTAGTAACATTTATAATATATTTATCAAATATATTGTATTTTATTGTGAAATACATGTACATTTAAAATACTGCCAAGACACCATAAATCGACAATTTAATTCAACAATGGAAAACAATTTTTCGGGAAAAACGGTGTGTAGCTTGTCTTACCCTGGAGCCGGGTTAAGATAAAAAAATCTTTTTCACCTAAATTAACGGACTACTTTATCCAAGGGGTGAGAAATTGTGGTCTAATATTCCTTATTAACTTAAGATATTGTGAGATAACTATCACAAGATTTGCTAGGAAGGGTAACATGACGGGTGCCATTAATGGAGCAGCAACAAATTCACCCTTCCGGAGAACCTGAGTTCATCCAATGTTTTATGTGGTTCGTGTTGATCAATCTTTAGTCTTCTGAATATTGTCTCGTGGATCATTGTTTGTTCGTTTTCTTTTGGCCATTGTTGTCTGTCCTTCAATTTACGGCTTCTAATTTCCCCTTTGGCATCTTCCAATTGGTGTGGCTGAGTTTTATCATGTTTAAAGTTGATACTGTACATTTTTGTATCTTTTATCACCTCCTGTGTGTATTATATCACTAGTACAGTATGTGGCCAAATGTATTGCCACATGTAACAAAATCCCTATAAATCAACCAAAACCATATTTTTTCAAAAAATTATTGTGAAGTCATTTCTGGATAGATTTTAACAAATTTTACACCAAGACATTCAGAATTGTCTATATTTTGATTGTTTATTTGCTCATTTTGTTTATATGTGTGGTTTTTATTTGTACATAATTTAAACAGGATTGTTAATTTTTAGGATTTATTTTTAGTTGAAATATATAGGAAAATCAAAGTCAATTTTTATTTGTTATTATGTTTAAATTATGTACAAATAAAAACCACTCATATAAACATCGACATCCGCGCAAGGCGAGCTGTACAGCATTATGTGATAAAGTTTGTCAGTGACTTGCGGCAGGTCGGTGTTATTCTTCGGGTCCTCCGGTTTGCTCCACCAATAAAACTGACGATATAACTGAAATATTGTTGAAAGTGACGTTAAACACAATAAAACCAAACCAAGCTGAAATGTTTGAGAAATTTGATGCAACAGTTTAGATATATCGTTATTTAGCGGATATACTATTATGTGGAATGTTTTATTTTCAATAAATGAATAACCAAGAAAAAGTGATCTCGAGATGTGACAAAATAGCACCCGATACTGCGTTTTGACTTGCAATCTCACAGGGTCTGTATATTATGAAAAAAGCTTAAACAATGATGGTCAACTATTCTACCAATATCAACGAAACGAACACATAATACCCCCACAACAAATGACGTTGGAAATCCATATCCTGGCTTGGGGATGTGTCGGGATTAAACTGGTTAATTGCATCCAAACCCTCCTCTCTTGATAATCGGACCACCAACGGAGTACTATTCATTGAAGGGACATAAAAAGCCAATAACAATATAAAGTGTATATTGCAGATGTCAACCATACTTTTATTTGTAACTTGTGATTCTTCTTATTGTGATAGCCAAGATTAAACTACACCGAGGACACTGTCTAATCAACACACATCAAAACTTATCAAACGTTAAAAAGTTATTGCATACGTTATTGCGAGGTAACTCGAACGATGTTACGAAAATCTTATCTAGATCCTAAGATATATGCATCGGCTCAGTCATAGGAGTGAGTGATTTATTGATTAAGGTAAAATGAGCCTTTTTTCAGATCTATCACGGTGAGAACAATAAAATGATGATGCTGTCCAACACTTTTATTGGATCTTTAAAGTGAGCTAACTCACTGAAACAGTGGGTACACACTCGTACAGAATATCCGGAATCCGAACCAACCAGTTTTTGCTCTTACTACTTAAAGCTGCATGCTTACCGGAGAAGCAGCTAATACCTATGTCATAGTCTTTGGATTGACTCGAACCCACGATCTACCACACTAGAGACAAGCACGCTAACCATTACACCACCGATGAACCCACGATCTACCACACTAGAGACAAGCACGCTAACCATTACACCACCGATGAACCCACGATCTACCACACTAGAGACAAGCACGCTAACCATTACACCACCGATGAACCCACGATCTACCACACTAGAGACAAGCACGCTAACCATTACACCACCGATGAACCCACGATCTACCACACTAGAGACAAGCACGCTAACCATTACACCACCGATGAACCCACGATCTACCACACCTAGAGACAAGCACGCTAACTATTACACCACCGATGAACCCACGATCTACCACACTAGAGACAAGCACGCTAACTATTACACCACCGATGAACCCACGATCTACCACACTAGAGACAAGCACGCCAACCATTACACCACCGATGAACCCACGATCTACCACACTAGAGACATGCACGCTAACCATTACACCACCGATGAACCCACGATCTACCACACTAGAGACAAGCACGCTAACCATTACACCATCGATGAACCCACAATCTACCACACTAGAGACAAGCACGCTAACCATTACACCACCGATGAACCCACGATCTACCACACTAGAGACAAGCACGCTAACCATTACACCACCGATGAACCCACGATCTACCACACTAGTGACAAGCACGCTAACCTTTACACCACCGATGAACCCACGATCTACCACACTAGAGACAAGCACGCTAACCATTACACCACCGATGAACCCACGATCTACCACACTAGAGACAAGCACGCTAACCATTACACCACCGATGAACCCACGATCTACCACACTAGAGACAAGCACGCTAACCATTACACCACCGATGAACCCACGATCTACCACACTAGAGACAAGCACGCTCACCATTACATCACCGATGAACCCACGATCTACCACACTAGAGACAAGCACGCTAACCATTACACCACCGATGAACCCACGATCTACCACACTAGAGACAAGCACGCTAACCATTACACCACCGATGAACCCACGATCTACCACACTAGAGACAAGCACGCTAACTATTACACCAACGATGAACCCACGATCTACCACACTAGAGACAAGCACGCTAACAATTACACCACCGATGAACCCACGATCTACCACACTAGAGACAAGCACGCTAACCATTACACCACCGATGAACCCACGATCTACCACACTAGAGACAAGCACGCTAACCATTACACCACCGATGAACTCACGATCTACCACACTAGAGACAAGCACGCTAACCATTACATCACCGATGAATCCACGATCTACCACACTAGAGACAAGCACGCTAACCATTACACCACCGATGAACCCACGATCTACCACACTAGAGACAAGCACGCTAACCATTACACCACCGATGAACCCACGATCTACCACACTAGTGACAAGCACGCTAACCTTTACACCACCGATGAACCCACGATCTACCACACTAGAGACAAGCACGCTAACCATTACACCACCGATGAACCCACGATCTACCACACTAGAGACAAGCACGCTAACCATTACACCACCGATGAACCCACGATCTACCACACTAGAGACAAGCACGCTAACCATTACACCACCGATGAACCCACGATCTACCACACTAGAGACAAGCACGCTCACCATTACATCACCGATGAACCCACGATCTACCACACTAGAGACAAGCACGCTAACCATTACACCACCGATGAACCCACGATCTACCACACTAGAGACAAGCACGCTAACCATTACACCACCGATGAACCCACGATCTACCACACTAGAGACAAGCACGCTAACCATTACACCACCGATGAACCCACGATCTACCACACTAGAGACAAGCACGCTAACCATTACACCACCGATGAACCCACGATCTACCACACTAGAGACAAGCACGCTAACCATTACACCACCGATGAACCCACGATCTACCACACTAGAGACAAGCACGCTAACCATTACACCACCGATGAACCCACGATCTACCACACTAGAGACAAGCACGCTAACTATTACACCAACGATGAACCCACGATCTACCACACTAGAGACAAGCACGCTAACAATTACACCACCGATGAACCCACGATCTACCACACTAGAGACAAGCACGCTAACCATTACACCACCGATGAACCCACGATCTACCACACTAGAGACAAGCACGCTAACCATTACACCACCGATGAACTCACGATCTACCACACTAGAGACAAGCACGCTAACCATTACATCACCGATGAATCCACGATCTACCACACTAGAGACAAGCACGCTAACCATTACACCACCGATGAACCCACGATCTACCACACTAGAGACAAGCACGCTAACCATTACACCACCGATGAACCCACGATCTACCACACTAGAGACAAGCACGCTAACCATTACACCACCGATGAACCCACGATCTACCACACTAGAGACAAGCACGCTAACCATTACACCACCGATGAACCCACGATCTACCACACTAGAGACAAGCACGCTAACCATTACACCACCGATGAACCCACGATCTACCACACTAGAGACAAGCACGCTAACTATTACACCACCGATGAACCCACGATCTACCACACTAGAGACAAGCACGCTAACCATTACACCACGATGAACCCACAATCTACCACACTAGAGACAAGCACGCGAACCATTACACCACCGATGAACCCACGATCTACCACACTAGAGACAAGCACGCTAACCATTACACCATCGATGAACCCACAATCTACCACACTAGAGACAAGCACGCTAACCATTACACCACCGATGAACCCACGATCTACCACACTAGAGACAAGCACGCTAACCATTACACCATCGATGAACCCACAATCTACCACACTAGAGACAAGCACGCTAACCATTACACCACCGATGAACCCACGATCTACCACACTAGAGACAAGCACGCTAACCATTACACCACCGATGAACCCACGATCTACCACACTAGTGACAAGCACGCTAACCTTTACACCACCGATGAACCCACGATCTACCACACTAGAGACAAGCACGCTAACCATTACACCACCGATGAACCCACGATCTACCACACTAGAGACAAGCACGCTAACCATTACACCACCGATGAACCCACGATCTACCACACTAGAGACAAGCACGCTAACCATTACACCACCGATGAACCCACGATCTACCACACTAGAGACAAGCACGCTCACCATTACATCACCGATGAACCCACGATCTACCACACTAGAGACAAGCACGCTAACCATTACACCACCGATGAACCCACGATCTACCACACTAGAGACAAGCACGCTAACCATTACACCACCGATGAACCCACGATCTACCACACTAGAGACAAGCACGCTAACTATTACACCAACGATGAACCCACGATCTACCACACTAGAGACAAGCACGCTAACAATTACACCACCGATGAACCCACGATCTACCACACTAGAGACAAGCACGCTAACCATTACACCACCGATGAACCCACGATCTACCACACTAGAGACAAGCACGCTAACCATTACACCACCGATGAACTCACGATCTACCACACTAGAGACAAGCACGCTAACCATTACATCACCGATGAATCCACGATCTACCACACTAGAGACAAGCACGCTAACCATTACACCACCGATGAACCCACGATCTACCACACTAGAGACAAGCACGCTAACCATTACACCACCGATGAACCCACGATCTACCACACTAGAGACAAGCACGCTAACCATTACACCACCGATGAACCCACGATCTACCACACTAGAGACAAGCACGCTAACCATTACACCACCGATGAACCCACGATCTACCACACTAGAGACAAGCACGCTAACTATTACACCACCGATGAACCCACGATCTACCACACTAGAGACAAGCACGCTAACCATTACACCACCGATGAACCCACGATCTACCACACAAGAGACAAGCACGCTAACCATTACACCACCGATGAACCCACGATCTACCACACTAGAGACAAGCACGCTAACCATTACACCACCGATGAACCCACGATCTACCACACTAGAGACAAGCACGCTAACCATTACACCACCGATGAACCCACGATCTACCACACTAGAGACAAGCACGCTAACCATTACACCACCGATGAACCCACGATCTACCACACTAGAGACAAGCACGCTAACCATTACACCACCGATGAACCCACGATCTACCACACTAGAGACAAGCACGCTAACTATTACACCACCGATGAACCCACGATCTACCACACTAGAGACAAGCACGCTAACCATTACACCACCGATGAACCCACGATCTACCACACTAGAGACAAGCACGCTAACCATTACACCACCGATGAACCCACGATCTACCACACTAGAGACAAGCACGCTAACCATTACACCACCGATGAACCCACGATCTACCACACTAGAGACAAGCACGCTCACCATTACATCACCGATGAACCCACGATCTACCACACTAGAGACAAGCACGCTAACCATTACACCACCGATGAACCCACGATCTACCACACTAGAGACAAGCACGCTAACCATTACACCACCGATGAACCCACGATCTACCACACTAGAGACAAGCACGCTAACTATTACACCACCGATGAACCCACGATCTACCACACTAGAGACAAGCACGCTAACCATTACACCACGATGAACCCACAATCTACCACACTAGAGACAAGCACGCGAACCATTACACCACCGATGAACCCACGATCTACCACACTAGAGACAAGCACGCTAACCATTACACCACCGATGAACCCACGATCTACCACACTAGAGACAAGCACGCTAACCATTACACCATCGATGAACCCACAATCTACCACACTAGAGACAAGCACGCTAACCATTACACCACCGATGAACCCACGATCTACCACACTAGAGACAAGCACGCTAACCATTACACCACCGATGAACCCACGATCTACCACACTAGTGACAAGCACGCTAACCTTTACACCACCGATGAACCCACGATCTACCACACTAGAGACAAGCACGCTAACCATTACACCACCGATGAACCCACGATCTACCACACTAGAGACAAGCACGCTAACCATTACACCACCGATGAACCCACGATCTACCACACTAGAGACAAGCACGCTAACCATTACACCACCGATGAACCCACGATCTACCACACTAGAGACAAGCACGCTCACCATTACATCACCGATGAACCCACGATCTACCACACTAGAGACAAGCACGCTAACCATTACACCACCGATGAACCCACGATCTACCACACTAGAGACAAGCACGCTAACCATTACACCACCGATGAACCCACGATCTACCACACTAGAGACAAGCACGCTAACTATTACACCAACGATGAACCCACGATCTACCACACTAGAGACAAGCACGCTAACAATTACACCACCGATGAACCCACGATCTACCACACTAGAGACAAGCACGCTAACCATTACACCACCGATGAACCCACGATCTACCACACTAGAGACAAGCACGCTAACCATTACACCACCGATGAACTCACGATCTACCACACTAGAGACAAGCACGCTAACCATTACATCACCGATGAATCCACGATCTACCACACTAGAGACAAGCACGCTAACCATTACACCACCGATGAACCCACGATCTACCACACTAGAGACAAGCACGCTAACCATTACACCACCGATGAACCCACGATCTACCACACTAGAGACAAGCACGCTAACCATTACACCACCGATGAACCCACGATCTACCACACTAGAGACAAGCACGCTAACCATTACACCACCGATGAACCCACGATCTACCACACTAGAGACAAGCACGCTAACTATTACACCACCGATGAACCCACGATCTACCACACTAGAGACAAGCACGCTAACCATTACACCACCGATGAACCCACGATCTACCACACAAGAGACAAGCACGCTAACCATTACACCACCGATGAACCCACGATCTACCACACTAGAGACAAGCACGCTAACCATTACACCACCGATGAACCCACGATCTACCACACTAGAGACAAGCACGCTAACCATTACACCACCGATGAACCCACGATCTACCACACTAGAGAAAAGCACGCTAACCATTACACCACCGATGAACCCACGATCTACCACACTAGAGACAAGCACGCTAACCATTACGCCACCGATGAACCCACGATCTACCACACTAGAGACAAGCACGCTAACTATTACACCACCGATGAACCCACGATCTACCACACTAGAGACAAGCACGCTAACCATTACACCACCGATGAACCCACGATCTACCACACTAGAGACAAGCACGCTAACCATTACACCACCGATGAACCCACGATCTACCACACTAGAGACAAGCACGCTAACCATTACACCACCGATAAACCCACGATCTACCACACTAGAGACAAGCACGCTAACCATTACACCACCGATGAACCCACGATCTACCACACTAGAGACAAGCACGCTAACCATTACACCACCGATGAACCCACGATCTACCACACTAGAGACAAGCACGCTAACCATTACACCACCGATGAACCCACGATCTACCACACTAGAGACAAGCACGCTAACCATTACACCACCGATGAACCCACGATCTACCACACTAGAGACAAGCACGCTAACCATTACACCACCGATGAACCCACGATCTACCACACTAGAGACAAGCACGCTAACCATTACACCACCGATGAACCCACGATCTACCACACTAGAGACAAGCACGCTAACCATTACACCACCGATGAACCCACGATCTACCACACTAGAGACAAGCACGCTAACTATTACACCACCGATGAACCCACGATCTACCACACTAGAGACAAGCACGCTAACCATTTACACCACCGATGAACCCACGATCTACCACACTAGAGACAAGCACGCTAACCATTACAACACCAATGAACCCACGACCTACCACACTAGAGACAAGCACGCTAACCATTACACCACCGATGAACCCACGACCTACCACACTAGAGACAAGCACGCTAACCATTACACCACCGATGAACCCACGATCTACCACACTAGAGACAAGCACGCTAACCATTACACCACCGATGAACCCACGATCTACCACACTAGAGACAAGCACGCTAACCATTACACCACCGATGAACCCACGATCTACCACACTAGAGACAAGCACGCTAACCATTACACCACCGATGAACCCACGATCTACCACACTAGAGACAAGCACGCTAACTATTACACCACCGATGAACCCACGATCTACCACACTAGAGACAAGCACGCTAACCATTTACACCACCGATGAACCCACGATCTACCACACTAGAGACAAGCACGCTAACCATTTACACCACTGATGAACCCACGATCTACCACACTAGAGACAAGCACGCTAACTATTACACCACCGATGAATCCACGATCTACCACACTAGAGACAAGCACGCTAACTATTACACCACCGATGAACCCACGATCTACCACACTAGAGACAAGCACGCTAACCATTACACCACCGATGAACCCACGATCTACCACACTAGAAACAAGCACGCTAACCATTACACCACCGATGAACCCACGATCTACCACACTAGAGACAAGCACGCTAACCATTACACCACCGATGAACCCACGATCTACCACACTAGAGACAAGCACGCTAACCATTACACCACTGATGAACCCACGATCTACCACACTAGAGACAAGCACGCTAACCATTACACCACCGATGAACCCACGATCTACCACACTAGAGACAAGCACGCTAACCATTACACCACCGATGAACCCACGATCTACCACACTAGAGACAAGCACGCTAACCATTACACCACCGATGAACCCACGATCTACCACACTAGAGACAAGCACGCTAACCATTACACCACCGATGAACCCACGATCTACCACACTAGAGACAAGCACGCTAACCATTACACCACCGATGAACTCACAATCTACCACACTAGAGACAAGCACGCTAACCATTACACCACCGATGAACCCACGATCTACCACACTAGAGACAAGCACGCTAACCATTACACCACCGATGAACCCACGATCTAACACACTAGAGACAAGCACGCTAACCATTACACCACCGATGAACCCACGATCTACCACACTAGAGACAAGCACGCTAACCATTACACCACCGATGAACCCACGATCTACCACACTAGAGACAAGCACGCTAACCATTACACCACCGATGAACCCGCGATCTACCACACTAGAGACAAGCACGCTAACCATTACACCACCGATGAACCCACGATCTACCACACTAGAGACAAGCACGCTAACCATTACACCACCGATGAACCCACGATCTACCACACTAGAGACAAGCACGCTAACTATTACACCACCGATGAACCCACGATCTACCACACTAGAGACAAGCACGCTAACCATTACACCACCGATGAACCCACGATCTACCACACTAGAGACAAGCACGCTCACCATTACATCACCGATGAACCCACGATCTACCACACTAGAGACAAGCACGCTAACCATTACACCACCGATGAACCCACGATCTACCACACTAGAGACAAGCACGCTAACCATTACACCACCGATGAACCCACGATCTACCACACTAGAGACAAGCACGCTAACTATTACACCAACGATGAACCCACGATCTACCACACTAGAGACAAGCACGCTAACAATTACACCACCGATGAACCCACGATCTACCACACTAGAGACAAGCACGCTAACCATTACACCACCGATGAACCCACGATCTACCACACTAGAGACAAGCACGCTAACCATTACACCACCGATGAACTCACGATCTACCACACTAGAGACAAGCACGCTAACCATTACATCACCGATGAATCCACGATCTACCACACTAGAGACAAGCACGCTAACCATTACACCACCGATGAACCCACGATCTACCACACTAGAGACAAGCACGCTAACCATTACACCACCGATGAACCCACGATCTACCACACTAGAGACAAGCACGCTAACCATTACACCACCGATGAACCCACGATCTACCACACTAGAGACAAGCACGCTAACCATTACACCACCGATGAACCCACGATCTACCACACTAGAGACAAGCACGCTAACTATTACACCACCGATGAACCCACGATCTACCACACTAGAGACAAGCACGCTAACCATTACACCACCGATGAACCCACGATCTACCACACAAGAGACAAGCACGCTAACCATTACACCACCGATGAACCCACGATCTACCACACTAGAGACAAGCACGCTAACCATTACACCACCGATCAACCCACGATCTACCACACTAGAGACAAGCACGCTAACCATTACACCACCGATGAACCCACGATCTACCACACTAGAGACAAGCACGCTAACCATTACACCACCGATGAACCCACGATCTACCACACTAGAGACAAGCACGCTAACCATTACACCACCGATGAACCCACGATCTACCACACTAGAGACAAGCACGCTAACTATTACACCACCGATGAACCCACGATCTACCACACTAGAGACAAGCACGCTAACCATTACACCACCGATGAACCCACGATCTACCACACTAGAGACAAGCACGCTAACCATTACACCACCGATGAACCCACGATCTACCACACTAGAGACAAGCACGCTAACCATTACACCACCGATGAACCCACGATCTACCACACTAGAGACAAGCACGCTAACCATTACACCACCGATGAACCCACGATCTACCACACTAGAGACAAGCACGCTAACCATTACACCACCGATGAACCCACGATCTACCACACTAGAGACAAGCACGCTAACCATTACACCACCGATGAACCCACGATCTACCACACTAGAGACAAGCACGCTAACCATTACACCACCGATGAACCCACGATCTACCACACTAGAGACAAGCACGCTAACCATTACACCACCGATGAACCCACGATCTACCACACTAGAGACAAGCACGCTAACCATTACACCACCGATGAACCCACGATCTACCACACTAGAGACAAGCACGCTAACCATTACACCACCGATGAACCCACGATCTACCACACTAGAGACAAGCACGCTAACTATTACACCACCGATGAACCCACGATCTACCACACTAGAGACAAGCACGCTAACCATTTACACCACCGATGAACCCACGATCTACCACACTAGAGACAAGCACGCTAACCATTACAACACCAATGAACCCACGACCTACCACACTAGAGACAAGCACGCTAACCATTACACCACCGATGAAACCACGACCTACCACACTAGAGACAAGCACGCTAACCATTACACCACCGATGAACCCACGATCTACCACACTAGAGACAAGCACGCTAACCATTACACCACCGATGAACCCACGATCTACCACACTAGAGACAAGCACGCTAACCATTACACCACCGATGAACCCACGATCTACCACACTAGAGACAAGCACGCTAACCATTACACCACCGATGAACCCACGATCTACCACACTAGAGACAAGCACGCTAACTATTACACCACCGATGAACCCACGATCTACCACACTAGAGACAAGCACGCTAACCATTTACACCACCGATGAACCCACGATCTACCACACTAGAGACAAGCACGCTAACCATTTACACCACTGATGAACCCACGATCTACCACACTAGAGACAAGCACGCTAACTATTACACCACCGATGAATCCACGATCTACCACACTAGAGACAAGCACGCTAACTATTACACCACCGATGAACCCACGATCTACCACACTAGAGACAAGCACGCTAACCATTACACCACCGATGAACCCACGATCTACCACACTAGAAACAAGCACGCTAACCATTACACCACCGATGAACCCACGATCTACCACACTAGAGACAAGCACGCTAACCATTACACCACCGATGAACCCACGATCTACCACACTAGAGACAAGCACGCTAACCATTACACCACTGATGAACCCACGATCTACCACACTAGAGACAAGCACGCTAACCATTACACCACCGATGAACCCACGATCTACCACACTAGAGACAAGCACGCTAACCATTACACCACCGATGAACCCACGATCTACCACACTAGAGACAAGCACGCTAACCATTACACCACCGATGAACCCACGATCTACCACACTAGAGACAAGCACGCTAACCATTACACCACCGATGAACCCACGATCTACCACACTAGAGACAAGCACGCTAACCATTACACCACCGATGAACTCACTATCTACCACACTAGAGACAAGCACGCTAACCATTACACCACCGATGAACCCACGATCTACCACACTAGAGACAAGCACGCTAACCATTACACCACCGATGAACCCACGATCTAACACACTAGAGACAAGCACGCTAACCATTACACCACCGATGAACCCACGATCTACCACACTAGAGACAAGCACGCTAACCATTACACCACCGATGAACCCACGATCTACCACACTAGAGACAAGCACGCTAACCATTACACCACCGATGAACCCGCGATCTACCACACTAGAGAAAAGCACGCTAACCATTACACCACCGATGAACCCACGATCTACCACACTAGAGACAAGCACGCTAACCATTACACCACCGATGAACCCACGATCTACCACACTAGAGACAAGCACGCTAACTATTACACCACCGATGAACCCACGATCTACCACACTAGAGACAAGCACGCTAACCATTACACCACCGATGAACCCACAATCTACCACACTAGAGACAAGCACGCGAACCATTACACCACCGATGAACCCACGATCTACCACACTAGAGACAAGCACGCTAACCATTACACCACCGATGAACCCACGATCTACCACACTAGAGACAAGCACGCTAACCATTACACCATCGATGAACCCACGATCTACCACACTAGAGACAAGCACGCTAACCATTACACCACCGATGAACCCACGATCTACCACACTAGAGACAAGCACGCTAACCATTACACCACCGATGAACCCACGATCTACCACACTAGTGACAAGCACGCTAACCTTTACACCACCGATGAACCCACGATCTACCACACTAGAGACAAGCACGCTAACCATTACACCACCGATGAACCCACGATCTACCACACTAGAGACAAGCACGCTAACCATTACACCACCGATGAACCCACGATCTACCACACTAGAGACAACCACGCTAACCATTACACCACCGATGAACCCACGATCTACCACACTAGAGACAAGCACGCTCACCATTACATCACCGATGAACCCACGATCTACCACACTAGAGACAAGCACGCTAACCATTACACCACCGATGAACCCACGATCTACCACACTAGAGACAAGCACGCTAACCATTACACCACCGATGAACCCACGATCTACCACACTAGAGACAAGCACGCTAACCATTACACCACCGATGAACCCACGATCTACCACACTAGAGACAAGCACGCTAACCATTACACCACCAATGAACCCACGATCTACCACACTAGAGACAAGCACGCTAACCATTACACCACCGATGAACCCACGATCTACCACACTAGAGACAAGCACGCTAACCATTACACCACCGATGAACCCACGATCTACCACACTAGAGACAAGCACGCTAACCATTACACCACCGATGAACCCACAATCTACCACACTAGAGACAAGCACGCTAACCATTACACCACCGATGAACCCACGATCTACCACACTAGAGACAAGCACGCTAACCATTACACCACCGATGAACCCACGATCTACCACACTAGAGACAAGCACGCTAACCATTACACCACCGATGAACCCACGATCTACCACACTAGAGACAAGCACGCTAACCATTACACCACCGATGAACCCACGATCTACCACACTAGAGACAAGCACGCTAACCATTACACCACCGATGAACCCACGATCTACCACACTAGAGACAAGCACGCTAACCATTACACCACCGATGAACCCACGATCTACCACACTAGAGACAAGCACGCTAACCATTACACCACCGATGAACCCACGATCTACCACACTAGAGACAAGCACGCTAACCATTACACCACCGATGAACCCACGATCTACCACACTAGAGACAAGCACGCTAACCATTACACCACCGATGAACCCGCGATCTACCACACTAGAGACAAGCACGCTAACCATTACACCACCGATGAACCCACGATCTACCACACTAGAGACAAGCACGCTAACCTATTACACCACCGATGAACCCACGATCTACCACACTAGAGACAAGCACGCTAACTATTACACCACCGATGAACCCACGATCTACCACACTAGAGACAAGCACGCTAACCATTACACCACCGATGAACCCACGATCTACCACACTAGAGACAAGCACGCTAACTATTACACCACCGATGAACCCACGATCCACCACACTAGAGACAAGCACGCTAACCATTACACCACCGATGAACCCACGATCTACCACACTAGAGACAAGCACGCTAACCATTTACACCACCGATGAACCCACGATCATCCACACTAGAGACAAGCACGCTAACCATTACACCACCGATGAACCCACGATCTACCTCACTAGAGACAAGCACGCTAACCATTACACCACCGATGAACCCAAGATCTACCACACTAGAGACAAGCACGCTAACCATTACACCACCGATGAACCCACGATCTACCACACTAGAGACAAGCACGCTAACTATTACACCACCGATGAACCCACGACCTACCACACTAGAGACAAGCACGCTAACCATTACACCACAGATGAACCCACGATCTACCACACTAGAGACAAGCACGCTAACCATTACACTACCGATGAACCCACGATCTACCACACTAGAGACAAGCACGCTAACCATTACACCACCGATGAACCCACGATCTACCACACTAGAGACAAGCACGCTAACCATTACACCACCGATGAACCCACGATCTACCACATTAGAGACAAGCACGCTAACTATTACACCACCGATGAACCCACGATCTACCACACTAGAGACAAGCATGCTAACCATTTACACCACCGATGAACCCACGATCTACCACACTAGAGACAAGCACGCTAACCATTACACCACCGATGAACCCACGATCTACCACACTAGAGACAAGCAAGCTAACCATTACACCACCAATGATTCCCACGATCTACCACACTAGAGACAAGCACGCTAACCATTACACCACCGATGAACCCACGATCTACCACACTAGAGACAAGCACGCTAACCATTACACCACCGATGAACCCACGATCTACCACACTAGAGACAAGCACGCTAACCATTACACCACCGATGAACCCACGATCTACCACACTAGAGACAAGCACGCTAACTATTACACCACCGATGAACCCACGATCTACCGAACTAGAGACAAGCACGCTAACCATTTACACCACCGATGAACCCACGATCTACCACACTAGAGACAAGCACGCTAACTATTACACCACCGATGAACCCACGATCTACCACACTAGAAACAAGCACGCTAACCATTACACCACCGATGAACCCACGATCTACCACACTAGAGACAAGCACGCTAACCATTACACCACCGATGAACCCACGATCTACCACACTAGAGACAAGCACGCTAACCATTACACCACCGATGAACCCACGATCTACCACACTAGAGACAAGCACGCTAACCATTACACCACCGATGAACCCACGATCTACCACACTAGAGACAAGCACGCTAACCATTACACCACCGATGAACCCACGATCTACCACACTAGAGAAAAGCACGCTAACCATTACACCACCGATGAACCCACGATCTACCACACTAGAGACAAGCACGCTAACTATTACACCACCGATGAACCCACGATCTACCACACTAGAGACAAGCACGCTAACCATTACACCACCGATGAACCCACGATCTACCACACTAGAGACAAGCACGCTAACCATTACACCACCGATGAACCCACGATCTACCACACTAGAGACAAGCACGCTAACCATTACACCACCGATGAACCCACGATCTACCACACTAGAGACAAGCACGCTAACCATTACACCACCGATGAACCCACGATCTACCACACTAGAGACAAGCACGCTAACCATTACACCATCGATGAACCCACGATCTACCACACTAGAGACAAGCACGCTAACCATTACACCACCGATGAACCCACGATCCACCACACTAGAGACAAGCACGTTAACCATTACACCACCGATGAACCCACGATCTACCACACTAGAGACAAGCACGCTAACCATTACACCACCGATGAACCCACGATCATCCACACTAGAGACAAGCACGCTAACCATTACACCACCGATGAACCTACGATCTACCTCACTAGAGACAAGCACGCTAACCATTACACCACCGATGAACCCACGATCTACCACACTAGAGACAAGCACGCTAACCATTACACCACCGATGAACCCACGATCTACCACACAAGAGACAAGCACGCTAACCTTTACACCACCGATGAACCCACGATCTACCACACTAGAGACAAGTACGCTAACCATTACACCACCGATGAACCCACGATCTACCACACTAGAGAAAAGCACGCTAACCATTACACCACCGATGAACCCACGATCTACCACACTAGAGACAAGCACGCTAACCATTACACCACCGATGAACCTACGATCTACCACACTAGAGACAAGCACGCTAACCATTACACCACCGATGAACCCACGATCTACCACACTAGAGAAAAGCACGCTAACCATTACACCACCGATGAACCCACGATCTACCACACTAGAGACAAGCACGCTAACTATTACACCACCGATGAACCCACGATCTACCACACTAGAGACAAGCACGCTAACCATTACACCACCGATGAACCCACGATCTACCACACTAGAGACAAGCACGCTAACCATTACACCACCGATGAACCCACGATCTACCACACTAGAGACAAGCACGCTAACCATTACACCACCGATGAACCCACGATCTACCACACTAGAGACAAGCACGCTAACCATTACACCATCGATGAACCCACGATCTACCACACTAGAGACAAGCACGCTAACCATTACACCACCGATGAACCCACGATCCACCACACTAGAGACAAGCACGTTAACCATTACACCACCGATGAACCCACGATCTACCACACTAGAGACAAGCACGCTAACCATTACACCACCGATGAACCCACGATCATCCACACTAGAGACAAGCACGCTAACCATTACACCACCGATGAACCTACGATCTACCTCACTAGAGACAAGCACGCTAACCATTACACCACCGATGAACCCACGATCTACCACACAAGAGACAAGCACGCTAACCTTTACACCACCGATGAACCCACGATCTACCACACTAGAGACAAGCACGCTAACCATTACACCACCGATGAACCCACGATCTACCACACTAGAGACAAGCACGCTAACCATTACACCACCGATGAACCCACGATCTACCACACTAGAGACAAGCACGCTAACTATTACACCACCAATGAACCCACGATCTACCACACTAGAGACAAGCACGCTAACCATTACACCACCGATGAACCCACGATCTACCACACAAGAGACAATCACGCTAACCATTACACCACCAATGAACCCACGATCTACCACACTAGAGACATGCACGCTAACCATTACACCACCGATGAACCCACGATCTACCACAATAGAGACAAGCACGCTAACCATTACACCACCGATGAACCCACGATCTACCACATTAGAGACAAGCACGCTAACCATTACACCACCGATGAACCCACGATCTACCACACTAGAGACAAGCACGCTAACCATTACACCACCGATGAACCCACGATCTACCACACTAGAGACACGCACGCTAACTATTACACCACCGATGAACCCATGATCTACCACACTAGAGACAAGCACGCTAACCATTACACCACCGATGAACCCACGATCTACCACACTAGAGACAAGCACGCTAACCATTACACCACCGATGAACCCACGATCTACCACACTAGAGACAAGCACGCTAACCATTACACCACCGATGAACCCACGATCCACCACACTAGAGACAAGCACGCTAACCATTACACCACCGATGAACCCACGATCTACCTCACTAGAGACAAGCACGCTAACCATTACACCACCGATGAACCCACGATCATCCACACTAGAGACAAGCACGCTAACCATTACACCACCGATGAACCCACGATCTACCTCACTAGAGACAAGCACGCTAACCATTACACCACCGATGAACCCAAGATCTACCACACTAGAGACAAGCACGCTAACCATTACACCACCGATGGACCCACGATCTACCACACTAGAGACAAGCACGCTAACCATTACACCACCGATGAACCCACGATCTACCACACTAGAGACAAGCACGCTAACTATTACACCACCGATGAACCCACGACCTACCACACTAGAGACAAGCACGCTAACCATTACACCACCGATGAACCCACGATCTACCACACTAGAGACAAGCACGCTAACCATTACACCACCGATGAACCCACGATCTACCACACTAGAGACAAGCACGCTAACCATTACACCACCGATGAACCCACGATCTACCACACTAGAGACAAGCACGCTAACCATTACACCACCGATGAACCCACGATCTACCACACTAGAGACAAGCACGGTAACTATTACACCACCGATGAACCCACGATCTACCACACTAGAGACAAGCACGCTAACCATTTACACCACCGATGAACCCACGATCTACCACACTAGAGACAAGCACGCTAACCATTACACCACCGATGAACCCACGATCTACCACACTAGAGACAAGCACGTTAAACATTACACCACCGATGAACCCACGATCTACCACATTAGAGACAAGCACGCTAACCATTACACCACCGATGAACCCACGATCTACCACACTAGAGACAAGCACGCTAACTATTACACCACCGATGAACCCACGATCTACCGAACTAGAGACAAGCACGCTAACCATTTACACCACCGATGAACCCACGATCTACCACACTAGAGACAAGCACGCTAACTATTACACCACCGATGAACCCACGATCTACCACACTAGAAACAAGCACGCTAACCATTACACCACCGATGAACCCACGATCTACCACACTAGAGACAAGCACGCTAACCATTACACCACCGATGAACCCACGATCTACCACACTAGAGACAAGCACGCTAACCATTACACCACCGATGAACCCACGATCTACCACACTAGAGACAAGCACGCTAACCATTACACCACCGATGAACCCACGATCTACCACACTAGAGACAAGCACGCTAACCATTACACCACCGATGAACCCACGATCTACCACACTAGAGAAAAGCACGCTAACCATTACACCACCGATGAACCCACGATCTACCACACTAGAGACAAGCACGCTAACTATTACACCACCGATGAACCCACGATCTACCACACTAGAGACAAGCACGCTAACCATTACACCACCGATGAACCCACGATCTACCACACTAGAGACAAGCACGCTAACCATTACACCACCGATGAACCCACGATCTACCACACTAGAGACAAGCACGCTAACCATTACACCACCGATGAACCCACGATCTACCACACTAGAGACAAGCACGCTAACCATTACACCACCGATGAACCCACGATCTACCACACTAGAGACAAGCACGCTAACCATTACACCATCGATGAACCCACGATCTACCACACTAGAGACAAGCACGCTAACCATTACACCACCGATGAACCCACGATCCACCACACTAGAGACAAGCACGTTAACCATTACACCACCGATGAACCCACGATCTACCACACTAGAGACAAGCACGCTAACCATTACACCACCGATGAACCCACGATCATCCACACTAGAGACAAGCACGCTAACCATTACACCACCGATGAACCTACGATCTACCTCACTAGAGACAAGCACGCTAACCATTACACCACCGATGAACCCACGATCTACCACACTAGAGACAAGCACGCTAACCATTACACCACCGATGAACCCACGATCTACCACACAAGAGACAAGCACGCTAACCTTTACACCACCGATGAACCCACGATCTACCACACTAGAGACAAGTACGCTAACCATTACACCACCGATGAACCCACGATCTACCACACTAGAGAAAAGCACGCTAACCATTACACCACCGATGAACCCACGATCTACCACACTAGAGACAAGCACGCTAACCATTACACCACCGATGAACCTACGATCTACCACACTAGAGACAAGCACGCTAACCATTACACCACCGATGAACCCACGATCTACCACACTAGAGAAAAGCACGCTAACCATTACACCACCGATGAACCCACGATCTACCACACTAGAGACAAGCACGCTAACTATTACACCACCGATGAACCCACGATCTACCACACTAGAGACAAGCACGCTAACCATTACACCACCGATGAACCCACGATCTACCACACTAGAGACAAGCACGCTAACCATTACACCACCGATGAACCCACGATCTACCACACTAGAGACAAGCACGCTAACCATTACACCACCGATGAACCCACGATCTACCACACTAGAGACAAGCACGCTAACCATTACACCATCGATGAACCCACGATCTACCACACTAGAGACAAGCACGCTAACCATTACACCACCGATGAACCCACGATCCACCACACTAGAGACAAGCACGTTAACCATTACACCACCGATGAACCCACGATCTACCACACTAGAGACAAGCACGCTAACCATTACACCACCGATGAACCCACGATCATCCACACTAGAGACAAGCACGCTAACCATTACACCACCGATGAACCTACGATCTACCTCACTAGAGACAAGCACGCTAACCATTACACCACCGATGAACCCACGATCTACCACACAAGAGACAAGCACGCTAACCTTTACACCACCGATGAACCCACGATCTACCACACTAGAGACAAGCACGCTAACCATTACACCACCGATGAACCCACGATCTACCACACTAGAGACAAGCACGCTAACCATTACACCACCGATGAACCCACGATCTACCACACTAGAGACAAGCACGCTAACTATTACACCACCAATGAACCCACGATCTACCACACTAGAGACAAGCACGCTAACCATTACACCACCGATGAACCCACGATCTACCACACAAGAGACAATCACGCTAACCATTACACCACCAATGAACCCACGATCTACCACACTAGAGACATGCACGCTAACCATTACACCACCGATGAACCCACGATCTACCACAATAGAGACAAGCACGCTAACCATTACACCACCGATGAACCCACGATCTACCACATTAGAGACAAGCACGCTAACCATTACACCACCGATGAACCCACGATCTACCACACTAGAGACAAGCACGCTAACCATTACACCACCGATGAACCCACGATCTACCACACTAGAGACACGCACGCTAACTATTACACCACCGATGAACCCATGATCTACCACACTAGAGACAAGCACGCTAACCATTACACCACCGATGAACCCACGATCTACCACACTAGAGACAAGCACGCTAACCATTACACCACCGATGAACCCACGATCTACCACACTAGAGACAAGCACGCTAACCATTACACCACCGATGAACCCACGATCCACCACACTAGAGACAAGCACGCTAACCATTACACCACCGATGAACCCACGATCTACCTCACTAGAGACAAGCACGCTAACCATTACACCACCGATGAACCCACGATCATCCACACTAGAGACAAGCACGCTAACCATTACACCACCGATGAACCCACGATCTACCTCACTAGAGACAAGCACGCTAACCATTACACCACCGATGAACCCAAGATCTACCACACTAGAGACAAGCACGCTAACCATTACACCACCGATGGACCCACGATCTACCACACTAGAGACAAGCACGCTAACCATTACACCACCGATGAACCCACGATCTACCACACTAGAGACAAGCACGCTAACTATTACACCACCGATGAACCCACGACCTACCACACTAGAGACAAGCACGCTAACCATTACACCACCGATGAACCCACGATCTACCACACTAGAGACAAGCACGCTAACCATTACACCACCGATGAACCCACGATCTACCACACTAGAGACAAGCACGCTAACCATTACACCACCGATGAACCCACGATCTACCACACTAGAGACAAGCACGCTAACCATTACACCACCGATGAACCCACGATCTACCACACTAGAGACAAGCACGGTAACTATTACACCACCGATGAACCCACGATCTACCACACTAGAGACAAGCACGCTAACCATTTACACCACCGATGAACCCACGATCTACCACACTAGAGACAAGCACGCTAACCATTACACCACCGATGAACCCACGATCTACCACACTAGAGACAAGCACGTTAAACATTACACCACCGATGAACCCACGATCTACCACATTAGAGACAAGCACGCTAACCATTACACCACCGATGAACCCACGATCTACCACACTAGAGACAAGCACGCTAACCATTACACCACCGATGAACCCACGATCTACCACACTAGAGACAAGCACGCTAACCATTACACCACCGATGAACCCAAGATCTATCACACTAGAGACAAGCACGCTAACCATTACACCACCGATGGACCCACGATCTACCACACTAAAGACAAGCACGCTAACCATTACACCACCGATGAACCCACGATCTACCACACTAGAGACAAGCACGCTAACTATTACACCACCGATGAACCCACGACTTTCCACACTAGAGACAAGCACGCTAACCATTACACCACCGATGAACCCACGATCTACCACACTAGAGACAAGCACGCTAACCATTACACCACCGATGAACCCACGATCTACCACACTAGAGACAAGCACGCTAACCATTACAATACCGATGAACCCACGATCTACCACACTAGAGACAAGCACGCTAACTATTACACCACCGATGAACCCACGATCTACCACACTAGAGACAAGCACGCTAACCATTTACACCACCGATGAACCCACGATCTACCACACTAGAGACAAGCACGCTAACCATTACACCACCGATGAACCCACCATCTACCACACTAGAGACAAACACGCTAACCATTACACCACCGATGAACCCACGATCTACCACACTAGAGACAAGCACGCTAACCATTACACCACCGATGAACCCACGATCTACCACACTAGAGACAAGCACGTTAACTATTACACCACCGATGAACCCACGATCTACCACACTAGAGACAAGCACGCTAACCATTTACACCACCGATGAACCCACGATCTACCACACTAGAGACAAGCACGCTAACTATTACACCACCGATGAACCCACGATCTACCACACTAGAGACAAGCACGCTAACCATTACACCACCGATGAACCCACGATCTACCACACTAGAGACAAGCACGCTAACCATTACACCACCGATGAACCCACGATCTACCACACTAGAGACAAGCACGCTAACCATTACACCACCGATGAACCCACGATCTACCACACTAGAGACAAGCACGCTAACCATTACACCACCGATGAACCCACGATCTACCACACCAGAGACAAGCACGCTAACCATTACACCACCGATGAACCAACGATCTACCACACTAGAGACAAGCACGCTAACCATTACACCACCGATGAACCCACGATCTACCACACTAGAGACAAGCACGCTAACTATTACACCACCGATGAACCCACGATCTACCACACTAGAGAAAAGCACGCTAACCATTACACCACCGATGAACCCACGATCTACCACACTAGAGACAAGCACGCTAACCATTACACCACCGATGAACCCACGATCTACCACACTAGAGACAAGCACGCTAACCATTACACCACCGATGAACCCACGATCTACCACATTAGAGACAAGCACGCTAACCATTACACCACCGATGAACCCACGATCTACCACACTAGAGACAAGCACGCTAACCATTTACACCACCGATGAACCCACGATCTACCACACTAGAGACAAGCACGCTAACCATTACACCACCGATGAACCCACGATCTACCACACTAGAGACAAGCACGCTAACCATTACACCACCAATGAACCCACGATCTACCACACTAGAGACAAGCACGCTAACCATTACACCACCGATGAACCCACGATCTACCACACTAGAGACAAGCACGCTAACCATTACACCACCGATGAACCCACGATCTACCACACTAGAGACAAGCACGCTAACCATTACACCACCGATGAACCCACGATCTACCACACTAGAGACAAGCACGCTAACCATTACACCACCGATGAACCCACGATCTACCACACTAGAGACAAGCACGCTAACTATTACACCACCGATGAACCCACGATCTACCAAACTAGAGACAAGCACGCTAACCATTTACACCACCGATGAACCCAAGATCTACCACACTAGAGACAAGCACGCTAACTATTACACCACCGATGAACCCACGATCTACCACACTAGAGACAAGCACGCTAACCATTACACCACCGATGAACCCACGATCTACCACACTAGAGACAAGCACGCTAACCATTACACCACCGATGAACCCACGATCTACCACACTAGAGACAAGCACGCTAACCATTACACCACCGATGAACCCACGATCTACCACACTAGAGACAAGCACGCTAACCATTACACCACCGATGAACCCACGATCTACCACACTAGAGAAAAGCACGCTAACCATTACACCACCGATGAACCCACGATCTACCACACTAGAGACAAGCACGCTAACTATTACACCACCGATGAACCCACGATCTACCACACTAGAGACAAGCACGCTAACCATTACACCACCGATGAACCCACGATCTACCACACTAGAGACAAGCACGCTAACCATTACACCACCGATGAACCCACGATCTACCACACTAGAGACAAGCACGCTAACCATTACACCACCGATGAACCCACGATCTACCACACTAGAGACAAGCACGCTAACCATTACACCATCGATGAACCCACGATCTACCACACTAGAGACAAGCACGCTAACCATTACACCACCTATGAACCCACGATCCACCACACTAGAGACAAGCACGTTAACCATTACACCACCGATGAACCCACGATCTACCACACTAGAGACAAGCACGCTAACCATTACACCACCGATGAACCCACGATCATCCACACTAGAGACAAGCACGCTAACCATTACACCACCGATGAACCTACGATCTATCTCACTAGAGACAAGCACGCTAACCATTACACCACCGATGAACCCACGATCTACCACACTAGAGACAAGCACGCTAACCATTACACCACCGATGAACCCACGATCTACCACACAAGAGACAAGCACGCTAACCTTTACACCACCGATGAACCCACGATCTACCACACTAGAGACAAGCACGCTAACCATTACACCACCGATGAACCCACGATCTACCACACTAGAGACAAGCACGCTAACCATTACACCACCGATGAACCCACGATCTACCACACTAGAGACAAGCACGCTAACCATTACACCACCAATGAACCCACGATCTACCACACTAGAGACAAGCACGCTAACCATTACACCACCGATGAACCCACGATCTACCACACAAGAGACAATCACGCTAACCATTACACCACCAATGAACCCACGATCTACCACCCTAGAGACATGCACGCTAACCATTACACCACCGATGAACCCACGATCTACCACAATAGAGACAAGCACGCTAACCATTACACCACCGATGAACCCACGATCTACCACATTAGAGACAAGCACGCTAACCATTACACCACCGATGAACCCACGATCTACCACAATAGAGACAAGCACGCTAACCATTACACCACCGATGAACCAACGATCTACCACACTAGAGACACGCACGCTAACTATTACACCACCGATGAACCCATGATCTACCACACTAGAGACAAGCACGCTAACCATTACACCACCGATGAACCCACGATCTACCACACTAGAGACAAGCACGCTAACCATTACACCACCGATGAACCCACGATCTACCACACTAGAGACAAGCACGCTAACCATTACACCACCGATGAACCCACGATGCACCACACTAGAGACAAGCACGCTAACCATTACACCACCGATGAACCCACGATCTACCACACTAGAGACAAGCACGCTAACCATTACACCACCGATGAACCCACGATCATCCACACTAGAGACAAGCACGCTAACCATTACACCACCGATGAACCCACGATCTACCTCACTAGAGACAAGCACGCTAACCATTACACCACCGATGAACCCACGATCTACCACACTAGAGACAAGCACGCTAACCATTACACCACCGATGGACCCACGATCTACCACACTAGAGACAAACACGCTAACCATTACACCACCGATGAACCCACGATCTACCACACTAGAGACAAGCACGCTAACTATTACACCACCGATGAACCCACGACCTACCACACTAGAGACAAGCACGCTAACCATTACACCACCGATGAACCCACGATCTACCACACTAGAGACAATCACGCTAACCATTACACCACCGATGAACCCACGATCTACCACACTAGAGACAAGCACGCTAACCATTACACCACCGATGAACCCACGATCTACCACACTAGAGACAAGCACGCTAACCATTACACCACCGATGAACCCACGATCTACCACATTAGAGACAAGCACGCTAACTATTACACCACCGATGAACCCACGATCTACCACACTAGAGACAAGCACGCTAACCATTTACACCACCGATGAACCCACGATCTACCACACTAGAGACAAGCACGCTAACCATTACACCACCGATGAACCCACGATCTACCACACTAGAGACAAGCACGCTAACCATTACACCACCAATGAACCCACGATCTACCACACTAGAGACAAGCACGCTAACCATTACACCACCGATGAACCCACGATCTACCACACTAGAGACAAGCACGCTAACCATTACACCACCGATGAACCCACGATCTACCACACTAGAGACAAGCACGCTAACCATTACACCACCGATGAACCCACGATCTACCACACTAGAGACAAGCACGCTAACCATTACACCACCGATGAACCCACGATCTACCACACTAGAGACAAACACGCTAACTATTACACCACCGATGAACCCACGATCTACCAAACTAGAGACAAGCACGCTAACCATTTACACCACCGATGAACCCACGATCTACCACACTAGAGACAAGCACGCTAACTATTACACCACCGATGAACCCACGATCTACCACACTAGAGACAAGCACGCTAACCATTACACCACCGATGAACCCACGATCTACCACACTAGAGACAAGCACGCTAACCATTACACCACCGATGAACCCACGATCTACCACACTAGAGACAAGCACGCTAACCATTACACCACCGATGAACCCACGATCTACCACACTAGAGACAAGCACGCTAACCATTACACCACCGATGAACCCACGATCTACCACACTAGAGACAAGCACGCTAACCATTACACCACCGATGAACCCACGATCTACCACACTAGAGAAAAGCACGCTAACCATTACACCACCGATGAACCCACGATCTACCACACTAGAGACAAGCACGCTAACTATTACACCACCGATGAACCCACGATCTACCACACTAGAGACAAGCACGCTAACCATTACACCACCGATGAACCCACGATCTACCACACTAGAGACAAGCACGCTAACCATTACACCACCGATGAACCCACGATCTACCACACTAGAGACAAGCACGCTAACCATTACACCACCGATGAACCCACGATCTACCACACTAGAGACAAACACGCTAACCATTACACCATCGATGAACCCACGATCTACCACACTAGAGACAAGCACGCTAACCATTACACCACCGATGAACCCACGATCCACCACACTAGAGACAAGCACGCTAACCATTACACCACCGATGAACCCACGATCTACCACACTAGAGACAAGCACGCTAACCATTACACCACCGATGAACCCACGATCATCCACACTAGAGACAAGTACGCTAACCATTACACCACCGATGAACCTACGATCTACCTCACTAGAGACAAGCACGCTAACCATTACACCACCGATGAACCCACGATCTACCACACTAGAGACAAGCACGCTAACCATTACACCACCGATGAACCCACGATCTACCACACAAGAGACAAGCACGCTAACCTTTACACCACCGATGAACCCACGATCTACCACACTAGAGACAAGCACGCTAACCATTACACCACCGATGAACCCACGATCTACCACACTAGAGACAAGCACGCTAACCATTACACCACCGATGAACCCACGATCTACCACACTAGAGACAAGCACGCTAACTATTACACCACCAATGAACCCACGATCTACCACACTAGAGACAAGCACGCTAACCATTACACCACCGATGAACCCACGATCTACCACACAAGAGACAATCACGCTAACCATTACACCACCAATGAACCCACGATCTACCACACTAGAGACAAGCACGCTAACCATTACACCACCGATGAACCCACGATCTACCACACTAGAGACATGCACGCTAACCATTACACCACCGATGAACCCACGATCTACCACAATAGAGACAAGCACGCTAACCATTACACCACCGATGAACCCACGATCTACCACATTAGAGACAAGCACGCTAACCATTACACCACCGATGAACCCACGATCTACCACACTAGAGACAAGCACGCTAACCATTACACCACCGATGAACCCACGATCTACCACACTAGAGACACGCACGCTAACTATTACACCACCGATGAACCCATGATCTACCACACTAGAGACAAGCACGCTAACCATTACACCACCGATGAACCCACGATCTACCACACTAGAGACAAGCACGCTAACCATTACACCACCGATGAACCCACGATCTACCACACTAGAGACAAGCACGCTAACTATTACACCACCGATGAACCCACGATCTACCACACTAGAGACAAGCACGCTAACCATTACACCACCGATGAACCCACGATCTACCACACTAGAGACAAGCACGCTAACCATTACACCACCGATGAACCCACGATCTACCACACTAGAGACAAGCACGCTAACCATTACACCACCGATGAACCCACGATCTACCACACTAGAGACAAGCACGCTAACCATTACACCACCGATGAACCCACGATCTACCACACTAGAGACAAGCACGCTAATCATTTACACCACCGATGAACCCACGATCTACCACACTAGAGACAAGCACGCTAACCATTACACCACCGATGAACCCACGATCTACCACACTAGAGACAAGCACGCTAACCATTACACCACCGATGAACCCACGATCTACCACACTAGAGACAAGCACGCTAACCATTACACCACCGATGAACCCACGATCTACCACACTAGAGACAAGCACGCTAACTATTACACCACCGATGAACCCACGATCTACCACACTAGAGACAAGCACGCTAACCATTTACACCACCGATGAACCCACGATCTACCACACTAGAGACAAGCACGCTAACCATTACACCACCGATGAACCCACGATGTACCACACTAGAGACAAGCACGCTAACCATTACACCACCGATGAACCCACGATCTACCACACTAGAGACAAGCACGCTAACCATTACACCACCGATGAACCCACGATCTACCACACTAGAGACAAGCACGCCAACCATTACACCACCGATGAACCCACGATCTACCACACTAGAGACAAGCACGCTAACCATTACACCACCGATGAACCCACGATCTACCCCACTAGAGACAAGCACGCTTACTATTACACCACCGATGACACCACGATCTACCACACTAGAGACAAGCACGCTAACCATTTACACCACCGATGAACCCACGATCTACCACACTAGAGACAAGCACGCTAACTATTACACCACCGATGAACCCACGATCTACCACACTAGAGACAAGCACGCTAACCATTACACCACCGATGAACCCACGATCTACCACACTAGAGACAAGCACGCTAACCATTACACCACCGATGAACCCACGATCTACCACACTAGAGAAAAGCACGCTAACCATTACACCACCGATGAACCCACGATCTACCACACTAGAGACAAGCACGCTAACCATTACACCACCGATGAACCCACGATCTACCACACTAGAGACAAGCACGCTAATCATTTACACCACCGATGAACCCACGATCTACCACACTAGAGACAAGCACGCTAACCATTACACCACCGATGAACCCACGATCTACCACACTAGAGACAAGCACGCTAACCATTACACCACCGATGAACCCACGATCTACCACACTAGAGACAAGCACGCTAACCATTACACCACCGATGAACCCACGATCTACCACACTAGAGACAAGCACGCTAACTATTACACCACCGATGAACCCACGATCTACCACACTAGAGACAAGCACGCTAACCATTTACACCACCGATGAACCCACGATCTACCACACTAGAGACAAGCACGCTAACCATTACACCACCGATGAACCCACGATGTACCACACTAGAGACAAGCACGCTAACCATTACACCACCGATGAACCCACGATCTACCACACTAGAGACAAGCACGCTAACCATTACACCATCGATGAACCCACGATCTACCACACTAGAGACAAGCACGCCAACCATTACACCACCGATGAACCCACGATCTACCACACTAGAGACAAGCACGCTAACCATTACACCACCGATGAACCCACGATCTACCCCACTAGAGACAAGCACCCTTACTATTACACCACCGATGACCCCACGATCTACCACACTAGAGACAAGCACGCTAACCATTTACACCACCGATGAACCCACGATCTACCACACTAGAGACAAGCACGCTAACTATTACACCACCGATGAACCCACGATCTACCACACTAGAGACAAGCACGCTGACCATTACACCACCGATGAACCCACGATCTACCACACTAGAGACAAGCACGCTAACAATTACACCACCGATGAACCCACGATCTACCACACTAGAGACAAGCACGCTAACCATTACACCACCGATGAACCCACGATCTACCACACTAGAGACAAGCACGCTAACCATTACACCACCGATGAACCCACGATCTACCACACTAGAGACAAGCACGCTAACCATTGCATCACCGATGAACCCACGATCTACCACACTAGAGACAAGCACGCTAACCATTACACCACCGATGAACCCACGATCTACCACACTAGAGACAAGCACACTAACCATTACACCACCGATGAACCCACGATCTACCACACTAGAGACAAGCACGCTAACCATTACACCACCGATGAACCCACGATCTACCACACTAGAGACAAGCACGCTAACCATTACACCACCCATGAACCCACGATCTACCACACTAGAGACAAGCACGCTAACTATTACACCACCGATGAACCCACGATCTACCACACTAGAGACAAGCACGCTAACCATTACACCACCGATGAACCCACGATCTACCACACTAGAGACAAGCACGCTAATCATTTACACCACCGATGAACCCACGATCTACCACACTAGAGACAAGCACGCTAACCATTACACCACCGATGAACCCACGATCTACCCCACTAGAGACAAGCACGCTTACTATTACACCACCGATGACCCCACGATCTACCACACTAGAGACAAGCACGCTAACCATTTACACCACCGATGAACCCACGATCTACCACACTAGAGACAAGCACGCTAACTATTACACCACCGATGAACCCACGATCTACCACACTAGAGACAAGCACGCTAACCATTACACCACCGATGAACCCACGATCTACCACACTAGAGACAAGCACGCTAACCATTACACCACCGATGAACCCACGATCTACCACACTAGAGACAAGCACGCTAACCATTACACCACCGATGAACCCACGATCTACCACACTAGAGACAAGCACGCTAACCATTACACCACCGATGAACCCACGATCTACCACACTAGAGACAAGCACGCTAATCATTTACACCACCGATGAACCCACGATCTACCACACTAGAGACAAGCACGCTAACCATTACACCACCGATGAACCCACGATCTACCACACTAGAGACAAGCACGCTAACCATTACACCACCGATGAACCCACGATCTACCACACTAGAGACAAGCACGCTAACCATTACACCACCGATGAACCCACGATCTACCACACTAGAGACAAGCACGCTAACTATTACACCACCGATGAACCCACGATCTACCACACTAGAGACAAGCACGCTAACCATTTACACCACCGATGAACCCACGATCTACCACACTAGAGACAAGCACGCTAACCATTACACCACCGATGAACCCACGATGTACCACACTAGAGACAAGCACGCTAACCATTACACCACCGATGAACCCACGATCTACCACACTAGAGACAAGCACGCTAACCATTACACCACCGATGAACCCACGATCTACCACACTAGAGACAAGCACGCCAACCATTACACCACCGATGAACCCACGATCTACCACACTAGAGACAAGCACGCTAACCATTACACCACCGATGAACCCACGATCTACCCCACTAGAGACAAGCACGCTTACTATTACACCACCGATGACCCCACGATCTACCACACTAGAGACAAGCACGCTAACCATTTACACCACCGATGAACCCACGATCTACCACACTAGAGACAAGCACGCTAACTATTACACCACCGATGAACCCACGATCTACCACACTAGAGACAAGCACGCTAACCATTACACCACCGATGAACCCACGATCTACCACACTAGAGACAAGCACGCTAACAATTACACCACCGATGAACCCACGATCTACCACACTAGAGACAAGCACGCTAACCATTACACCACCGATGAACCCACGATCTACCACACTAGAGACAAGCACGCTAACCATTACACCACCGATGAACCCACGATCTACCACACTAGAGACAAGCACGCTAACCATTGCATCACCGATGAACCCACGATCTACCACACTAGAGACAAGCACGCTAACCATTACACCACCGATGAACCCACGATCTACCACACTAGAGACAAGCACACTAACCATTACACCACCGATGAACCCACGATCTACCACACTAGAGACAAGCACGCTAACCATTACACCACCGATGAACCCACGATCTACCACACTAGAGACAAGCACGCTAACCATTACACCACCCATGAACCCACGATCTACCACACTAGAGACAAGCACGCTAACTATTACACCACCGATGAACCCACGATCTACCACACTAGAGACAAGCACGCTAACCATTACACCACCGATGAACCCACGATCTACCACACTAGAGACAAGCACGCTAACCATTACACCACCGATGAACCCACGATCTACCACACTAGAGACAAGCACGCTAACCATTACACCACCGATGAACCCACGATCTACCACACTAGAGACAAGCACGCTAACTATTACACCACCGATGAATCCACAATCTACCACACTAGAGACAAGCACGCTAACCATTACACCACCGATGAACCACACTAGAGAAAAGCACGCTAACCATTACACAACCGATGAACCCACGATCTACCACACTAGAGACAAGCACGCTAACCATTACATCACCGATGAACCCACGATCTACCACACTAGAGACAAGCACGCTAACCATTACACCACCGATGAACCCACGATCTACCACATTAGAGACAAGCACGCTAACCATTACACCACCGATGAACCCACGATCTACCACACTAGAGACAAGCACGCTAACCATTACACCACCGATGAACCCACGATCTACCACACTAGAGACAAGCACGCTAACTATTACACCACCGATGAACACATGATCTACCACACTAGAGACAAGCACGCTAACCATTACACCACCGATGAACCCACGATCTACCACACTAGAGACAAGCACGCTAACCATTACACCACCGATGAACCCACGATCTACCACACTAGAGACAAGCACGCTAACCATTACACCACCGATGAACCCACGATCTACCACACTAGAGACAAGCACGCTAACCATTACACCACCGATGAACCCACGATCTACCACACTAGAGACAAGCACGCTAACCATTACACCACCGATGAACCCACGATCTACCACACTAGAGACAAGCACGCTAACCATTACATCACCGATGAACCCACGATCTACCACACTAGAGAGAAGCACGCTAACCATTACACCACCGATGAACCCACGATCTACCACACTAGAGACAAGCACGCTAACTATTACACCACCGATGAACCCACAATCTACCACACTAGAGACAAGCACGCTAACCATTACACCACCGATGAACCCACGATCTACCACACTAGAGACAAGCACGCTAACCATTACACCACCGATGAACCCACGATCTACCACACTAGAGACAAGCACGCTAACCATTACACCACCGATGAACCCACGATCTACCACACTAGAGACAAGCACGCTAACAATTACACCACCGATGAACCCACGATCTACCACATTAGAGACAAGCACGCTAACCATTACACCACCGATGAACCCACGATCTACCACACTAGAGACAAGCACGCTAACCATTACACCACCGATGAACCCACGATCTACCACACTAGAGACAAGCACGCTAACTATTACACCACCGATGAACCCATGATCTACCACACTAGAGACAAGCACGCTAACCATTACACCACCGATGAACCCACGATCTACCACACTAGAGACAAGCACGCTAACCATTACACCACCGATGAACCCACGATCTACCACACTAGAGACAAGCATGCTAACCATTACATCACCGATGAACCCACGATCTACCACACTAGAGACAAGCACGCTAACCATTACACCACCGATGAACCCACGATCTACCACACTAGAGACAAGCACGCTAACCATTACACCACCGATGAACCCACGATCTACCACACTAGAGACAAGCACGCTAACCATTACACCACCGATGAACCCACGATCTACCACACTAGAGACAAGCACGCTAACCATTACACCACCGATGAACCCACGATCTACCACACTAGAGACAAGCACGCTAACCATTACACCACGATGAACCCACGATCTACCACACTAGAGACAAGCACGCTAACCATTTACACCACCGATGAACCCACGATCTACCACACTAGAGACAAGCACGCTAACCATTACACCACCGATGAACCCACGATCTACCACACTAGAGACAAGCACGCTAACCATTACACCACCGATGAACCCACGATCTACCACACTAGAGACAAGCACGCTAACCATTACACCACCGATGAACCCACGATCTACCACACTAGAGACAAGCACGCTAACCATTACACCACCGATGAACCCACGATCTACCACACTAGAGACAAGCACGCTAACCATTACACCACCGATGAACCCATGATCTACCACACTAGAGACAAGCACGCTAACCATTACATCACCGATGAACCCACGATCTACCACACTAGAGACAAGCACGCTAACTATTACACCACCGATGAACCCACGATCTACCACACTAGAGACAAGCACGCTAACCATTTACACCACCGATGAACCCACGATCTACCACACTAGAGACAAGCACGCTAACCATTACACCACCGATGAACCCACGATCTACCACACTAGAGACAAGCACGCTAACCATTACACCACCGATGAACCCACGATCTACCACACTAGAGACAAGCACGCTAACCATTACACCACCGATGAACCCACGATCTACCACACTAGAGACAAGCACGCTAACCATTACACCACCGATGAACCCACGATCTACCACACTAGAGACAAGCACGCTAACCATTACACCACCGATGAACCCACGATCTACCACACTAGAGACAAGCACGCTAAGCATTACACCACCGATGAACCCACATCTACCACACTAGAGACAATCACGCTAACCATTACACCACCGATGAACCCACGATCTACCACACTAGAGACAAGCACGCTAACCATTACACCACCGATGAACCCACGATCTACCACACTAGAGACAAGCACGCTAACCATTTACACCACCGATGAACCCACGATCTACCACACTAGAGACAAGCACGCTAACTATTACGCCAAATATGTGGTTCAGACGGTGTCTTCTATCTAATCCCACTATAAAAAAATACCTATTCCAGCTTTTCCCACTTACAAATAACAATAGATGTTGTTACAGTTAATTTGTTGTTTTTGCAATTAGTATCGAATTAATTGTTACCTGTAATTTACCTTAGTTTGCACATTGTTTATACAAAAAGTACAGCTATTCCCACTTGAAATCTTAGATTTCTTTAATGAATTTTTAAAAAGTGGGATTAGGTGGAATGAACCGTTCAGACACACGCTACCACCCATCAAACTTTATCACCATTAAGTAAGCTGATTATCATCGACAAGAGTTCAAAGACAGTGAAGTGCTGTATCCTATGCTACAAATTTTCTGTTTATTAATCTTAGTTTAAAATAACGACACTAATAAGATCGAGAAAGTCGTAAATTGATAGAATGTATTTGGATAAAGTTTTAATGTAATAGATTTATGTTCCATTCTATGACTTGTGGTAATTAGTTTACTTATCCTTCATTAATATTTATTGGTAATTATGAATTTTCAAAGCATGTCAAATAATAAGTTGCAATCGAATCGAATTACTAATTGATTCGGATTTCAAAAGATGATTATTACGGCTTGCATCATATCTCGGAATTACAATCAAAACCTATCACAAGTCAAATATACAACATAATTATGTATTACTATGCTTTCTGTAAATCTCTTCTGTAATATAAGTTCATACGATATTTTGGCATATATCACAAAGAATTATATAGCGTTGATATACTATGCAAAAATAGTACATCTACTATGCCAGTTTCAAGCGGGGAAGGTTGGGTTTTCAGCTGTCTGTCAAGCTATATATAGCTAGTCCACGTGCAAGGGGGCGGATCCAATCTGTCAATCTATCATAGTCGTCTATTATTCATGTTACTGTTTTTTAATACTTGTTATTGTTGTTAATTCAATTTCAAACATCAAAAATCTTCATAGCCAGAAATCATGGGTGATTTTGCTCATGAATATTCTTAAACCAAATCGCGTCATTTATGACGTCAGCAAATAAACGTTGAACCATATTTGGAAGAGGCTGATGAAAACTCGTATCTATTTTTTTTAAATGATATTTCATCACAGTTTTGATCACATAAATAACTTCATAATTATTTGTGATCGTATCAAAATTAATTGTCACCATATGATCGAACATATATTTAATGCACTGCCCCCCCCCCCCTTTTTTTTCCACGAAATAAAAATATGTACATAAAAGATATAATGTGCATTTTTTTCCAATTTCTGCAATGGAATGCGGTGCTTACTCAAATAACTAGCAGAAGCAGTTTTACGAAATAGTAGATATTTTTGCATGAACCCCTATTGAATCTCTACTAGAAAGGTAAAAAAAACTTGTGAAGCCCTCTTTTAAATTATCGTGGGAACCTTTAATTTTTCAGCAAAATATTTATCGAAGAAAGATTTCTCAACAATGTTACCGGAACTGACCGAATTTGTCCCGGCAACTAGAATGGGGATTGCAAGAAAAGTGCTTTAAGGTCTTGAAAGCCGTGCAGGATGCCTTTTTTCACTTCTTCTCAATGCTTGTGAATGGTGCTTACGCTTCAAAATTTGAAACTGGGTGGGAACCTTGAGTTTTCATGGTACAGCTGTAATATTTTGAGATATTGTTCAAACCGGTGCATAGTTTGATTTTCTATCCCGGCAATTTGTCCGGCCCAAGCTAACAGAAAGTTTCCCGTTCAACTATATGTTAAAATCCAAATTATCTTTGAGCCGCCATTTTGAATATGCAAATAAGCAAATCACCTGTCATTTCTGGCTATGTTATATTTGTAAAGCCTTAAATGAAACAAAAAATACTCTCACACTTTCAAGACTATCTGATCCAATATATTAGTCACCAATATCAAGACCTCCTTTGTTGTAATAGTTCTCAATATATTTTGAGTCACGTGACTTTTCTCATGGGTAATCGGGCAGCTTTATCGAGAAAAAGATACGGTGTTGAAAAAACTGTTGATACTCATAAAATATTGATAAATGCAATACAATTTTATGTTTGTCTCCAAGAAATATGATAGACAAAACCATGTGTGAAGTTTTATGACGAAATATCTCCAATTTCTATGTAAATTTACGAGTTGAAGTGGGAAAACACCCACAGTTAATTTTAGCGATGTATTTTTATCTTGGACAAGAATAATGAGCGTCCTGATTGGATGACCGATTTAAAACACACTTTTTTTTCAACTTTTTTTTTTATTGACTCCGCATTCTCTATCCAGAGTTGTCGTTCCTGCTACGCTACACAACATCTGTCAAGATTTTTGTAAAATTTAGAAAGAGTAAAAAAAATGTCCTTAAAATTGTTTTAATTATTGTAAATATCAATAAAGATGAAAATAAATCACTCATTTCAAATCAATTCTCTCTCTTAAAAATGATTCCCCCCCCCCCACTTCTAGACTGACGAGATATGTCCCCTGGCTCGTACCTCGGCTAAAGGGACAGATAAACACTAATCTGTCGCAGTGGAATTTCTACTTAGGTGACGTCATCACCATAAAATCCTTGATCTTTTTTTATCTTTAATTGATTTTAACTTATACAAATGAGTATTTTAAAGGTAAAGAGTTTATTTTTCTATAAAAATCATGAAATAAAATTAAAACGTTTTTGCATAAATATTGAACTTCCGGTGTAAACAAACGGGAGAAATATTCAAACAGCTGAGAAGATGTTGCAAACATGAGTTCGATCAGCTTGACACCGACCAAATCAACAAAAGTGTGCTGTGTTTGCGGCGAAAATAAAAAAGAGGTACACTCTATAGAGTCAGAAAAGGGAAAAGAAAGAAAATTGAGTCAATTGCTCTTAAAATATGGTGACCTTAATCTGGTACAAGGGATTTTCACTGCATACCGGAAACGACTTTTCCCAGTATTTGTAACTAAAAATAGCTCTACCAATCAAAAAAGAGCTAAGTAAGAACCAATGAACGCCAACGACAAATTAGTCTTTCTCTGTCTCTATATCCAATAGATTGAGACAGGCAATTGTTAGTCTACCCCACTTCTTGGAGAACTATTTTGCGGAGGTAAACATTAAAAAGTTAAAAACGATCACAAATCATTTTTAAGAGAGAATTGATTTGAAATGAGTGATTTATTTTCATCTTTATTGATATTTACAATAATTAAAACAATTTTAAGTACATTTTTTTACTGTTTCTAAATTTTACAAAAATCTTGTATAATTAATAAAAAAAAACATACTTCATTAACATTATTTCTTGTTGGATTCCATCTCTGCATGTTTCATCTGCCTTCTTTTCAACTGTTCTGCCTATTTCACGCTCCCTGGACTGGGTTGCACAAACCTTACTTAAATTTAAGTGTCAATTAAACCTTTTAAAGTGTAAATTAATTCTATGTATATTTCAAGTAAATAGGGATCATTCACCGCTTCTTCCGTTTGGTGACGATACTGTTCCATAAGTTACATGTGCGTTTGAATCACAAAGACGCTTGTATCTTAACGTTAACCTAATGACTAGGGGCGGATTTAGAGGGGGCGTGCGGGGCGTGCGCCACCCCCTAAAATTCGCAAAGCATATGTTATACAACGTTAATTAAGCAGTTCAACAAACAACTTTTCATGAATGGTTAACTCGTAACCTGCAGTAAAATATTCCTACACATTGTAAATACACGTTGGGTGTGTTCGTTGATTCATATATGGATTCGCCGACAATTTCCGCTTTTGTTTGTCTATAAACAAGAACGGTCGAATTATATGTTTTCAATGAATGAATCAAACGACGAAAAGAAAAGCTCCATTCGGACGGGCAGTATTAACTAGAACCACCCGAAAGGACAAGCACCGAAAATAAAGACCAATTAGTGAAATGAGGAATGCGTTAAAACTAAACCAATATTTCTTTGAAGGGTTAAAATATCGTGATCGATCAGTCATGAGTTGAACAATTCGCATCACGGTTGTTCAAAAAAAGTTTTACTTTAGGTTCTTATAATCTGACCAAAATATACTGTTAACAATTATCCGACAAAATTAACTCAAAATCAAGTTTTTTTGGTCTGATAAAAATGGTGTGGTTGGTTCAAAATTGTCGTTCAAATAAATGTCTGTAATTCCTAAAATCCCCAGAGCTTCAGGGGGCAAAGCCCCCCTGGCCCCCTACCAGGCTTCTACCCTGGACCAGCTGGGGACCTTAAGCGGTCCCCAGACCCACGCCCCCCCCTAACCACAAATCCTGGATCCGCCCCTGATGACGGCACTGAATTATAAAACTTGGATGGTGCAAACATTGAAGCTTAACTAGTACAGCGCGGGTGATATTACCTGTTAGAAGCATAGATTTAGTTGACGAGTATATGTAAAATAAAAGTATTATCTGTAAGTCGCAAGAAAAGAGTTTTATTATGACCATATTAAGAAATACAACAGACGTCTACAAGCCATATCGGCATGTACCTTGGTGTAGCCTATACATGTTCATAAAAGGTGTACATTGTACATGATGTTTTGTTACTCACACAGCAATACTGGTGAACTTCATTCCAACATTTTAAAGTACCTGAATTTCGGGAAATACTACCTCCAAGTGAACAAAATAGAATAATTAAGTCCCCGTCTCCACATACAAAATTTTGAATGAATATTTTTAGGTCTATCTATATTTAGGCAATCTTCAAATCTAAATCACACTCTTTAAAAAAATTATTTGGTACAAAATTATACAGATAATATATTCCTTCTTCGTGTAGTGTTATTAACTGTTAAAGATTCGACAACAAGCGGGTTAATCATAGCATTTATTTTAGAAAGATTTTGAACAGATGTATTATGAATGGTATAATAAATAGTTAAATAAAGAAAATTCGTTGTTTCTTTTTATTTTTAATTATTTTCGACAGATTTTGGTAGCATTCAAATATTTTGTACAATCAGACTGACTGATCATCGTACAAAACCTGGAACTGCCATAAAATGCAAAACTAAAGACTCAAGTTGTCACCGACAGAGTTCCGTCGGGTTTTAAGTGATATTCGTGCTGCTCAATCTTCAGTTTTCTGTTTAGTTTTTTGTAGACCACTGTTTATCATTTTGTCCTTTTTCGTTTGGCCATTGCATTGCCTGCCCTTCTTCGATATAATATATTATGACTTCCGATAACCCTTTTGACACTTTTCTTATCTGTTGACATATACACGCACCACTATACTATCCCAATTATCAAATTTATTTCATTGTAATATATATGTAAACATATATTGAAGATTACAATTATTTGGCATAATGAACTTTTTAATGGTAAAGGACTAAAGGCAAAGAACATGATTTTTGTAGGTTTATTCCATTCTAATACAGGTAAACACGTTATTTATAACTTTAGTTAGCTGCCTGTTATTGAAATGAACAGTCAAACGATTTGAATTACGATTTCAGTAATGTTACAAAAATATCGGGAATTTGCATAAAACCCAGCGTTCTATACATTAAAAACAAATAAACATAAAAGAATATAAACGTACACGATTAGAAACGTACGGACTACTGGGTTTGGTGTTTAACACCACTTTCAACAAATTTCAGTGGGGGTCAGTTTTATTGGTGGAGGAAAACGGAGTGCACAGAGAAAACCACGGACCTGCCACAAGTCACTGGCAAACTTTATCACATAATGTTGTATCGCCTGCGCGAGATTCGAACTCATAACGTTAGTCGTCATAGGTACTGATTGCATCTATAGGTAGTTGTAAATCCAACTACCAAACGAACACGACCACGAAGGCCCCTTGCGGACTACTGAGTTAAATATTGTAGAACTAGATACATCTGGAAGCTATCGTGATAGAACATCACATAAAAAAAAAAAATGTATTTGGTATACTGATACCCTAATGAAGAATTTGTTCAATTTTGAAAATGAATTGATTGAATATAGAAAATCGTGAATTTGATGGTAAAAAGTGGGAAGGGATGGGATAAGAATCTAAAAAGAATTTTATTTTGTGTGGCTTAAACTAAAAATTGAAACAAAAATGAGAAAAGGACAATCTGCCCGGCTTCAAAAATTAAAACTGTGATCATCTAGGTTGGGAAGGTCAATTAAGTTTTTCCTTTCCGTAAACTGGATATATCGTACAGATGAAGAATATTTTTTGCTGAATTTTTTTGAAAATAATCATAAATGTGTTCCCTTTGGATTGCTTATTACAAAGAAAAATTTATTATTGCTATTAATTTTTTTTTTATCATTAGCCGTTTTTAGATTTATTTTGAAAAAGCTCCCCTTTAAATGATATAAAATACCAACTATGTTACTTGAAAAGGTGTCTATACACACAGAAATTCTATTTGTTCATTGCTACAAGTTTTTTTTTATTATTACTTGTTCTTTTTCTGTGTTTGTTGAAAATTGTATATTACTGCCTAAATGTATAAATGAATTTGTTGTGTTCCTGTGTATTGTACATGTATGGTTTTGATTTTTTACCCTTTTACCCATATTTTTATTATTGGTCATAAAGGGACAATTTTTTCCCAGAACACAAATTCTGTTTCAGAGTGCATTTTTTTTCAGTTACAAAAATGTAGCATCGAAATCTTTTTATAAGAGTAGAATACACCCTTTTCCCCTAATGCTAATGCAAAGAAATGAAATGTGATACACGTATACACCGTTAGGAATTTAATTAATAACCTAGTATCCCTGTCGTTCTGTAGTCAACTGTTCCAGCGCAATGGTTGTAAGTATAAGATACAACAGTACTATTAAAAAAAAAGCGGCCCGTATTGAATATCTCGCAATACGCGTAACTTCTTTTGTTTCAATAGTAGTTTATCTAACTTGTACAATAATGTTATAATTTATACAATAAAAAAAAAAGTCGTGAGAACAGTTTTGTTTGTGAACGAATTTACATAATTTTCCTATTCATGTTATAAGGGCATCTTATACCCAACGTTAACAATTCAAGCGTCATCGAGATTAAAACGTTCCGCTAACCACTTATGGAACAACAACGACGTCTGTCGAAAGAAATTTGGTGAATGATCCCCATTCAATGCCTTTACACTTATAGGTGGTATATTCAAATTTGGTGTATTTTCTAACAGAAAAAAACGTCACAATAACGGAAATAACATATTTTCGCGCATTTTCATCCGAAGAATATTGCAACTTTCTTGATTTTTTCTAATATTTACCCTTTGTCGTTGTCCGTCTGTCCGCCCGTCACAAATCGTGTCCACTCTATATTTTGTAAACCATTTTAGATGTTTTATTTTGTTAGATAGATAGATAGATTTGTTTGATCAAATATCAACATATAAACATTTCAAATACAAGACAATATAAGAAAATATCATACATGTTAAAATTTACTAAAATCATAAATTCTTAAATATGTGCTGATTTCTAACCTTGATAGCCCATAAAAGCCACATTGTGCGTATTTCCAATGGGGACCGTTTATTTAACATTCTTAAAAATGATATAATATACTAATGTGTATTTTCTTTATTGCTTTATATAATTATGACAAAATAAAATTTTGATGGAAGGAGGAATCTGGGGTGATGGTGTCTATGCTTTCTCTGCTTCGGAAAAGCCGTTTATATGTTTTGCTCTCTGGCGGGGTCCTGAATTCCAGCTGGTTATTTTTAAATTGATAAATTCCCAATTCCACGTAATGAAAAGCGTAAACACGGGTGTCCCGAAAATGACATACTGACTCTCGGGCTCATAAAAGGTGTTGTCTCGTTGACTCCGAAAAGAAAATGCACATGCATGCAAGCAATGCCGTAACGTCAGGGCCGATAACTCTTGACGTAACGTCATTTAGTATCCTCTCACCTTCTTTCAAGTGAAAAGAATCGTTCATATTTAGATATTTCAAGGTCTTTCAATTGTCCCAAATGTTCACCTGTGGTCTGTCCGATTTGTTATTACTTGTTAGTTGTTTTTGTATCGCGAGAATCCATTTTAAAAGTTCACATACTCGTCAATTCTGAACATAAATTATGCCAGACCTGAAATACTTGTATCGTGTATTTTATATATTGATCAATTGCTTTTTTAAACAAATTGTTGTTATTTTTTTTTAACAAAGCTTACTATCAAGAGTCATGTATACTAATTGTAGCATATAATAGTGTAGTCAACGTAGCCGAGTGGTTAGATGGAAGTTTTGAAAGTCAAAAAGCCCAGCAGTGGTTCGATACCCGAAAGTCCCAATATATATATATCACGTTTTTAAGCCTAAAACAGTAAAAGGTTAAAGTTCATATATTCAAGAACAAAAGAATGAACTGTAGATTCGTAATAATAATCCACTGATCGAACAATAGTTTGACGTCAGAAACATGTATTATTATATAAACATACTGCCCTTGGATGAAGATGTTAGGGTATATTAACACACGAGGGAACAAATTATCGCTCGACACGAAGTCGAGGGTGATAATTTTTTCACAGAGTGTGTTAATCACCCTAACACCTTCATCCAAGGGCAGTATGTTTTTTTATTATACTGAATACCTAATGATTCAAGTGTGCATTATGTTATTAGAAGGACAATTGTTAAAAAAAATTTAAATTCATAAATTAAGATAGTTTACTTACATTAACAACAACAAAACATCAAATAGCAACAAATTTAACAAGATAATAACATAATGTTTATAAGTAATATAACAATTAATGTAAAATGTTAATTGTATATTTTGATAAATATTATCACATGTTTGCTTCCATATTCTGACTATTGCATAAATAATTTTCAAGCCAATGTATTCTTTCTCATTTTGAATAAAAATGAAAATTTACAGTGCAGTTGTTGTGGAAAAGTTGCCATATTATTTTGATATGTGTTTAATACATTTGGTCCAGCAGAATAATTGTACTCATTACGAACTTGACTGTTAATACTTGTACAACTTGAACTTTTTTTCATCATTTCACCATCTTTTTTCCTGATTGATGCATAAAAAAAGTATCAACATCTCATCCAGTTTTTGCTTTGTGTAGGTTTCAAATTCTCCAGGTTCATTTTTTTGAATGAGGAAGTCCCGGAAAAGCTTAATGCTCCGTGTTACAGCTCTTTGTGTAGAATTGCTATCTTTTGATTTCATTGCTTCAGAGATATTATCCTCCGTAATAACTTTGATGGTTTGTTGTCGTCTGGTGATAACGGAAATGATGAGGAAATAAGAATCGGTAAACCTCAGCCGGAGCGGGTGTTAATTTTTCCGGATTGGCAAACTTCCGGCTCAGCGAGTGTTAATTCTAGGCATTAACACCCGTTGCTAATATTATCACATGTTGCTAGGGATGGGCGGGGCTTATGAAAGATTAGTGAAAATTAACAAATGCCGCTTGTCCAATGAAATGAATGGATAATGTAAGAAATTTGCATAAAGTATAATAAATTAGTTTATCTCAGTTCAGTATTTAATACATTTCTCTAATGTCACTATATTGTTCAGGCAGTGGATTATTTTTAAGAATCTATGGTTTATTCTTTTGTTCTTCCGTATATAAACTTTAACCTTTTACCATTTTAGGCTTAAAAACTGTTTTAAAATATTTTGGGATTTGCGCGATTCGAACCAATGCAGGACTTTTTAAAGTCTGCTTTAAGTTTAAAAACTTTCGTCTAACCATCCGACTACTGTGATCACAGTACTATGCTATGTAATTAATATATGACTCATGATAGTAATCTTTATCTAAAAAAAATATCAACAACCTGCTTAAATGAGTAACTGATTAATATATACATATACAAGGCAGGATACAAGTGTATTTCAAATCTAACATAAATTATGTTCAAAACTGACCAGTACAATGTACGTGAACTATTATACAGATATATCATGTTTGAGAGGGGTATTTGCGAAAAATACCAGTCGAAAGACGAAAAATTTCCCGAGCCGAATGACGAGGGAAATTTAGTCTCAAGACTGGTATTTTTGGCAAATACCCCTCCCAAACATGATATATCTGTTTAATTACACCGAATATTATTTAGAACACTGGCTAAATAAATAATACCTTTGTTTGTCGTTTTCAGGACCTAACATGATGTATTTGTTTAATTCTACCGAATGATGTTACATAAAACGCAAAACTGATAACGTTTAACAAATTTTGTTACAAGCGTCTCGGTGAAGGGTAAAAACGGCAAATACGATTTCGCAAATACCATGAAAAAAAGTTAAATCTTATGCAAATACATCTACATGAAGTAGAAATTCTGCAAATTCACAATGCAAGGCCTGAATTTGTAAAAAAATATCACGGCTATTAACCAATCAGAATCCAGCATTTTTATATAAGGTGTAATTACAAAATATATTCTCGCAATGCACACAAGCAACGAACCGACCACAAGTAATTGCAAATCAGACAGACCATAGGTGAACATTTGGGACACTTGAAAGAACTTGAAATATCTAAATATAAACGAGAATCAAAATAACATATTATGTCAATGCAAACTTATCATTTTATTCTTGTTAATTGTTATCTAATTTGGATGTTTAAATATTAAAAATCACCGTCGTGTACCTGAGAAAGAATGGTCTTTTCAGGATGGCGGACGGGCCAGTTTGTTCAAGGTAGGTCTTGTCGTTTGAATGAAATTTTGTCGTTTACTTTGCATTATAGCATCAATTGAATATATAGGGAGACAGATAGAGGAATCGTTTACCTCATGCATAAAAGGGTTGATCCGAAAATTCACCGAAATTCACATACTAACCATTCAAAGTGGAGTAAACAAACGAAATAAAAATCGAGGTGAGCACAGCGTCATAAATCATCAATTTTCTATCCATTCTTACATTCCTGTGATAAAAAAGTATCATGGTAATCAAATGTAGGTTGTATACGACCAAACATATTCCACTTTTCCCTTCAAAGCATCACGAGAACCTCACAAATGCGTTGAAAAGTTTTGTTTATGTGCAGGAATGGTCACTTTGTTTTCTCAAACTTTTTGCCGGTAAAAGGTGTTCATGATTGGTCTTTTGTCCAGATTTATGCTCATTGGGTCATGGATTGGTCTCCAATTTCTAAAGCTTGCGACTAGATAAAATACCAGCGTAATCGATGTCAAAACAACAATTAAACACTAGAATATCACTGTTCTAATCCATCAAAGGGGATGAAATCGATGCAGTCCTTGTATAGGCTACATAATTGTAATTTTTCCTTTTTTTTTATTTTACAGGCACAAATGCTATTACTGTGACTATGAAGGCAAACAAATCCAAAGAGTCATCGACCACAGTTGCGTTGCAGTTGTCATCCAAATGAAATTTTAAAGATCAGATCCCTTGAATTGAATGCAACATCCGGGAAGCAAGGGTTTCGAACAAAGGACATGCATGTTATCCCAGCAGAAATTTTAAATGAACATAATAAAATATTGATAGATAACATAACATCTGAATTAATTGTTATTGAAAATGCTGTAGAGCAAAATGATATCGATGATAATGAGACAATGGAAGATTTACAGGAATCTCTTTTAAACCTGTCAGTAGAAATGATATCGATGATAATGAGGAAATGGAAGATTTACAGGAATCTCTTTTAAACTTGTCAGTAGAAATGATATCGATGATAATGAGACAATGGAAGATTTACAGGACTCTCTTTTAAACCTGTCAGTAGAAATGATATCGATGATAATGAGGAAATGGAAGATTTACAGGAATCTCTTTTAAACCTGTCAGTAGAAATGATATCGATGATAATGAGGAAATGGAAGATTTACAGGAATCTCTTTTAAACCTGTCAGTAGAAATGATATCGATGATAATGAGGAAATGGAAGATTTACAGGAATCTCTTTTAAACCTGTCAGTAGAAATGATATCGATGATAATGAGGAAATGGAAGATTTACAGGACTCTCTTTTAAACCTGTCAGTAGAAATGATATCGATGATAATGAGGAAATGGAAGATTTACAGGAATCTCTTTTAAACTTGTCAGTAGAAATGATATCGATGATAATGAGGAAATGGAAGATTTACAGGACTCTCTTTTAAACCTGTCAGTAGAAATGATATCGATGATAATGAGGAAATGGAAGATTTACAGGATTCTCTTTTAAACCTGTCAGTAGAAATGATATCGATGATAATGAGGAAATGGAAGATTTACAGGAATCTCTTTTAAACCTGTCAGTAGAAATGATATCGATGATAATGAGGAAATGGAAGATTTACAGGAATCTCTTTTAAACCTGTCAGTAGAAATGATATCGATGATAATGAGGAAATGGAAGATTTACAGGAATCTCTTTTAAACCTGTCAGTAGAAATGATATCGATGATAATGAGGAAATGGAAGATTTACAGGAATCTCTTTTAAACCTGTCAGTAGAAATGATATCGATGATAATGAGGAAATGGAAGATTTACAGGAATCTCTTTTAAACTTGTCAGTAGAAATGATATCGATGATAATGAGGAAATGGAAGATTTACAGGAATCTCTTTTAAACCTGTCAGTAGAAATGATATCGATGATAATGAGGAAATGGAAGATTTACAGGAATCTCTTTTAAACCTGTCAGTAGAAATGATACACAATCATTATTGTTGGAGTGTATTCTCCATTACGTATGAACCTTAAAAACGAATAAATGAATTAAAAAGTTGCATTGTTTTAAATGTTCAGAATTACTGTTCCCATAGGGAAACGTGGGGTATGGAAATGGTACATAGTTTATCTACTGAGGGCTCCAACTCCTCCAAATGGGGGCATGCATGGATGGATCTAATACATAACCTGCCGGGGTCAAGTCATTATTCCGACAGCCCATTTCTCCGACAGCCCATTACTCCGACAGCCCATTTCTCCGACAACCCATTATTCCGACAGCCCATTACTCCGACAATGACAAATATCTACATTAATTTGTGATATTTTTAAAAACCTGGCCCTGGCGCCATAAAACATGAGAATTTGCTTAAATATGAGAAAATTCTCAACTGCCATGGTAACGTAGAAATGCTAACATATAATTGGCTGAGAATGGAAATTTCCATTAATCCAACAATGCACATTGTCAAATAGAAATACAACGAGTGCCACATACCCTCGGGTAAACGTTTTGGGTACTGTGCAATGGCGACAATCTGGATACAAAATGAGGATATGACATACTAAGGGCTCATTTATACTTCCCTAACGACGGTCGCCGGACGATCAGCCGATGGACGCGCAACAGTCGCAGGAATAAATTCAAATATTTAAATGACCATTACACAATGTGTTTTCTACGGCATTTCTACACAAATTCCTATACATTTTAATAATAAACAACAGAAGGTGCAAATCGCGAGACAATCATCCACAACTTCTCAGTGCAAAGTAATATGTAGAATAAAATAAGATAAGAAAAGAAGAATTACATTTGAAATATACCAAACAAAGTTACTCGGAGGTCACCCCTTGATCTGTAATGTCAGTGGTCTTCAGATGACACGAAGTCGGTTTTAGCTCTCTTGCCAGCCATTTTTATTGTCTGTTCTTCGACCATTTGTCAGTCTGTTTACCATTCATTGACAGGACTATGTGAGATTATTTCATTGTCATCCCTTGGCGTCCGTCATCTATTAACTTTTCACATTTTCATCTTCTTTTTGAGAACCACTGAACAGAATCTAGCCAAACTTTACATAGATGTTCCCTATGAGGTCCAACACAAGAGGTTTCACATGTACTTGTCGTATTAAAAGTCGTAAAAAATATTTCTGCCATGGGGCTTAAAAGATTCTAATTGGCATTCTCAAGGACAAGAAATTTGGTATATGATTGGTTGATTGATTTTTGGTGTTTTAACGCCACTTTCAACAATATTTCAGCTATATCATGGCGACCAGTTTTAGTGGTGGAGGAAGCCGGAGAGAACCACCGATCCTGGTCAAGCAACTGGTAAACTTTATCACTTGTGGCTGCGAGTCGAGTGCACCCTTTTGTAATTTACAAAGCCGGGCACGAACCCACGTTGTATTGGTGATAGGCTTGTATGAGTTGTTAGATCCAACGACCTAACTCATTAAGCCACCCGGGCCCCTAATTTGGTATATGTGTTGCAATCTACATGACTAAGGTCTTTAACAAGTGGTGTTACTATTTGTATCATTTTTAATTTCAAAATGACCAAGCCATGGTCAACGTTTACATTGAAACTCTATATGAAAGAACATATTTATGTTTTTTTTTTTAAAAAGTGGTGTTTTTTTATGCCATTTTGAATTTCCAAATGAGTTTTCATTGAAAATCTATTAAGGATGGTCACTCCTGAATTTGGTTTATATTAAGGATTTTATAAAACCTGCGGAAATTGATAAAATATTATTTACTAAATAAAATTGTAAACAGAAACATATAGGTCCGTGTGCTTATTTCCGAGATATAAGACGTTAATAATTTGGCGGGAAACCGAACTCCTCTAGATTTTACCTTGACTTAACATGTGGACAGTTTTAAGTCTTAAAAACAAGGAAATTGTATCAAGTATTTAATAAAATTTTAAACAATGGTATTTTATTATCTAAAGAAGCTATTGCTGCAATAAAAAATGGGAGTCAGTGTGCAAAATATCTGTTGCCGCTTAAATGGATAGAACAAGAGGAGTTCGAAAATCTGAGAGAATTTGAAAAACATGAGGAGTGACCATCCTTAATGGGAAAAAATATTTCATTGATTTTCCCTCTGTTTCCCAAATTTGGAGCTGCCTTGAAATTATTGTACATAGAGTTATTTCCTCTTCACTGGATGTGATTGCCCTGTTCGGAATTGACCAAGAGCAACAAGACAAACTTGTGCAACCTTGTATTGCAGCAATCAGATATGCATAAGCTGCGTGCTCTTCTGGAACATTTGAGTTCATTCACATTTCATCGTCAGTTCGTGTACCTCGTCGGCAAGATTTGCTGTCAATTGTTTTGTCGATTGTTGTTTGTTTTCCTGGCCCCGATGTCATAAAGAAAATTCTTTGCTGAGCAAGATTATTGGCTGTCGGAAATATGGGCTGTCGGAATAATGGGTTGTCGGAGTAATGGGCTGTCGGAGTAATGGGTTGTCGGCATAATGGGCTGTCGGAGTTATGGGCTGTCGGAATAATGCTACGCTTCCAACCTGCCATGTAGACGGGGCTGTAATGAGTACCCCATGTTTAGGAATGGTATGATCCTCGTACTAAGCAGATCATTACTATGTGCTCCGATTGAGCAACTGTTCATTAGGAATATTCGTTCATGGATCTCTTCAAGGCAAGATTATTCAATCATATTCATTCCATTTCTTAGTTCTGATGACAATCAGTGCCTATCACCATCAACGTTGTGAGTTCGAATCCCGTTCACGGAGAGGTGTACTCGATACAACATTATGTGATAAAGTTTATCAGTGATTTGTGGCAGGTCGTTAGTTTTCTCCGGGTACTCCAGTTTCATCCACCAATAAAACTGACCACCACGATACAACTGAAATATTGTAGAAAGTGGAGTTAAACACCATAGCACTAACCCTAACCCCAATCACCAATATCCATTCCTAGACCCAATCCTGTGACATACGTTTACCTATATATTACCAGGGGCGGATCCAGGATTTGTGGTTAGGGGGGCGTGAGTAGGCGAGGGGTCTGGGGACCGCTTAAGGTCCCCAGCGGGTCCAAGGCAGAGCCCTGGTAGAGGCCCCAGGGGGGCTTAGCCCCCCGGAAACTCTGGGGGTTTGAGGAATTACAGACATTTATTTGAACGACAATTTTGAACCAACCACACCATTTTTATCAGACCAAAAAAACGTGACTTTGAGTCTTAATTTTGTCGGATAATTGTTAACAGTATGTTTTTGTCAGATTATAAGAACCTAAAGTAAAACTTTTCTTTAACAACCGTGATGCGAATTGTTCAACTCATGACTGATCGATCACGATATTTTAACCCTTCAAAGAACTATTGGTTTAGTTTTAACGCATTCCTCATTTCATTAATTGGTCTGTACTTTCGGTGCTTGTCCTTTCGGGTGGTTCTAGTTGATACTGCCCATCCGGATGGAGCTTTTCTTTTCGTCATTTGATTCATTCATTGAAAACGTATGATTCGACCGTTCTTGTTTATAGACAAACAAAAGCGGAAATTGTCAATACATGAACTTGTTGTTGATTTCTGATAAGCTAACGTAGCTAAATTAGATGATCAGAATCGTTTCATGCAGCATTAATGTTAACATATTTGCCTTTGTTTGTCTATAAACAAGAACGAATCATACGTTTTCAATGAATGAACTAACGGTGAAACGAAAAGCTTCATCCGGACGGACAGTATACTGATTTTTATCAATGGGTAGAACTTTTTAGAATGATATCCCAAATTTACTCCTAATATCATTACTATTCATTTTGACTTACAGGTCACTAGTTAACCATTCATGGCCAAGTTTTTTGTTGAACTGCTTAATTAACGTTGTAAAACATATGCTTTGCGAATTTTAGGGGGCGCGCAAGCCCCGCACGCCCCCTCTAAATCCGCCTCTGACTACAATGTAATTGATTGTCTGTAAACAAGTTCACACCATTGATTTACTTGTAATTAAGCTGACTTGACGTTGACGTCAAGCAACACATAAATCAGTCTAAAAATTCACAAATCACTTATTTATGAGTTCATCAAATGTAACTACTGGATATATTTGTTAGCATATGTGAAAGGATATCTTGAATTGTCAAAGCTACCATGTCGTCTAGGTATTTATCTATAACTATTGTTATATAAATCTATAAATGTTTGTCGATGAAACAAGCCAGTCTTTTTTTTTACGTATTAACACATAGTTTTAGAATCATAGCAATATAAACATAGAAATGAAAACATCATTGTTATTTATCCATTAGAATAGTCATAACTGTCGACAGAAATAAATTCGCTCTATTAATGGGAACATTTATATAAGAGTTCAAACGACTCAAATCGTCCTTTGATTGCCGTTATGACACAACGAACATTTACAATAACACAAAATTAGAATATAACCTACTTTTTCGACCAATCAGATTTCGAGAAGTGGCCCATTAAGTGCCACGCTTAATTATTAAGTTTTTCAAAGTGACGCAGCTGAAATAGACGTCAGGTGAATGTTTTGATTGACAACTGCTGCTAAAAAAATTAATATTATGTACTTTCGAGACAACTTTAATATTACAAATATCTGGTGGTCAAAACAATATTCAATGAGCTTTACCAAGCATTAAACATGAACAAAAATCCATTAAGAAAATTTAAATTTCCATGTCCATTTTTTATATCACCTATATAATAGTATACTACATCGTAAAAATAGCTTGATAGTAAAATGGCACAAATTGGTAAATAAATCAATATAGAGAGAAAGAAATAGTAGATTTATGATTATTTGATACCAAAATTATGTTGAGAATGGTATGAAAAAAAATTGCAAAAAAGGGAGGGGGGGGGGGGGGGGGGTAATGTAGGTCATGACCCCATCTACCTGTGCTTTTACGATCACAATTTTCCTTACGTTGTCAGGCACTTCAATTTTAAAAATTCCTTCGGCGTTGCGCACACGCGTTTCATTTTTAATGCAGCTGTTGTGCTTTCGCTTTCGTCATTCAACACGTCCTCCACCATGCCGTGGTAAAATCCGTGCCGCGCACTTTCCAGCAAACGTCTAGGGTATGACGTAAGAAATGTCTGGAACATTCAACCAATGAAAAAGTAGGTTACATTCTATGTCAGTTAGAGTATATTAAGAGAAATTTTATTGGTAAAGAAGGGGGTCGCATCGCTCCGCCCCTTCTTAACCATTAAAATTTCACTTAATATACTCTTAACTATAACATATCCGGGTATTGTTTTGCTTTTTTTAAATATTTATCTCATGTCCTGTTTTAGACCGTATATATTTCTAATGTTAAGTTTTTTTTAATTTTGAAGGCACCATCAATTGTCAATTCTATATAGTCCTTATAAAATCTCACGTTCTTTTGGAGTCTCAGTAGGTTTGCTAATGTGAACGGTTGAGATTCATGAGATCTCATGGTTCAAATGATACCCAATAGATGGTTGATGCTAAAATAGTAGGAGTAAATTGGTGATTATAGTAAGGAAACAACGCACTTTTATCATATCAAACGCTCTTGTAAATGGATGCATTGGCTCAACTCAAAGCTACAGTGTCATTATTAAGGTGTCATAGGATTTGTTTGTTCTAGGAAACGCTAAGCTCTGCCGACAACGACACGAATACAATACTTACACTTGCATGACTGTATAATTTCACTATAAAGAGAAGATAATCCGGTAAAACTAATATAACCCTGCCACTTCTTTTTTTATTAGAGTGCCTGTATCAAGCAAGGAAAAAGAGCGGTCATGCATATGCGTGCTTTAACTGCGACCTAATTTTGATAGAACACAGAAATAAACACATTGTAACTTTTTTTTGGACAATTGGTACACACTGTAATTTTTAACAAGTGATAGACATTTTGGGTGCAAAGTGGTACTAAGTGCAAGCTGTCTTAAATCTGACACTGGAAAAAACTATAAAACAAGCAAAAAGACTGACAAAGTGATCCCCACGTGTTTGTTCATGCAGATGACATAAAAACACATGAACAATTCTTTAACTTTACTAAACAATTTTTTTTATTCAAACAAGACAAATTAGTCTCCGTTTTGACTTGTTCAATGCACATGTACTGTAGGCCTAGAGCAAAAAATAATGCCCAATTCACGTACGCAACGAAAATTATCAGTTTTGCAATAAAAAAGTGATCATATTTGAGTACCTGAAAAATAGGAAACTAAGAATAAATAAAATATTCGTATGCCTAGGCCACACCAATTTAAGTTTTAGTTCTTTGGATTCGCTCGCTCCTCTTTTTCCAGAATGTAAATTTTTGAAAACAAATTGCCGCCTCGCACTTCAAAAATGCTGAAAAACCGCCTCAGATTTTCCATTTTCTTTAAAAATAAAATGAAAAACTGTTCGCTCTCTTCTAAAATTTGGTAAAAATCAAGAATTTTTTCAGAAAAAGTTGTGTCATGTGTGTGCCACATCAAAAATTTACCTTCGCCTCTAAAATTTTCAATTTCAATAAAAAAAAAATAAAAAAAAGATCGTCCGTGATGTTCGCTGCCATTTAACGTTTTGACGTTAACCACGTGTTCTATTAAAAACTTTTTCCCACGTCACTGACTGCTGGTGTACATGACCAAGATCAGTCTTCTCAATAGTTGGTCAAGTGCGACAGACGTCAATCACACATTTGCTTCCGTTTGATTGATTATGATACAAAACAATTAGAATACTTTTAATTTCTTGTTTGCGCAGATAAACTTATCTCGGCTACGCCCTCGATCAGTTTATCAACACATACACGGAAATTAAAAGTAATCTAAATATTACTTAAGTCGTCTTTAAAAGTGTGAAAATGAATACTATTTTTAAACAATGATTCAGATATATTGAGACATAAAACCATAGTTTTGTCTCCAATTACATTGTACAGTAACACCTGTCTAAACTTGACCTCATTTGGACCAACTGTTGCCTACAGAATAGACAGGTGTTCGGTTTATACAGGTTAAATTAAGAAAGATTTCCTACATTGGGACTTATTATTAAAGGTGGGTGAGTGATTTCTTATTTAACACCAAGTGAGCATAATGAAGTTACATTTTGACCAGATGATAATAATGTCCGCCTTGTAATAGACAATCACGATTACTTGGAGTTTTATGACACAATAGTCCGCGGATAAGTCCGTAGCTTCACTCGTACACATTATACCGATTATGGACCAACCAGTCTTCAGTAATGGATAGAGAGTTCTGATTGGCCGTTTGAGTATGAGTTTACAAATTGTATTCGAACTCTTTATTACCGTAATCGTAGGACTTGCTATTTAAGACAATTATATTTAAGTGTCATTGAACTACGTGTTTGTTGCATACGAATAAAGGGACAAGTCATCTAGGAGGAGCACAGACGGTATCCATAGGAATGCAAACTGTTTGTTGTAAAACACTACAAATATATTTTCAATTAAAACTCAATTATTTTGGTGATGTTGTTTCAGAGTGTTTCTTTATTGTTTTCTCCACAAAATAATATTTATTCCTTCCTAAAGCAATATATATATATGGACATATGTTATTCACAGTTTTTTTTTATTATCGCTTTTTATTTTGAATTAAATTGTAGTTTGTATATTTACAAGATTTCAATTTGTTAATGTTTAAATTGTGGTTTTCATTATGTTCAATATAGATTGTTATTAAGCTTTGTGATGAAAAACATTAGATAGTTAATTCTTGCAGAATTTGTTTTCTCTGTTTTATTGGGAAACAATCATAAAACAGGTATGTCTGTAACGGAATGTCTGTCGTTATCACCAGAAAACACAACATCGATATTATACCTCACGCTTCAATTACCATGTTGAAATTGAGTAAATAAATAAGGAAAATCTTGCAACAGCTACAGGAAGTTTTGATCTTCATGTTATTATAAGAGAGAAGTACTAAATACACTTCATATACACAATTACAACTAGGAAGTAGTATTCGCTGCAGGGTAGTGGTAGTCGTGGTCGTGATCGTATGGTCGTTGGATTTACAACTACTTATGCAATCAGTGCCTATCACCACTAACGTTGTGAGTTCGAATCGCGCTAATAGCGAGGTGTACACGATACAATATTATGCCATAAAGTGTGTCAATGACTTGCTTCAGGTCGGTGGTTTGCTCTGGGTACTCCGGTTTCCTCCACCAATAAAACTAACCAACACGATATTACTGAAATATTGTTGTTGAAAGTGGCGTTAAACACCATAACCCTAACCCTATATTCACACCATATTGTAATAATTCTCATAGGATTAATGTATATCGTTTTCATGACTTTTGATTTGACAAGAGCACTGTCACCTGCTTGTTTTTGATCAGGTCATAACTCGATGAACATTTTTGTAAACCAGCATAAACAATATGGCGTCCGCCTGAAATCAGTTTAATAATTAAAATAGGGAAAATATTCATATTGAAGAATTATAAGTATTAGACGGTTCTGATCAGTAGTTCATGCATGTGTAAACGATGACGAGGCACTCACAAACTTTACATAAACGTCCTGTGGACATTTATTCAGTTTGCGATTGCTTATCGAAACAAAAGTGAAAGAATGATATTTTACAGCTAACTAATGGTATGTTACAACTGCACAAATAAAAGCGTATACCGGAATATGAGCACACAATAAACAGGGGGTGAACAAAGGTGCTCCGGAATGGTAAGCAGTTCCACTGCTCCACTAGTGACACCCGTCGTGATAATCTAGTTACAAACCCAAGTCATGAATGAGGAAAGGACCGGGAAGTGTTTATCACAAGTGGAACATATCCGTGGTCATTTGTGACACAGATATTCCATAACAGTTAACCAAATCATGGTGGCGACCGTAAAACTTTCGAAGTGATGACTTCAACTTAACTAAGAGGAACCATTTGTTCAGTAGCTTCCTTGTAGACAGCAACCCTGTATCAAGGAAATCCTGATAGGAACCACAAGCTCTGGAATATCGTATCAACTGAGAGATATATACTCCATATGCAGATGCTGCTGGAATGTTGCTACATATTAATGGAAAGTTCACAATGGGAAAATTAAAACCTCTCTATTGTTGTAAAGTTTCGTTCTTAACCGCCCCACACTATCAATTTCGAGGTGTAGGTCAAGGTATGAAGCAGACTTATCTGTGTCTGTGGTATCCTTTATTTCAACCCCAATGGGATAGATGCGATCAGCGAAATCACCAAGCCTAGAATTATGTAGTGAAAGGACATCATCTATACAGCGGAACGTGAAATTAAAGGATCGGGGTAGCTTCTTTATGTGAAAGATATGTTATTTTTAAGTGTATTTGTTTTGTACTATTTATTGCTCTTACTTCGTCGCAATCTAATCCTTTCCTTATTCATTACTACCACAGAGTGTGTAGCAAGAGCAACACGACGTGTGCCACTAGTGGAGCAGGGATTGCTCATCCTACCGGAAACACCCCTGGCTTTTAGTGGGGTTTGTTAAACCCTATATCATTGTTATAGATCTACAGAGACATGCCAAAAGTATTCGGTCACTGTAATGTTTTACTATATATTTCATATAAAACCACAATTTTTGAAAACATTATTCCAAAGTCAATTCTTGTTCGATTTTGATGAAATTTTTACCAACAGAAGCGAGAACATACGTAGTTTTCTGTGATTATTTAAAAAAAAAATTGGGAGCACAGATTTTAAATGTTCATGATTTAAGCACAAACTTAAATTATTTGTCTTCAAATATACTATCATTGTATTGTATTTTTGACGTTCAAAATTTAGTTTTGTGTTTAAATCGTGAACTGATAAAAATTATAGATTATAAATTTATGCTAAAATTACAGTGTAAAACTACATTTAATTCTGTATTTATTGGTAAAAAAATCATCAAAATCGAACAAGAGTCGACTTTGGAATAATGTTTTTAAAAAAATGTGGTTTTACATGAAATATATAGTAAAAAATCACAGTGACCGAATACTTTTGGCACGTCTCTGTATATAAAAAATTTACCCGTCGTTTTACAGAATAGATAATCAAGCGATATCATTAGTTTTATATCTCGTTATGACCAATTCATTATTCAGTATAATATACAACATATTGTTTTGTTATATTTATTTGAAACTATATATGTAGAGAATTAAGTATGAATTAACAAAGTAAACATTGAAAACTAGTAAATCAATACACACCCAGTAAATTAATGTTATTGGCGTGCTGTTTTCTAACATTTTAATAAATATACCCGAGTTTGAATTAAACAAAAATGATAGATTCTAGTATATCATTGATCGTTGATACCTAGGTGACAGAACAAACAAAAAACGTTTAATCAATACAGCTGCCGCTGCGAAGAAGAAATTCCATCTTGCGGGACAACAATTCTCCCTGATCTCCAAATAAATTAGAAGATTTAAAGGAAGCGGGAAACAGGTAAGTGTTTTGTGAAAACAATTTTCCTTGATGTTGCTTACAGGTAGTTCCTTGATTTTCCAAAATAGTTGTTTTGGTTTTTGTTTTGTGTCCAATGCTTAAGTAATGGTTGGAGTTAAATGTAAGCGCATCATAGTTTTTACATATCAGATTTCAAATTAACTTTTAGCAAGAACCATCCAACATGTGATGAACTAATTTAATGATTATGTGTTATCCTACATCTCCGGCATGAAACTATTTTCTTTTTTTTTATAGATAAAACGTACTTCCATTTTTTTCATGCAAAAAAAAAATCAAAAAAATCTTGCGTTACCGTATCATTACAGAATTAATTGATTGTTGCTGAATTAATTAATGTACACTATTTATAGAAGAATAGTGACATAATTATAATTGTAATAATAAAAACGAGTGCTTCACACACTGATTCCGTTTCTTTATGGTCCGGCAAATCGTAGATTGCGTGCAGACATAATTGAACATTAAAACTCGCTCTATTTGTCTTTTATGTTTATCAAAAACACATTAAACATTTACACAACATCAGATAACAAGATGAAATACTAGTATTGTATACAGGCACTTGGGTACAGTATTTTTTTTTTTTAAATTAATTAAAATAAGTTATCTAGAGTGTATGTTTAATCTTAGAGCCCCCTGGCCATTTTGACATTTTCCAAAAATATAGAAAATTTTTGGAAAATGTTAATATGGCCTAAAATAGTGATAAAACATACCAGGGAGCTCTAAAATTAAACATACACTCCTTTTTTATCTAAAAAAAAAAAAAAATCCTGGACCCAAGTGCCTGTGATATTGTACTATCTTGTCGGTAACGAGTCACTGGAAGAATACTAACGGAAAAAAGACAGAACACGCACTTATTATTTTCAAATTATCAAATTCAGTAATTTGCATTTATTTGTGAAATTTTAAACTTACAAATATTGAATCATTTCTGAATCAAGAAATATCGATTTTTGACATATTGGTCAGTCATAAGCTTGTGAGTATTTACACTTGAATGTTTGTATACGATTTTAGCACGTGCATATTTCCACGCGCACTTTTCATGTCACTAAACGTTTCCACAATGGCTAACATAAAATTCATAAAAAACTGCATCACAATAAATATAATGTTATGTCTGTTGATGGAGTGTGCTAATGGTATGCGCAATAAAGGAAGGCGCTATCGGTTATATATGTTTGACGTTTTCACAATAGATCCACCTCGCTTTGGGTGATGAAATGTCACATATCTAGCTGATGACAGATTTATTCATCTACGACACTAAAGTGATAGGTTCCTGCCATGCACCCACAGCTTTTGGCTAGTGTCGATCAAGACAGACGAGTTTAAGTAGTCTTCATAGTGCAAATTGTCAGTCTCGATGAGAATATGAATGCCCAACTTTACTCAAACGCATCACCAACAATGTTTGAGTGGTGTCTTCCACAATTACGTGAGAAGTTGAATAGGAAGAGTTTGAAGATACCAAAGGGGTAATCAGAATGCGTAAATCGAAGAAGAACAGACAACAAAATGCCCAAAAGACAAAGGACAAAAGGACAAACCACGATCTAGAAAACATACACACAAAACTAAAGATAGAGTAACACGAACCACAATAAACACGTATGGAATCGTATATTCTTTTTCATGAACCCTGTTTCACTCTCTTGCAACTCTGATGGCAAGGTTATCGCAGACGAGTCGAGAGACTGTAGACTGTTGTGTTCAACAGCGTGACAGATTCAATGACGGAAATATGGTTTTGGTAGAATCACTCTACGTAGTGAAGATCAATCTTGTTTTTTTTTTAATACAATAAATACTATTAGAGACAAGTTTTGCCGCACAAGTTGCCAATGTCATATATCAGAATGGGTCTGGCATTATTTTTAAGCAAGAAAAAGCAAGACCATACACTGCTCGGGTATCTATGGCTTGACGTCACCAGTGGATCATTGATATCATGACTCGGCTAACAAAATCACCTAGCACTTCTATATATTATGTTATAAAATAATAGACACTTGTAAGTATTGTAGGAAAATAATGCAAATTATGGATGCTTGTTGTAAGACTTTAGTGCATCGCCAAAGTAAAAATGCAAGACAGATATATACAACAAGCAAAACGCAATATATGTAAAATATATCCATTCATTATAGATTTATTGAACGACACAGCATACAAAAAAATATAATAAAAAAAGGTCGATTTATTCGAAAATGGATGTTCGATGATCATACATGTAGTATGTAATTGTTGACGAATTCGTATCGATTGTTGTGTATGGGCCTACAGGAAAGTCGATAGCAGAATGGTCGATATCGCCGTAATGTTGATTCTCAACCAATTGTTATGACCAATACAACTAATCATAATATTCAATCTAATAACATCATCACTGATGACAGTAAATAAATAACATAGTCACTGATGACCGTAAATCGCTGTATCACAGTCGCTGTTACAAAACCTCTTGGTTTCAAAATGTACATCATTGTTTTTTGTACTGTACTTGCACCCCACCAATTGTTGTGCCTGTCCTAAGCGAGGACCTGGATTTCCACCGCCATATGTCATGGTCTTTTTTGTGTTCCATTGTTTTAGATGGTTATTCTTGCAGTATGAACTTTAACCTTTTACCATCTTAGGCTAAAAACATGCTTCAAGTATTTTGGGACTTGTGGATTTCGAGCCCTGCAGCACATTTTAAAGTCTACTTTAAGATTGAAAACTTAAATTGCGCTCGGGGCACAGAATTACCAACCCCCCTTTTTAAATTTCTGTTTACATATTTATTTTCGATAAAAATTTCTTTATTATTTCATCTCTTTTTCTTTAATTTAACTTATTCATATTCATACCACCTCATATTTAAAACAATTTACATATGTCGACCCTATATAACTCTAATTATCGACAGTATATATAGGGTCGACACATGTAAGTTGCTGTTAGCATAACGTTGCATGAATATGGACACGAAAAAGTTAAATTAAGGAAAATGAGAAGAAACAATAAAGAAATTTTATTGAGAATAAATAAATAAACAGAAAGTAAAAAGGGGGAGGGGGACGGAGTAATTCCGTGCCACCAGCGCCTGTATACTAAACTATATAATTAATATACATGACTATTGATAGTAAACTTGATTAAAAACAATATCAAGAAACAACTCGTTTAAATGAGTAATAGAGAAATAGATACAAGACACAATTCAAGTATTTCAAATCTGACATAATTTATGTTCAGTACTAACGATCAAGTGAGCTTTTAAAATATATTCTCGCAAGACAAACAACAAGTAACGAACCGATCGCAAGTAGTTACAAATCAGACAGACCATAAGTGAACATTTGAGCCAATTTAAATATCTAAATATAAACGAGAATCGATAAAACGTATGCCAATGAAACTGATCGTTTTATTTGTGGTAATTATTATTTAATTGGGCTTTCTAAATACATACAATGTATTAAAAGTGTACAAATATAAAATAAAAACACCCTTGCAGATAGAAATGTAAGAGAATACACTCCACCTTGAAGAGGAGTCATCGTTGCCGTGATCGCATAGTAGTTGGATTTACAACTTCCTGTGCAATCAGCGCCTATCACCAATAAAGTTGTGAGTTCCAATCCCGCGTATTATGTCAGTGACTTGCGGTAGGACGGTGGTTTTCCCTGGGTACCCCAGTCTCCTCTACAGACAAAGCTGACCGCCACGATATAACTGAACTATTGTTGAAACTGTCGTTTAACACCATAACCCCCAACTTGTAGATTCTCAGAAATAATCAACTGGATCGTTACGGTTCTCGTTGATTATTTTAAAGAATCTACAATTGGAGTGTATTCTCCATTGCGTATACCACTTTTGGCCAACAAGACATATTCATTGCCCCATTGATACTGTGACATACCACGAATCACTACAACACATAAACACTGCTGTTTACGTTGCACCATCTCTTCAAATTGGTTAATTAATTATTTTCCAATTACGTCATGTCTTATATAACGAACTCGGAACTAATTTGCATTATGTACAATGTGTTTTAACGTCATTTACATGATGGGTTTTTTTTCCCTTCAATAACAAATTAAGTTCTAATATGCCATGCTAAATCAATAAAAATACATGTTGCAACCAAGTATGCATGCATTATCCTATTGCATCCTGGTATAAAAATTTAATGGAGCGATCATAGCAAAGTAGAATAATAAATGACTTGATCTCAGATATAGGATTGGCATCATGGAATACGATTATGGATATTTAGCTACACTTATATTACAATATATAAGTTCTCCGGAAAAAAAAACTCCACTGACCTGCCACTAGTCACTCGGTCAACTTCGGATGATTCCGCTACCCTCTCACCAATACCTCGTGTGTGAAAGGTGTATGAACATGTTTCATTTAATTTGTTTTATTTATGTTATTAATGTATTTGTAATGGAGAGGAACTAGTAAGTTGTAAAAACTTGTTCCCAATCCAATTGTATAGATAGTTGACAATAAAATCATTAGAAAGTAAATGTTTGAAATTGCTGTTGTATTACTTTCGAGGGAAGTGTGGGTTGAATGCAGAAACACCCGAAGCATTGCATTCCGAGTGGACAGTAGTAACTACAGGCTATTTCAACCAGACTATCGCATGGCTCTATATATTCGTTGTCAATACTGAGTGATAAATATGGAAAGGCGGATCGTAACATCAATGACTGAAGGGACCATAGAAAACAAGTATCGATATTTGTAAACATAACGGAATGTCCCATAAACTGCAGAAGATTTCGGCTAAACCAGTGGTCAACATGTTCATATCCTTTCACAAAAACATACATTAGATATACAATGTATATTCAAGTAAAGGAGAGATATGACAATTATTATAAAGAATTGATATTCCGCAACTAACTAAAGGCCCACCTGTAGTTCTGAATCCACAGCCTATCCTTTTCACTCTCATTACCATATATTTTAAATGACATAAATCGAAATATAGCAAATATCTCGATGTAAACGATCAAAGCTAAAATGGCCGCCATATGGAATAAAATTATGATTGTACGATAATAAATGTATTGTATTATAATTAAATGTTGATCTGTCTGTTTCAGCAGTTATTTCCGAAATGAAACTAGATTTTGAAAATTGCATACAACGGCATAGCGATTTTACATGTATTTTTACAACAGGGGTCAAATTCAAACTAACCGTTGAATATGTATAAGAAACAGTACTATTGAAGCAAAATAAGCGGCCCGTATTGAATATAATAGGTTTCTTTTTTTCTTTTACCGCATGAGTACTCATGTGAAGGCCCGGCTATCACCCGAGTACTCATGTGGAAAAAGAAACCCGTTATATCCAATACGGGTAACTTCTTTTGTTTCAACAGTAATGTATCTAACTTGCACAATAATGATGTTATAATTTATAAAATGAAACAAAGTCGTGAGACAGTTTTGTTTGTGAACGAGTTTACCTAATTTTTCTATTACAACATTGGTCAAATTCTTAAGCCCGTTCATAAAAAGAACTGCAGAAACATCAACCTGTACTATCGGCCTGTATCAGTGGCCTGTATTAGCGGCATCTAATTATAACATCGGCATTTAACTATTATTAGAGGCCGCATTTACAATAGTATTGCTGAGTATATTATTGTACAATTATACTAAGCTGTTGTAACAAGCTTCAGTTTAATTATGTAAGGGTGATTTAAGAACATGGATTGGTTTTTTTTTTGCTATAAAATTATTCATAATATATGCAAGTTTAAGTTCAGTTGGAGCTAAAAATTAAAATAGATAGAAAGTGGAATTTTGAACATATATGTTTGTGTCAAGTTGATGAAAATGAAAGTGAATACGTGACAGAATTAACGTGTTGCTTCAAAACATTAATATGGTCCGTGCAAAGTGAACTAGGATTGGTTTCAAATCACTTAAACAATTCTTCAGCAAATCGATTGGATATTCATTTGCTATTAAAAACGACTTGTGATCCATTTGGCCACTTTCATAACTATATCTTAGCATCAGCATGCATAGTAAATTACGGTTTTATAATGTAATTTTCTAGAATGGACAAAAGCATGACGGACCACTAATTAATAATAATAATTAAATTGCAATTAAGAAAACTGAATCATTATTCAAAGATTAATTGTAAGAAAATCTTGTTATAAGGCGACAATGGCATTCAGATTCTTAACTCAAACTGCATGAGAAAATCGTTTAAATGGCTAAAGAAAATAACCGGGAGGTTTTGTTACGATGAGCAAGGATACTAACGATATAAACCTCAATTGAATGGAGGCAATTACTCAGTCGATGAGGTAATAACTCTATATGACCTTGTTAATTGACGGAACTTTTTAAAAAAAATTCTAAAGATAGAATTAAATAGAGAACACGACAGCGATAAATGATATCACAAGGAAGTTGCCTATCACCACTAAAATTGTGAGTTCGAACCCCGTTCATAGCGAGGTGTACATGATATAACATTGTGTGGTAAAGTTTGTCAGTAACTTTCGACAAGTTGGTGGTTTTCTCCGGGTACACAAGTTTACTCAACAATAAAACTGACAGCCACGATATAACTGAAATATTGTTGAAAGTTGCGTTAAACACCATAAAACCAAACCAATCCAAATCATTAACATTTTCAATGTTTAACCTAATATTTATACACTGGATTGATTGAAATAAATTTTAAGAAGAACACATGTAATGGCATAATGAAACAGGATTATTGAATACGAAGTAAATTAACAGAACAATTCGTGATTAAAGAAACATTAAGATTAACTATCAGATTGTTTACAGGAAACAAATGGCAATAATTTCTCTCAACAATCAGCAGTTAATAAATAAATCTAAAGTGAAGAGTGAATAATAACGTAACTACACGAACTACAATATATTGAAATGAAATGACTAATTATTACATGTATATAGAAAACTTCCAAAATGTTTCAAGATTTCAGAATTTCATTGTAACACGCAGGAATATGAAACCATGCAACACTCTGTCAGTGTTGCAAGAACCAATATGTGTAAAAAATATTTCCCTACATATTTCATATAAAACCTCTTATTTTCAAAACATTCTCCTGAAGTCATTCCTAAACAGATTTTATACAGATATATCATGCTTGGGAGGGGTATTTGCGAAAAATACCAGTCGAATTTAGTCTCAAGACTGATATTTTTCGCAAATACTCCTCTCAGACATGATTATCTGTTTAATTACACCGAATATTATTTAGAACACTGGTTAAATAAATAATATACAATTATTGCCTGCACTTAAGGTGAACATCATAATTGTTCACCCGAGTGGTGTTGTTTTCCCGAGGGCTTTAGCCCGAGGGAAAATAACATCCCAAGGGTGAACAATTATGATGTTCATCGCAAGTGCAGGCAATAGTTGTCTTCTTATACCGAAACTCTATTTACAATAATGTTGGATGCAATAAACACTTATTTGTGTGTTTTTATCTTGTGTTTTCATAAACTTTAAATTTGTGTTTTTAACTTCCGGTCAAGATTGTAATTCCGGTATGCAAAAACGGATACATTTCCGGATAGACATGGAACATCACATTTGTCGACCGGTGAACAACAGTGATGTTTCCCTGGGGTACCAATTTTGTAAAAACATCACTTTTATTTTATATATAATATATAATGTAAGGTATAATAATACCTTTTGTTTGTCGTTTTCAGGACCTAACATGATGTATCTGTTTAATTCTACCGAATGATGTTACATAAAACGCACAACTTATAACGTTTTACAAATTTTGTTACAAGCGTATCGGTGAAGGGTAATCATGGCAAATACGATCGTTACATAAAACGGACAACTGATAACGTTTTACAAATTTTGTTACAAGCGTCTCGGTGAAGGGTAAAAACGGCAAATACGATTTTGCAAATACAATGAAAAAAAGTTAAATCTTATGCAAATACACCTACATAAAGTAACAATTCTGCAAATTCACAATGCAAGGCCTGAATTTGTAAAAAATAGCACGGCTATTAACCAATGAGAATCCAGCATTCTTATATAAGGTGTAATTATCTTGAAAATTTCACCTTTAAAGGCAGAAATAATTAGAGTTTATTGTAATATTTTTATGTAATATTTTCGAACTTTTATTTACAAGCTTTTATGATTTAAACACAAAACGTAAATTATCGACGTTTCAATTGTCTATGATTCTAATATGACGCCTATAAAACGGCACACACGATAATACTCAACAACTCTATATTTAGCGCAAGTGCAGTACACAACACATCTGGCTGTTCCATTGTGACTCCCGCTGTGAAATTACCGTGACGATCGAGTGTAAACAAACAAAACACCGGCATATAACGTGTTTTAGTCCTTAAAATAAAAATTCCCCGTCAGTTATAAATAGATATTCTGTAACTAAGTATTTTTTTATCATTTTGTTTTGAAAATTTACATTTGGGAATCGCCAGTACGCACAGTCACATAGACATAGCATCGTGTTATCGGTTTTCGTGCTATTATCGATTTTCCGATATAGCGATTAACAGTGTTAACCCTTCATTCATATGACGATTGGAATTTTGAAAGAATGGCTAGTTAAATATTTCTTTGTACATAATATTGTTTTTAAAGCCATTCTTGTATTTTAATATATTCTCGATTATCTGGCAATTTTTGTTGTCAGTAAAATGGCGTCATCTGTTTTCGTATGAAGTAAAAACAAGGCCGATATACGGGATGGAAACGAATATATAATCCGGAAATGGCTGGTTTTAAAATTTCATGGTTCTGGCCATCTACCAAATCATACTACATCTAAATAAAATAACAGAATGTTTGAAAATTACCACTTTCAAAATTGTGTTTACTTTTGATGTTTTTTTAGTGCTGAAACCACAATGCACTGCAAAGTGACATGTATTTTATATAAGAAACAGGCACATTTCAGTCAGCACTTTTGTTTACGAGTACGATCAGTGACCCCATGACAGTTACATGAGAGGAAGAGCCGGTGTCTGAGAGGCAGATGACATAGTTAAATTTTATATAGCCCTTCTGGATTTTATTCCAGCTACTTTATAAAGAAGTAAATTTTTAGCATTACAAAAAGTATGGTTCAGTAGGTAGGTTCACTGTTCTTGGTACTTACGTCTTTAAAAGCAAACTTTAACATCTTTTACAGATGTCACGCTGTAGTCTTGTTTATGTTCCATAAATAGAAACCGGAAGACACGTCAAAAATAATGCGTGCGCTGTGGAAATCAAAATAAAATGGATAAAACGAAAACAGATGACGCACGAAAACACATACCGTGACGATACATTCCATTCATTGATATGTGTCGGCCATGAATAACAAAATACACTAACCTTGTTTTTCTACGTATACATTGATAACGAGACGGTGATGTAATTAAATTACTGATATTTTCCAATTTGATGGCATTTTGAATTTTGCTACTCAAACAAGTAAAATGCTCACAAAATCGTAAAATAAATCAGTAACCAGCTTGTGTCAATCAGCGTCCCTTGTAAACAACGTCACAGGATGACGATATATAACAAAAGTGAAAGTCGATAGATGGTTGTCTTAAGTATTTTTTCCGGAATTGTTTTTTATGTCAACAATACTAGCTTTTTTTTTCATTGGCATTTATTTTTTTTTATTTCATATCTAACAATAATTGTCGATTATTAACAACTGTTCAAGTGTTCGATATTATGTTTGATAACTTCGCTCCGCCATCTTGTTGGCGCTCGAAATGATGAACGAATGAACTCCGACTTTTTTTTAAAATATTTTTACGCAGGAATTGTTCAATCGAATCTATGTTGGAAAATACACAATAAATATGTTTTTCGTGTTAACATCCATATCTTTGTTTTAAAATATCTCGTTCAAATACAAATAATTCAAAATCAATTCAAAATTTCCGAAGGAGGTAAATGTAACAGCCACCAAATGCCGTGTGTATACAGTTCACGAATGGTTAAAAATTACCGTATTTGTCCTATTAGAATCGAAATAATTCATGGCAGGCATAGAGTTGTGCAAATTTACACATGGACTGGGTCTTTATATTCTTAGATTTTACCCCTCGCTGACGCTCGGGGTAAAATTCGAATATAAAGCCCCAGCCCATGTGTAAATTTGCACAACTCTATGCCTGCCATGAATTATTTCTTAAATATATACTGTAAGATTTGGTGGGAAAAAAAATATTCGTGGTTAAAATCATGTCTTAAAGGTATATTGTCTACCACAATCGTAATTTTTTCATACCCAAAATTATTGTCGTAAATGATTTGTTTAATGCTGTAGGCATGGGGTATGGGAGATAACTCTATTTTCAGTGTCTTCTCAAATATATGATTATCTATGCGTTTGAAAATTCCCCCTCAATTCCAAGCTTCTTGGTGACAAAGATTGTTTACATTGGATATGGCCAGTTAAAAAAATGACTCCTTTTCATTTAACCTTTCCATAGCTGTGCTCCTTGTATTTTTGTATCTTATTGCTGCTTATGCCAGTGTCAGGCAGTGTGTTATTATTATATGCCGGTGCCCACAAAATATCATTGAAATATCTCTTTCCAGAAAAAATGTTCATCGAAGTATGTTGTCAAAAATGCCAGAAATGTAACACAATTTGTGTGACAACCTTTTCCTATTGAATTTCAAGGGTTTGTCAAAAAAAAAAGAATTAAATATATACACCAGAATCTTAGATATTATGAAACTATAGAGCAAATTCATTTTATGGTAGTAAAAAAATAGAAAGCTATGTTTGGGAAAAAAATTGTAATATCTGATCCTCTCTTATACCGCCGCCCCCTTCTCCTAAGACAACTAAAGAATAACCAGAATCAAACGAATACAACTGGAGCCCAGAATTTGAAGGAATTTAACAATACAGCTGGGTGGCTGTCTGTGGTTTTTTTTGGTGTTCTTTTTTGTAATTAATTAATCAAGTAGAGTCACCTTCAAACCACCCCTCCCCCTCCCCAGCCGACTTGAAAATAAAAAAGACAAATGCAGTCATTTGGTAATTTGGACATCCACTGTGTCAATTATAAGAATTTATAAGCTTTTTGTTATTGGTAACTAGTTATTTTTTATCTCACAAACAAAGAAACTAGCAAAGGATGGGTGTGTGATAACTTTCCTCGACAATTTCATTTTTTTCTGGGTGCCATCCATGAAAAACATAAATTTAAATATTTTAAAAATCTGATGGTAAAAGTTTGTAAAATTTGGTGCAATGATGTCTATATGTCTATTCTTCAGTGTGACATTTTTTGGTTGAAATTAATTGACAGGAATTTTTTTAATCCGATTTTTGATACCAAGGTGGTCCTCAGGGCAACCCCCCTTTTTTGCAATTTGCACTGTTTTGCACGTGATTATCTCCAAACAGGATATTCAGATATGCTAGATATTTCATATTTATTCAACAACAACACTCTCAAGTGTATTAAAGCCAAAATATTCCCTTTCAATCAGAAATAAATGTGCATATATATTAGAATCTTCCGAAACTAGTATTACCATCTGACGTCACGAATACCCCCAAAATTGCTAACTTTGGCAGATAATGTATTTAGACATAACTATTCCATGATGCAAATTTAAAAAAAATTGAATAATGGGAAAATTTTAGGGTAACTCAGGTCTACACCTTAAGCTATCATTAAACAGTTATGCTGCAAAAGATACGATTTGTGTTATTTTTTTTGACAAAAAAGACCCACAACTATCGTTATCGGAATTATTGTCCATGATGACAAGAATTCAATATAACCCGACTCTATTCATATGACCTTCTATGTGAACCCGTCTTGAGAATGCGCACTGTTTAGAAACAATAAACAACCTGTGGTTCTTGGGCAAAAGAGAAAGTGTCAACGCGTGGAAGAAAGCGGACTTTGACGGATTCAGAGTGAAAGAGGAATATTAGTGCAGTATCTTCCAAATGGAACAAATGCAGGATATATGTAGGGGATCAGTTGGACGGTTGGAACGAACTGAAGGAAGTGCTACGCGTCCAATCTCACGCTGAAGTGGCAAAGATTTTGCTTGATAGGTAAGCCGAGGCATGTTGCCTTCTTTTCTCAATCGTTTTTCAGATTTTATGAATTTATGATGATGCCTATGATCATTTTCGGTAGATATTATTCAATATATGTAATTTTGCACCTGGCAACAGCAAATTATTGTCAATGAGTAGCATAAAACTACCGTATTTGCGAGGTAAACAAACACGACATGCTGCAGCATCCGGGCTACTGGCATAAAAATAGATAAAAATAGATTTGGCCTCGCTCAGGTCAGTGCATAATTAATTAGCTTCCAGTAACGATGATCAGCTTTTTTAAATCGAAAAAACAACGTTTCGTAGCGTATTCGCCAATAATTCGGTGTTTAATCTTCATTTTATGAAGGTCAGTACGGAAAACGACAATAATTTTGGGTATGAAAAAATTACGATTGTGGTAGACAATATGCCTTTAAGGAAAAGTAGAAATAAAACTATATGGAAATTATAAGACGGAGGAACTATATTTATTTCTAGAATGTTTTGAAAATGAGTTGTGTGTATATGCAATATCTTATTGTGGAAATACTTTTGACCTGTGAAAGTAAATAGATATGGTGAAATGAAAGTATTACACTATGTAGTATACAAATGATATACAATGCATGTCTCTTGTCATTAAAACAATAAGATCAAAAAACGTTCTTTAGCTGAATGCGTAATCAAAATTGTAATATCGAAAACTGACTAAAATGAACTAACATTCTGACAACATGAACAAATAACAAATATTATGAGGGGTTTGGATGTCCTAAATCTTGCCTTTAGCATATAACACTAATACATGACGCTACACCACGATGTTTAACATTGGTGAGAAGAGTTTGAAGATGCCATAGGGGCAATCAGAATCCGTAAATCGAAGAAGGTTAGACAATGCAATGGTAAAAAAATAAAGGACAAAAGGACAAACAACGATCTACAAAACACTACACAGAAAATCAAAGCTCTAGCAACACGAACCTCACTAAAAACCGAGCGTGAACTCGGGTGCAAACTTCATTTTAATAATGCAAGAATAAGAATATAATTAGTTTTCTTCGTAAAATTATTCATAATATTATATGCAAGTTTTAAGTTATGTTCGAACTAAAATGTAAAATAGATATCTAAAACAAAAGACTAGGATTGGTTTCAAGTCACTTAAAGGGGCATTCTCTGCCAAAATCGTAAATTTGTGTTACCCATAAAAACTATCGGATGTGATTGATGCCTTAATAAAACGTGTTTCTGTAACTTATAAATGTTATGAAATGTACGCGCATCGGGGGAAAAAAGTGCAACTGCTCGTGTTTTGAGATCGATCAAGAAATGGACGCCATCTTATTAATTATCGGCATTGTTTACGGGGTTTGCCAAATCGTTATTAAATCAGTACAACAATGCACTTATTTCTTATTTTCTGTAAATCTGCTTTTAGTCGGCTTTAATTACGGACAAAGAAGCATGCAAGTTTGCAGTTAATAAGCGACAAAATACAAATTATTCGTTTTTACCTGTCACTAGTAAGGTCAGTTGCATACGGAGAAAGCGATGTCAAATTATTTGCTTGCAAGGAAATGATAAATCGATGGTAATTTTCGTTCTCAAAAGGCGAAAAGTGGTACGATAAGCTGTTTAATGTGAAATATTTACCTTTATTTCATCATTTTAAAGCTATTTACCAATTTCTAAAACATAATTTTTTTGGTCAAAATCGTAGCTAATGCCTCTTTAAACAATTATTCAGAAAATCGATTGTAATCGTAAGACAAGAAATAGCTCTGACAGTCAGAATTCTCACATAAACTGGACTCAAATGTAGCAAGGTAAAATAAAAAAATAAAAAAAGAGACAAATACGGACTATGTCATGATTGTTTAACCTAAAATATGATATCGCAATGTTGTAACAAATATCATTTGAATGCCTAGCAATAAACTATTGTGTTTTGGATAGGGAAAATATTTGCTTTAATTGACATGTGAAACACCGATGCTCACAACAACCAGCCACCAAAGTGAACATCAGTTTTAAGAAAGTAAATCAAACCACATACATGTACTTACATAATCAAAAGACAGTTATTATTTTTTTCCATGTTCTACATTGTATGTAACCCATGGCTCATCGCACTCCCATATTCTCCACTCGTCAATCTTATGCATTCGAAGGGCATTTTCCCATACGGTTACTGATCCGTCTTTGCCCCCCAGTTGTTTATATGAGGCCTCATGTCTTATTTGTGTTTTCTTGCGTACAGTGTTTTCAAACACGTCTTAACTATTTGAGTAACAGAACGGGTGACTTTTAAGAGGCAGGAACTGGTTACCCTTTTGAGCACCTGGGTCCACCCCCGGTTTTGTGGTGAGGTCCGTGTTGTTCATCTTTTTGTGTTTTGTTTTGTTTTGTTTATCTTCGTCCTGTGTCTTGTATGCGCAATGTTGCCAGTGTCTCTGGGTTGTCTATTCTTGGTTGCCTCTTCTATTTTCTCTAACGTTTATTTACAATGTAGACGTTGTTGTTGCTCAATAACGAAATTTTAAGATTTTACAGTAGTTCACAGAAAGTAATAACATTAGACATTCAGGGTTATTCACCGGTGAATAATAGGGTTAATTAATATTGAGGTGGATATTCCATCGTTGCACTTGCTAATGCCTATTAACAAATACCTCAGTTGTTTTCTGACACGTGGCAGTCGATGTACGTGCGATTAAAAGTTTTTCTATGACATGTGGCAGACTTTTATGCAGTGTGGATCGGATACTAATGAGAATGAGGTATAACAATATTCTTTGTTCGGGAAATCCTTCTGCAGTAATTAGGTTGTCGTGTTTCCTCATCATTGAATGCCTCCTAAAGGTTACTGAAAGCACACATGGGTATAAAACCGCCACACAAACTTGTAGAAACAATTGCAAAATGAATGGCACCACAGTATATATATTGTAAAGCTTGCAATATAATCAGGTGGAAATATATGTAGGAATAATACAAATAATAGGGAAATTGTTTACTTGATCAACTTTACATTTACATGATAAAAACACTATAAATTGACGCAAAAAATCAATTCCAGAAACGCATTTCAACAGATATAGTGAACTTTACTCCAAACATAACGTGTCCATCATCCAACATAGAATGGTAGAACAGTCTAAAGTAATCGTATGTTGTGAAATTCTAGCCATCGTTACATTATTTGTGTTGTATATATTAGATCATGCATGTAGGTATTTGTTTTCTGTTACTAAATGTTCTAGCTAGTTTAAGTAAAAGTGTTTGCAAAACAAAGCAATGTTTGCCATAATATTTTAGGCTGCTTGGTTATAATTGGTCCAAAGGGTTCACATAGAGTAATATAATAAATTAGTAAGAAAGTATATGAATGTAAATGAACATGATAGACTATACTAACATTACACTTAGAAACAAATGAAAGTAAATAACAGTGATTTTATTGCTGTTCTACATTTGACAGTCACAGTAACTAGGGTCTTCAAAAAGGAAAATAACTCCTACCCTAAATTAGGTGTGAAAAGATCTCTAACCTGCAGCCGAGTAGTACTCGTTACCTCCGTCGATGAAGGCTACATATTGGCATCTTTATTTCGTTTTTGTGTATTTGGTGGCTATAATTTGATTTCCCATATATTGCAAATACCGTCATCATTATACCCTACACCACATTATGAGGTTACACAAACTACCACTTGTTTCAACATCAGGTAAATAGCAAGAAAACCAGACAGCTTAATATACATTGTTGTTTAATTTGAAGTGGGGTGACTAATTGGATGGACTTTGTATATGTCATAGAAAGCAACATATAACAATATATGAAAGTTGAAGGAGAGTAAAAATTAAACACCCTATCATGTACAACACACCCACAACTGTATAAATAAGAGTATACACCATAAACACAGGGAAATGATTCAACAATTCAACATTGCAGGAAAGACAAGCTTTGATAATCAATGAGTAAGAAATAATAAGGATGTAAACGAACATGGGAGGTTACCCAACATTACAGATAGATACCAATTAAAGTAAAGGAACAGCGATTGTATTGCAGTTTTATATTTCGTAGTCACAGTATATTTTCTTGTATATATGGTATATTTAACAGCTAAATAAAAATGTCGGATAAACAAAAGCTTAATTCTGCTACTAGTTTAATACTACTTAATCAAATTGGATAATAACAAAGTTGATAACACCTAGAAGACAGGATTAAAATTGCATGCACAAATAGAAACTTTAAACACCTTCAATGATCCTGATTAACAGTACATTAAAATGTTCATTTTGTTTGTTTGTAAGTTCCTATTTATTCCTAATATTGCAGTTCCTATTAGGTTTCTTGATTCCTTGAAAAAGGTTTGTGCATTTATATTGTATAACCGCACCGGTGGTGTAATGGTTAGCATGCTCGCCTAGAGTGCGGTAGTTCGTGGGTTCGAGCCACGATCGGGTCAAACCAAAGACTATCACATTTGTATTTATTGCTTCTCCGCTAAGTACGCAGCATTATGGAGTAAGATCAAAGACTGGTTGGCTCGGAATCCGAATAATGTGTCCGCGTGGGGCGACATGTCTATCCGCGGACTGTTGTTTGAGTGAGCTAGCACTATATAAATTCAGCTAAGCGTGTTGGTCTAGAACAAAGCGGATCTCATTATCATCTCATTGAAAATGAACTTGTTCTCGCCATGATATAGCTGAAAATTGCTGAGTTGGCGTTAAACAACAATCACTCACTCACTACATTGTATGTGTCAGATTCTGGTCTTCAATGCAATAAACACAATGGTTATTGATATGGAGGGCAATATCAGGATAGACAGACAGCCCTTGGGTCCTGGTAAGGATCACGACCCTTGGTTCGTCTGTATATCCTGATATTGCTCTCCATATCAGTAACTATTATGTAAATGTATTATAAAGACCTTTATAATCTCCCTAACAATAGATAAGTTTTATGTTACCATAATGTAGATAATTGTGATAGAGAAGCATAAAATGCATTTTTTTTTTTAATTATTTTGGTTTAACACTGAACATATTACTTTATAATATTTGTCAGATATTTCCATTACGCACAAACTAATTCGATAATCAGTTTTTTGTTTGTGTACAGGTATTTAATCTAGATAAATACCGGTGCAGAAAACATGAAAGTTCCGCTTTACTGGTATTTTACAACAGAGAATTTCACCTTTAATAGTCCTATTCTAGAAAAAACGTAATCAATCAGACGTAAATTAACTTTCCATAGAACACTATTGATTTCAACAGAGTCATAGTGAATAATTAACTTGTAAAGCGTCGACGGTAGATCTTCCATTGAATAATTTTTATCAACTTTCCATAAAGCCAACCAACATAGGAGAGGAAATTTGTAATTGTATCTCTTTCAGTAAGGTTTGACAAACATGGTTATTTAGTCTAGGGTTTATTATTGTTATGTGTTAACGTCATTTAGTAACGTTAAGCGTCAACACGGCAATTAAATAAAGATTAATATGTATCTACTGCAGTTCAGTGACGACTGAATATAAAAATCTACTTAACTTGTCAATGCACCAGAGCTTAAAGCGTATTATCGATAGATTATTACAGTCTAACCTGTCCATGCGATCACCTGTATTAAAAGGTCATATTTTTCTTGTCCTGTCATATGAATTGAACCTCTTTTAAGAGTCCACCTGTCTTATAAGGCCACTTTTTCTTAGTCCCAAAGGTGACCTCTAAATATACGTACATGATGCAATATTCATGTGACTATATTAATATATGAATATTAATAATTGTTAAATTAAAAAATTCAAAAATAAAATTGAATATAATAAAAATGAAAAGCAAAAATGGTACACTGACGGAACATTTTCAAAATATAATCGAAAATAATTCTTTAATAGCAGAATATTGGATAAAACTGTAAATAAATATACACAAGGTCTAACACCAGGAACAGCATCGATAGTGTAATGGTTAGCGTGCTAGCCTCGAGAGTTGTAGCTCGTGCGTTCGAGCCCAGATGGGGGTCATACCAAAGACTATGACATTGGTATTTGTTGATTCTACGCTAAGCATGTAGAATTGAGGAGAAAGAGCAAATACTCTTTGACTCGGAATTAGGATAATGTGTCCGAGTGGGGTGATATGTCCATCAGCGTACTGTTGTTTCAGTGAGCTACCACTATACAAATCCAATTAAGCGTGTTGGTCTAGTACAAAAAGATCCCCATCATCATCTCATTGAAAATTAACTTGTTCTCGCCATGATATGGCTGCCACATTGCTGAGTTGGTTTTAAATAGTAATCACTCACTCTCTCTATCACCGGGAGAGGTGCAAAATCGTAAGCATTTGAGGCACCCGAGGGTGTTGGTGTGGAACTCTCCTGCTCACCTCTTTGTACCGTGTCAATGCTAGTTTACTTTTTATGTACTTTTAAAATAAAAAAAATTACCTTTGACCAAATTCTAAGAAAAGTAGTTCCGGAAAATGCGATATGTTGGTTATGTTGTAGGTATCTATCGCTGTTATAGCAGCATTTAAGTATATAATCTACATGTATATATTTGATTATGAAATACATTTTAAATAATGTCAAGACACTAATGTACATGTATATCGATAAATCGACAATTTACTACAACAATTTTTCTGAAAAACGCTTGTACCTCGGCTCACCCAGGAACCTGGGTAAGATAGAAAAATCTGAGAGTGGAATTATTTAAAGTTTTATTGTCTTATTTTCCTTAAATATTCTGTCGGTAATACAGCATCCAGTCATGACAACTGACGTAAAGGATCATATATTAAAACAATAACCAATGTGTGTGTGGGGAAAGGGGGGGGGGGGGGACGGGTGTTCCGTCAGTGTGCTATTTTTGCTTTTCATTTTATTATATTCATTTTGTCTTTGAGTAGTTCATGGCGAGGTGTACTCGATACAACATTACCCGATAAAGTTTGTCAGTGATTTGCGAAAGTCGGTGATTTTCTCCAGGTACTCAACCAATAAAACTGATCGCCACGATATAACTGAAATAGTGTTGAGAGTGGCGTTAAAAACCACAAAACCAAACACTCTTAGAGTTTTCTAATTCAACAATTATTATCACTATATCGATATGTCACATGAATATACCATGGCAAACTTTGTAATTTCCTGAATTGGATAGTGCAACTGCTGTTAATCAATTTTGTAACAATGATCCATGGTACGGGAAATTTATTTATACTAAAAGTGTTTTAAAGTATCCAGTTACCTTTATGAGTGGGTTAGTATTAACTGATTGTCACTGGTTCAGAGACGTCATGGTCGTGATTGTCACTGGTTCAGAGATGTCATGGTCGTGATCGTCACTGGTTCAGAGACGTCATGGTCGTGATTGTCACTGGTTCAGAGACGTCATGGTCGTAATTGTCACTGGTTCAGAGACGTCATGGTTGTGATTGTCACTGGTTCAGAGACGTCATGGTCGTGATTGTCACTGGTTCAGAGACGTCATGGTCGTGATTGTCACTGGTTCAGAGACGTCATGGTCGTGATTGTCACTGGTTCAGAGACGTCATGGTCGTGATTGTCACTGGTTCAGAGACGTCATGGTCGTGATTGTCACTGGTTCAGAGACGTCATGGTCGTGATTGTCACTGGTTCAGAGATGTCATGGTCGTGATTGTCACTGGTTCAGAGACGTCATGGTCGTGATTGTCACTGGTTCAGAGACGTCATGGTCGTGATTGTCACTGGTTCAGAGATGTCATGGTCGTGATTGTCACTGGTTCAGAGACGTCATGGTTGTGATTGTCACTGGTTCAGAGACGTCATGGTCGTGATTGTCACTGGTTCAGAGACGTCATGGTCGTGATTGTCACTGGTTCAGAGATGTCATGGTCGTGATCGTCACTGGTTCAGAGACGTCATGGTCGTGATTGTCACTGGTTCAGAGACGTCATGGTCGTGATTGTCACTGGTTCAGAGACGTCATGGTCGTGATTGTCACTGGTTCAGAGACGTCATGGTCGTGATTGTCACTGGTTCAGAGACGTCATGGTCGTGATTGTCACTGGTTCAGAGACGTCATGGTCGTGATTGTCACTGGTTCAGAGACGTCATGGTCGTGATTGTCACTGGTTCAGAGATGTCATGGTCGTGATCGTCACTGGTTCAGAGACGTCATGGTCGTGATCGTCACTGGTTCAGAGACGTCATGGTCGTGATTGTCACTGGTTCAGAGACGTCATGGTTGTGATTGTCACTGGTTCAGAGACGTCATGGTCGTGATTGTCACTGGTTCAGAGACGTCATGGTCGTGATTGTCACTGGTTCAGAGACGTCATGGTCGTGATTGTCACTGGTTCAGAGACGTCATGGTCGTGATTGTCACTGGTTCAGAGACGTCATGGTCGTGATTGTCACTGGTTCAGAGACGTCATGGTCGTGATTGTCACTGGTTCAGAGACGTCATGGTCGTGATTGTCACTGGTTCAGAGACGTCATGGTCGTGATTGTCACTGGTTCAGAGACGTCATGGTCGTGATTGTCACTGGTTCAGAGACGTCATGGTCGTGATTGTCACTGGTTCAGAGATGTCATGGTCGTGATTGTCACTGGTTCAGAGACGTCATGGTTGTGATTGTCACTGGTTCAGAGACGTCATGGTCGTGATTGTCACTGGTTCAGAGACGTCATGGTCGTGATTGTCACTGGTTCAGAGATGTCATGGTCGTGATCGTCACTGGTTCAGAGATGTCATGGTCGTGATTGTCACTGGTTCAGAGACGTCATGGTCGTGATTGTCACTGGTTCAGAGACGTCATGGTCGTGATTGTCACTGGTTCAGAGACGTCATGGTCGTGATTGTCACTGGTTCAGAGACGTCATGGTCGTGATTGTCACTGGTTCAGAGACGTCATGGTCGTGATTGCCACTGGTTCAGAGACGTCATGGTCGTGATTGTCACTGGTTCAGAGATGTCATGGTCGTGATCGTCACTGGTTCAGAGATGTCATGGTCGTGATCGTCACTGGTTCAGAGACGTCATGGTCGTGATTGTCACTGGTTCAGAGACGTCATGGTCGTGATCGTCACTGGTTTAGAGACGTCATGGTCGTGATTGTCACTGGTTCAGAGACGTCATGGTCGTGATTGTCACTGGTTCAGAGACGTCATGGTCGTGATTGTCACTGGTTCAGAGACGTCATGATCGTGATTGTCACTGGTTCAGAGACGTCATGGTCGTGATTGTCACTGGTTCAGAGACGTCATGGTCGTGATTGGCACTGGTTCAGAGACGTCATGGTCGTGATTGTCACTGGTTCAGAGATGTCATGGTCGTGATTGTCACTGGTTCAGAGACGTCATGGTTGTGATTGTCACTGGTTCAGAGACGTCATGGTCGTGATTGTCACTGGTTCAGAGACGTCATGGTTGTGATTGTCACTGGTTCAGAGACGTCATGGTTGTGATTGTCACTGGTTCAGAGACGTCATGGTCGTGATTGTCACTGGTTCAGAGATGTCATGGTTGTGATTGTCACTGGTTCAGAGACGTCATGGTCGTGATTGTCACTGGTTCAGAGACGTCATGGTTGTGATTGTCACTGGTTCAGAGACGCCATGGTCGTGATCGTATGATAGTTGGATATATACCTGCCATGTGCAATCAGTACCTATCACCACTAAAGTTGTGAGTTCGAATCGTGCTCATGGCGATAGTTGTACTTGATACAACATTTATGTGATAAAGTTATAGTACGTGTTTTGTGGAATGTTAGTGGTTTTTTCCTGGGGTTTCGGTTTCCACCACCTTTTAAACTGGTCTCCAAGATATAACTGAAATATATATTGTTGAAAGTGGCGGTAAACAACATAACACTACTCAGTGGTTCAGCTGACTAGGTGTGGTATTATATTATATTTGATTGTGTTTTTCCAAATGTGTCAATGAATAATAATAAACTGCCATGGTCTTACTAAATATATTTATTATTGAAATTTATCAATAATATTTATCAAATCAAGATTTTCCTTCCTCGGACATAGTTGAACTTAGTCGATGTTGGCTATCCGGTTAAGACACTTTGGTTTTCTTGCTCCCAAGACCTCTTAGATTATTTGGTTTTCCAAACTTTTGCCTCTGAGCGTACCTGATGAAGGTTACTACAGAAACGTATCGTGTGCTAGAAAATAGATATCTACGTTTTTCATGAGTGGCGGAATGGCTAAGGTCGTTTACCTCTGGACTCTCTTTTTATGATAAGCTTGATAAGCTTGATAAGCATGATATAATCAAACTTGATGATAAATACAGATTAATACATAAGCATTTCCATATTGGCCTAGTTATCATCCCGAGACCCCCATATTGGGCTCGAAACGGAGTCGAGGACCACTATTGGTCGAGGGATGAAAAACAGGCCAATATGGAAATGCCCATGTATTAAACTATTTATGACATACTTCCGACATTTAGAAAAGAGACACCCATATCGGCCATATTTTGTGAAAATATGGACAGTTTACTTCCGGTCATATTGGTCATACAAAAATGGCTTTATTTGAACTAGGTATGAAATAAACACCGATAATCTTTGCTATCGTGAGATATTTGGGAATTTGACAAATTTATATTTTCACGACCCGACCTATATGCATTTTATTTGTTTAATTTAGAAATCGCATAAAATGTCTAGTTATGGTTGATGCTTTAAGCAACATGATAAATTCAAAAGAAATTGGGATAAAAGGGGTGATAACTCCTAAAAACAATCAAATTATTCTATCTTCAACTATACTATGGTTGTGATGCAGGTATACTGATAAATAATATCCTTTGATTTCAAATATATTTCAAGGTATTGTCAATACAATTAATATATTGCTTCATAATACAATATTCAGCATCCATGTTATATAACAGGACTTCAAAAATATTTATTACAGACAAAGTCACAATTGTGAACATATATATTGCATGCAGACAATATGCAATTATATTACACTCTAACTATCAGTAACATGCACCATATTATCGTATTATTGCAGGAATACAAATCAATTATCGCCTTCGTGAGAGATGACCATCCTGAACTGTCAATACGAAGGAAGTTATTTCCCTTAGGACTTTGTCCAAGGGGAAGCAACTTCTTGATTTTTGGCAATTTGTATGTTCACCTCATACATAGGCAATACTAGTTTTATTATAAAGAACATATATATTTCTCATTTATTACTAAGGTTGATCTTAGTTACAATTTCAAAGATTTCGAAAGGAAATACGTTTTACATGATTTGATATTATCATCAATTGAGAAGTGTTTGTTAGATAAAAACAACATTTCATTGTTATACAACTTTTTCAAATATATAATAGATCAAAATAATCTTAAATATTAACAATTACGTTTTTATTTCAATATCCAACATTTATTTAAATATACGTAATTCTCTAATTCCTACGTTGCCAACGTGATTTCTGTTTTTTGTTCTCCGCATCCTTTTCATTTATTTTCCCATTAATTTATTGGAGTGCAGTTTCCCAAAGCAGGTTGAACGAAAATCCAGCGTCCATTAAGATTGTTTGCTATAAGACGACATATTCACATCTGCAATAGTTGTCTCCCTCGTCAGGACTTAAACCTGTCCGATATTTGACGGAACTCATGATTAACATTATTTCATTTACTTAAACATGTTCGATATCTGATGTATCATGATTGACATTATCTAGTTGACATAAAAATGTCAGATATCTGATGACATTCATGATTGACATTATATAGTTAACATAAAAATGTCAGTCATGATTGACATTATCTGGTAAAAAACCCGTAGATGTCTAAATTAGTGCGTTATTTGAATAACCATTTATACATCTGATGAAACACGTGCTTAACATTACATAGTTGAATTAAACATGTCTGATTACTGATTGGCATTATATAATTGACTTAAACGTGTCCGATATCTGATGAAAATCATGATTAGCATTTCATTATTGACCTAAGCATGTCAAATAACTGATAAAACTTATGATTAACATTGCATTTGTATATACATGTTGTAGTTGAATTAAACGTGTCTGATTACTGATTGGCATTACATAGTTGACTAAAACGTGTCCGGTATATGATGAAAATCATGATTAACATTTCATAGTTGACCTAAACATGTCAGAAACCTGATAAAACTAATGATTAAGATTATATAGTTGACTTAAACATGTCCGGTGTCTGATGAAAAACATGATTAACATTTCATAGTTGACCTAAATATGTCAGATAGCTGATTAAACTAATGATTAAGATTATAATTGACTTAAACATGCCCGATGTCGGATGAAAAACATTTTACAGTTGACCTAAGCATGTTAGACAACTGATAAAACTAATGATTAAGATTATATAGTTTACTTAAACATGTCCGGTGTCTGATAAAAGCTATGATTGGCATTATCTCATTGACGACTTAAGTGAGTCCGGTATCTGATGAAAGACATGATTAATATCACATAACTCACTTAACATGTCTCAAATTGATGAAGTTCAGACTTAGTCAGAATTTATCGAATCCACTTATTGGCCAACTTATCAAGCGCACCTTTTTTCACCGATTGGCCTTTATCAGGTACTTAAAGATACTTATCGCTAGAGATTAATACACCCAAGTTCTACTCTAGTAACATACTAACATTTCTAAGATCGATGTTAACCATTGTTTCAAATAAAATAGGATTCGAAATGTTGAAAATGGATTTTTTTTTCCATTTTATCTATTATGTCATTTAAATATTAAAGTTGAAAAAAACCAATTAGATGTAACCGATGAGGCTTTATGCTTTTACTACAGCATACCTGTATTACCATGGTACCAATGCCTATTGATTATACAGGTGAATAGAACTTCATGCGACATTGGTAGAATTTTATGTATATTGTTATTGAAGTCTAGCTGCGACAATGGATTTTAATACTTTGAATCGATATAGGTCCTGAATAATTAAATAGTTATAAGTAAAAGATGATAGCAAATGTGCATTAATAACGTTTTGTCATAATTTCTGTCGTTTCAGGTGAGACTTTACATACACATTTGCTAATTATGTAATGCAACAACAAAGGACATACATTTTAAAACGAGACACCAACCAAAATTTGTTAGTGGAAGTTGAGAATTATTTCTGATTTCCACTGTTATCAAAAATGGGGCTGAAACAAAAGGATGGTTGTTGTAAAAAGTTTATGAAATTTTTATTTTCACACGTGGGACTGTGTGTTATGGTTATTTTGTATTGTGTTGCTGGAGGATTTATTTTTGAACATTTAGAGAAGAACAACGAAGAACAAATTTGTTACGACTCACGAGATGAATATATTGACATGGAAGAAAGGACTTTAAACAACACAATAAAAGTTATTAAAGAGCAAGAAGGCAGCGGGCAGACAGATGTCTTGGTTATTCAATTACAGAGCATCCTGGCAACATTCAGGGATAATAGTATAGCAATTGGTTTCGACGGGAAGAACTGCACGGCGTACGGAGAAACAGATGGTCCTAAATATAAATGGTCTTGGTCTGGTGCCCTGTTCTTCTCTGTTACTGTAATATCTACCATTGGTAAGTTTAGCAAAAAATCGTATATTTTTTTGATACCTTTATTACAGAAACTATTTTGTATTGTTTTGTTTTACAGATAGTAGAGAATTATATCGGGTTAGTATGATAATGAGATGACCATTCTTTTAATTAGTATTTCAAATTGTTCGCTGTTCTACAATCTGAACTGCTCTCGCGCATATATGCCGTTGTTTCTTTTTTATAAAAAATGGCAGCCACAACTGTTGATATGGTTTTTGGATTACATTATCGGTAATTCTAACATAACGTCCTTCTTTCGCTTTGTAGATAAACGAGCGATTTATCGATGGTATAATCTCATTCACACATGCGCCGGTGAATGTGACTGATTTTTCCATTGGCAGCATAAATTGTGTGCGATATGTTCCGCAAACGTAAATATAAATTACCGTCTTCCAATCAAAGTATACTACCGTATTTGTATTCTTAGACATATCAGTATCGAAATAAATCATGGAAGCCAGAATGTGTTTTGAGTTTTAACATGGGTTGGCGGATATTAGTAAATTTTATCTTTCGCCTCTGGCTCGGGATAAAATACTAATATCCGCCAATCCATGTTAAAACTCAAAACACATTCAGGCTTCCATGATTTATTTCTTAAATTATAATTTGATAGCTCATTATCTTTCGTGGCAGCCATATAGAGTGTAACACTTAATATTACATTTATCTGTTAGACGATGATGGTACAAATCTTCTTCTGACAAAGGTAGGATCTGGATACAAAACCAAGAGTGAAATACACAATGAAATCTCCTGCCTATAGTGAATTCTAAAACAGTAATGGACGAGTTTATTTTGGAAACATTTCTGTGGTCAGTTTCTGATGTATTTGTTTTCATGTTATTATCTAAATGCTTAGTGTCATTTCAAAAAATTAAATAAATTGTTTGATGCAAAATTTATATAATGCGAGGAATATGGTTATTGTAATCATTACTGGTGATAAGCACTGATTACACAGGTAGTTGTATATTCAACTACTATACAATCACGACCACGACGTCCCTTTTTCTGTTTGTATAATGGTCATATGCACAAATTATAGCCACATTCGATCTTACATGTAATATAATATTCACACACTGTACATTGTTTGTGCATAATTTTAGAATTGAAACTGAGTAAAACTTGTGGATAAAAAGGTTGCATTAAGAAGGGCTTATTGGCGGAAATTTAGATTGCCTCAGTAAAAATAGGCTATGATGTACATATTTGGTAAATTAGGGCTTGCAACAGGCACCAAAGACCACAGTTGTTCAACAGAGGCTGGCGCAATTTGTCTTTTCCGTTCAATGAGTGAGAGATTCTCCATATACGAGGCATTCATTGCATTCGTTCAGCAGAACTAGTGGGCGCACCATTTCGGAAGGTTTTTTCCGTAGCCGAGAAATTAGGCCCAATTTCTATACTCTCGCGGAGACCAGACATAAGTGATTTTGATGCGCAATCATTAGAAGAGGCGGTTATGGTATATCGTTGTTCGTACGACGATGATATGTAGCGCTTATTGTTCTTTGCTTTAGTCGCTTTTATTGAACCTTTACGATATTATAAAGAATGGATGTCTGAGGATCTGTATACCTTTTGACGTTTTTCAATTTTTTCGTTCCAGAGTTATCGGACTTTATCTCATGAAAAGCAAAAATATTTGTTTTAAGCATGTGGCACACTAACTATGTCTTGACCAATATTGATAAATCTCCACCTTTATAATAGGGAATATTGGTCTGAACGTCGGTATATTTTTTTTGACGATTTTCAGTTTGTTTTTGTCGTTTTAGAGTTATCGGACTTTATCCGATGGATAATAGTGTCGTAAACTTATTCTGCGCTAACTCAAGCTTGCATTGATTGATTTTCGTCAAACGTAATCATATTACTAGTATTAGGAAGGCTGGTTTGGCGGTCTGTCTACGTTTTGACGTTTTTCGATCTTGGTGTTCGATAGATATACGACATATCATGCGAATTTGGCGCAGCTATGCGTTATAGTTTTCCTGTCCATTACCAAAAAAAAAACAACAGAATAAAATAGTGTTTATATCATCCCATATATAAAAAAACGGAGATCATTCTGACATTTTTAACGTATTATGCTATTGAAAGAATACTCTTGATCTGACCGCCATTTTGCTCAAATATATCTCAATTCTCATAAGAATGCTTAGCCATGAAAATAACGTTATCCATGTTCAAATGTTATACAAACCTGTGACTTCCATGAATTATTTCGATTTTAATAGAAACAAATCAAACTTATTGTTTGAACTTATTGTCAGTAATAAATGGAAATACATATGGAAATGCATGTCATAACAAAATCAACTAACCTTAATGTTTAGTTTATGTTTTCTCTATAGAGAAATAGACTGTCCTATAATTAAGCTACTAACATTTTCCAATCTAATGGCATTTTGATTTAACAACTTCAATATACAACAAAAATGCGCAAAAATTGCAAAGTAAATTAGCAACCAGCATGTGTCAATGTCATCAGTATCCTTGAAAATTACGTCACCGGAAGATGATAATCTACAGTCGATTGATGACTACGTATCGTTAATGGTTTTTCTGAAAAAATGATTGTGTAAAGAAACAAAATTGGAACATTTTAATTTTTGTAAGCACAAACGTACTTTGTAAATACATGAAATCACATAGAAATTATGTTCATAAATTTATCCGACAATACGCATGTGCGAATTAAAATGATGGTGGAGTATACATTGATGCATGATTTCTTGAAATACATATATTACATCTATACTAAATTCAGTCATTTTAGGATATAAAACGTAGAAACGTCCAAATAACTTATATGTGCCGTATGGAATAGGATAGGATAGGATAGGATAGGATAGATCACAATAATATATTAAAGTGAATAAACTGTATCCAGAACAGTGTCTATTGATTTTTCTTCTTGTATTTTTATCGGTTTCAGTTGCTGAAAACATAACTCGATTTTTGATCGAAGGATTAAGTTTTCACTTTTTATTTGTACCTTTAAAAATTCATTTTAATTACTATTTTTTGGCGGGAATCAATACGAACAAACAACTAATTTTCCCTACATCATTGCTCTGCTAATGGACTATACTTTTATAAGCAAATATTGGTTTAGAAACGAGGCTTTAAAAACTTTAAATATTTGATGATCAACCATATCTACCAATTTAATTGACGTCAGGAAAAATATTTGTTGCATCTGAATAATGTTTATCATTTCTACGGTAATTTGAAATGAAATGAAATAATGGACCAATAAAGCTACCGAAACAATCCGCACACCGTTATTGCAAACGCTTTGAAAGTTGCTCGATATATATGAAACAAAGGTTCTAAATCTAAAGTAGTTTTGAGGACTCTGTTCTATCATTTATATTTCTTTGATGACTTAAAAAACAACCGTAAATTTAATTAAATGAAATGATTGATGTAACACAAGAATATGAACAGTTGTTCTCATATATCACTGTCCTAGTTGATTCCCATATTTTATTACATCATATCGCTGTTAATAAGAACAGTTTTAAGATACATTTTGTAGCAAAGTTGTAATGTATTAGAAGCCGTAAATGGAAGGACAGACAATACAATGTCAAACAGAGACAGACAATACAATGTCCAACAGAGACAGACAATACAATGGCCAACAGAGACAGACAATACAATGTCCAACAGAGACAGACAATACAATGTCCAACAGAGACAGACAATACAATGTCCAACAGAGACAGACAATACAATGGCCAACAGAGACAGATAATACAATGTCCAACAGAGACAGACAATACAATGTCCAACAGAGACAGACAATACAATGTCCAACAGAGACAGACAATACAATGGCCAACAGAGACAGACAATACAATGTCCAACAGAGACAGACAATACAATGTCCAACAGAGACAGACAATACAATGGCCAACAGAGACAGACAATACAATGGCCAACAGAGACAGACAATACAATGTCCAACAGAGACAGACAATACAATGTCCAACAGAGACAGACAATACAATGGCCAACAGAGACAGACAATACAATGGCCAACAGAGACAGACAATACAATGGCCAACAGAGACAGACAATACAATGGCCAACAGAAACAGACAATACAATGTCCAACAGAGACAGACAATACAATGTCCAACAGAGACAGACAATACAATGGCCAACAGAGACAGACAATACAATGGCCAACAGAGACAGACAATACAATGTCCAACAGAGACAGACAATACAATGGCCAACAGAGACAGACAATACAATGGCCAACAGAGACAGACAATACAATGTCCAACATAGACAGACAATACAATGTCCAACAGAGACAGACAATACAATGGCCAACAGAGACAGACAATACAATGTCCAACAGAGACAGACAATACAATGTCCAACAGAGACAGACAATACAATGGCCAACAGAGACAGACAATACAATGTCCAACAGAGACAGACAATACAATGTCCAACAGAGACAGACAATACAATGGCCAACAGAGACAGACAATACAATGTCCAACAGAGACAGACAATACAATGTCCAACAGAGACAGACAATACAATGTCCAACAGAGACAGACAATACAATGGCCAACAGAGACAGACAATACAATGTCCAACAGACACAGACAATACAATGTCCAACAGAGAAAGACAATACAATGTCCAACAGAGACAGACAATACAATGTCCAACAGAGACAGACAATACAATGGCCAACAGAGACAGACAATACAATGTCCAACAGAGACAGACAATACAATGTCCAACAGAGAGAGACAATACAATGTCCAACAGAGACAGATAATACAATGGCCAACAGAGACAGACAATACAATGGCCAACAGAGACAGACAATACAATGTCCAACAGAGACAGACAATACAATGTCCAACAGAGACAGACAATACAATGGCCAACAGAGACAGACAATACAATGTCCAACAGAGACAGACAATACAATGTCCAACAGAGACAGACAATACAATGGCCAACAGAGACAGACAATACAATGTCCAACAGACACAGACAATACAATGTCCAACAGAGACAGACAATACAATGTCCAACAGAGACAGACAATGCAATGGCCAATAGAGACAGACAATACAATGTCCAACAGAGACAGACAATACAATGTCCAACAAAGACAGACAATACAATGTCCAACAGAGACAGACAATACAATGTCCAACAGAGACAGACAATACAATGTCCAACAGACACAGACAATACAATGTCCAACAGAGACAGACAATACAATGTCCAACAGAGACAGACAATACAATGGCCAACAGAGACAGACAATACAATGTCCAACAGAGACAGACAATACAATGTCCAACAGAGACAGACAATACAATGTCCAACAGAGACAGACAATACAATGTCCAACAGAGACAGACAATACAATGTCCAACAGAGACAGACAATACAATGTCCAACAAAGACAGACAATACAATGTCCAACAGAGACAGACAATACAATGGCCAACAGAGACAGACAATACAATGTCCAACAGAGACAGACAATACAATGTCCAACAGAGACAGACAATACAATGGCCAACAGAGACAGACAATACAATGTCCAACAGAGACAGACAATACAATGTCCAACAGAGACAGACAATACAATGTCCAACAGAGACAGACAATACAATGGCCAACAGAGACAGACAATACAATGACCAACAGAGACAGACAATACAATGTCCAACAGAGACAGACAATACAATGTCCAACAGAGACAGACAATACAATGTCCAACAGAGACAGACAATACAATGGCCAACAGAGACAGACAATACAATGTCCAACAGACACAGACAATACAATGTCCAACAGAGAAAGACAATACAATGTCCAACAGAGACAGACAATACAATGTCCAACAGAGACAGACAATACAATGGCCAACAGAGACAGACAATACAATGTCCAACAGAGACAGACAATACAATGTCCAACAGAGAGAGACAATACAATGTCCAACAGAGACAGACAATACAATGGCCAACAGAGACAGACAATACAATGGCCAACAGAGACAGACAATACAATGTCCAACAGAGACAGACAATACAATGTCCAACAGAGACAGACAATACAATGGCCAACAGAGACAGACAATACAATGTCCAACAGAGACAGACAATACAATGTCCAACAGAGACAGACAATACAATGGCCAACAGAGACAGACAATACAATGTCCAACAGACACAGACAATACAATGTCCAACAGAGACAGACAATACAATGTCCAACAGAGACAGCCAATGCAATGGCCAACAGAGACAGACAATACAATGTCCAACAGAGACAGACAATACAATGTCCAACAGAGACAGACAATACAATGTCCAACAGAGACAGACAATACAATGGCCAACAGAGACAGACAATACAATGTCCAACAGACACAGACAATACAATGTCCAACAGAGACAGACAATACAATGTCCAACAGAGACAGACAATACAATGGCCAACAGAGACAGACAATACAATGTCCAACAGAGACAGACAATACAATGTCCAACAGAGACAGACAATACAATGTCCAACAGAGACAGACAATACAATGTCCAACAGAGACAGACAATACAATGTCCAACAGAGACAGACAATACAATGTCCAACAAAGACAGACAATACAATGTCCAACAGAGACAGACAATACAATGGCCAACAGAGACAGACAATACAATGTCCAACAGAGACAGACAATACAATGTCCAACAGAGACAGACAATACAATGGCCAACAGAGACAGACAATACAATGTCCAACAGAGACAGACAATACAATGTCCAACAGAGACAGACAATACAATGGCCAACAGAGACAGACAATACAATGGCCAACAGAGACAGACAATACAATGTCCAACAGAGACAGACAATACAATGGCCAACAGAGACAGACAATACAATGGCCAACAGAGACAGACAATACAATGGCCAACAGAGACAGACAATACAATGTCCAACAGAGACAGACAATACAATGGCCAACAGAGACAGACAATACAATGGCCAACAGAGACAGACAATACAATGTCCAACAGAGACAGACAATACAATGGCCAACAGAGACAGACAATACAATGGCCAACAGAGACAGACAATACAATGTCCAACAGAGACAGACAATACAATGTCCAACAGAGACAGACAATACAATGGCCAACAGAGACAGACAATACAATGTCCAACAGAGACAGACAATACAATGTCCAACAGAGACAGACAATACAATGGCCAACAGAGACAGACAATACAATGTCCAACAGAGACACACAATACAATGGCCAACAGAGACAGACAATACAATGTCCAACAGAGACAGACAATACAATGTCCAACAGAGACAGACAATACAATGTCCAACAGAGACAGACAATACAATGGCCAACAGAGACAGACAATACAATGTCCAACAGACACAGACAATACAATGTCCAACAGAGACAGACAATACAATGTCCAACAGAGACAGACAATACAATGTCCAACAGAGACAGACAATACAATGGCCAACAGAGACAGACAATACAATGTCCAACAGAGACAGACAATACAATGTCCAACAGAGACAGACAATACAATGTCCAACAGAGACAGACAATACAATGGCCAACAGAGACAGACAATACAATGACCAACAGAGACAGACAATACAATGTCCAACAGAGACAGACAATACAATGTCCAACAGAGACAGACAATACAATGGCCAACAGAGACAGACAATACAATGTCCAACAGAGACAGACAATACAATGTCCAACAGAGACAGACAATACAATGGCCAACAGAGACAGACAATACAATGTCCAACAGACACAGACAATACAATGTCCAACAGAGACAGACAATACAATGTCCAACAGAGACAGACAATGCAATGGCCAACAGAGACAGACAATACAATGTCCAACAGAGACAGACAATACAATGTCCAACAAAGACAGACAATACAATGTCCAACAGAGACAGACAATACAATGTCCAACAGAGACAGACAATACAATGGCCAACAGAGACAGACAATACAATGTCCAACAGAGACAGACAATACAATGTCCAACAGAGACAGACAATACAATGTCCAACAGAGACAGACAATACAATGGCCAACAGAGACAGACAATACAATGTCCAACAGAGACAGACAATACAATGGCCAACAGAGACAGACAATACAATGGCCAACAGAGAAAGGACACAACAATGATTTACAACACACTAAGCCAAATACTAAAGATTCAGCACCACGTACCCCACTAAAGACCGTGGGTGAACTTCGGTACTCCGGAATGGTAAGCAGTTCATGTCCCAATAGTAGCGAACACCTCTTTCTGATGTACAGAGCATCGAAGAAATTACGTGTAGTTCAGATTCCGATAACCCGAGGCTTTCATAAGGATTAAACATGATAAAAATGTATCATACAAATAAAAGAAGGGCAAAAATTGGCAAATCACTTTTTGACTCAATTCAGGGGGTAAAATAATGTCGAAGAACTATCAGCCTTAAATTGATCTCATAGCTTTGTGTAAAATTGTTATTTATATTTCGTAAAAAATAAAACTTCTCCGTTATGGTCGATGAAATTCTATTAACAATGCTTAAATAATTTATATAATTTTTTTTTTTCTTCATTTCCTCTTGGCTCATCAATATAATTAATTTGATAGTTACTCATCCCTTTCTATTTAATTTTTTTTTATTGATATTTCTTTTTTTTTTTATTATTTTTTCTTTCTTTTTTTGTTCTGTTTATTGTTGTTGTTGTTCTGTTTTTTTTTTTTTTTAACAAAATGAAATATGACTAGTAAATTACATTTGTTTGTTAGGGTTAGGGTTATGGTGTTTAACGTCTGTGTCATGTCGTATGTAATACATATAATAATATGCATTTGATAAGAAATTCTACAGAGGTATATTAAGCACGTAGAATGCAATCACATGCACGATTCTGGTCATATTTAACAGTAACTAATGATATGTATGAAACTGATCAAGATCTTGTATTGGTCAGGCTATAATAAAATGCTTAATTCCAATTATTGATGTTTATCAGCAGAGTGTAACAAACGCCATTCAACCGTCATAGCATTAATAGTAGACATGCGATCAAGGATGAATCGTGAGACAAAACTCGTTATTTTCCAGACCATATCGAAAAGTTTTCTGTTGATGTTATTGGTCTTATATCCATGTCTAGTGTTAATTTTGAACTCTGGTTTTCTCCACCAATAAAACTACAATAAAATCATAACATATCTTTATTATATGATATAATATCTTTATTTCTCAAACTGACAGTGCATAGTACATTTACAGAGAAGTTACAAATAAATGAACAGATTAAACTATATACAATGTATACAAATACAGTAAATCCACAGATAGAATTAGCCAGGAGGACAAACTAATCTTATTTATATATTTTCTTGAATTCTTTGTGGTGATCGAATTTGCCTCTTTCTACGGTTTTGATATTTTATTTTGGAATTGTTCGCTCAGTGTTGTATTTTTCGCTTTTCATTTTGCTATGATTCCTAAGCTTACACGCTAAGAATAATATGCGCATTTAATATAAACTATTAACCGCGAGTGGAAATACCAAGCGTTCATTTTTTTTTTTATTACTGTAGCTTTTTGCACGAATTATGATACAAAGTAATATTAGATTTAGAAAAGTGAGCAGTCATGTATTTGTGTTTGGGCTGTCGATTTTGCATATTTCTACGATTTTTCTGGATTTTTGGAAATGTTCCAAAAGTGTGGTCATTTTTGTTTGATCATTTTTTTAGAACGCTACAGAAGCGTAAATGTATAGCATGGTATTATACACATGATGTCTGTGACCATACGGCGCAACCGTTTTCTACCGTTTGCTAGTTGTGTGAAAATACATTTAGTGCCTATTACCACTTAGCTGTGAGCTCGATTCCCACCAGTTACTAGGTGTACTTGATACAACTTCATGTGGTAAAGTGTGTCACTGCCTTGTGGAAAATCGGTGGTTTTTTTCAAAATGTACTTAGTAGTATTATAACTTGTGTCAAATCCAATTGTTATTACTTGAATCATAATATATTTACCGGTAATCCAAAATTATGTTAAATCGCCGTTTTCCTTTTGGCCATTGCAATGTCTGTCCTTCTATCTTTTGGCCATTGCAATGTCTGTCCTTCTATCTTTTGGCCATTGCAATGTCTGTCCTTCTATCTTTTGGCCATTGTGTTGTCTGTCCTTCGATTTACAGCTTTTGGTTACCCCTTTGGTATCTTCAAACTTTTTCCAATCAAAATAAGTCTCTCGAACATTGCGATAGTCCATACCATATATATTTACACTGTCTTACTCCTGATTGGTGGCAGGGTCGGCATTTCTGTGTTTGTTGTACATTCAACGGGCTCTGCTTCATGTATGTATTATTGCATTGTGGTTGTGCACGGTCTCCCCTACTACTAATTTTGCCTCTCAATTTTTCATCTCTTCCGGTTTGACCTTTGGAGTCCGTTATGTTCATGATATATGTCACTCATGTGTCACAAAATTTAATGGAAAATATTTTGGACTTTTAACTCGAATTCATAAAGGTACTATTTTTAGAAATACAAGTTTCATTAATTGTGAATTTACACAGCAGTCTCTTTTTAATTAAAAAACAATTAAATAATCATTGATCAACGTGCTTTGTGTATTAATATAATTTAAATTGCCAATATTTGGCTATGCTACATTACCTGTGAATGGCACGCAATTATAGAATCATTTTAGACAGGCAATGCATCATGCAACATGCCCATTTTGACACGAGGAAAAGTCTGAAGATATCAAACGGATAATCAGAAGCCGTAAATCGAAGAAGGAAAGACAATACAATGATCAAAAGAAAATATACAAGTTCGGCTCAAGACACTGTACATACAAGACTCGCTTTAGAACACAACATTATCAAACCAACACAAAAACAAAAGCACTGAACACATACAATCCAACTACATATACGTGTTCAGGTGGATGTTTATCAGTGGTTGTAGTCACCTACTGCAATCTACAATTCCTCAGTTGTATCATTACAATATTTACAGTTATAGCGAAATGACCGGTTAAATCTCCGGTTAGATGTGTCATGAAACACGTAAGGTGAGATAGGTTGCGGTGCGTGATTGTACTGCACATCGCATTACATAAGCTTACGTTAGCTTCTCAAAACATATTTACACATATTGTTCTAATTCCAGTGTCATTGCTGTTTAAATATCTCTTTGTAATAATAATGAATATGTCATGGTGATTCCGATCAATGTATCGAATATTCTTGTTTTGCAGGATACGGACACATAGCACCTAAAACATTTTGGGGACGCTTGGTTTGCATTGCATATGCTGTACTTGGAATTCCTTTGATGCTGTTATGTCTGGCGAACATTGGTGACGTGCTAGCTGACATATTCCGGTTCATCTACGCGAAGATCTGCTGTTGTGGTTGGTGCAGACAGAAGGACACCACAAAAGTTGTTACTATCAAGCCCGTTGCTAAGGAACCCGCCTGGAACAACGATAAATCGAAGATAATAACCACTTCGGCTCCAATGCAAACGGAGTTTAGTCGAATACCTCCGAAATCATCGATAGGCGGCATGCAACCACAAGGAGGTGGAGGTGGAGATAATGAGGCACCAAAACCTGTGAAAATAGTTCCTCTCGATATCAAATCATTCAAGACACAACAAGAACTTGCAAACAGATCTAAACCTGTTCGCAGTGAACCCATAGTTTGTGACGACGACAGCGACGACGATGATGACGACGATGAGTTCGATGACAAGAAGATAACAGTACCATTGACCGTCACAATGATCGTCATTGCAGGTTACATATTTGGTGGAGCTCTTCTTTTCGGACTGTGGGAAAACTGGGATAACTTACAATCGGCATATTTCTGTTTCATTACTCTTAGTACCATTGGATTTGGAGATGTCGTCCCTGGAACCGATTTTGATAATCCGACGGCAACAGCGCAAATGATTCTCGGTGCGATTTATGTGTTATTTGGAATGGCAATATTGTCGATGTGTTTCTCTCTAATGCAGGATGAGATTATAGCCAAGTGCAAGTGGGTTGGACAGAAACTTGGTATACTTGACAAAGATGATTGACGTCTTCCATAACGTGTGTAAACAATATCCATGAGCAAATCACATTATGTGCTCATACAAAAGTTTATTAATTACACATAGGGGAAACATTTTGATAGCTTATTGACTGGACGTAGGATTAAACCAATGCAACTGTACAACGTTCTTGAAGCTTAATTTAAGAGTAATTTAAGGGAAAAAGTCCAAGATTTTCTGTCATGTTCTGAAACAAATTAAATGGGATTGATATTAGTTAATGTACGAAATGAGTCTTTTTACTAACTTGACATTAGATGACCTTTAATTATGTTGCCTTAATGTTTTATCATATAATTCCTATGAATAATGCATGCAAAACGTAATGGCCTTGATTTCCAATACACTGCTTTATTTCAAATATATTTCCAGTTAAATTATGTGCAATCATAATACATTTATTCATTTTAATATCAGATATGTTGAAGTGTGTTCGTTTACCTATGTTATAAGTAATTGGATGTTATGTAGACAATAATTTATCATAGAATATACTTGGGAAATATGTCAAACTCACATTAGTGTGTAGTATACGGGATTTGTTTTTAACGAAACGAATTTAACGTCTATGACAAAATTGTATTGAGTTGTAGAAGTCATTTCTTCTTTTCATGTCCATACAAATGAACGTGTTATCATTTCAAGAGCTAACATCCATATATGGTCAGCTATAGCAATTTAAGATTAAAAAATAAATCCATTTATAAAATCTGGATAACATTTCAAGAGTTAACTTAAATATATGGTCAGTGATAGAAGTTTAAAATAAATAAACAAATTAATCCATTTGTGAAATCTGGATAAAACAGTTTTGCAAAAAAATTGCTATTAAACAAATTAATTTCTTCTCCTTTTTAGTATAAAAGGGAAATGTACAACTGTCTGTGTATAATATAGATTTCAACATGTGCAGAACAACCATGTTATTCAAAATGTTATCACCCAGAGGTGTTTTCTAGTAGACGAGGGTTAAAGTGCCTGGCCCTGGAAAAAAGGTTAAAGTGCCTGGCCCTGGAAAAAAGCAAACAAACGAAAGCACTCAATTATAAAACAAATCAACCAAGGACATCGTTAGTGCACGTTTGTACCATATAATATTTCATATTATGAAATGTGCAAAAATCACCCATTTTTCGTTCATGTTCATTTACATCCTTATCGCATTGTGAATATCAATAAATTGTTTTTGTTGTCGAGTGTTAAATTGTTATAATACCGTTGACTGTATCTTAATAAAGCAAACTGGCAAACAGGTTAACTTTAAATATGAGCGATATGTCGAACAGAAAAACAAACAAGAGTGAATAAATGAAACATACATTTTTAGTTTATTACCGTAATTTTTCTTTCGACGTTTTTCTTGTAAAATATGAGAATTAAGAGACTGCAGTTTCATCTTTTTCTGTAATTTAGCACAATTTGATGTTCTTCATATTTTTTTTTTACATTGAATTACGGTGTAATTTGCTCAAGAACACAACAGTAAGACTATTCTTTTCTTTTGTATATAATCATATGATATTAATGAATCTTATAGATATATATATATTATATTATACCGATATTTTTTATTCGGGATCATATTCATTATTTTACACAAACCTTTTTTCTGATGTTAGTATTTCCGGTGACCATCGTTCTGGGTCTTGTACAGTAAAATATTACTGCTGATTTATTTTTACGTGTTATTTGCAGTATTATGTTTTGTTCTAATTCATGATCTGTTTACTTATTACGGACAGTAAGGTCAAAGTTGACATCAATAATAATAACAGATTATCTGTATTTGTATTACTAATAGATGGCAGCGACAAAAAAAAAATGCTCTTTAAAGGCATACAGGCTGTCAAAATTGATTTTTTTTTATATTAAAAGTTGCCAATATTCGATGTTTTATCCTAATTGCAGTTGAAATTTTTCATAATATCATACGTAAAGAGCCTAGAACGAAGGAATTACGTCACTGTTTGATTTTCTTCCATCCAGTCAAGACTCCAATGTTTACCCGCGCAATATTCATACATTCATACGACCTACACAATGAACTCATTCGGTAAAGCGTTTGTGCATGTGCAAAATTGTTTGTTGAAGAAAAAACACATGGCACAAACAAAAATATTGACGGATTCTGCACGAAAACGACATAAAAAGGAGGATTCAGCAAGCTTTGTGTAATGATTAAAAAAAAGATGTTATACCGACCTACTCCATTTTTCAACACGTAAGGATAATTTAGTATCTTTTTTCGGCCGAATGGTATTTTGACAGTAGAATTGCATCGTATTTTTTATATATATTCTTTTTTTCAGGAGAAAACGCTAGGTGATATCTCTTTTAAATTAGAGACTAAAATAATGAACTCCATGCTGGTTTTTTTCGAAAAAAATATAATCAAGATAAACTCAAGTGTTGTCAATAATATCATATGCAATGTAATTTGCTTATAATTTTCCCTTTATCGGGCCTCTTTGCACAGTTTTTGTTTTATTGATTTCATCACGTATTTCCGATTTTAAGTGTCATTCTTACTAAATACCATTATATAATATTAACTGATTACCCCGGGATCCAATTTCATAGATATACTTCTTAAATTATATTAATTCTAGCGAATTTACATGCAACATGCTTCCTGGTTATTAATAGCAGTTATCAGTATTCGGCAAACTTCGGAAAAGCAGCCGACTTATACTTAGGTGTGTTAATGGCGATTCCACCGACAGACATTCGAATTCTTTTCACTAATTACGACATTATAACATAATTTTTAAAACCTGGTTTCTTGTTCAGAACATTTTATTAATATAAAACATCGAATATTGGCAACATTTGATGTAAACAAAAAAATTAAATTCTGACAGCCTTTAAAGTTGTGGTATATATTTTTGCAAATTTGGTGTTTCTTTTTGATTATTTTTTTATAATAAAATTAGAAATAGATCCTTTTGTTGATACCGATTTTGCCACTTTCTGCGATTTTTTCTATTGGAGCTGTTCCGACGGTGTGGTATTTTTGTTTTCCATTTTATTCATATTGCAAATTAAGTTACACTCTGAAAATTAAAATAAAGAGTATGGCAATTAAAAGATAAAAAACAAAGTTAAGTAAGCTTTAATGCAATATAAGAGTTTGTAATCTGTGACTCCAACACTATAGATGACAAATGCTGATATTTGTTTTTACTTAAATCAGACACAACAATCATTTGTATTTTGACGTTAATGTGTTTGTATATCCGTCATTGTTTTTATTTTTGATAACTAACGATATTACTGAATCGGATATAAATACAATATATTGCAATTTGTTCTAAATAATTCAACAGCAACAAATTATTCTAAGAAAATATTCATTACGCCACTAAATGTCAACCCGTTTACAATTGAATTTCAAATACAAATTGTTGAACATACAATCACACGTCCTGAGCATACAATGAACCGTTCTGAACATACAATGACCCGTCCATGACGATATACTGATTTTTCTATCAAACCTTGTTAATATTTAGACTCCAACTTCGTAAATAACATAAAACCATGAAATTCTGTAAAAAGGAACATTTTTAATATTCTTCCAATAACTTGTTCGTTTTTTTGATCGGTCATTTCCATTAATTGATAAAGAAATTATTCTAGATGTAACGATGATATATAATTGTTTTCTCATAAAATATTTCTGCTTGACCTCGGAAAATCCGTCGAGCATTTCTGATGTTAAGTCATTCATCATAAGAAATGTTCCATAATATTTTGAGATACTTTTTGCATCTTATCTTTGATCAAATGACTAATGGCAGACATACTGCACAATGTACATGTGCAGCATCAACTGTTTGTTCTCCACGTATGAGTATAATTGTACACCACATAAGTGGGTGGGGAGAAAGGGGGTCATAAATATATAAAAAATATGCCCCTGATTATACAAACGTATATGGCTACATCTCCATTTAACATGAGATATGGATGGATCCAAATTAAATCCGATTGCCCTTTGGTATCTAAAAACTCTTCTTAAAACGTATTCTGCAAAGAAAACAAATATAATTGAACATTCGATTCAGTTGTTTCATTTTTTGGTTGTTGCACTTTCTGACCGATAATATGGATTATCTCGATTCATCCGCAGTAGAAAACACATTTATTTCTGTAATTCAGTGTTTCATCTATTCTGTTGTTGTCGTCAAGAACTAGAAATATTTTTTTATTAAAGTTGATCATATCAGTTTCAATAGTCTCTTCACGAGTAATAACTAAATGATGAGTAAATTAAATACGCTGACAGTTTCCTGATATGATGTTCCTTTGTTTAAAAATAGTAAGATTCTTGGTATCCGAAGAATCCGCTGGAATATTTGCATTCATGGTGTTAAAGATAAATTGTTATAAATCAATATTTTTTTCTGAAAACAGAAACGTTGTGTAGATGAAAATAAAACGAAGACAAATTGGCATTTATTGTAACTTTTTAGCATCTTTTTGAAAATGACGAATTATATCACGATTAATTTTAACGAGCTTTACTTGTATGACATTTATATTTTTGACAGGTGCATTTTAAGTGACGGAGTATTGTCTAAACCGAACCTACTTTGAGCCAACTTTGTGTTCGGAATAGACAGGTATTCGGTTTATACAGGTTAAATTAACAAAGATTTCATACACTGAAACTTTATCGAAAGTTTGATTCTAGTTTATACAGATTTAGACAGGTATCAGTGTATTTATAATCTTATTAGTTGTTAAATTGCAATAGTTTGAGCAGAGATTTCAACAATAAAATTTATTTGATATCAAGCCTAGTCAACGAGAACATACACATATATATTAATATGTGATAATTTATTTATTATGTCAACCCTTTTTACATATATAAAAAGGATGTGGGAGTTTATTTTTATACTAATAATTGTACTTGTTCTGTCGTTCCGTCCTTTTCAACTTGTCTGTGATATTTTACTAAGAATTTAAATAAATTGTTATTGTCATATTTAGTTGTCTTATTTAAGTCATTTCGATATGAACCGCATCAGTGGTGTAATGTGTTCCCATCAAATGTGGTAAATCGTGGATTCGAGCACCGGTTGGGTGAAACCAAAGACTATATATTGATATTTGCTGCTTTAAGGAGTAAGAGCAAAGATTGGTCGGAATCAGGATAATGTGTAGGAGTGGAACGATATGTCTACCTACGGATTGTCGTTTCAGTGAGTTAGCACTATATAAATTCAACTAATGGTGTTGGTCTAGTACAAAGTGGATATCATCATTATCTCATCGAATTGTAAGTAGTCATCGCCAATGATAATGCATAAATATTGCTCAATTACCGTTAAGCAACAATCTCACTCACTCACTGTTGATATTGACACAAAGGGACAGCTGAGTGAATAAACGTTAGTGAAAACCGAAGAGGCAATCAGGAATGGATAATCCAGCCACAGCAAAAAATGGGTACACAAGACACACGGACGATCATGAACATTTTAGTTTTCGCATACAATGTACATTATCAATTTAAGTAGTCATATGAAAACAATATATGGTGTCTATGTTTTACAGGACGTACCAATAACTGAACCATCTAATCATGAGAATGTATTTGTCAAATACATTACAATAAAATCGTAGATATCAAATTGTGTTCACAGGACGCGTGTCCGGAATAACCTTAATCAGGTACGATCAAAGCTAAAATATTTGAAAGCCAAATAATTTAAAAGTCTTTGGGAGCAAGAAAACGAATTGGATTTCAAATTAAAGCAATATTACCAACAGTATGAAATAGTCTACCATTGTCTGTCATCTTTGTATAAATTAATTTTAGAGGTACAGTTCATTTTAGACGTGCTTTGATAGGTTTAAAAAGTTGAGGTTATTTGTCCATGGACGGAATCTAAAAATAGAGGTCGTTCTCAAGGCGTCGCGTGCCGTTGTCACCAGGTGATTTTCTTTAAATGAGGCTCCTTTTGGGTTATTTAAATTTATTTCCGATTATTTGCCTTATTTTGAAAAAATAAATATATTTTTCAATATCATAGCAAAAAAAGTTTGAATTAATTTATAAGGATTGATCGAAATTATTTGTTCGATTCATTCGAAATGACCTCAATCAGGTTGTACACACCCTTGCGTAACACGCTACGTGGGTTACACAGTGTGTACAACCTGATTGAGGTTATATCTTCATGAACCGAACAAACATTGCAATCAATTCAATTCAATTCTTTATTAACCAATGTCATACAACATATAGGTATACATATATTCAATATTTACAATTATACTGATCATAAATAAGACAAAGCACATACAAAATATCACACACAAAAAATATATATATATATCATAAGTCCACACAGAACATTACAAATTCACTACTGATTATAGTCTATAACTGTAGACTACATTCAACAGTCAGTTGAAAATACAATTTAAAAATGTAAAAACTACAGAGTGTCAGCTCTACGTTTTAATGCACGGCAAATATATTTACCTAAATTACATAATTGCTTTACATTTGTTATGTTAAATAATTGTAATAATTTAAAAACTGATGGTTTTCTCCAATAATATGGCTTTATGAGATTACATCGCAAATTAGTATACATAGGACAAAGTAAAATAAAATGCATTTCATCTTCCATATCATCTATACAAAATTTACAATTTCTATTGTTTCTATTTACATTATAATACCTTCCTTGTTCAATAGAAAGGTTATGTGATGATAGTCTCATTTTAATTATATATTTCTTATACAATTCAGGTATAGGTTTAGTTAAATATGTTTGTATATAAAATGTAGGTACAACATACTGATATAAGTTACATTTAGTTGATGTATGCAAAATTTCGTCAAACTCTTGCTTAGCTATATCATACAATCTCTGTTTGATAATTACAAGATGCTCTTTACATAAAGATTGTTGTGCATGCCACAAATTGTTTAAACCAATACGACGTAATTCATTACGTACACAGCACACCCAATTATTTGTATCATTTGGATTTTTTAAACACATATCATATAAATAAGTATAACAACCATTAAATATACAATTATCTGTATTCATCAATTTTAACCAGTATTTAAAAATGCGTGTCTTTCTTGTAACGAACATAGGGTATCTACCAAGCTCATAATATGTCATAACATTAGGAGTACATGTTTTAACATTTAATATACGTTTACAATATTCAATATGTACTTTCTCAATTTCAGGGGATTTATGAAAACCCCATACCTCACATGCGTAACATAGCACACTACTAATGTATGTGTCGAATAATGATAGCATAGTACAAATGTTAAAATAATATGGTTTTATGTTTCTAAACAATGCAAACATAGCTTTTCTTCCTTGCTCCGCAACATGCTTTTGAGCCACAGAAAATTTACCGTTAAAATTAAGTACAACACCTAGATACGTAAACTTATCTACAACATCAACTTGAACATCATTATAAAACCATTTTTCATTTTCTTTTACAATTCCACCCTTTCTAAAAACTACAATTTTGGTTTTATTTATATTTGCACATAATTTCCATTGCTCAGTGTAACAGTATAATGTATTTAACATATCTTGCAAACCTTTAATTGTATCTGAGAAATTCACCATATCATTAGCGTACATCAATAAAAATAAACTTAATTCTTTTAATTCTACAGGTTGACAACAATTATTTAAAAATTCCATTTCACAATCATTGACATAAATTGCAAATAAAATTGGATAAATTACCTCCCCTTGCATTAAACCAACTTGGTTTTGGAAAAAATCTGAATAAAATCCATCAACTGTAATACATGTTTTAACATTTTCATGCATAGATTTAATTACAGACAAAAGTTTACCACAAATACCTATTTTTGACAATTTATACCATAAATTAAGTCTGTCAATAGTGTCAAATGCCTTTGTATAGTCAACAAAACAACAATACAGTCTATTTTTATTTGACAACGTTTTTGTAATTACGCTTTGTAGAGCAAATAAAGCGTCAACTGTAGAAAGTCCTTGCCTGAAACCAAATTGTGCATCAGTAATAGTATCATAAGTTTTTGGCCACTCTATAAGACGATTGTTAATGATGTTTGTGAATAGTTTAGCAAGGCAACTAACTAAGCTGATGCCACGAAAGTTATGTGGATCACTAGGATCACCACGTTTGAAAACCGGTACCATAACAGCAATTGACCACGCCTCAGGGAATAGTCCTGAAATAAAGATACCATTAAATAGCTTATTTAACAATGGCAATAATAAATCCTTGTACTCTATAAAATATTCATTCAACAGGCCATCGATACCATGACTTTTACTTCTTTTTAAATTTGATATGGCAACCACAATTTCATCCTCATTAATAATACGATCCAGCTCTTGATAAACAGGCTCATCGTCGTTTACATTATCATTATTTAAACTTCCATTTTCAGTACGCAATTCCTTAGCAATCTTCTTGAAATGTTCCAAAAATTCATTTCCAGATACTTTCGGGGTTATTCTCCGTTTTTTAGCAAATTTTCCATAGAAACGTTTTGGATTGATAGTACGTAACCCCTCCGACGTGTTTCCTTGTTGTCTTTTATAAATCCTTTTTAGGCGACTTTCAAGTTTTTAATATTTTTTTTTCGCTTCAATTAAGTTCGAATGATTTACACTTGATTTTTCATGATTAAAAATATTTAAGCATCTCATATAATTCCTATATAATCGCTTACACTCATCCGTAAACCATGGCTTATCATCATTTCTAGGTTTATTATATATTTTAGGCTTTCCATTCTTTACGGAATTATGTTTTACTTCACAGAAAGGTGCCATTATACTGTTGAGGAACACACTGAAATCATACACAGAATTATCGAGATTTTCCTGTGATTCAAAATTAAGATTTTCACACAAAAGATTAAGTTGATCAACATTTGATGATAACTCTTCCTTACACTGAAGCTTATATTCATCATTCCAGCGAAATAACTTTCTACTATCTCCTTTATTATCATCATTAACTTTGCTTGTATTGGAACTTTCTGACACATTACGTACTACAAATTCTACATGTAAACTTGCATGGTCCGAATATTCGTTGAAATTAGAAATAATAAATTTGTCGACATAATTGAATAAATCTATAGTAGATATTAAATAATCGATCACAGATAATGAAGTAGCACCACAATACGTATAATCATTCGCAAATCCGCTTCTATGACGACCGTTTAGTATCCTTAATCCAGTAGACTTGCATAACTTTAATAGTTTAGAACCGTATTCATTCCGAGATTTGTCCGGATTCATTCGTTTTGATAAACAGAGATCATTTGTGTATGTAAACAAATTATTAAGTCTGTCCTGTAAGGAACTGTGAACACTGTCGTCTGTAATAAAATCATCATAATCAGCAGTTCTGCTATTCAAATCACCAACGAGACAAACTTTTCCTTTTGTAGAATATGTAGTAATACTGTTTTCAAGAACACGAAACAATTCACAGTCATATAATGCGTGGTGGCTAGAGTTACTTGGGGGTATATAAGCGCAACACATATATACATCTGCGTTAAAGTCAAATAACCCCTTGTGAAACTTCAACCATACTAATGTATCAAACATGCATTCACAAATTGAAATAAGTATTTTTGATCATCAGAAACATACCACCTCCTTGAATGCATTTCGATTTAAGTCTAAGAAAAGATTTACATACAAAATGGTCAGTATCAAAACAGAAATCTTTATTCATCCAACATTCAGAAAGGAATATAACATCATATGTCTTTAAAAAGTTCAAAAAAGCCCTGTCATTTAGTTTATTTTCAAGACCTCCATTTACATTCCAGGATAAGAATTTAACGTTACTGTCTGGTAAGTGTGCTTCTTGTCTATCCTAATTACCACGTCCGGCTTCCCGCTCGGCTCCCGATGCCACCCCACTCGCGTCTGTATTCGTTCGTTTAATTAAATAGTCATGTTTCTTTTTGTCAAATGGTTCGTTTTCAATAAAAAGCTTATCCCTTTTTAATACAGATTTTATTTTTTGTTTTCTCGCTTCTTTATGAATCGGTATCAATTCGCGTCGAATTTTTATGACTTCCGGTGGAAAGTGCTCGTTAACACCGAAAGGCTTTCCTATTAGATGTTTCGGAGCTGCGTAACGAACATCTTGCCGATTTCTCATTTTGCTGAAACTGGCAACAATAGGACGAATTTTCCCTTCCGCTTCCTTGCCTAGTCTGTAAAATTTACCCAGTTCAATTTCACGTTCAATTTTTAACATGTCTTTTATAAAGTTTTTAATGGTATTTTCCAGATTTTCATCTTTGATTTCCACAATACCCGTGAAAACTAAATTTTCACCCATTGCATGACACTGAAGATCTAAAACCGAAGATTTCAAACGTTCGTTTTCTTTCCTAAGTGTAGTTAAGCCCTCATTATTTGTATTTCCAACACACGACCCGACCTCAACATTAAGACGATTCATTTCTAATTTCATAGCAGTATTCTGTTTTTCTACAGTATTTATTCGTTCCTGTAAAAGTTTGTTTTGTGTGCTATTAGTCAATGTCATTTTTTTCATATCACTTTTAACCGTTACAGTTTCCTTGTTAATTTGATCAAATTTGGCACCAACAAACTTAGAGGACTCTTCAACGTCATCTAACCTTTTATTAACAGAATTTACCTCACGGCTTAAACCATCAACTTTAGTAGACAATTTACACAAGTCTGCCGATACGGTGTCGAGTTTTGACAATTTTTTTTATCAATGTCATCTAGACGGACAAGTTTTTCATCTAAGCCACTAATTCGATTTAACACTTCGGATAACATTTTACCAATATCAGTTTGGGGTGGCGGTTGCTGATAATGCGCAAATCCTTGCTGTGCATTTGTCATCATAAAAGGTGGTGGAATAGGAGGTGGCGGGTATTGAGCGAAGTAAGCTGGAGTACTAGTTGTGGGTTGAGGGTTGGTATAACAGCCGGTTTTACTCGGTGATAAGTATGTATGGTCATTTAGACTGTTCAAATTTGCCATTGCGTATGCCATAACTTTAGTAATAGACTCCGGCTCGTTTGCATTTGCGTTTAGTGAAGTGTTATCTATACTTGAGTTGGGCTGGGACACACTGCTGTCGGATAATTCTGTTTTCTTACGTTTCTTTTTACTGTTATTTTTTACCGGTGGTAACGATATTATTTACAACACTCGATGTCTGTGTATTGTTTATGTTTTTAAGTTGACCACTTTTATTCTTCGTCATTATGTTATATTGTGAACAGTGTTCTCGTTCAAGTGTATGTATTTTACCTGTCCTTTGTTAAATATACAGAACAAAGAAATCTTCTTAAAATCTCCTTAAATTGAATAAATCTGTATCCTAGAATATATCAAAAATATTCTCCAACTAATGTTCTCACAATGTTCCACAAATAAAGTCACATACTGTATTTTTTCTGCAATATTTTACATTTTTTTAAGACCGATATTTTTCGTGCCTTCATGATCAGATGTCACGTATTGAAAACCTTAATCAATCCTTAAATGAACAGATTACAGATATATTCCCTAATGACAAGTCAGAATATTTACTGTTTAATAAATAAAAATTGCACGAGATGAATCACATGGCGACATCGTCTATTGTGGGAGTTTAATTTGTACAAGAACATATTAATTAAAGGCATATTGTCTACCACAATCGTAATTTTTCATACCCAAAATTATTGTCTTTTTCAGCACTGACCTTCATAAAATGAAGGTTAAACACCGAATTATTGGCTAATGCGCTACGAAACGTTGTTTTTTCGATTTAAAAAAGCTGACCATCGTTACTGGAAGCTAATTAATTATGCACTGACCTGAGCGAGGCTAAATCTATTGTTATCTATTTTTATGCCAGTAGCCCGGATGCTGCAGCATGGATGTTAAAATTCGTGTTTGTTTACCTCGCAAATACGGCCGTTTTATGCTATTCATTGAAAATAATTTGCTGTTGCCAGGTGCAAGATTATATATATTGAATAATATCTACCGAAAATGATCATAGGCATCATCATAAATTCATAAAATATGAAAAACGATTGAGAAAAGAAGGAAAAAACATGCTCGGCTTACCTATCAAGCAAAATCTTTGCCACTTCAGCGCGAGTTTGGACGCGTAGTACTTCCTTGAGTTCGTTCCAACGGTCCAACTGAACACCTACATATATCCTGCATTTGTTCCATTTGGAAGATATTTCACTTCTATTCATCTTTCTCTCTGAATCCGTCAAAACCCGCTTTCTTCCACGCGTTGACACTTTCTCTTTTGCCCAATAACCACATGTTGTTTATTGTTTCTAAACAATGCGCATACACAAGACGTATTCACATAGAAGGTCATATGAATAGATTTGAATTCTTGTTATCCTGGATAATAATTCCGATAACGATAGTTTTGGGTCTTTTTTGGCAAAAAATCGTATCTTTTGCAGCATAACTCGGTGTTAATCTTCATTTTATGAAGGTCAGTACGGAAAACAATAATTTTGGGTATAAACAAATTACGAGTTTGGTCGAAAATATACCTTTAAGGTGTAAATATCAAATAAACACAAGAATAGCAAAGGGCTAAAAAACACATTCGCTTGTCTCACCTGACGTGATATTTTATATATCGAAGCTGTTATACCTGTGCAATAATTTAAAAAATATATAGAAATCTATACATGTCCTCCCACAGATTCCATTGAATAATAATTAAAAAGATAATATATATTAAAAATGCAATAACAAATTTGTTGAATGGCCATGGCAGGATTTCCATTTGTGAACTCACTGTGCTTCTGTCTCTGAACTAGATTATGAAAAGGAAGTATAAACAATAATGGTAAGGTAAACAATTCAACAAAAACGAATAACTACCTCTCATACCTCAAATCAATCGAACATTGGAATCCAAACCCTGGCATATGACAGACACAGCAATGTGAGTGCAATACTAATACCCAATAACATAAACAAAGTCACAAAGACATAACCATTATCACAATAGATATTGATACCTAATAACATAAACAAAGTCACAGAGACATAACCATTATCACAATAGATATTGATACCCAATAACATAAACAAAGTCACAAAGACATAACCATTATCACAATAGATATTGATACCCAATAACATAAACAAAGTCACAGAGACATAACCATTATCACAATAGATATTGATACCTAATAACATAAACAAAGTCACAGAGACATAACCATTATCACAATAGATACTGATACCTAATAACATAAACAAAGTCACAGAGACATAACCATTATCACAATAGATATTGATACCCAATAACATAAACAAAGTCACAAAGACATAACCATTATCACAATAGATACTGATACCTAATAACATAAACAAAGTCACAGAGACATAACCATTATCACAATAGATATTGATACCTAATAACATAAACAAAGTCACAGAGACATAACCATTATCACAATAGATATTGATACCTAATAACATAAACAAAGTCACAAAGACATAACCATTATCACAATAGATATTGATACCCAATAACATAAACAAAGTCACAAAGACATAACCATTATCACAATAGATATTGATACCTAATAACATAAACAAAGTCACAGAGACATAACCATTATCACAATAGATACTGATACCTAATAACATAAACAAAGTCACAGAGACATAACCATTATCACAATAGATATTGATACCCAATAACATAAACAAAGTCACAAAGACATAACCATTATCACAATAGATACTGATACCTAATAACATAAACAAAGTCACAGAGACATAACCATTATCACAATAGATACTGATACCTATTAACATAAACAAAGTCACAGAGACATAACCATTATCACAATAGATACTGATACCTAATAACATAAACAAAGTCACAAAGACATAACCATTATCACAATAGATACTGATACCTAATAACATAAACAAAGTCACAGAGACATAACCATTATCACAATAGATACTGATACCTAATAACATAAACAAAGTCACAGAGACATAACCATTATCACAATAGATACTGATACCTAATAACATAAACAAAGTCACAAAGACATAACCATTATCACAATAGATATTGATACCTAATAACATAAACAAAGTCACAGAGACATAACCATTATCACAATAGATACTGATACCTAATAACATAAACAAAGTCACAAAGACATAACCATTATCACAATAGATATTGATACCTAATAACATAAACAAAGTCACAAAGACATAACCATTATCACAATAGATACTGATACCTAATAACATAAACAAAGTCACAGAGACATAACCATTATCACAATAGATATTGATACCTAATAACATAAACAAAGTCACAAAGACATAACCATTATCACAATAGATACTGATACCTAATAACATAAACAAAGTCACAAAGACATAACCATTATCACAATAGATATTGATACCTAATAACATAAACAAAGTCACAAAGACATAACCATTATCACAATAGATATTGATACCTAATAACATAAACAAAGTCACAAAGACATAACCATTATCACAATAGATACTGATACCTAATAACATAAACAAAGTCACAAAGACATAACCATTATCACAATAGATACTGATACCTAATAACATAAACAAAGTCACAAAGACATAACCATTATCACAATAGATATTCATACCTAATAACATAAACAAAGTCACAAAGACATAACCATTATCACAATAGATATTGATACCTAATAACATAAACAAAGTCACAAAGACATAACCATTATCACAATAGATACTGATACCTAATAACATAAACAAAGTCACAGAGACATAACCATTATCACAATAGATACTGATACCTAATAACATAAACAAAGTCACAAAGACATAACCATTATCACAATAGATATTGATACCTAATAACATAAACAAAGTCACAGAGACATAACCATTATCACAATAGATACTGATACCTAATAACATAAACAAAGTCACAGAGACATAACCATTATCACAATAGATACTGATACCTAATAACATAAACAAAGTCACAAAGACATAACCATTATCACAATAGATACTGATACCCAATAACATAAACAAAGTCACAAAGACATAACCATTATCACAATAGATATTGATACCTAATAACATAAACAAAGTCACAAAGACATAACCATTATCACAATAGATATTGATACCTAATAACATAAACAAAGTCACAGAGACATAACCATTATCACAATATATACTGATACCTAATAACATAAACAAAGTCACAAAAACATAACCATTATCACAATAGATATTGATACCTAATAACATAAACAAAGTCACAAAGACATAACCATTATCACAATAGATATTGATACCTAATAACATAAACAAAGTCACAGAGACATAACCATTATCACAATAGATATTGATACCTAATAACATAAACAAAGTCACAAAGACATAACCATTATCACAATAGATATTGATACCCAATAACATAAACAAAGTCACAGAGACATAACCATTATCACAATAGATACTGATACCTAATAACATAAACAAAGTCACAAAGACATAACCATTATCACAATAGATATTGATACCTAATAACATAAACAAAGTCACAGAGACATAACCATTATCACAATAGATACTGATACCTAATAACATAAACAAAGTCACAAAGACATAACCATTATCACAATAGATACTGATACCTAATAACATAAACAAAGTCACAGAGACATAACCATTATCACAATAGATACTGATACCTAATAACATAAACAAAGTCACAGAGACATAACCATTATCACAATAGATATTGATACCCAATAACATAAACAAAGTCACAAAGACATAACCATTATCACAATAGATACTGATACCTAATAACATAAACAAAGTCACAGAGACATAACCATTATCACAATAGATATTGATACCTAATAACATAAACAAAGTCACAGAGACATAACCATTATCACAATAGATATTGATACCTAATAACATAAACAAAGTCACAAAGACATAACCATTATCACAATAGATATTGATACCCAATAACATAAACAAAGTCACAAAGACATAACCATTATCACAATAGATATTGATACCTAATAACATAAACAAAGTCACAGAGACATAACCATTATCACAATAGATACTGATACCTAATAACATAAACAAAGTCACAGAGACATAACCATTATCACAATAGATATTGATACCCAATAACATAAACAAAGTCACAAAGACATAACCATTATCACAATAGATACTGATACCTAATAACATAAACAAAGTCACAGAGACATAACCATTATCACAATAGATACTGATACCTATTAACATAAACAAAGTCACAGAGACATAACCATTATCACAATAGATACTGATACCTAATAACATAAACAAAGTCACAAAGACATAACCATTATCACAATAGATACTGATACCTAATAACATAAACAAAGTCACAGAGACATAACCATTATCACAATAGATACTGATACCTAATAACATAAACAAAGTCACAGAGACATAACCATTATCACAATAGATACTGATACCTAATAACATAAACAAAGTCACAAAGACATAACCATTATCACAATAGATATTGATACCTAATAACATAAACAAAGTCACAGAGACATAACCATTATCACAATAGATACTGATACCTAATAACATAAACAAAGTCACAAAGACATAACCATTATCACAATAGATATTGATACCTAATAACATAAACAAAGTCACAAAGACATAACCATTATCACAATAGATACTGATACCTAATAACATAAACAAAGTCACAGAGACATAACCATTATCACAATAGATATTGATACCTAATAACATAAACAAAGTCACAAAGACATAACCATTATCACAATAGATACTGATACCTAATAACATAAACAAAGTCACAGAGACATAACCATTATCACAATAGATATCGATACCCAATAACATAAACAAAGTCACAGAGACATAACCATTATCACAATAGATATTGATACCTAATAACATAAACAAAGTCACAAAGACATAACCATTATCACAATAGATATTGATACCTAATAACATAAACAAAGTCACAAAGACATAACCATTATCACAATAGATATTGATACCTAATAACATAAACAAAGTCACAAAGACATAACCATTATCACAATAGATATTGATACCTAATAACATAAACAAAGTCACAAAGACATAACCATTATCACAATAGATACTGATACCTAATAACATAAACAAAGTCACAAAGACATAACCATTATCACAATAGATACTGATACCTAATAACATAAACAAAGTCACAAAGACATAACCATTATCACAATAGATATTGATACCTAATAACATAAACAAAGTCACAAAGACATAACCATTATCACAATAGATATTGATACCTAATAACATAAACAAAGTCACAAAGACATAACCATTATCACAATAGATACTGATACCTAATAACATAAACAAAGTCACAGAGACATAACCATTATCACAATAGATACTGATACCTAATAACATAAACAAAGTCACAAAGACATAACCATTATCACAATAGATATTGATACCTAATAACATAAACAAAGTCACAGAGACATAACCATTATCACAATAGATACTGATACCTAATAACATAAACAAAGTCACAGAGACATAACCATTATCACAATAGATACTGATACCTAATAACATAAACAAAGTCACAAAGACATAACCATTATCACAATAGATACTGATACCCAATAACATAAACAAAGTCACAAAGACATAACCATTATCACAATAGATATTGATACCTAATAACATAAACAAAGTCACAAAGACATAACCATTATCACAATAGATATTGATACCTAATAACATAAACAAAGTCACAGAGACATAACCATTATCACAATAGATACTGATACCTAATAACATAAACAAAGTCACAAAGACATAACCATTATCACAATAGATATTGATACCTAATAACATAAACAAAGTCACAAAGACATAACCATTATCACAATAGATATTGATACCTAATAACATAAACAAAGTCACAAGAGACATAACCATTATCACAATAGATATTGATACCTAATAACATAAACAAAGTCACAAAGACATAACCATTATCACAATAGATATTGATACCCAATAACATAAACAAAGTCACAAAGACATAACCATTATCACAATAGATACTGATACCTAATAACATAAACAAAGTCACAAAGACATAACCATTATCACAATAGATATTGATACCTAATAACATAAACAAAGTCACAGAGACATAACCATTATCACAATAGATACTGATACCTAATAACATAAACAAAGTCACAAAGACATAACCATTATCACAATAGATACTGATACCTAATAACATAAACAAAGTCACAAAGACATAACCATTATCACAATAGATATTGATACCTAATAACATAAACAAAGTCACAAAGACATAACCATTATCACAATAGATATTGATACCTAATAACATAAACAAAGTCACAAGAGACATAACCATTATCACAATAGATATTGATATACCTAATAACATAAACAAAGTCACAAAGACATAACCATTATCACAATAGATACTGATACCTAATAACATAAACAAAGTCACAAAGACATAACCATTATCACAATAGATATTGATACCTAATAACATAAACAAAGTCACAGAGACATAACCATTATCACAATAGATATTGATACCTAATAACATAAACAAAGTCACAAAGACATAACCATTATCACAATAGATATTGATACCTAATAACATAAACAAAGTCACAAAGACATAACCATTATCACAATAGATATTGATACCTAATAACATAAACAAAGTCACAAAGACATAACCATTATCACAATAGATATTGATACCTAATAACATAAACAAAGTCACAAAGACATAACCATTATCACAATAGATACTGATACCTAATAACATAAACAAAGTCACAGAGACATAACCATTATCACAATAGATATCGATACCCAATAACATAAACAAAGTCACAAGAGACATAACCATTATCACAATAGATATTGATACCTAATAACATAAACAAAGTCACAAATAATCGTCTGTACATAACCATTATCACAATAGATATTGATACCTAATAACATAAACAAAGTCACAAAGACATAACCATTATCACAATAGATATTGATACCTAATAACATAAACAAAGTCACAAAGACATAACCATTATCACAATAGATATTGATACCTAATAACATAAACAAAGTCACAAAGACATAACCATTATCACAATAGATACTGATACCTAATAACATAAACAAAGTCACAAAGACATAACCATTATCACAATAGATACTGATACCTAATAACATAAACAAAGTCACAAAGACATAACCATTATCACAATAGATATTGATACCTAATAACATAAACAAAGTCACAACACAATAGATATTGATACCTAATAACATAAACAAAGTCACAAAGACATAACCATTATCACAATAGATACTGATACCTAATAACATAAACAAAGTCACAGAGACATAACCATTATCACAATAGATACTGATACCTAATAACATAAACAAAGTCACAAAGACATAACCATTATCACAATAGATATTGATACCTAATAACATAAACAAAGTCACAGAGACATAACCATTATCACAATAGATACTGATACCTAATAACATAAACAAAGTCACAGAGACATAACCATTATCACAATAGATACTGATACCTAATAACATAAACAAAGTCACAAAGACATAACCATTATCACAATAGATACTGATACCCAATAACATAAACAAAGTCACAAAGACATAACCATTATCACAATAGATATTGATACCTAATAACATAAACAAAGTCACAAAGACATAACCATTATCACAATAGATATTGATACCTAATAACATAAACAAAGTCACAGAGACATAACCATTATCACAATATATACTGATACCTAATAACATAAACAAAGTCACAAAAACATAACCATTATCACAATAGATATTGATACCTAATAACATAAACAAAGTCACAAAGACATAACCATTATCACAATAGATATTGATACCTAATAACATAAACAAAGTCACAGAGACATAACCATTATCACAATAGATATTGATACCTAATAACATAAACAAAGTCACAAAGACATAACCATTATCACAATAGATATTGATACCCAATAACATAAACAAAGTCACAGAGACATAACCATTATCACAATAGATACTGATACCTAATAACATAAACAAAGTCACAAAGACATAACCATTATCACAATAGATATTGATACCTAATAACATAAACAAAGTCACAGAGACATAACCATTATCACAATAGATACTGATACCTAATAACATAAACAAAGTCACAAAGACATAACCATTATCACAATAGATACTGATACCTAATAACATAAACAAAGTCACAGAGACATAACCATTATCACAATAGATACTGATACCTAATAACATAAACAAAGTCACAGAGACATAACCATTATCACAATAGATATTGATACCTAATAACATAAACAAAGTCACAGAGACATAACCATTATCACAATAGATACTGATACCCAATAACATAAACAAAGTCACAAAGACATAACCATTATCACAATAGATATTGATACCTAATAACATAAACAAAGTCACAAAGACATAACCATTATCACAATAGATATTGATACCTAATAACATAAACAAAGTCACAGAGACATAACCATTATCACAATAGATACTGATACCCAATAACATAAACAAAGTCACAAAGACATAACCATTATCACAATAGATATTGATACCTAATAACATAAACAAAGTCACAAAGACATAACCATTATCACAATAGATATTGATACCCAATAACATAAACAAAGTCACAAAGACATAACCATTATCACAATAGATATTGATACCTAATAACATAAACAAAGTCACAAAGACATAACCATTATCGCAATATATACTGATACCTAATAACATAAACAAAGTCACAAAGACATAACCATTATCACAATAGATATTGATACCTAATAACATAAACAAAGTCACAAAGACATAACCATTATCACAATAGATATTGATACCTAATAACATAAACAAAGTCACAAAGACATAACCATTATCACAATAGATATTGATACCTAATAACATAAACAAAGTCACAAAGACATAACCATTATCACAATATATACTGATACCTAATAACATAAACAAAGTCACAAAGACATAACCATTATCACAATAGATACTGATACCTAATAACATAAACAAAGTCACAAAGACATAACCATTATCACAATAGATATTGATACCCAATAACATAAACAAAGTCACAGAGACATAACCATTATCACAATAGATACTGATACCTAATAACATAAACAAAGTCACAAAGACATAACCATTATCACAATAGATATTGATACCTAATAACATAAACAAAGTCACAAAGACATAACCATTATCACAATAGATACTGATACCCAATAACATAAACAAAGTCACAAAGACATAACCATTATCACAATAGATATTGATACCTAATAACATAAACAAAGTCACAAAGACATAACCATTATCACAATAGATATTGATACCTAATAACATAAACAAAGTCACAGAGACATAACCATTATCACAATAGATACTGATACCTAATAACATAAACAAAGTCACAAAAACATAACCATTATCACAATAGATATTGATACCTAATAACATAAACAAAGTCACAAAGACATAACCATTATCACAATAGATACTGATACCTAATAACATAAACAAAGTCACAAAGACATAACCATTATCACAATAGATATTGATACCCAATAACATAAACAAAGTCACAAAGACATAACCATTATCACAATAGATATTGATACCTAATAACATAAACAAAGTCACAAAGACATAACCATTATCACAATAGATATTGATACCCAATAACATAAACAAAGTCACAGAGACATAACCATTATCACAATAGATATTGATACCCAATAACATAAACAAAGTCACAAAGACATAACCATTATCACAATAGATATTGATACCCAATAACATAAACAAAGTCACAAAGACATAACCATTATCACAATAGATATTGATACCTAATAACATAAACAAAGTCACAGAGACATAACCATTATCACAATAGATATTGATACCTAATAACATAAACAAAGTCACAAAGACATAACCATTATCACAATAGATATTGATACCCAATAACATAAACAAAGTCACAGAGACATAACCATTATCACAATAGATACTGATACCTAATAACATAAACAAAGTCACAAAGACATAACCATTATCACAATAGATATTGATACCTAATAACATAAACAAAGTCACAGAGACATAACCATTATCACAATAGATACTGATACCTAATAACATAAACAAAGTCACAGAGACATAACCATTATCACAATAGATACTGATACCTAATAACATAAACAAAGTCACAAAGACATAACCATTATCACAATAGATATTGATACCTAATAACATAAACAAAGTCACAGAGACATAACCATTATCACAATAGATACTGATACCCAATAACATAAACAAAGTCACAGAGACATAACCATTATCACAATAGATATTGATACCTAATAACATAAACAAAGTCACAAAGACATAACCATTATCGCAATAGATATTGATACCCAATAACATAAACAAAGTCACAGAGACATAACCATTATCACAATAGATACTGATACCCAATAACATAAACAAAGTCACAAAGACATAACCGTTATCACAATAGATACTAATACCTAATAACATAAACAAAGTCACAGAGACATAACCATTATCACAATAGATATTGATACCTAATAACATAAACAAAGTCACAAAGATATAACCATTAGCACAATAGATATTGATACCCAATAACATAAACAAAGTCACAAAGACATAACCATTATCACAATAGATACTGATACCTAATAACATAAACAAAGTCACAGAGACATAACCATTATCACAATAGATATTGATACCTAATAACATAAACAAAGCCACAAAGACATAACCATTATCACAATAGATACTGATACCCAATAACATAAACAAAGTCACAGAGACATAACCATTATCACAATAGATATTGATACCTAATAACATAAACAAAGTCACAGAGACATAACCATTATCACAATAGATATTGATACCTAATAACATAAACAAAGTCACAAAGACATAACCATTATCACAATAGATATTGATGCCCAATAACATAAACAAAGTCACAAAGACATAACCATTATCACAATAGATATTGATACCCAATAACATAAACAAAGTCACAAAGACATAACAATTATCACAATAGATACTGATACCTAATAACATAAACAAAGTCACAGAGACATAACCATTATCACAATAGATATTGATACCTAATAACATAAACAAAGTCACAGAGACATAACCATTATCACAATAGATACTGATACCTAATAACATAAACAAAGTCACAGAGACATAACCATTATCACAATAGATATTGATACCTAATAACATAAACAAAGTCACAAAGACATAACCATTATCACAATAGATATTGATACCCAATAACATAAACAAAGTCACAGAGACATAACCATTATCACAATAGATACTGATACCTAATAACATAAACAAAGTCACAAAGACATAACCATTATCACAATAGATATTGATACCTAATAACATAAACAAAGTCACAGAGACATAACCATTATCACAATAGATACTGATACCTAATAACATAAACAAAGTCACAGAGACATAACCATTATCACAATAGATACTGATACCTAATAACATAAACAAAGTCACAAAGACATAACCATTATCACAATAGATATTGATACCTAATAACATAAACAAAGTCACAGAGACATAACCATTATCACAATAGATACTGATACCCAATAACATAAACAAAGTCACAGAGACATAACCATTATCACAATAGATATTGATACCTAATAACATAAACAAAGTCACAAAGACATAACCATTATCACAATAGATATTGATACCCAATAACATAAACAAAGTCACAGAGACATAACCATTATCACAATAGATACTGATACCCAATAACATAAACAAAGTCACAAAGACATAACCGTTATCACAATAGATACTAATACCTAATAACATAAACAAAGTCACAGAGACATAACCATTATCACAATAGATATTGATACCTAATAACATAAACAAAGTCACAAAGACATAACCATTATCACAATAGATATTGATACCCAATAACATAAACAAAGTCACAGAGACATAACCATTATCACAATAGATATTGATACCTAATAACATAAACAAAGTCACAAAGACATAACCATTATCACAATAGATACTGATACCCAATAACATAAACAAAGTCACAGAGACATAACCATTATCACAATAGATATTGATACCTAATAACATAAACAAAGTCACAGAGACATAACCATTATCACAATAGATATTGATACCTAATAACATAAACAAAGTCACAAAGACATAACCATTATCACAATAGATATTGATGCCCAATAACATAAACAAAGTCACAAAGACATAACCATTATCACAATAGATATTGATACCCAATTACATAAACAAAGTCACAAAGACATAACCATTATCACAATAGATACTGATACCTAATAACATAAACAAAGTCACAGAGACATAACCATTATCACAATAGATATTGATACCTAATAACATAAACAAAGTCACAGAGACATAACCATTATCACAATAGATACTGATACCTAATAACATAAACAAAGTCACAGAGACATAACCATTATCACAATAGATATTGATACCTAATAACATAAACAAAGTCACAAAGACATAACCATTATCACAATAGATATTGATACCTAATAACATAAACAAAGTCACAGAGACATAACCATTATCACAATAGATATTGATACCTAATAACATAAACAAAGTCACAAAGACATAACCATTATCACAATAGATATTGATACCCAATAACATAAACAAAGTCACAGAGACATAACCATTATCACAATAGATACTGATACCTAATAACATAAACAAAGTCACAGAGACATAACCATTATCACAATAGATATTGATACCTAATAACATAAACAAAGTCACAGAGACATAACCATTATCACAATAGATACTGATACCCAATAACATAAACAAAGTCACAAAGACATAACCATTATCACAATAGATATTGATACCTAATAACATAAACAAAGTCACAAAGACATAACCATTATCACAATAGATATTGATACCTAATAACATAAACAAAGTCACAGAGACATAACCATTATCACAATAGATACTGATACCCAATAACATAAACAAAGTAACAAAGACATAACCATTATCACAATAGATATTGATACCTAATAACATAAACAAAGTCACAAAGACATAACCATTATCACAATAGATATTGATACCTAATAACATAAACAAAGTCACAAAGACATAACCATTATCACAATAGATATTGATACCCAATAACATAAACAAAGTCACAGAGACATAACCATTATCACAATAGATACTGATACCCAATAACATAAACAAAGTCACAAAGACATAACCGTTATCACAATAGATACTAATACCTAATAACATAAACAAAGTCACAGAGACATAACCATTATCACAATAGATATTGATACCTAATAACATAAACAAAGTCACAAAGATATAACCATTAGCACAATAGATATTGATACCCAATAACATAAACAAAGTCACAGAGACATAACCATTATCACAATAGATATTGATACCTAATAACATAAACAAAGCCACAAAGACATAACCATTATCACAATGGATACTGATACCCAATAACATAAACAAAGTCACAGAGACATAACCATTATCACAATAGATATTGATACCTAATAACATAAACAAAGTCACAGAGACATAACCATTATCACAATAGATATTGATACCTAATAACATAAACAAAGTCACAAAGACATAACCATTATCACAATAGATATTGATGCCCAATAACATAAACAAAGTCACAAAGACATAACCATTATCACAATAGATATTGATACCCAATAACATAAACAAAGTCACAAAGACATAACCATTATCACAATAGATACTGATACCTAATAACATAAACAAAGTCACAGAGACATAACCATTATCACAATAGATATTGATACCTAATAACATAAACAAAGTCACAGAGACATAACCATTATCACAATAGATACTGATACCTAATAACATAAACAAAGTCACAGAGACATAACCATTATCACAATAGATATTGATACCTAATAACATAAACAAAGTCACAAAGACATAACCATTATCACAATAGATATTGATACCCAATAACATAAACAAAGTCACAGAGACATAACCATTATCACAATAGATACTGATACCTAATAACATAAACAAAGTCACAAAGACATAACCATTATCACAATAGATATTGATACCTAATAACATAAACAAAGTCACAGAGACATAACCATTATCACAATAGATACTGATACCTAATAACATAAACAAAGTCACAGAGACATAACCATTATCACAATAGATACTGATACCTAATAACATAAACAAAGTCACAAAGACATAACCATTATCACAATAGATATTGATACCTAATAACATAAACAAAGTCACAGAGACATAACCATTATCACAATAGATACTGATACCCAATAACATAAACAAAGTCACAGAGACATAACCATTATCACAATAGATATTGATACCTAATAACATAAACAAAGTCACAAAGACATAACCATTATCACAATAGATATTGATACCCAATAACATAAACAAAGTCACAGAGACATAACCATTATCACAATAGATACTGATACCCAATAACATAAACAAAGTCACAAAGACATAACCGTTATCACAATAGATACTAATACCTAATAACATAAACAAAGTCACAGAGACATAACCATTATCACAATAGATATTGATACCTAATAACATAAACAAAGTCACAAAGACATAACCATTATCACAATAGATATTGATACCCAATAACATAAACAAAGTCACAGAGACATAACCATTATCACAATAGATATTGATACCTAATAACATAAACAAAGTCACAAAGACATAACCATTATCACAATAGATACTGATACCCAATAACATAAACAAAGTCACAGAGACATAACCATTATCACAATAGATATTGATACCTAATAACATAAACAAAGTCACAGAGACATAACCATTATCACAATAGATATTGATACCTAATAACATAAACAAAGTCACAAAGACATAACCATTATCACAATAGAAATTGATGCCCAATAACATAAACAAAGTCACAAAGACATAACCATTATCACAATAGATATTGATACCCAATAACATAAACAAAGTCACAAAGACATAACCATTATCACAATAGATACTGATACCTAATAACATAAACAAAGTCACAGAGACATAACCATTATCACAATAGATATTGATACCTAATAACATAAACAAAGTCACAGAGACATAACCATTATCACAATAGATACTGATACCTAATAACATAAACAAAGTCACAGAGACATAACCATTATCACAATAGATACTGATACCTAATAACATAAACAAAGTCACAAAGACATAACCATTATCACAATAGATATTGATACCTAATAACATAAACAAAGTCACAGAGACATAACCATTATCACAATAGATACTGATACCCAATAACATAAACAAAGTCACAGAGACATAACCATTATCACAATAGATATTGATACCCAATAACATAAACAAAGTCACAGAGACATAACCATTATCACAATAGATATTGATACCTAATAACATAAACAAAGTCACAAAGACATAACCATTATCACAATAGATATTGATACCTAATAACATAAACAAAGTCACAAAGACATAACCATTATCACAATAGATACTGATACCTAATAACATAAACAAAGTCACAGAGACATAACCATTATCACAATAGATACTGATACCTAATAACATAAACAAAGTCACAAAGACATAACCATTATCACAATATATATTGATACCTAATAACATAAACAAAGTCACAAAGACATAACCATTATCACAATAGATACTGATACCTAATAACATAAACAAAGTCACAGAGACATAACCATTATCACAATAGATAATGATACCTAATAACATAAACAAAGTCACAGAGACATAACCATTATCACAATAGATACTGATACCTAATAACATAAACAAAGTCACAAAGACATAACCATTATCACAATAGATATTGATACCCAATAACATAAACAAAGTCACAAAGACATAACCATTATCACAATAGATAATGATACCTAATAACATAAACAAAGTCACAAAGACATAACCATTATCACAATAGATACTGATACCTAATAACATAAACAAAGTCACAAAGACATAACCATTATCACAATAGATATTGATACCCAATAACATAAACAAAGTCACAAAGACATAACCATTATCACAATAGATATTGATACCTAATAACATAAACAAAGTCACAAAGACATAACCATTATCACAATAGATATTGATACCCAATAACATAAACAAAGTCACAGAGACATAACCATTATCACAATAGATATTGATACCCAATAACATAAACAAAGTCACAAAGACATAACCATTATCACAATAGATATTGATACCCAATAACATAAACAAAGTCACAAAGACATAACCATTATCACAATAGATATTGATACCTAATAACATAAACAAAGTCACAAAGACATAACCATTATCACAATAGATATTGATACCCAATAACATAAACAAAGTCACAGAGACATAACCATTATCACAATAGATACTGATACCCAATAACATGAACAAAGTCACAAAGACATAACCATTATCACAATAGATATTGATACCTAATAACATAAACAAAGTCACAGAGACATAACCATTATCATAATAGATACTGATACCTAATAACATAAACAAAGTCACAGAGACATAACCATTATCACAATAGATATTGATACCTAATAACATAAACAAAGTCACAAAGACATAACCATTATCACAATAGATATTGATGCCCAATAACATAAACAAAGTCACAAAGACATAACCATTATCACAATAGATATTGATACCCAATAACATAAACAAAGTCACAAAGACATAACCATTATCACAATAGATACTGATACCTAATAACATAAACAAAGTCACAGAGACATAACCATTATCACAATAGATATTGATACCTAATAACATAAACAAAGTCACAGAGACATAACCATTATCACAATAGATACTGATACCTAATAACATAAGCAAAGTCACAGAGACATAACCATTATCACAATAGATATTGATACCTAATAACATAAACAAAGTCACAAAGACATAACCATTATCACAATAGATATTGATACCTAATAACATAAACAAAGTCACAAAGACATAACCATTATCACAATAGATACTGATATCTAATAACATAAACAAAGTCACAAAGACATAACCATTATCACAATAGATATTGATACCTAATAACATAAACAAAGTCACAGAGACATAACCATTATCACAATAGATATTGATACCTAATAACATAAACAAAGTCACAAAGACATAACCATTATCACAATAGATATTGATACCTAATAACATAAACAAAGTCACAAAGACATAACCATTATCACAATAGATACTGATACCTAATAACATAAACAAAGTCACAGAGACATAACCATTATCACAATAGATACTGATACCTAATAACATAAACAAAGTCACAAAGACATAACCATTATCACAATATATATTGATACCCAATAACATAAACAAAGTCACAAAGACATAACCATTATCACAATAGATACTGATACCTAATAACATAAACAAAGTCACAAAGACATAACCATTATCACAATAGATAATGATACCTAATAACATAAACAAAGTCACAGAGACATAACCATTATCACAATAGATACTGATACCTAATAACATAAACAAAGTCACAGAGACATAACCATTATCACAATAGATATTGATACCCAATAACATAAACAAAGTCACAAAGACATAACCATTATCACAATAGATATTGATACCTAATAACATAAACAAAGTCACAAAGACATAACCATTATCACAATAGATACTGATACCTAATAACATAAACAAAGTCACAAAGACATAACCATTATCACAATAGATATTGATACCCAATAACATAAACAAAGTCACAACGACATAACCATTATCACAATAGATATTGATACCTAATAACATAAACAAAGTCACAAAGACATAACCATTATCACAATAGATATTGATACCCAATAACATAAACAAAGTCACAGAGACATAACCATTATCACAATAGATATTGATACCCAATAACATAAACAAAGTCACAAAGACATAACCATTATCACAATAGATATTGATACCCAATAACATAAACAAAGTCACAAAGACATAACCATTATCACAATAGATATTGATACCTAATAACATAAACAAAGTCACAAAGACATAACCATTATCACAATAGATATTGATACCTAATAACATAAACAAAGTCACAGAGACATAACCATTATCACAATAGATACTGATACCCAATAACATAAACAAAGTCACAAAGACATAACCGTTATCACAATAGATACTAATACCTAATAACATAAACAAAGTCACAGAGACATAACCATTATCACAATAGATATTGATACCTAATAACATAAACAAAGTCACAAAGACATAACCATTATCACAATAGATATTGATACCCAATAACATAAACAAAGTCACAGAGACATAACCATTATCACAATAGATATTGATACCTAATAACATAAACAAAGTCACAAAGACATAACCATTATCACAATAGATACTGATACCCAATAACATAAACAAAGTCACAGAGACATAACCATTATCACAATAGATATTGATACCTAATAACATAAACAAAGTCACAGAGACATAACCATTATCACAATAGATATTGATACCTAATAACATAAACAAAGTCACAAAGACATAACCATTATCACAATAGATATTGATGCCCAATAACATAAACAAAGTCACAAAGACATAACCATTATCACAATAGATATTGATACCCAATAACATAAACAAAGTCACAAAGACATAACCATTATCACAATAGATACTGATACCTAATAACATAAACAAAGTCACAGAGACATAACCATTATCACAATAGATATTGATACCTAATAACATAAACAAAGTCACAGAGACATAACCATTATCACAATAGATACTGATACCTAATAACATAAACAAAGTCACAGAGACATAACCATTATCACAATAGATATTGATACCTAATAACATAAACAAAGTCACAAAGACATAACCATTATCACAATAGATATTGATACCTAATAACATAAACAAAGTCACAAAGACATAACCATTATCACAATAGATACTGATATCTAATAACATAAACAAAGTCACAAAGACATAACCATTATCACAATAGATATTGATACCTAATAACATAAACAAAGTCACAGAGACATAACCATTATCACAATAGATATTGATACCTAATAACATAAACAAAGTCACAAAGACATAACCATTATCACAATAGATATTGATACCTAATAACATAAACAAAGTCACAAAGACATAACCATTATCACAATAGATACTGATACCTAATAACATAAACAAAGTCACAGAGACATAACCATTATCACAATAGATACTGATACCTAATAACATAAACAAAGTCACAAAGACATAACCATTATCACAATATATATTGATACCTAATAACATAAACAAAGTCACAAAGACATAACCATTATCACAATAGATACTGATACCTAATAACATAAACAAAGTCACAGAGACATAACCATTATCACAATAGATAATGATACCTAATAACATAAACAAAGTCACAGAGACATAACCATTATCACAATAGATACTGATACCTAATAACATAAACAAAGTCACAAAGACATAACCATTATCACAATAGATATTGATACCCAATAACATAAACAAAGTCACAAAGACATAACCATTATCACAATAGATAATGATACCTAATAACATAAACAAAGTCACAAAGACATAACCATTATCACAATAGATACTGATACCTAATAACATAAACAAAGTCACAAAGACATAACCATTATCACAATAGATATTGATACCCAATAACATAAACAAAGTCACAAAGACATAACCATTATCACAATAGATATTGATACCTAATAACATAAACAAAGTCACAAAGACATAACCATTATCACAATAGATATTGATACCCAATAACATAAACAAAGTCACAGAGACATAACCATTATCACAATAGATATTGATACCCAATAACATAAACAAAGTCACAAAGACATAACCATTATCACAATAGATATTGATACCCAATAACATAAACAAAGTCACAAAGACATAACCATTATCACAATAGATATTGATACCTAATAACATAAACAAAGTCACAAAGACATAACCATTATCACAATAGATATTGATACCCAATAACATAAACAAAGTCACAGAGACATAACCATTATCACAATAGATACTGATACCCAATAACATGAACAAAGTCACAAAGACATAACCATTATCACAATAGATATTGATACCTAATAACATAAACAAAGTCACAGAGACATAACCATTATCATAATAGATACTGATACCTAATAACATAAACAAAGTCACAGAGACATAACCGTTATCACAATAGATATTGATACCTAATAACATAAACAAAGTCACAAAGACATAACCATTATCACAATAGATATTGATGCCCAATAACATAAACAAAGTCACAAAGACATAACCATTATCACAATAGATATTGATACCCAATAACATAAACAAAGTCACAAAGACATAACCATTATCACAATAGATACTGATACCTAATAACATAAACAAAGTCACAGAGACATAACCATTATCACAATAGATATTGATACCTAATAACATAAACAAAGTCACAGAGACATAACCATTATCACAATAGATACTGATACCTAATAACATAAGCAAAGTCACAGAGACATAACCATTATCACAATAGATATTGATACCTAATAACATAAACAAAGTCACAAAGACATAACCATTATCACAATAGATATTGATACCTAATAACATAAACAAAGTCACAAAGACATAACCATTATCACAATAGATACTGATATCTAATAACATAAACAAAGTCACAAAGACATAACCATTATCACAATAGATATTGATACCTAATAACATAAACAAAGTCACAGAGACATAACCATTATCACAATAGATATTGATACCTAATAACATAAACAAAGTCACAAAGACATAACCATTATCACAATAGATATTGATACCTAATAACATAAACAAAGTCACAAAGACATAACCATTATCACAATAGATACTGATACCTAATAACATAAACAAAGTCACAGAGACATAACCATTATCACAATAGATACTGATACCTAATAACATAAACAAAGTCACAAAGACATAACCATTATCACAATATATATTGATACCTAATAACATAAACAAAGTCACAAAGACATAACCATTATCACAATAGATACTGATACCTAATAACATAAACAAAGTCACAAAGACATAACCATTATCACAATAGATAATGATACCTAATAACATAAACAAAGTCACAGAGACATAACCATTATCACAATAGATACTGATACCTAATAACATAAACAAAGTCACAGAGACATAACCATTATCACAATAGATATTGATACCCAATAACATAAACAAAGTCACAAAGACATAACCATTATCACAATAGATACTGATACCTAATAACATAAACAAAGTCACAAAGACATAACCATTATCACAATAGATACTGATACCTAATAACATAAACAAAGTCACAAAGACATAACCATTATCACAATAGATATTGATACCCAATAACATAAACAAAGTCACAACGACATAACCATTATCACAATAGATATTGATACCTAATAACATAAACAAAGTCACAAAGACATAACCATTATCACAATAGATATTGATACCCAATAACATAAACAAAGTCACAGAGACATAACCATTATCACAATAGATATTGATACCCAATAACATAAACAAAGTCACAAAGACATAACCATTATCACAATAGATATTGATACCCAATAACATAAACAAAGTCACAAAGACATAACCATTATCACAATAGATATTGATACCTAATAACATAAACAAAGTCACAGAGACATAACCATTATCACAATAGATATTGATACCTAATAACATAAACAAAGTCACAAAGACATAACCATTATCACAATAGATATTGATACCCAATAACATAAACAAAGTCCACAGAGACATAACCATTATCACAATAGATACTGATACCTAATAACATGAACAAAGTCACAAAGACATAACCATTATCACAATAGATATTGATACCTAATAACATAAACAAAGTCACAGAGACATAACCATTATCATAATAGATACTGATACCTAATAACATAAACAAAGTCACAGAGACATAACCATTATCACAATAGATACTGATACCTAATAACATAAACAAAGTCACAAAGACATAACCATTATCACAATAGATATTGATACCTAATAACATAAACAAAGTCACAGAGACATAACCATTATCACAATAGATACTGATACCCAATAACATAAACAAAGTCACAGAGACATAACCATTATCACAATAGATATTGATACCTAATAACATAAACAAAGTCACAAAGACATAACCATTATCACAATAGATATTGATACCCAATAACTTAAACAAAGTCACAGAGACATAACCATTATCACAATAGATACTGATACCCAATAACATAAACAAAGTCACAAAGACATAACCGTTATCACAATAGATACTAATACCTAATAACATAAACAAAGTCACAGAGACATAACCATTATCACAATAGATATTGATACCTAATAACATAAACAAAGTCACAAAGACATAACCATTATCACAATAGATATTGATACCCAATAACATAAACAAAGTCACAGAGACATAACCATTATCACAATAGATATTGATACCTAATAACATAAACAAAGTCACAAAGACATAACCATTATCACAATAGATACTGATACCCAATAACATAAACAAAGTCACAGAGACATAACCATTATCACAATAGATATTGATACCTAATAACATAAACAAAGTCACAGAGACATAACCATTATCACAATAGATATTGATACCTAATAACATAAACAAAGTCACAAAGACATAACCATTATCACAATAGATATTGATGCCCTAATAACATAAACAAAGTCACAAAGACATAACCATTATCACAATAGATATTGATACCTAATAACATAAACAAAGTCACAAAGACATAACCATTATCACAATAGATATTGATACCTAATAACATAAACAAAGTCACAAAGACATAACCATTATCACAATAGATACTGATATCTAATAACATAAACAAAGTCACAAAGACATAACCATTATCACAATAGATATTGATACCTAATAACATAAACAAAGTCACAGAGACATAACCATTATCACAATAGATATTGATACCTAATAACATAAACAAAGTCACAAAGACATAACCATTATCACAATAGATACTGATACCTAATAACATAAACAAAGTCACAAAGACATAACCATTATCACAATAGATACTGATACCTAATAACATAAACAAAGTCACAAAGACATAACCATTATCACAATAGATACTGATACCTAATAACATAAACAAAGTCACAGAGACATAACCATTATCACAATAGATATTGATACCCAATAACATAAACAAAGTCACAAAGACATAACCATTATCACAATAGATACTGATACCTAATAACATAAACAAAGTCACAGAGACATAACCATTATCACAATAGATATTGATACCCAATAACATAAACAAAGTCACAAAGACATAAACATTATCACAATAGATATTGATACCTAATAACATAAACAAAGTCACAGAGACATAACCATTATCACAATAGATATTGATACCTAATAACATAAACAAAGTCACAAAGACATAACCATTATCACAATAGATATTGATACCTAATAACATAAACAAAGTCACAGAGACATAACCATTATCACAATAGATACTGATACCTAATAACATAAACAAAGTCACAGAGACATAACCATTATCACAATAGATATTGATACCTAATAACATAAACAAAGTCACAAAGACATAACCATTATCACAATAGATATTGATACCTAATAACATAAACAAAGTCACAAAGACATAACCATTATCACAATAGATATTGATACCTAATAACATAAACAAAGTCACAAAGACATAACCATTATCACAATAGATACTGATACCTAATAACATAAACAAAGTCACAAAGACATAACCATTATCACAATAGATATTGATACCCAATAACATAAACAAAGTCACAAAGACATAACCATTATCACAATAGATATTGATACCTAATAACATAAACAAAGTCACAAAGACATCACCATTATCACAATAGATATTGATACCCAATAACATAAACAAAGTCACAGAGACATAACCATTATCACAATAGATATTGATACCCAATAACATAAACAAAGTCACAAAGACATAACCATTATCACAATAGATATTGATACCCAATAACATAAACAAAGTCACAAAGACATAACCATTATCACAATAGATATTGATACCTAATAACATAAACAAAGTCACAGAGACATAACCATTATCACAATAGATATTGATACCTAATAACATAAACAAAGTCACAAAGACATAACCATTATCACAATAGATATTGATACCCAATAACATAAACAAAGTCACAGAGACATAACCATTATCACAATAGATACTGATACCTAATAACATAAACAAAGTCACAAAGACATAACCATTATCACAATAGATATTGATACCTAATAACATAAACAAAGTCACAGAGACATAACCATTATCACAATAGATACTGATACCTAATAACATAAACAAAGTCACAGAGACATAACCATTATCACAATAGATACTGATACCTAATAACATAAACAAAGTCACAAAGACATAACCATTATCACAATAGATATTGATACCTAATAACATAAACAAAGTCACAGAGACATAACCATTATCACAATAGATACTGATACCCAATAACATAAACAAAGTCACAGAGACATAACCATTATCACAATAGATATTGATACCTAATAACATAAACAAAGTCACAAAGACATAACCATTATCACAATAGATATTGATACCCAATAACATAAACAAAGTCACAGAGACATAACCATTATCACAATAGATACTGATACCCAATAACATAAACAAAGTCACAAAGACATAACCGTTATCACAATAGATACTAATACCTAATAACATAAACAAAGTCACAGAGACATAACCATTATCACAATAGATATTGATACCTAATAACATAAACAAAGTCACAAAGACATAACCATTATCACAATAGATATTGATACCCAATAACATAAACAAAGTCACAGAGACATAACCATTATCACAATAGATATTGATACCTAATAACATAAACAAAGTCACAAAGACATAACCATTATCACAATAGATACTGATACCCAATAACATAAACAAAGTCACAGAGACATAACCATTATCACAATAGATATTGATACCTAATAACATAAACAAAGTCACAGAGACATAACCATTATCACAATAGATATTGATACCTAATAACATAAACAAAGTCACAAAGACATAACCATTATCACAATAGATATTGATGCCCAATAACATAAACAAAGTCACAAAGACATAACCATTATCACAATAGATATTGATACCCAATAACATAAACAAAGTCACAAAGACATAACCATTATCACAATAGATACTGATACCTAATAACATAAACAAAGTCACAGAGACATAACCATTATCACAATAGATATTGATACCTAATAACATAAACAAAGTCACAGAGACATAACCATTATCACAATAGATACTGATACCTAATAACATAAACAAAGTCACAGAGACATAACCATTATCACAATAGATATTGATACCTAATAACATAAACAAAGTCACAAAGACATAACCATTATCACAATAGATATTGATACCCAATAACATAAACAAAGTCACAGAGACATAACCATTATCACAATAGATACTGATACCTAATAACATAAACAAAGTCACAAAGACATAACCATTATCACAATAGATATTGATACCTAATAACATAAACAAAGTCACAGAGACATAACCATTATCACAATAGATACTGATACCTAATAACATAAACAAAGTCACAGAGACATAACCATTATCACAATAGATACTGATACCTAATAACATAAACAAAGTCACAAAGACATAACCATTATCACAATAGATATTGATACCTAATAACATAAACAAAGTCACAGAGACATAACCATTATCACAATAGATACTGATACCCAATAACATAAACAAAGTCACAGAGACATAACCATTATCACAATAGATATTGATACCTAATAACATAAACAAAGTCACAAAGACATAACCATTATCACAATAGATATTGATACCCAATAACATAAACAAAGTCACAGAGACATAACCATTATCACAATAGATACTGATACCCAATAACATAAACAAAGTCACAAAGACATAACCGTTATCACAATAGATACTAATACCTAATAACATAAACAAAGTCACAGAGACATAACCATTATCACAATAGATATTGATACCTAATAACATAAACAAAGTCACAAAGACATAACCATTATCACAATAGATATTGATACCCAATAACATAAACAAAGTCACAGAGACATAACCATTATCACAATAGATATTGATACCTAATAACATAAACAAAGTCACAAAGACATAACCATTATCACAATAGATACTGATACCCAATAACATAAACAAAGTCACAGAGACATAACCATTATCACAATAGATATTGATACCTAATAACATAAACAAAGTCACAGAGACATAACCATTATCACAATAGATATTGATACCTAATAACATAAACAAAGTCACAAAGACATAACCATTATCACAATAGATATTGATGCCCAATAACATAAACAAAGTCACAAAGACATAACCATTATCACAATAGATATTGATACCCAATAACATAAACAAAGTCACAAAGACATAACCATTATCACAATAGATACTGATACCTAATAACATAAACAAAGTCACAGAGACATAACCATTATCACAATAGATATTGATACCTAATAACATAAACAAAGTCACAGAGACATAACCATTATCACAATAGATACTGATACCTAATAACATAAACAAAGTCACAGAGACATAACCATTATCACAATAGATATTGATACCTAATAACATAAACAAAGTCACAAAGACATAATCATTATCACAATAGATATTGATACCTAATAACATAAACAAAGTCACAAAGACATAACTATTATCACAATAGATACTGATATCTAATAACATAAACAAAGTCACAAAGACATAACCATTATCACAATAGATATTGATACCTAATAACATAAACAAAGTCACAGAGACATAACCATTATTACAATAGATATTGATACCTAATAACATAAACAAAGTCACAAAGACATAACCATTATCACAATAGATATTGATACCTAATAACATAAACAAAGTCACAAAGACATAACCATTATCACAATAGATACTGATACCTAATAACATAAACAAAGTCACAGAGACATAACCATTATCACAATAGATACTGATACCTAATAACATAAACAAAGTCACAAAGACATAACCATTATCACAATATATATTGATACCTAATAACATAAACAAAGTCACAAAGACATAACCATTATCACAATAGATACTGATACCTAATAACATAAACAAAGTCACAAAGACATAACCATTATCACAATAGATAATGATACCTAATAACATAAACAAAGTCACAGAGACATAACCATTATCACAATAGATACTGATACCTAATAACATAAACAAAGTCACAAAGACATAACCATTATCACAATAGATATTGATACCCAATAACATAAACAAAGTCACAAAGACATAACCATTATCACAATAGATAATGATACCTAATAACATAAACAAAGTCACAGAGACATAACCATTATCACAATAGATACTGATACCTAATAACATAAACAAAGTCACAGAGACATAACCATTATCACAATAGATATTGATACCCAATAACATAAACAAAGTCACAAAGACATAACCATTATCACAATAGATACTGATACCTAATAACATAAACAAAGTCACAAAGACATAACCATTATCACAATAGATACTGATACCTAATAACATAAACAAAGTCACAAAGACATAACCATTATCACAATAGATATTGATACCCAATAACATAAACAAAGTCACAAAGACATAACCATTATCACAATAGATATTGATACCTAATAACATAAACAAAGTCACAAAGACATAACCATTATCACAATTGATATGGATACCCAATAACATAAACAAAGTCACAGAGACATAACCATTATCACAATAGATATTGATACCCAATAACATAAACAAAGTCACAAAGACATAACCATTATCACAATAGATATTGATACCCAATAACATAAACAAAGTCACAAAGACATAACCATTATCACAATAGATATTGATACCTAATAACATAAACAAAGTCACAGAGACATAACCATTATCACAATAGATATTGATACCTAATAACATAAACAAAGTCACAAAGACATAACCATTATCACAATAGATATTGATACCCAATAACATAAACAAAGTCACAGAGACATAACCATTATCACAATAGATACTGATACCTAATAACATGAACAAAGTCACAAAGACATAACCATTATCACAATAGATATTGATACCTAATAACATAAACAAAGTCACAGAGACATAACCATTATCATAATAGATACTGATACCTAATAACATAAACAAAGTCACAGAGACATAACCATTATCACAATAGATATTGATACCTAATAACATAAACAAAGTCACAGAGACATAACCATTATCACAATAGATACTGATACCTAATAACATAAACAAAGTCACAGAGACATAACCATTATCACAATAGATATTGATACCTAATAACATAAACAAAGTCACAAAGACATAACCATTATCACAATAGATATTGATACCTAATAACATAAACAAAGTCACAAAGACATAACCATTATCACAATAGATACTGATACCTAATAACATAAACAAAGTCACAAAGACATAACCATTATCACAATAGATATTGATACCTAATAACATAAACAAAGTCACAGAGACATAACCATTATCACAATAGATATTGATACCTAATAACATAAACAAAGTCACAAAGACATAACCATTATCACAATAGATATTGATACCTAATAACATAAACAAAGTCACAAAGACATAACCATTATCACAATAGATACTGATACCTAATAACATAAACAAAGTCACAGAGACATAACCATTATCACAATAGATACTGATACCTAATAACATAAACAAAGTCACAAAGACATAACCATTATCACAATATATATTGATACCTAATAACATAAACAAAGTCACAAAGACATAACCATTATCACAATAGATACTGATACCTAATAACATAAACAAAGTCACAAAGACATAACCATTATCACAATAGATATTGATACCTAATAACATAAACAAAGTCACAGAGACATAACCATTATCACAATAGATACTGATACCTAATAACATAAACAAAGTCACAAAGACATAACCATTATCACAATAGATATTGATACCCAATAACATAAACAAAGTCACAAAGACATAACCATTATCACAATAGATAATGATACCTAATAACATAAACAAAGTCACAGAGACATAACCATTATCACAATAGATACTGATACCTAATAACATAAACAAAGTCACAGAGACATAACCATTATCACAATAGATATTGATACCCAATAACATAAACAAAGTCACAAAGACATAACCATTATCACAATAGATACTGATACCTAATAACATAAACAAAGTCACAAAGACATAACCATTATCACAATAGATACTGATACCTAATAACATAAACAAAGTCACAAAGACATAACCATTATCACAATAGATATTGATACCCAATAACATAAACAAAGTCACAAAGACATAACCATTATCACAATAGATATTGATACCTAATAACATAAACAAAGTCACAAAGACATAACCATTATCACAATAGATATTGATACCCAATAACATAAACAAAGTCACAGAGACATAACCATTATCACAATAGATATTGATACCCAATAACATAAACAAAGTCACAAAGACATAACCATTATCACAATAGATATTGATACCCAATAACATAAACAAAGTCACAAAGACATAACCATTATCACAATAGATATTGATACCTAATAACATAAACAAAGTCACAGAGACATAACCATTATCACAATAGATATTGATACCTAATAACATAAACAAAGTCACAAAGACATAACCATTATCACAATAGATATTGATACCCAATAACATAAACAAAGTCACAGAGACATAACCATTATCACAATAGATACTGATACCTAATAACATGAACAAAGTCACAAAGACATAACCATTATCACAATAGATATTGATACCTAATAACATAAACAAAGTCACAGAGACATAACCATTATCATAATAGATACTGATACCTAATAACATAAACAAAGTCACAGAGACATAACCATTATCACAATAGATATTGATACCTAATAACATAAACAAAGTCACAAAGACATAACCATTATCACAATAGATATTGATGCCCAATAACATAAACAAAGTCACAAAGACATAACCATTATCACAATAGATATTGATACCCAATAACATAAACAAAGTCACAAAGACATAACCATTATCACAATAGATATTGATACCTAATAACATAAACAAAGTCACAGAGACATAACCATTATCACAATAGATATTGATACCTAATAACATAAACAAAGTCACAGAGACATAACCATTATCACAATAGATACTGATACCTAATAACATAAGCAAAGTCACAAAGACATAACCATTATCACAATAGATATTGATACCTAATAACATAAACAAAGTCACAGAGACATAACCATTATCACAATAGATATTGATACCTAATAACATAAACAAAGTCACAAAGACATAACCATTATCACAATAGATACTGATACCTAATAACATAAACAAAGTCACAGAGACATAACCATTATCACAATAGATACTGATACCTAATAACATAAACAAAGTCACAAAGACATAACCATTATCACAATATATATTGATACCTAATAACATAAACAAAGTCACAAAGACATAACCATTATCACAATAGATACTGATGCCTAATAACATAAACAAAGTCACAAAGACATAACCATTATCACAATAGATAATGATACCTAATAACATAAACAAAGTCACAGAGACATAACCATTATCACAATAGATACTGATACCTAATAACATAAACAAAGTCACAGAGACATAACCATTATCACAATAGATATTGATACCCAATAACATAAACAAAGTCACAAAGACATAACCATTATCACAATAGATACTGATACCTAATAACATAAACAAAGTCACAAAGACATAACCATTATCACAATAGATACTGATACCTAATAACATAAACAAAGTCACAAAGACATAACCATTATCACAATAGATATTGATACCCAATAACATAAACAAAGTCACAAAGACATAACCATTATCACAATAGATATTGATACCTAATAACATAAACAAAGTCACAAAGACATAACCATTATCACAATAGATATTGATACCCAATAACATAAACAAAGTCACAGAGACATAACCATTATCACAATAGATATTGATACCCAATAACATAAACAAAGTCACAAAGACATAACCATTATCACAATAGATATTGATACCCAATAACATAAACAAAGTCACAAAGACATAACCATTATCACAATAGATATTGATACCTAATAACATAAACAAAGTCACAGAGACATAACCATTATCACAATAGATATTGATACCTAATAACATAAACAAAGTCACAAAGACATAACCATTATCACAATAGATATTGATACCCAATAACATAAACAAAGTCACAGAGACATAACCATTATCACAATAGATACTGATACCTAATAACATGAACAAAGTCACAAAGACATAACCATTATCACAATAGATATTGATACCTAATAACATAAACAAAGTCACAGAGACATAACCATTATCATAATAGATACTGATACCTAATAACATAAACAAAGTCACAGAGACATAACCATTATCACAATAGATACTGATACCTAATAACATAAACAAAGTCACAGTGACATAACCATTATCACAATAGATATTGATACCTAATAACATAAACAAAGTCACAGAGACATAACCATTATCACAATAGATACTGATACCCAATAACATAAACAAAGTCACAGAGACATAACCATTATCACAATAGATATTGATACCTAATAACATAAACAAAGTCACAAAGACATAACCATTATCACAATAGATATTGATACCCAATAACATAAACAAAGTCACAGAGACATAACCATTATCACAATAGATACTGATACCCAATAACATAAACAAAGTCACAAAGACATAACCGTTATCACAATAGATACTAATACCTAATAACATAAACAAAGTCACAGAGACATAACCATAATAACATAAACAAAGTCACAAAGACATAACCATTATCACAATAGATATTGATACCTAATAACATAAACAAAGTCACAGAGACATAACCATTATCACAATAGATACTGATACCTAATAACATAAACAAAGTCACAGAGACATAACCATTATCACAATAGATATTGATACCCAATAACATAAACAAAGTCACAGAGACATAACCATTATCACAATAGATATTGATACCTAATAACATAAACAAAGTCACAAAGACATAACCATTATCACAATAGATACTGATACCTAATAACATAAACAAAGTCACAAAGACATAACCATTATCACAATAGATATTGATACCTAATAACATAAACAAAGTCACAAAGACATAACCATTATCACAATAGATATTGATGCCCAATAACATAAACAAAGTCACAAAGACATAACCATTATCACAATAGATATTGATACCTAATAACATAAACAAAGTCACAAAGACATAACCATTATCACAATAGATACTGATACCTAATAACATAATCAAAGTCACAAAGACATAACCATTATCACAATAGATACTGATACCTAATAACATAAACAAAGTCACAGAGACATAACCATTATCACAATAGATATTGATACCTAATAACATAAACAAAGTCACAGAGACATAACCATTATCACAATAGATATTGATGCCCAATAACATAAACAAAGTCACAGAGACATATCCATTATCACAATAGATATTGATGCCCAATAACATAAACAAAGTCACAGAGACATAACCATTATCACAATAGATATTGATACCTAATAACATAAACAAAGTCACAAAGACATAACCATTATCACAATAGATACTGATACCTAATAACATAAACAAAGTCACAAAGACATAACCATTATCACAATAGATATTGATACCTAATAACATAAACAAAGTCACAAAGACATAACCATTATCACAATAGATACTGATACCTAATAACATAAACAAAGTCACAAAGACATAACCATTATCACAATAGATATTGATGCCCAATAACATAAACAAAGTCACAGAGACATAACCATTATCACAATAGATATTGATACCTAATAACATAAACAAAGTCACAGAGACATAACCATTATCACAATAGATATTGATACCCAATAACATAAACAAAGTCACAGAGACATAACCATTATCACAATAGATACTGATACCCAATAACATAAACAAAGTCACAAAGACATAACCATTATCACAATAGATATTGATACCTAATAACATAAACAAAGTCACAGAGACATAACCATTATCACAATAGATACTGATACCTAATAACATAAACAAAGTCACAGAGACATAACCATTATCACAATAGATATTGATAACTAATAACATAAACAAAGTCACAAAGACATAACCATTATCACAATAGATACTGATACCTAATAACATAAACAAAGTCACAAAGACATAACCATTATCACAATAGATACTGATATCTAATAACATAAACAAAGTCACAGAGACATAACCATTATCACAATAGATACTGATATCTAATAACATAAACAAAGTCACAAAGACATAACCATTATCACAATAGATACTGATACCTAATAACATAAACAAAGTCACAAAGACATAACCATTATCACAATAGATATTGATACCCAATAACATAAACAAAGTCACAAAGACATAACCATTATCACAATAGATATTGATTAATATTTAATCTACTTTGGTATTAATTTTCAACAACAACAACAACAAGCAAAAAACAAAAAACAAACAGGGGTAAAAAATCAACCATACATCTGTGCTAAGTAATATATATTTATAAGGTAAAGATAACCTTAATATGTATTGGTTTACAACTAACGAAATGTATCCGAGGTAAACTACAATATTCCTGTTTCTACCAAATAATCATCGCCTTTAACAAGTTGAAGATTATGTCAGAGAGTGCACATGATAACTGAAAAAAACCTAGAACTGTTTACAGATTTTATAAATCAGTATTTGGAAAGGAGAGATAGCTGCCTAGAATGTTTCAAACGAACGACCTAAGACAATGGGTTCCAGTAAAGCATGTGTCTTGATTTTCTCATATGATATGACACTGGAAATCCTGGTCATGGCTTGTGGTGGGTTCAACAAGTTCATGGGATCGCAACTTCTTCTATTGGTAAATGGATCTCCAATAACAGATATACACAAATGATAACAAAACCTTCCCAGATTTCCACTCAAAAAGACCGCATGCTATCACAAGAATGAATGACAGCATGGGAAACATTGGGTGATGCATCTCATAGCAAAATCTACTACCTGTCTTGTTCACAGTCGTTTGTTTTCTACATTTTTTGTATATAGACATACATCCCAAGAAGAAATTAAGTCACTTGAATTTATAACAAGTACAATACTAAAAAAATGTAAAAATAAATCGCTAACTATCATGTGCCAATGTTACCAGCATTCCTGGGAAACAACGTCATTTGGACAATCAGATTCGACAGAACATACTATCAACAGTTACACAGAAGTGCAGGAGATATATATTTTCGAGAGGTAGGCTACTAACACTGGAACGACACAGATAGCATGATTTCGTTAGAACCATCTATTCCAAACCGTGACAGAAAAGTAGGATCGAATTTAAATGTTGGTCTAAATACAGTATTGCTGATTTGCACGACATTAATAAACTCATATACTGATTTGACGTTGACGCAATATCTATTTGTAGCTTTTTGTGTTGGTTCAACATTAGATCAATGTCGTTTCAATGCTAAATCATTATTACCCAATACTGGCACATAATTATAATGCAATGCTGGCTTAATTTCTTTAATGATAAAAATACATTGTGAATTCACAATTTGCTCTGTGTAAGATGGCTAGCTTTCCGGTCAACATTGAACATGTCTCTCCCACAATATGCGTCCAATGTTGGGGCTTTGGTAACAAAAATATCTCAAACTGTGTTCGTTGAACATTGACTCATTGTTGAAGGTGCACATCCTACTCAAAATTCACCAATTTCATTTAAAAGGCTATATCAATATGTATATGAAATAAATATTCAAAATACATTTTTAATGATACATATATAACAATTGTAAATGTGTCTGCTTTTATGTATTATTGTTCAAGCACATTATAAATAAATTAGAAATGAATTATATACTTAAAATTGCTTCTAAAATGGTAAACATCATTTGAGGTATTATTCCTACCCGTGGTGGAATCAATACTAAATGATGAACATTTGTGGAGTGTTTTCTTGCAATCTATTGTTCTTTCACATCATGACATACGTTAAATATGAATTATATATGTAAAACATCATTTATTTGATAAACTGTTCATGAATTTTAATTTTTAGGTAAATATATCCATACCCACGCATGATGACGTAAGTTCTACTGCGATGTTGACCGTACCGGAAAAAGATTATTCACGTGTCGTGTGCATTCAATTTGATATCTACGTTTTTATTCTACAGTGTAAATAATAAAAAATAAAACACATGATTTTTATTATCACACGAAAGTTTTAGAAAGTTAAAGGCAACAATTTCCACCAGTATGATTGATTGTTTTTGCAAATATATTGTCTCTTCCACAAAAATGTAAATATAGATTATGTATATATATTTTTAAATCTTCAAAATGATAAACAACATGTGAATTTAAATTTTATTTTGAAATTGTTGACAAATGAAACTGCTTAATTATTATTACATTTATTTCTGCATTTGATTAAAAATAAATACTGTGGATTCTATTATTCCTTGTAGTAACTGTACAAAAAAGAAAAAAAGAAACAAAACAAAATCTTGAGTATTATGCAAACAATCAAATTTACATTAATTCTTCTAGAATTCATATTTGTAGGCTATAGACCTACAATCTATTCAATTATATACATAGTCAAGCATATTAAGAGGTCACCTTTGATACAAAGAAAATGTCGCCTTATAAAACAGGTGACCTCTTAAAAGAGGTATGACATATTTAATGTCAGAAGAAGAAAAATATACATTTAAATACAGGTGACTGTTGAGCAGGTAACCAATCTGGACAGGTTTACACATGAAGATTAACGAATATTAATGCATGCCACCGCTTGCAACTCCTGTTTATTTTGCATCTATTTGCATAAAAGTTCAAAACACACACGGAGAAAGTTATATTCTATGCTGAATTTAATGCGTTGACAACATTTTTTTAACAATTACAAATACAAAAAATATTAACTGCTCAATATATAATGCCATATTTTTTGTTAGAAAGTCACGTTATGGATTTTTAACAATAATAGTGCTGTATGAACTATGAACTATGCTATCTGTCATGAATACGATTGATATTAGAGGAACAATTTCAACGACGTCTGAGCTAAAGTATGAATAAGAAATTACTTGTTTTCATTTTATCATTATTTATTGAAATATGTACATTTGTAAGTAATACACATACATATATTACATGTACCTTATCCCTGTCTCGTTAACATGAATAATTACTATATAATATGAGTTATTATTACCTAATTGTAAATTTTTTCTTGTTTATTAAGTAACTACATATTTTAAGATATTTTTGCGTTTTTTGCTCCCCTGTGATCTATTGACGCGTCAATAGTCTTCAAGAGACTATTGCACGACAGACTATTGAACTGACCGTTGAACCTTTTTTTCATTGGACAACAAATTTCAAAACTTCAAAAATTTCAAAATTTAAAAAATTTCAAAATGTTTCAAAATTTCTAAAATTTTCAAAAAATTTCAAAATTCTAAAATAAAAAAAAAATTAAAAAAATTCAAAATTTTCATAAGATTTCACAAAATTTTCAAAAATTTTCAAACATTTCAGTTTTCATAAAATTTCAAAATTTTAATATTTAAATAATAATATTGAAAACATGTAATAAAAATTTAGGACTTTTTACTCTGTATTCCACTTGTTTATTGTTATCTAATTCAACAAATAATTCATTTTCATCAGTTTTTCTACAATATATGGATGAATATATTTAAGTCATGTCCGCTACCTTGCTTCTGTTTAATTAGGAAATAAAACAGTTATTTAATGGGTGTGGATGCAATAGACCAATCTATTTGTCCTGAGGTGCTGGGAATGACCAAGTGTTCTATTGCATTCGGCCGTTGGCCTCATGCAATAGAACAGTTGGCCTCATGCAATAGAACACTTGGTCATTCCCAGCACCTCAGGACAAATAGATTGGTCTATTGCATCCACACCCATTAAATAACTGTATAGTATTTGTTTGTGCTTATCTATTCCATAGTTACAAATACCGATAGTGCAATATTATTGTAAAAAAATAACTTGATGGACTCCATCAGTAAACTAAAACATATGTCACTCATATACCGTCTTTTTTACCCTAGACAATATTGTGGAATAGAATAAATAATAGACAAAATTCAGTCTTTTCTTCGTGTTGGTGACTTATCGCCTGATTTCTAATACGAATAACATGATGGGTGCCACTAGTGGAGCAGGAACTGTTTACCCTTTCGTAACACCTTATGTCAACCCTGGTTTTGAGTGGAATTCGTGCTGCTCAATCTTTAGTTGTCGATGTATTGTTTTCTGGACCGTTGTTGGTTTTTTCATTCTTTCTCTGTCGGTCTTTGTATTATCTATTCTTCTTTAAAAAGTTACGTCTTCTGATTACCATTGTGGCACTTCAAACATTTCTTAAATTGTAGCTTTGTAATATAAACACGTATTATAATTGACCGATAAACATATTTGTCAAGGTCACAAGCTACTTATGTTAGAATACAAAACAAGTGCTTGTCTCCATGTACGTAGATTACAACAACAGAGTTGAAGAACATGTGTTTCTCTTGGGTAAATACAACAACAATAAAATTTGATAATCGATTCGAAAAAAAATAAATTGAGAAAGCTCGCTTCTCCACAAGTTTCTAAAGCTCACACAAATAAATTATATATTTTCCAACAATTTACATATATACCGATCATACAAGACAATACTACATATTTATACCAACGGTTCAAACATAACATCGATTTTATTTTTTTTAATCTATTGTGTTTTCATAAAATCAGTGGAATATAACAATATCATTGAACAGAGACATAATATATTGATATCTATCATAAAACAGGTATTGTATTGACTTTTTAGATGGAATTTTCATAGAATTTGAGAGAAAAAAAATCTTTGATAACATAACAAGTTTTGAGGTCGATACATTTTTATTTGTTTTTAACCTTTCATTTTACTCTAGTTGTCATTCTAATTACTTGTTTTCTGATCAATACCTACAAACGTTTCTAAAACTTATATATTGAATACTGTTTAACTAATGGAATATACAGTTTCTAAAACAAATATTGATTTAAAACGAGGCTTTCAATTATGTTAAATATTTGATGATCAACGGGTTTTTCAATTTTAAAAACTGCATTGACGTCACATCAATATTTTAAATCTATTTACACGATTTACCATTGATTGGTTTAAAATAGTATTTGAATAAAACAAGATGGTGAATACATGGGGGAAAACCTTTATGCAGCAACACATCTATTTATAATGATTATGATGAAAACGTGAAAAAATGTTTGAAAACAGGACACCTATGTTCAATGGTTTAGCATTTTTATAATGACACAGCATGTCTTTTTCTAATTTTATAAAGAAACGAACATTCAACTATAGCACAAAGTTGACATTTTTACACCAATTCATAGGTTATAGGTTTGATTGGTTGTTGCTGGCAAGTTCTGTATTGTTCTCTGTGCAAAATAAACTGTTTTCTCTTTTCTTTAAATGTGAGTATGGTTACGGTTAGTTTGTAATATACATTATCCTAATATTTGTTTTTATTGATTTTGCCTTGTATTATGCTATGTTGTCAATTTGTAGGGAGATGATGTTTATAATGTTGTGTCCATTCCCATTGCTGAAAGAAGAGCAATACAATATGTTAAATTCAGGTCTAGTAGTATTGTTACTCAAGAAAGAAAGGAAAGGAAATTGTGATGATCATGTTTAGCACACTAGACATCTCTCCCCATCCATCGTGAATATCTTAATTAAGTATAAATATAAGGCTGATTTATCAATGTCAGAAACATATCTAATATTGAGATCACTATGGTATCCTAGATGCATGTGTTTATACAGATTCACGATAATAGTAACCTTACTGTACTTAACTAATAGTACTTCTAGTGGTTAGGTTGACGTTATCACTTCAAAAGCTTTAAGATCTCCACTATGACTTGGTTAAGTGTTAGAGAATATCTTTGTCACAGAGGGCCCGGGTGGTTCAATGAGTTAGGTAGTTGGACTACCTAACAACTCATACAAGCCTATCACCAATACGGCGTGGGTTCGCACCCAGCTTTCCAAATTACAAAAAGGGTGCACTCGACTCGCAGCCGCAAGTGATAAAGTTTACCATTTGCTTGCCCATGGTCGGTGGTTCTCGCCGGGTACTCCGGCTTCTTCCACCACTAAAACTGGTCGCCATGATATAGCTGAAATATTGCTGAAAGTGGCGTTAAACACCAAAAATCAATCAAATCAATGATTGTCACAAATGACCACGGACATGTTGTCGTCGTAATTATCATCACGCCCTTTCCTCATTAATTACTTACCACCTAAAATTTCTGTCGTTTATGACCGTCGAAATGGAATTCTCATGCAGAAATATCACCGTGATGATCAAAAGTATTATAAAAATCTAACCAACCATTTTAAACTCAATAAAATATGATATATATATATATATATATATACGTCTGAAAATTAAACCAAACAGTGTTAGAATTAGATTTTAGAGCTGTCAAATTTTTTTTCTTCCCTCGACGGGATTTGAACCCACACCATTGATACACTGCAAGCACCATTCGCATAGCCTTACGTCCAGCGCCCTAGACCACTCGACTACATCCACTCCCTATAAAAGGAGCTTCAATAGTCGTAGTGTTACCTTGTCTCGTAAGGAAAATCTAGGGATAGACGTAAGACATGTGTATAAGCGTGTGTAGATGGTACATATATATATATATATATACGTCTGAAAATTAAACCAAACAGTGTTAGAATTAGATTTTAGAGCTGTCAAATTTTTGTTCTTCCCTCGACGGGATTTGAACCCACACCATTGTTACACTGCAGCACCATTCGCTTAGCCTTACGTCCAGCGCCCTAGACCACTCGACTACATATATATACAACGTCGGAAAAACCAGTCAACGATCAATCTTACGGGGTGTTGGATCGTTACGGTATAACGATACTATACAAGTAGACATTGATAAAGTCCCTCGGTGGGACGAACATTTTGTCATTCTACGAAGTGTTTAATTCTTTATCACTTTGTTTTGTGTACTTGGTGTTGTTTTACAAACCATTTTAGACGTTTATATATATATATATATATACACTCCGACCAAAGTTAAGCACCACCCTATATTTTTATCGATATAATTTTGTACATCATACTGTTAAAACAATGAAATAGATATCACCATTTTTCTTACACTTCTTAAAAGACTACACCAAGGGCTCTACAATTACCAATCTACGAAGTATTTATCATCCTGAAAGACGTGACCATGACGTGGTAAAAATGGGGTTCAAAACAGGCGCTGGAAAAACGTAAAACCAGTTTGTCTTTGATGGAAGTTTTTAACATTGCAGAGTCTTCAGATTTTAAGAACTTTTAAATGCATCTATTGTGCGTATGTGTAAGGCATAAAAATCAATAACGAATATATCCACCGCGTTTATTGTGAAGTTCTGTAACACGCCTCGTCATGCTTCCCGCAAGACGCCTAAGCCGTTCTTAGGGGAACTGTTGCCACTCCTGTAAGATAGCAGTTCTTAATTTGTCAATATTTTGACATTTTGGATTGCCTTGGTTAATTTTTCGGCCAATAAAGTCCCATACATGTTCTATAGGGTTCATGTCTGGCGACATCGCAGGCCATGGCATTGTCTGAACAACCTCTTGCTGTAAAAAATGTTGTACAATTCGGACTCTATGCGGCCTAGCGTTGTCGTCCATGAACATTGGCCTGTCAGCCAACGCATGATTGTCGAAATGGGGGACTACGCGTGGAGCGAGCACATTGTCACGGTATTTTTGGCCTGTCAGATTACCATCAAGAACGTACAAGTCCAACTTACAGTCAAAGGAAAAACAACCCCAGACAGTTACACCCCCACCCCCAAAATCAATTGTGCCCAAAATGTGGTTGTCCTGAAATGAAGTGTTTCGTTGGCGCCAAACCCTTGCACGACCGTCGGTAGGGCGTAACAAAAAAAGAGTTTCATCAGAGCAGTTGACCCGTCTCCATGTGCGAATAGTCCACCCCAAATGATCATGTGACCAGTCAAATCGAGCATGGCGATGACGTAATGTCAACTGTGGACGTTTTATGGGTCGTCGCCCTCGCATTCCCTGATGGTGTAGGCGTCTGATTACAGTGCGTGTGCTAATGTGGCCTCCAAACGCTAAATTACCACGAAGTGCACCAGCTGTACTGAACGGCCGTTGCCGCGCCCGTCTGGATATGAGCCAGTCCTCTCTCGGCGTCGTTTTGCGAGGTCTACCTGCGCGTGGACGGTTAGTAACATTCCCCGTTTGACGAAAACGCTGCATCAATCGTACAATAATGGAATGGTTAACCCTGAAGTGGTCTGCCACCCTTCTATGGCTAAAACCACCGTTATGCATGCCAACAGCTTGCCACCTTTCTGGTATGGTGGTATGGTTAATTTTCGCCGCACCATACCAAATCAATAGAAAATGAAACTTAAAACTCTACACAAAAAGAATCAGCTTTCGTTCGCAAACACAAATGTTGAAAAGTACACGTGGCACTTTACACACCCTGTCATATACACATAAATAAAAATCGACCAATAACCTGTTTCACAGGTAAGTAAGTATGTGTGTACAGGTAACGAAAACAGCAAACCGATTTGAAATCAGTTCCATTATTAGAAAAGATATTATTGAAACAAATCAGGTGGCGCTTACCTTTTGTCGGACTGTATATATAGGGAGTGGATGTAGTCGAGTGGTCTAGGGCGCTGGACGTAAGGCTAAGCGAATGGTGCTGCAGTGTAACAATGGTGTGGGTTCAAATCCCGTCGAGGGAAGAACAAAAATTTGACAGCTCTAAAATCTAATTCTAACACTGTTTGGTTTAATTTTCAGACGTATATATATATATACGTCTGAAAATTACGTCTGAAAATTAAACCAAACAGTGTTAGAATTAGATCTTTGAGTTGACATTGTTTGTTCTTCCCTCGACGGGATTTGAACTCGCACCATTGATATACTGCAGGACCAATCGCTTAGCCTTATTGTTTTCGAGTTTATTGAGTACAAATACAATAACAACTGGTTATGGTCGAGCCAAGCAGTTTTGAATAATTTGACAGCTTAATAAAAGAACTTTGACATTCAACAAGCCTTTCACCACAGTTCATATTGTGTATCTTAGGATATTGCCCTGTGCCATTATATCAATTTTATAATCAATAGATAATAAATCTTGGGATCTTATTTTAAAAATCATGGCATACCATGCCATCTGGTTCATACGAGAAATTAAATAATCGGCATATATGTTACGTTATGTGGACCACAGTTCCGAAAGAAAAAACCATCGGTCAAAAGGGCTAAATATTTTCTTTACTGACTATAAATATTAATATATTAGTCAGTTTCTGTTGTTTCTTTCTTCTCAAGTTCTTCAATCCAATTAGTAAAATTGGGATTATTAATAGACTGAAAATAGACGTTAGAGAAAACCTAAGGGGCAATCAAAAATAGACAATCCAAAGACACCGGCAACATTAGATATACAAGACACATCACGAGGACAAACAAAACAACAAAAAAGCACAGCACAGAAAACTGAAAAGATGTGCAACACAGATCCACCGAAAACCGGGAATGAACCCAGGCGCTCGCGAAGGGCAAGCAGTTCCTGCTTCCTACAAAACACCCACCATGTTACTCATATAATCAATACGTGTTGAACACCACCAATATACATGAATATGAAACTAAGGGCAGTAACATCCGTAATTATTTTGTTTTTCATAAGTTTTTGCATAAACTCTACCTACAGGAATACAGGAAAAAATCGGCAAGGAGGGTTGCACATTTTGTTCCAATTGGGGTGTCGATGATTTGTTGTAAAATGTTCAATCCGAACTCGACATATATGTTATCGATAAGAACGTCAAACATATTAATGACTTCGCTTTCCACGTAACACTCTTTGTCTTTTGATCCGTGCTTTATAAAATAAGCTATATCGTAACTCAAAACTATAAACTTTTAATGTTGCTTACTATTTAGTAAAATGTTCTGTGAATGATTTCTTTTAAACGTGTTTTAAATGTTAATGGAGAATGGTAATGAAAAATGAATAAAAGTCAAAGTATTGATAGATAATTTTAAAAAAGAGCGAACATTTATATTTTCCAGATGGTTTTCAGACGTTTACACTATCCACATTTGATTGGTGGAATTACGGATGTAAATATACTTTGTCCATCTCTGACTGCAGACAAGATATTTGTCATAGTTATAGATGGTTCGTTTGTTGAACATGTAGAAGAATCGGCAATATACCTTTTTCTACTTGGATTCTTGTTAAGTTTGGTATCCAATTCATGCTTCACCAGACGTTTTTATTTGTCATAACTATTGTGTGTATAATTAGGAATACTAGAGTTCTTCGAAATGTTACATTAAATTTTCATAAACAAACAATTGTTATTTGAAGCTTTGTCTGTATGTACATCATCATATTTATTACATACTAATTTGCTTTTTTTAATCCATTAATACCGATTTTAGTAGATGATTCATACAAAATTTATCTACATTGTAGTTCGAATTCTTCTTTCTTAACCCATGATCTGGCCTATTCTTCAAGATTTGAAGCCATGATAATTGTAGGTCCAGTTTACATGTTGTGGTTCCTTATATTCAGATTCATGCGAGATGATCATTGGGGTATTATCATGGTTGATTATATTCAGATCGCTCGTTATGATATGTCCAGATGGGAGAAGGGGTGAAATCCAAATTAATGTTGGGCAATGATTTTTTGCTATTGGAAATGTTGGGAGCAATTGTATTTGTGTATTTGTATAATACAATTGGTACAGTTTGAATCTGCCAATACCAAGGAACATGGGAATGCTCTCCTTTATTTTATTTAAGATATAATTAAGACTATCGACATCGATTCTTTAAATAGAAAATTCAAGATGAAGGAATCAACTGTTGATAATAAATCCGTCCGAACTAGAAGCTAACATCATTCACCAGCCGATATTCATGATTAAAACCATTAGAGCGTAGTTGTTGAAACCCACAATCGCGTAGCCATTTAAGCATGTCGACGTTAAAATGAAAAGATATTTGTGCAAAGGTAATGAAAACCGAATGGTCTTGAATGCACGACAGGAGATAATCACAGGTCTCACTAAGTAAAAATGACTTAAGAGGAGCTGTTTTATTTTGGGACAATGAACATGTCTCCTACTCATCTCATACACATTTGATCAATTCATTGAATGCAGATATAAAGTATGTTCTGTCATTTGTACATCATTAAAAGTATCTTATTTCAAAATGTTTTTTATCTTCTCAGATGTCAGTGATCTTTAATGTATATAGAATTGTTCTCGCTTTCAAATGTCCCTAAAATGCACAATATTATATCTGCTATGAACATTTATTAACAATTTTGTACAAATGCATATTAGTCCCTTAGGGTATCATTCGCCCAGTAGTCAGCATTTCGATTTTCGAAATTTAAAGTTCCTAGCAATGTAAATATGATTAAAACTAAGGATCTACTCCATTAGGCCAGGTTATTTTAGCTGTTCTGTTTAGGCCCTTCGGTATGCTTGCTCCCAAAGACTTTTAAAATTATTTGGCTTTCCAATCTTTTGAGCGTACCTGTTGAATGTTATTCCAAAGCGCGTCGTGTGTACTGAATAAAATATCCATGTTTTCCACTTCTTTTTCAATTTTTGAAGACGAAGCAGAATTTTATAATCGAAAGAACTTGATGAACAATAGTTGGAATTGAATTATTGGTGCTCAAAGAATTATATGATTTTATTGGAAAACAACATGGATATAGAACAGTACATATTTAAAGACAAAACACCTTGACAACATATTATGGGGTAGTGATACGAGCTTCTAATTAAGAATTGAATGCATTTTTTTGTAGTTTTATTGGCGTGTAAAAGCATGGACCATACTACAAAAAAAAATGCATTCAATTCTTATAATTACATTTAAATCACACCAAAATTTAATATAGTTGAATTTTTCGTTGTGAATTTTATTTGTGTTAGATTATTTGCTGATGGAAATTACTACACCATTGATTGCTTACATCTGACGTCGTCATGGAGGCACGTGTAAGTTCGGGTTTGAGTTTTATTGGGATGTAAAACACCTCTGTTATAATCATGTGACCACTTCATAACCAATCATATTGTAACATTTCAATGAAAGTCCAATTTACAGTCAAAGGAAAAACAACCCCAGACAGTTACACCCCCACCCCCAAAATCAATTGTGCCCAAAATGTGGTTGTCCTGAAATGAAGTGTTTCGTTGGCGCCAAACCCTTGCACGACCGTCGGTAGGGCGTAACAAAAAAAGAGTTTCATCAGAGCAGTTGACCCGTCTCCATGTGCGAATAGTCCACCCCAAATGATCATGTGACCAGTCAAATCGAGCATGGCGATGACGTAATGTCAACTGTGGACGTTTTATGGGTCGTCGCCCTCGCATTCCCTGATGGTGTAGGCGTCTGATTACAGTGCGTGTGCTAATGTGGCCTCCAAACGCTAAATTACCACGAAGTGCACCAGCTGTACTGAACGGCCGTTGCCGCGCCCGTCTGGATATGAGCCAGTCCTCTCTCGGCGTCGTTTTGCGAGGTCTACCTGCGCGTGGACGGTTAGTAACATTCCCCGTTTGACGAAAACGCTGCATCAATCGTACAATAATGGAATGGTTAACCCTGAAGTGGTCTGCCACCCTTCTATGGCTAAAACCACCGTTATGCATGCCAACAGCTTGCCACCTTTCTGGTATGGTTAATTTTCGCCGCACCATACCAAATCAATAGAAAATGAAACTTAAAACTCTACACAAAAAGAATCAGCTTTCGTTCGCAAACACAAATGTTGAAAAGTACACGTGGCACTTTACACACCCTGTCATATACACATAAATAAAAATCGATCAATAACCTGTTTCACAGGTAAGTAAGTATGTGTGTACAGGTAACGAAAACAGCAAACCGATTTGAAATCAGTTCCATTATTAGAAAAGATATTATTGAAACAAATCAGGTGGCGCTTACCTTTTGTCGGACTGTATATATAGGGAGTGGATGTAGTCGAGTGGTCTAGGGCGCTGGACGTAAGGCTAAGCGAATGGTGCTGCAGTGTAACAATGGTGTGGGTTCAAATCCCGTCGAGGGAAGAACAAAAATTTGACAGCTCTAAAATCTAATTCTAACACTGTTTGGTTTAATTTTCAGACGTATATATATATATATATATATACGTCTGAAAATTACGTCTGAAAATTAAACCAAACAGTATTAGAATTAGATCTTTGAGTTGACATTGTTTGTTCTTCCCTCGACGGGATTTGAACTCGCACCATTGATATACTGCAGGACCAATCGCTTAGCCTTATTGTTTTCGAGTTTATTGAGTACAAATACAATAACAACTGGTTATGGTCGAGCCAAGCAGTTTTGAATAATTTGACAGCTTAATAAAAGAACTTTGACATTCAACAAGCCTTTCACCACAGTTCATATTGTGTATCTTAGGATTTTGCCCTGTGCCATTATATCAATTTTATAATCAATAGATAATAAATCTTGGGATCTTATTTTAAAAATCATGGCATACCATGCCATCTGGTTCATACGAGAAATTAAATAATCGGCATATATGTTACGTTATGTGGACCACAGTTCCGAAAGAAAAAACCATCGGTCAAAAGGGCTAAATATTTTCTTTACTGACTATAAATATTAATATATTAGTCAGTTTCTGTTGTTTCTTTCTTCTCAAGTTCTTCAATCCAATTAGTAAAATTGGGATTATTAATAGACTGAAAATAGACGTTAGAGAAAACCTAAGGGGCAATCAAAAATAGACAATCCAAAGACACCGGCAACATTAGATATACAAGACACATCACGAGGACAAACAAAACAACAAAAAAGCACAGCACAGAAAACTGAAAAGATGTGCAACACAGATCCACCGAAAACCGGGAATGAACCCAGGCGCTCGCGAAGGGCAAGCAGTTCCTGCTTCCTACAAAACACCCACCATGTTACTCATATAATCAATACGTGTTGAACACCACCAATATACATGAATATGAAACTAAGGGCAGTAACATCCGTAATTATTTTGTTTTTCATAAGTTTTTGCATAAACTCTACCTACAGGAATACAGGAAAAAATCGGCAAGGAGGGTTGCACATTTTGTTCCAATTGGGGTGTCGATGATTTGTTGTAAAATGTTCAATCCGAACTCGACATATATGTTATCGATAAGAACGTCAAACATATTAATGACTTCGCTTTCCACGTAACACTCTTTGTCTTTTGATCCGTGCTTTATAAAATAAGCTATATCGTAACTCAAAACTATAAACTTTTAATGTTGCTTACTATTTAGTAAAATGTTCTGTGAATGATTTCTTTTAAACGTGTTTTAAATGTTAATGGAGAATGGTAATGAAAAATGAATAAAAGTCAAAGTATTGATAGATAATTTTAAAAAAGAGCGAACATTTATATTTTCCAGATGGTCTTCAGACGTTTACACTATCCACATTTGATTGGTGGAATTACGGATGTAAATATACTTTGTCCATCTCTGACTGCAGACAAGATATTTGTCATAGTTATAGATGGTTCGTTTGTTGAACATGTAGAAGAATCGGCAATATACCTTTTTCTACTTGGATTCTTGTTAAGTTTGGTATCCAATTCATGCTTCACCAGACGTTTTTATTTGTCATAACTATTGTGTGTATAATTAGGAATACTAGAGTTCTTCGAAATGTTACATTAAATTTTCATAAACAAACAATTGTTATTTGAAGCTTTGTCTGTATGTACATCATCATATTTATTACATACTAATTTGCTTTTTTTAATCCATTAATACCGATTTTAGTAGATGATTCATACAAAATTTATCTACATTGTAGTTCGAATTCTTCTTTCTTAACCCATGATCTGGCCTATTCTTCAAGATTTGAAGCCATGATAATTGTAGGTCCAGTTTACATGTTGTGGTTCCTTATATTCAGATTCATGCGAGATGATCATTGGGGTATTATCATGGTTGATTATATTCAGATCGCTCGTTATGATATGTCCAGATGGGAGAAGGGGTGAAATCCAAATTAATGTTGGGCAATGATTTTTTGCTATTGGAAATGTTGGGAGGAATTGTATTTGTGTATTTGTATAATACAATTGGTACAGTTTGAATCTGCCAATACCAAGGAACATGGGAATGCTCTCCTTTATTTTATTTAAGATATAATTAAGACTATCGACATCGATTCTTTAAATAGAAAATTCAAGATGAAGGAATCAACTGTTGATAATAAATCCGTCCGAACTAGAAGCTAACATCATTCACCAGCCGATATTCATGATTAAAACCATTAGAGCGTAGTTGTTGAAACCCACAATCGCGTAGCCATTTAAGCATGTCGACGTTAAAATGAAAAGATATTTGTGCAAAGGTAATGAAAACCGAATGGTCTTGAATGCACGACAGGAGATAATCACAGGTCTCACTAAGTAAAAATGACTTAAGAGGAGCTGTTTTATTTTGGGACAATGAACATGTCTCCTACTCATCTCATACACATTTGATCAATTCATTGAATGCAGATATAAAGTATGTTCTGTCATTTGTACATCATTAAAAGTATCTTATTTCAAAATGTCTTTTATCTTCTCAGATGTCAGTGATCTTTAATGTATATAGAATTGTTCTCGCTTTCAAATGTCCCTAAAATGCACAATATTATATCTGCTATGAACATTTATTAACAATTTTGTACAAATGCATATTAGTCCCTTAGGGTATCATTCGCCCAGTAGTCAGCATTTCGATTTTCGAAATTTAAAGTTCCTAGCAATGTAAATATGATTAAAACTAAGGATCTACTCCATTAGGCCAGGTTATTTTAGCTGTTCTGTTTAGGCCCTTCGGTATGCTTGCTCCCAAAGACTTTTAAAATTATTTGGCTTTCCAATCTTTTGAGCGTACCTGTTGAATGTTATTCCAAAGCGCGTCGTGTGTACTGAATAAAATATCCATGTTTTCCACTTCTTTTTCAATTTTTGAAGACGAAGCAGAATTTTATAATCGAAAGAACTTGATGAACAATAGTTGGAATTGAATTATTGGTGCTCAAAGAATTATATGATTTTATTGGAAAACAACATGGATATAGAACAGTACATATTTAAAGACAAAACACCTTGACAACATATTATGGGGTAGTGATACGAGCTTCTAATTAAGAATTGAATGCATTTTTTTGTAGTTTTATTGGCGTGTAAAAGCATGGACCATACTACAAAAAAAAATGCATTCAATTCTTATAATTACATTTAAATCACACCAAAATTTAATATAGTTGAATTTTTCGTTGTGAATTTTATTTGTGTTAGATTATTTGCTGATGGAAATTACTACACCATTGATTGTTTACATCTGACGTCGTCATGGAGGCACGTGTAAGTTCGGGTTTGAGTTTTATTGGGATGTAAAACACCTCTGTTATAATCATGTGACCACTTCATAACCAATCATATTGTAACATTTCAATGTAAAACGGAAGTAATGTAATTATTATTCCATATAATGTATGATAACCTTTCATGACAATTTATATTATATATATATATATATATATATATATATATATATATATATATATATATATCTCGAACTCGAATAATTCGTTTCAATGGATAAGATAAACACATAAACCTTAGAGAAAACAGAAAGGACAGTCAAGAATAGACAAACCATTAAAGGATACGCACTATTAGACACACAGCATAGAGACAAAACAAAACAAGTAAAAACAAACAAAGACAACACAACACACAAAACAAGATGAGCAATGTGGTCCACCACAAAATCGGCTGTGAACCAAGTGTCTCGCGAAGGGTAAATAATTCATGTTTCTTATAAGACACCAGCTGTGTAGTGTAGTAATAGATCATAGATTGATTTATCCAAGAAAAATCAAAGCAAAATTATCAGTTCCTTCTAACTTCGGTACAATGAGGTTGGAATTTAAATGGGAAATTAAACGTATATTTTATTTTAAGATAAGTGCTGTTAATATGTTATTTAGTAGACATATCCTGGTCGTTGTTTTTTAGTTCATATAACATATATGCCATGTATAATAGACATGTTGTAATGACTTTGTTATAATTAATAATTTATTAACAGTTTTATGCATTGCTGATATAATGATTGTTATCTCCAATTTATAAAACCACTCTTTGTTGAGTAAATTATCAGACCAAACATTGATAGATGAAAATTTAATGATAATGTCCATTGTAGGTTTAAGCTTTGAGTATGTGTCGATTAACTTAGTGATAGAGGATATCATATATTGGTGATAACTAATGAAAGCTGATATCTATATCGTACATTTCCCCCATATAATGTATCTACCATGTATTTGGTAACACTAAGGCAGATGACAAATGTAGCACAATATACGAGTTCGTCGATCTAACACCAAAGAGTCCACTACAACTCTCCATGGAAGATGAAATATGAGGTTAATGAGTTGTAATGGTCTTTATCTAAAGTTGTTCGTGTCTTATGTACGTTATTTGTATTGTTTGTGTATAGTGGTGTCCAACACATATTGACTGTGTGTAACATGGCGGGTGTCTTATAAGAGAGAGGAACTGATTATCCTTCTCGGGCGCATGGGCTCAGCCCCTTTTTTTTGTGAGGTCCGTGTTGCTCCTCTTTTTTATGTTTTCTGTGTTGTGTGTTTTGTTTTATTTATCTTCGCCCTGTGTATTGTGTACCCAAATGTCGCCAGTTACTCTGGACTGTCCATTCTGAATTGCCACTTCCGTTTTCTCCAACGTTTATTTGGTTCTGTGTGTTGACTGCATGTGTTTATCACCCTATTCATTCATTTCATCTATATCGTGAATAGCATACATAACAAAGGAGGCGTGTCTATATAATCATAACAAAGGAGGCGTGTCTATATAATCATAACAAAGGAGGCGTGTCTATATAATCATAACAAAGGAGGCGTGTCTATATAATCATAACGAAGGAGGCGTGTCTATATAATCATAACAAAGGAGGCGTGTCTATATAATCATAACAAAGGAGGCGTGTCTATATAATCATAACAAAGGAGGCGTGTCTATATAATCATAACAAAGGAGGCGTGTCTATATAATCATAACAAAGGAGGCGTGTCTATATAATCATAACAAAGGAGGCGTGTCTATATAATCATAACAAAGGAGGCATGTCTATATAATCATAACAAAGGAGGCGTGTCTATATAATCATAACAAAGGAGGCGTGTCTATATAATCATAACAAAGGAGGCATGTCTATATAATTACACCGAATTAACCAGTTAAACTCTGACCATCTGTCACCTTTACACTTCATGTGGGCATATGCTCGCAATGCAAGATTGTAATGAAAAGTCAACGATCAGGTGACTATTCCAAACTTAAACGAAAATATTTCAACAGATTTGAAATGAGATTGTATATTTATTTATAAAAATACATGAAACTCATAATGAATTAGATTTTTGATTAATTCCATTTGATTCTTGTGCATCCCACTCTCGCAGTTCTTGAACAGTTTGTGGCAACTTCTTCCCACTGGTTTCAGGTAGAAGTAGCTGTAGTAATGTTGCTATAACACAAAATACTCCGAAGATAATACCTGGTCCCCATTCTATGTAGGTTGCCTGAAAAATGTTATATTTTGAGCAAGTAATTTCACATAGATTAAATGGTTTTATTCTTGTAAAGAAATGCTAATAAACAGAGAAACAGTTGTGTAAATTATTACAAACAACACATAGAAACACACATTTGTAAATTTGTGAAGCTTTTACTTGCAGGATTTCCAGATTAGCCTTCGGTTGTTTGACTGTTGTACAATTGTCTTATACTGACTATATGAAATAAATGTAATAACCTACCAACTTTGTCATGTGCACACGTTAATATGTATATAATGTTGTGTTCATTAATTCTTTGTACCACTGTGTTTACAGTGGTCTTTAAAGAATAAAGTTGTCTCGACTTTTTCCGGTATTGATAAATATAATACAATAGTTTATGTTGTGTACTTCCCGAATATCACACAATAGAACAGCCAATTGCAACCAGACACCTTACAGTCAAACCTGTCCCTGTGGTCACCCCTATTAAACAATCACCTGTATTAAGAGGTCACCTTTGTCTTGTCCTCTGAAAGAAAATTACTTATGAATTGAACCTCTTCTAAGCAGTCATCAAGAGGTCACTTGTTTTTGTCCCAAAGGTGACCTCTTAATACAGGTTTTACTATGTTTTCAAATAAGTATTGTAAAGAAAGTTATTTTCAAAAAATCAACGATGTATGTATGCGGACTATAACGCTAAACGTAATAAAAACGTAGATATTGGGCACGATGCGTTTCTGGAATAACCTTCATCATGTACGCTCAAATTCGAAAGGTTGGAAAGCCAAATGATTTTGAAAAAAATTGGAGCACGCTATTCTGATCAATTATTTTATTAGGGGCATAACGTGAAGTGGTGGCATTGCCAAAACAAAACATTGACTGGTATTTAATGTAAATAGAAACAACACAAAGGAAGTGACGTCATCTTAAACATCTGTTATTGTAATGTTTGGTTTTACTTTGTAAATATGATCAGACTCAATCTATCATTAAGTAGATCAACCCGTGCATGTCCACTGTTTCATGACAAGTTTGTTTTTAATTTCGATCTGCGTATTAGGAGGTTTTTTTATATGTGACAAGGTAAAATAAATGCATTAAACATCCTCGTATTTCCAACGACCAACCAGTAATTAAGCACACTTGAATAGATTCGCCTTTACTTCATATAGATCAGGCATCAAGGTGATAAGACTTTCAAATACGAATTGTGTAATTTCGGCTACGATTTTTGTACTTCCGAGAGCGAATTTCGAACCCGTTCTAAGAAAACAAAAAGCCAGTCAGAACAATGTATCAAATAAGTGAAGTATTTGGGAGTACGAATACAAACATCACATTGTTAAGATTTATAATCTTCAGAACGGGCCATATATTATAATAAAAATGACAATATACAAACAATAAAAATTCAATACATGGTTACTTTACTCATTTGTACTATAGCAACATATGCTAGTTATGCACAATTACTCTTAAGATAAAACAAAATAAAGGCACATAAGTGTCTATAAATTAAATAGTTTGCTATAAAATAATTAAGTTAATTATGTTTTCAAAAACACTGTTAAGAATAGTAATAAATTGAGATTCAAAATCACCAAGGGCATGATCACAGTTCATGCCTACTAGAGTAACATATATTTTTACAAAGATTTTTATCTCACGATAAACAGTGTTTCAACATCACGACTTGCTTTTCAATCTTGGACATAAATATTCAAACAAAATTAAGACAATACTATTAAAACAACATGGAAATCAACCGCAATAAACAGAGCATAACAGAAGCTATAACATACTTTTTTAATTGTATATATTGCGTGCAGGTACAACTCAAGGTAATTTCATACAAGGTAAATGCAAATTACTAGATTCAAAGATCGATTAATCAAATACATCAATGCCAACGGGAAAGGAAATCAGTATAACAAAACTAACAATGATAATACGAGATTGTATAAATGAAAGTAGATATGTAGTAGTAAGATCCACAAATCATGACTAACAAAGTCTGATGGATAGGAATCAATAAAACGCATGTACAATATATACTAGCATCTTAAGATATCTAATATATATATGTGGACAAAGCATGACTAACAAAGTCTGATGGATAGGAATCAATAAAACGCATGTACAATATATACTAGCATCTTAAGATATCTAATATATATATGTGGACAAAGCATGACTAACAAAGTCTGATGGATAGGAATCAATAAAACGCATGTACAATATATACTAGCATCTTAAGATATCTAATATATATATGTGGACAAAGCATGACTAACAAAGTCTGATGGATAGGAATCAATAAAACGCATGTACAATATATACTAGCATCTTAAGATATCTAATATATATATGTGGACAAAGCATGACTAACAAAGTCTGATGGATAGGAATCAATAAAACGCATGTACAATATATACTAGCATCTTAAGATATCTAATTTATATATGTGGACAAAGCATGACTAACAAAGTCTGATGGATAGGAATCAATAAAACACATGTACAATATATACTAGCATCTTAAGATATCTAATATATATATGTGGACAAAGCATGACTAACAAAGTCTGATGGATAGGAATCAATAAAACGCATGTACAATATATACTAGCATCTTAAGATATCTAATATATATATGTGGACAAAGCATGACTAACAAAGTCTGATGGATAGGAATCAATAAAACGCATGTACAATATATACTAGCATCTTAAGATATCTAATATATATATGTGGACAAAGCATGACTAACAAAGTCTGATGGATAGGAATCAATAAAACGCATGTACAATATATACTAGCATCTTAAGATATCTAATATATATATGTGGACAAAGCATGACTAACAAAGTCTGATGGATAGGAATCAATAAAACGCATGTACAATATATACTAGCATCTTAAGATATCTAATATATATATGTGGACAAAGCATGACTAACAAAGTCTAATGGATAGGAATCAATAAAACGCATGTACAATATATACTAGCATCTTAAGATATCTAATTTATATATGTGGACAAAGCATGACTAACAAAGTCTGATGGATAGGAATCAATAAAACACATGTACAATATATACTAGCATCTTAAGATATCTAATATATATATGTGGACAAAGCATGACTAACAAAGTCTGATAGATAGGAATCAATAAAACACATGTACAATATATACTAGCATCTTAAGATATCTAATATATATATGTGGACAAAGCATGACTAACAAAGTCTGATGGATAGGAATCAATAAAACGCATGTACAATATATACTAGCATCTTAAGATATCTAATATATATATGTGGACAAAGCATGACTAACAAAGTCTGATGGATAGGAATCAATAAAACGCATGTACAATATATACTAGCATCTTAAGATATCTAATATATATATGTGGACAAAGCATGACTAACAAAGTCTGATGGATAGGAATCAATAAAACGCATGTACAATATATACTAGCATCTTAAGATATCTAATATATATATGTGGACAAAGCATGACTAACAAAGTCTGATGGATAGGAATCAATAAAACGCATGTACAATATATACTAGCATCTTAAGATATCTAATATATATATGTGGGCAAAGCATGACTAACAAAGTCTGATGGATAGGAATCAATAAAACACATGTACAATATATACTAGCATCTTAAGATATCTAATATATATATGTGGACAAAGCATGACTAACAAAGTCTGATGGATAGGAATCAATAAAACGCATGTACAATATATACTAGCATCTTAAGATATCTAATATATATATGTGGACAAAGCATGACTAACAAAGTCTGATGGATAGGAATCAATAAAACGCATATACAATATATACTAGCATCTTAAGATATCTAATATATATATGTGGACAAAGCATGACTAACAAAGTCTGATGGATAGGAATCAATAAAACGCATGTACAATATATACTAGCATCTTAAGATATCTAATATATATATGTGGACAAAGCATGACTAACAAAGTCTGATGGATAGGAATCAATAAAACGCATGTACAATATATACTAGCATCTTAAGATATATAATATATATATGTGGACAAAGCATGACTAACAAAGTCTGATGGATAGGAATCAATAAAACGCATGTACAATATATACTAGCATCTTAAGATATCTAATATATATATGTGGACAAAGCATGACTAACAAAGTCTGATGGATAGGAATCAATAAAACGCATGTACAATATATACTAGCATCTTAAGATATCTAATATATATATGTGGACAAAGCATGACTAACAAAGTCTGATGGATAGGAATCAATAAAACGCATGTACAATATATACTAGCATCTTAAGATATCTAATATATATATGTGGACAAAGCATGACTAACAAAGTCTGATGGATAGGAATCAATAAAACGCATGTACAATATATACTAGCATCTTAAGATATCTAATATATATATGTGGACAAAGCATGACTAACAAAGTCTGATGGATAGGAATCAATAAAACGCATGTACAATATATACTAGCATCTTAAGATATCTAATTTATATATGTGGACAAAGCATGACTAACAAAGTCTGATGGATAGGAATCAATAAAACACATGTACAATATATACTAGCATCTTAAGATATCTAATATATATATGTGGACAAAGCATGACTAACAAAGTCTGATGGATAGGAATCAATAAAACGCATGTACAATATATACTAGCATCTTAAGATATCTAATATATATATGTGGACAAAGCATGACTAACAAAGTCTGATGGATAGGAATCAATAAAACGCATGTACAATATATACTAGCATCTTAAGATATCTAATATATATATGTGGACAAAGCATGACTAACAAAGTCTGATGGATAGGAATCAATAAAACGCATGTACAATATATACTAGCATCTTAAGATATCTAATATATATATGTGGACAAAGCATGACTAACAAAGTCTGATGGATAGGAATCAATAAAACGCATGTACAATATATACTAGCATCTTAAGATATCTAATATATATATGTGGACAAAGCATGACTAACAAAGTCTAATGGATAGGAATCAATAAAACGCATGTACAATATATACTAGCATCTTAAGATATCTAATTTATATATGTGGACAAAGCATGACTAACAAAGTCTGATGGATAGGAATCAATAAAACACATGTACAATATATACTAGCATCTTAAGATATCTAATATATATATGTGGACAAAGCATGACTAACAAAGTCTGATAGATAGGAATCAATAAAACACATGTACAATATATACTAGCATCTTAAGATATCTAATATATATATGTGGACAAAGCATGACTAACAAAGTCTGATGGATAGGAATCAATAAAACGCATGTACAATATATACTAGCATCTTAAGATATCTAATATATATATGTGGACAAAGCATGACTAACAAAGTCTGATGGATAGGAATCAATAAAACGCATGTACAATATATACTAGCATCTTAAGATATCTAATATATATATGTGGACAAAGCATGACTAACAAAGTCTGATGGATAGGAATCAATAAAACGCATGTACAATATATACTAGCATCTTAAGATATCTAATATATATATGTGGACAAAGCATGACTAACAAAGTCTGATGGATAGGAATCAATAAAACGCATGTACAATATATACTAGCATCTTAAGATATCTAATATATATATGTGGGCAAAGCATGACTAACAAAGTCTGATGGATAGGAATCAATAAAACACATGTACAATATATACTAGCATCTTAAGATATCTAATATATATATGTGGACAAAGCATGACTAACAAAGTCTGATGGATAGGAATCAATAAAACGCATGTACAATATATACTAGCATCTTAAGATATCTAATATATATATGTGGACAAAGCATGACTAACAAAGTCTGATGGATAGGAATCAATAAAACGCATATACAATATATACTAGCATCTTAAGATATCTAATATATATATGTGGACAAAGCATGACTAACAAAGTCTGATGGATAGGAATCAATAAAACGCATGTACAATATATACTAGCATCTTAAGATATCTAATATATATATGTGGACAAAGCATGACTAACAAAGTCTGATGGATAGGAATCAATAAAACGCATGTACAATATATACTAGCATCTTAAGATATATAATATATATATGTGGACAAAGCATGACTAACAAAGTCTGATGGATAGGAATCAATAAAACGCATGTACAATATATACTAGCATCTTAAGATATCTAATATATATATGTGGACAAAGCATGACTAACAAAGTCTGATGGATAGGAATCAATAAAACGCATGTACAATATATACTAGCATCTTAAGATATCTAATATATATATGTGGACAAAGCATGACTAACAAAGTCTGATGGATAGGAATCAATAAAACGCATGTACAATATATACTAGCATCTTAAGATATCTAATATATATATGTGGACAAAGCATGACTAACAAAGTCTGATGGATAGGAATCAATAAAACGCATGTACAATATATACTAGCATCTTAAGATATCTAATATATATATGTGGACAAAGCATGACTAACAAAGTCTGATGGATAGGAATCAATAAAACACATGTACAATATATACTAGCATCTTAAGATATCTAATATATATATGTGGACAAAGCATGACTAACAAAGTCTGATGGATAGGAATCAATAAAACGCATGTACAATATATACTAGCATCTTAAGATATCTAATATATATATGTGGACAAAGCATGACTAACAAAGTCTGATGGATAGGAATCAATAAAACGCATGTACAATATATACTAGCATCTTAAGATATCTAATATATATATGTGGACAAAGCATGACTAACAAAGTCTGATGGATAGGAATCAATAAAACGCATGTACAATATATACTAGTATCTTAAGATATCTAATATATATATGTGGACAAAGCATGACTAACAAAGTCTGATGGATAGGAATCAATAAAACGCATGTACAATATATACTAGCATCTTAAGATATCTAATATATATATGTGGACAAAGCATGACTAACAAAGTCTGATGGATAGGAATCAATAAAACACATGTACAATATATACTAGCATCTTAAGATATCTAATATATATATGTGGACAAAGCATGACTAACAAAGTCTGATGGATAGGAATCAATAAAACGCATGTACAATATATACTAGCATCTTAAGATATCTAATATATATATGTGGACAAAGCATGACTAACAAAGTCTGATGGATAGGAATCAATAAAACGCATGTACAATATATACTAGCATCTTAAGATATCTAATATATATATGTGGACAAAGCATGACTAACAAAGTCTGATGGATAGGAATCAATAAAACACATGTACAATATATACTAGCATCTTAAGATATCTAATATATATATGTGGACAAAGCATGACTAACAAAGTCTGATGGATAGGAATCAATAAAACGCATGTACAATATATACTAGCATCTTAAGATATCTAATATATATATGTGGACAAAGCATGACTAACAAAGTCTGATGGATAGGAATCAATAAAACACATGTACAATATATACTAGCATCTTAAGATATCTAATATATATATGTGGACAAAGCATGACTAACAAAGTCTGATGGATAGGAATCAATAAAACGCATGTACAATATATACTAGCATCTTAAGATATCTAATATATATATGTGGACAAAGCATGACTAACAAAGTCTGATGGATAGGAATCAATAAAACGCATGTACAATATATACTAGCATCTTAAGATATCTAATATATATATGTGGACAAAGCATGACTAACAAAGTATGATGGATAGGAATCAATAAAACACATGTACAATATATACTAGCATCTTAAGATATCTAATATATATATGTGGACAAAGCATGACTAACAAAGTCTGATGGATAGGAATCAATAAAACGCATGTACAATATATACTAGCATCTTAAGATATCTAATATATATATGTGGACAAAGCATGACTAACAAAGTCTGATGGATAGGAATCAATAAAACGCATGTACAATATATACTAGCATCTTAAGATATCTAATATATATATGTGGACAAAGCATGACTAACAAAGTCTGATGGATAGGAATCAATAAAACGCATGTACAATATATACTAGCATCTTAAGATATCTAATATATGTATGTGCACAAAGGACATGCATACGGACATATTCGATCAAGCTAACCAAGGATATAATGGATATGAGAGGATTGTTGTCTTCCAATAGATCACCATCGACTACGCCCAACATGCCTTTGCTCATTAGTTACTAATGCAAATTGTCCGTTAAGCACGGGGAGTGTGACATTTTCCATTCACGACACACCCGTCCCAAGCACGAGACGTGTATTTCAGTTGTACCGCTCAATTGGCGGATTATCCACTTTCTGGGAGTTTGTACCCTTTAGCGGACAAACTAAGTCCCATTTCGAAACATTAAGGTGTACACGGGTATGAACACGAGATCCACAAAACATGAGAAAGAACTTGTAATCTAGAGATCCACAAGACACGAGAAAGAACTTGTAATCTAGAGATCCACAAGACATGAGAAAGAACTTGTAATCTAGAGATCCACAAGACACGAGAAAGAACTTGTAATCTAGAGATCCACAAAACATGAGAAAGAACTTGTAATCTAGAGATCCACAAAACATGAGAAAGAACTTGTAATCTAGAGATCCACAAAACATGAGAAAGAACTTGTAATCTAGAGATTCACAAAACATGAGAAAGAACTTGTAATCTAGAGATCCACAAAACATGAGAAAGAACTTGTAATCTAGAGATCCACAAAACATGAGAAAGAACTTGTAATCTAGAGATCCACAAAACATGAGAAAGAACTTGTAATCTAGAGATCCACAAAACATGAGAAAGAACTTGTAATCTAGAGATCCACAAAACATGAGAAAGAACTTGTAATCTAGAGATCCACAAAACATGAGAAAGAACTTGTAATCTAGAGATCCACAAGACATGAGAAAGAACTTGTAATCTAGAGATCCACAAAACATGAGAATGAACTTGTAATCTAGAGATCCACAAAACATGAGAAAGAACTTGTAATCTAGAGATCCACAAGACATGAGAAAGAACTTGTAATCTAGAGATCCACAAAACATGAGAAAGAACTTGTAATCTAGAGATCCACAAGACATGAGAAAGAACTTGTAATCTAGAGATCCACAAAACATGAGAAAGAACTTGTAATCTAGAGATCCACAAAACATGAGAAAGAACTTGTAATCTAGAGATCCACAAAACATGAGAAAGAACTTGTAATCTAGAGATCCACAAAACATGAGAAAGAACTTGTAATCTAGAGATCCACAACACATGAGAAAGAACTTGTAATCTAGAGATCCACAAAACATAATAATATGATATTTAGATATCTACATCATTTACTCCATATCAACTGACCGTGAGTAATAATATTATCAGTTGACAAATATAGACAGCGAACATATTGCTTTTTATGATAATGTTAATTTAAAAGAAAGAAAAATGGCCTAACATACATTATTATAGTTATGTTTTAATCATATATATGACAGATTGTATTTCTAAAAGGCATGTCCCTTCTAAAATGTATCTAACGGAAAGAATTGCATTTGAATATATAGTCGTTTTTTTCTGCTTGTTGATTGATAGATGTAATATAACCAATCGATTAACTCGCCATGATATAGCTGACAAAATGTTCATTAGGAGTTAAAACAGCAATCACTTACTCGCTCAAATCGAATAAAATTTGCATTATACTGAAGCTAATTCTGTTCAAATGAAGTAAATACAATGAAAAGGTAGATATCTAATTTAGTGCGCAAGACGCATTTCTAGACTAATCTTCGTCATGTACGTTCAAAGCTACACGAATGGAAAGCAAAACATTTTTTAATAAGAATACCGAAGTGCGAAAACTGGCTATTATCACTTATGCCTGAGGAAGGATAATCTTAGTTTGAATAATAATTACATTTAGAAACTTGAAATTTCAGCAATAAATAATAATATTAACTTAATCCCAATTTGATAATACTGTTTATGCCTTGTGGTTGTCTTGTTTTTAAAGACAGTCAATTAGATTGATTTTCAATCGTTTGACTTTGAGCCTATCTGATGAAGGTTATTCTAGAAACACGTTATGCACATTAAATTAGATATCTTATATAACGTATTTGCAATTATTTTCTCCAATCTCATTTTATTTTATTAATTATTTTAATGTGTGATCTCTAATTTGATCTAAATCTGATAAGGTATGTACTAATTATTTTCGCATATTTTATTACCTATGAATTATTTCTCCATACAAGTATATATCATATTGACATTTTCGGACTAATAAATGTTTAAAACACACGGAAAGCAATACCAAACAAATCTGTGTGTGTTACGTATCACCATTTGAAAAGGTAAACCATATAAAATTGTTTGATATAAATCCAATACAAATATTTGTTAGCATTTATATTAATTTTATTGATTTTTTATTCTTTGTATTGAGTTAATATCCAATTGACCGGTTTTTCTGTGATATTTGTCTACCTTGATGTTGCAAGGAAGATAATCGGTTAAATTAACTGTTAATGTAATCCTGTGTTAGTTTTGTAATCAAGCTGAACCGAGGTTCTAAAATCATTCAAATATGCCGTACTAAATGGTCGTTATCAATAAACTGGTGACCCGAGTAGAAAGTTTCATAAAATAAAATACTTGATAAGTAATAAAAATGACGTATTATAATGCAAACAAAACAAAGGACACAACAGTTCCTAAGTTCAATAGACAATTCGTAGAAACAGCAGCAGAGTCGACAGCCTTAGCACACATTAACATGACCGCTCACCTTCCTGACTAAGCACAGGCCCGTCAATAAAGTGGCAGCGGTCTAAACCTACCTTCTTAGTGGAATGATGCGATGTTTCCTTTATTCAAATATTGATCATGGCTTTCATTAGGGTTCGTGCTGCTAGATCTTTAGTGTTCTACGTAGTGTTTGTAGATCGGTGTTTGTCCTTTTGTCCTTTTCAGTTTGGCCATTGTGATGTCTGTGCTTCTTCTATTTATAGATTCTGATTACCTCCCTTTGGTATCTTCACACATTTCTCAAACATGTCAAACTCAGCTATTAGCTCAATAATCATGGCGGGTTCATGCCGTGCACCAGATGTTTGTAGCAATAGCGACAACCCTATTTTGCTTTGGAACACGATGTATATAATACTAATGTATGTTATATCTGACATAATTTGTCTGGTTTATCTTCCCAATATATGTAGTAATACACATTATTACTCTTCATGTAAGAAACTTTCATTATAATTGACATGATATTACCGAAAAATAATTTTACAAAGAATAAATAGCGTCGTTGTACTATGCACTCGCCTAGTACTATTTTTGGAGTCATTACTATGCTGATGGGCGGAGCTTAGAACAATGTTACGTCATTTAAATAGGCGGGGTCTAAACGGGATCACCTGAGCGCTTTTAACAGTGTACAATTTACAATGTATTATATGTTTTTTTTTAACGTTGATGCTGTCGTCTGTCAAAACAATGACCAGTTCCAGGTTTGGGAATTAAATATTTGACAGTTCATTGTTATCGTTGAAATTAAATATTGCATAATTTAAATGAATACTATTTGCCAATCTTTATACTATCAATACATTTTAGAACACATTTCATTTTTTTAAATCACCAAAGACATTCAAAGTAATAATAACAATAATATTGTGTTGTCCATGTTATATGACGAAATATGTCCCAAGGTTAGAAGGCATAATACACTCCCCTTCGGGTCGTGCATTATACCTTCTAACCTTGGGACATATTTCAGCATATAACATGGACAACACAATATTATTGTATAAATATTATCTCATTGTTCTATTTACTTACCAATGTAGTAGCATATGGAGCGAACATTCCTCCAAAACGGGCAACAATAGAGGCAAGACCAAGTCCAATATTCCTGTTAAATACGTCAAAAATATGTATTATTATATTTGATTAATAATTAATGCACATGTGTATAATAAATAAGGGTAATAACAAAATTACCGAACTCCGAGCAATCTTACAAAGGGAAAGTCAAAACTCATAAGTATATAAACAGACAAAATCAGTCAACAACCGGAAAACTGTGAAAACCGTAATGACCCTGACTTGGTACAGGCATTTCTAAAGAAATAGTGGGTTGAATCAGATTTTTAAGCGCCAAACCCCCCCCCCCCCCCCCCCCCTTTTCATTACGGCTCAAAGTTTCCGGCTGTCACTATAACATTTGAAGGTTATATATCGGCAGGTAATTAACAATTATATCTCGCCAGGTAATTAACATCTGTATTTCGACGGGTAAATAACTATTGATAATATAATTCCAGGAACTCGGCTTGCTCACTAAAATAAATGTCTATACATATATATATATATATATATATATATATATACTAGTGGAAAAAAGAAACTCGATTCTAAAAATATATATATTTTTTTATATGACCGGGTATTTAATTTTTTTATTAATCATGACTAGTTGAAATATTGATTTTTATGCTATCGACCAGTCGCGGGAAACTTGCACGGACTTTGACACGCTCTATGAGTACACCTCGTGTATTTGGCCTTCTTGTGTTTATCATTCTCGTTTAACGATTTGTGATTGTTTGAGGTTTACTAAGGTTTGTTTTTGCCACTACACATCAGAAAAAACAGTTTTGTTTGAATGACATTAATTCCAGTGTTATGCCACGTCTTGACGAAAATCAGCGTCTTCGTGTTATTGGTATGCTTCATGCTGGACTGGCACAGAACGTTGTCGCTATACAATTTGGTTGTCATCGCAACACGATACTGTCATTATGGACTATGGAGACGATTTAGACACTAGAGACCGCATACGTTCAGGTCGTCCACGTGTAACGTCACGTCGTCAAGATAACCACATAAGACTGGTGCATCTGCGAAATCGATTCCAGACGTCAAGCTTCACTGCAAGAAGCATCCCCGGATTACGACCGATCAGCTCTAGAACAGTTCGCAATAGACTTCGTGAACATAACATCAGGCCAAGACGTACCGCAATCCGTCCAAGTTTGCTGCCTAGACACCGTGCAGCTAGGCTGACGTGGTGTAGACGTTATTTAAGATTCAGAATACAAGATTGGGCCAACATCCTGTTTACAGATGAATCCCTATTTCACTTAGACAGCAGTGGTGGCCGTTCTCGTGTTTATCGCCGTGTAGGAGAACGATATGCAGATTCCTGCGTCATTCAACGTCAATCGTTTGGTGGGGACCGTGTTATGGTGTGGGGAAGCATAACAGCACATGGCAGAACACCATTGGTTGTCGTCGTCGGAAATCTGACCAGTATGCGCTATCGGAATGAAATTGTTCAGCTTATGTCATTCCGTTCATCGAAGCTCAGGCCAACAACGTCACATTTCAGCAGGACAACGATCGACCACATGTTGCGCGAGTAGTGCGTGACTATCTGACACAGTAAAATGTTGATTTGTTACCATGGCCAGCAGTTTCACCCGATCTTTCACCCATTGAGCATGCTTGGGATGAAATGGAACGACGTTACGCCATCTGCCAAATCAGCCAGTGACGTTAGTGGAAATGGGTCCGGCATTGATACGCATTTGGGACAATATCCCACAAGCATTCTTCAAGAACTTGGTTAGATCAATGCGTCGCCGTTGCCAAGCATGCATTAATGCATATGGTGGACACACACGCTACTGACTTTGCTAATGTCCAAAGAGCCTTGTGTTGTTTAAAACGTTTACCAAGTTAATTCAATTAACGTTAAATGTTATTGGTCTGATGGTTTGGTGAAAAATGCATTATTCGACAATATACTGTACACAATTAATAAATTTTATTTTGATATTGATCTTTAATTGATTTTTCAGTAATGCACAGTTTCTTTTTTCCACTAGTATATATATACGTCTGAAAATTAAACCAAACAGTGTTAGAATTAGATCTTTGAGCTGACAAAATTTTGTTCTTCCCTCGACGGGATTTGAACTCACACCATTGATGCACTGCAGCACCAATCGCTTAGCCTTTATGTCCATCACCCTAGACCACTCGGCCACATCCGCTATTTAAAAATATAGCTTCAATAGTCGAAGTGTTACCTTGTCGCGTAAGGAAAATCTAGAGATAGACATAAGACACGTGTCTAAGCGTGTGTAGATGGTACATATGTACTTAATATTATAATTTGACAGCAATCTAACTCAGCAATTTTTAATATATTGTATAGGATGATGAAGAATTCATCATGCAGTCACAGGAAATAAAGTATATTATACAAACATCTAAGCAGGTGACAACCATACAATATATCTGTCCCACTGGATCTCAAAGTTACTTGAAATACTAGGTTAATACTAAATATTTATATACGTCTGAAAATTAAGCCAAACAGTGTTAGAATTAGATCTTTGAGCGGACAATTTTTTGTTCTTCTCGCGACGGGATTTGAACTCACACCATTGATACACTGCAGCACCAATCACTTAGCCTTATATATATCATCTAACTACGTAATTAAGGTTTGTACCTCATTAGGTAATTAACAGTCGAATTTCAACAGGTAATTATATACTATATCTCTAAGAACTGTTTTACTGTTTAAATACAAAAAAAATCAATTGTAAAATACTTTTTCTTATGAATATCATAAAATTGTATCGATTTTGAAAATAATTCCTTCTTTAAATACAGTAATTTATAGATGCAGTACATATACAAGAGCCACTCTGATGCAATGCAATACTACCAAAAAGGATATTTCATGATCTAAAAAACCCTCCACAGAAAACTAAAGATAGAGCAAAACGAACCCCATGCAAAACCGGGAGTGACCTCATGGGATCCGGAAGGACTGTTAGTTCTTGCTCAACCAGCGGCACTCGTCCTATTTGACAAAATTGATAAAAAGAAGTCACTTAAACAAAAAGCTAGTTTCTTCTACAATATGCAATGCCTTTCAAACAAAGCTCAAATTGTTAAATAATATATATTCATGTAGTTATTGATATAACGTGTTATACGTACACACATACCTTAAGTTTGTTGGGTATAATTCTGGTGTCCACAAAAATATTGTGCTAAACGACCCTGATATACCAAACTTTCCAATGAAACTAAATATTACTGACGCTGTCTCAAAATTACTATTCCTTGCTAGACAAAAGAAATAAAATCAATCGGTCTTCTACATATAATCAGGAACATAATGTACAAATTCACATATGATAGTTATTTCAATCAGCAACAATACATATTTTAAGGTCTTAAATATGGAATATTTCAGATTACAAAATAAAATCAGAGAAAATGAAAATAGATTTTAAAATAATATGTACAACAACCTTTTAAAATATGCGATGTGGTTAGCTAATGATCATCTTACTCTTGTATTTTATATCTGATTTAAACAAGGTGACATCTCACGTGCTTTAAATATGAGTAACAATAAGCTCGATTATATAAGAAATAAATCATGGAAGCCAGAATGTGCTTTGAGTTTTAACATGGGTTGGCGGATATTAGTATTATATTCGCCAACCCATGTTAAAACTCAAACCACATTCTGGCTTCCATGAATTATTTCGATTCTGATATGTCTAAGAGTACAAATACGGTAGTATACTTTGATTGGAAGACGATAATTTATATTTGCGTCGCACACAATTTATGCTGCCAAATTCGAGCAGACGATAATTCATCAACATGTACATTTACGATGGGAAAGTCAGTCACATGCACCGGCGCATGTGCTAATGAGATTATGCCCAATCGGTAAATCGCTCGTTTGTTTACAAAGCGAAATAATGACGTCATGTTAAAATAAAGAATAATAATTACAACTTGTACAAGACTATGACTCCGCTTATTTCTATGTGGGAAGAAATGCAAATAACAAGTCTACGTCGAGAAGGTTTGAACTATTTTTTCTTCACATGTACAGGTGTGACGAAAGATCTCTCATGTCGGGTCAAGTGAGTGCACGATTCATTGAGGACTGCATTGATGATACGGTTTCTGCGTTGTTGAAAAGTGCACGGATGGGTGTTATTCAATAACAAAGCGATACCATACTAACAGAGTAAGTCATAATTGAGAGCGGTTTTAGGAAATATTATAACCCGAACTTATTTCATGTGCAAGGCAGTACCTTTACCACAGCTGACTGGTACAACGAATGCAATAACGCGCCGCCAGATAGTGCACGAGAAAAACAATTTATTTTGTCAACAGTAAATTCATCATTTGCCAAGACTTCCAATTTTCCCTTGATGTCGAGTCGTTAAATGTTAACTAATTAGTTACATCTTGCGAGGATTAATGGTGAATTATTGGTCGTGGATATATCCAAGAACTCATTGACAACATACCAAGACGCATAAGAACAGTTGTCCAATAATGTTGTTGTAGCTGCGGCCTCTAATATCAGTTTCATGTCGCTGATACATGCCGATGTTTTTGCAGTTCTTTGTATGAACGAGCTTAAGAATTTGACCAATGTTGTAATATGAAAATTAAGTAAATTCGTTCTTAACCAAACTGTTGCCACCACTTTTTGTTTGTTTTTTTAAATCATACCATCATTATTATACAAGCTAGATACATTACTATTGAAACAAAAGAAATTACCCGTATGGACACTTCTTTTGTCTCAATAGGACTGTAACTTATACTTGTTAACAGTGGTGGTTGATATACGATACTGGTTCCTACTTGTCATATATTGTTACTATAAAATTAAGTTTGTCAAAGTACATGAATGTCTTTAATAGGTTTATTTATTTTGTACAAACCTTTAAAAGTAGATAATATAACAGATGTAATTAATGACACACCAGCAATAGTGTGGTACAACACAGACAGTTGTTTCCTTTTAAGTCTGAAATTATAAAAATTGTTTATAAAATTGTTTTTCAATTTTTATTTTTATCGTTTTATCACGGTTGTTTTAATTTGTGGTTTGTGCCATTCTGTCTTAGTATGAGTTTACATCGCCATTCTGTCTTAGTATCAGTTTACATCCACTATAATTGAGACTATCAGTTAACATCTACCAATAATTAAATGAAAATAAACAAAATATGTTGTCGAAATCTTCTCTTCACGACCGCCTAATGACAGATACATTTCCGCTATTGGTCAACCACCGTCTTTCAAGACTAAGAGTACATATTAATATGTGCTTGACCAGACAAATCATATACTTTTATTCTAAGGAAATTTCTACTTTTCACTAAAAAAAAATCACTGTTTTTTTTATTAGTGTGATCTTATTTCATTATCACATAAACCGTTACCCAAAACGGGGCATGTTTTCACATTATATTTTGCAAAGAACAAAAGTATTTTTTCATATGAAAACACTGGAGGATGTATTATATAGGAATTAATATAGCACATGTGAAAGAAATTCTCGAATCCGCTTTGCACTTTTTAGACTAAACAGTAAATCGATTTTTAGCAAACATAATTCTTTGTTTTGCTTATCAAAGCTGAACATATTATAACATCACATTTTATTACCAATATAAATTCTCTGTGTAGTGAGTAATTGAATTTGCAATGATAAAATAGTCGCTTAATCATAAATCATTGCCGGGGAAACCATCTAGTAATACCGTCTCCACAGTTATACATACGTCGGAACACACAACGGTGTCTATAATGGGAGATTTTCAATGATCAATTTGTTATTCTCCTCTCAGCGGAATTGGAACCTACACCGTTGGTACACTGTAGCATCAAGATCGCTTGACATAATGACGGACCACTTAGGTTCACTACATATTTTAAATGATATTGTGTTGTGTATATACCTTTTAACTAAGAATACAAAAGATATCATAGCAGGCAGCTCTACTCCTACATTGATGAAGAAATTAAGATATCTGTCCCCAGCCAGCTGTGTTGACGTCAGCATCAAACCGTAATATACTAGAGCATTTGTTAACCTGTTGTGAAAATAATTTTTTTTTTAAGTTGTGTTGTCGTAATTTACCAAGTGATAGCAAAATTGTACATGGCGTTTTGCCAGGTGAACTTAAAAAACATTGTATGTTCTGTTTCCCATCGAGAGAGATAAACGAATAATTTTGCTTATATGTCATGTTTGTAGACTCTAAGTTCAATGACATTTGTGTCGTTTAACAGTAACTCGAAGGGTGTCACATGTGGAAAAGGAACTGCTATCCCTTCCGGAGCACTTGAGTTCGTCCTCGGTTTTAGTGGGGTTCGGGTTGCTAGATATTTAGTTTTCTGTGTAATATATTGTATATCGTTGCTGGTCATGTTGTCCTTTTTCTTTTGGTCATTGTGTTGTCTGTTATTCCTCTATTTACGACATCTGCTTAACCCCGTCAATCTTTTCTTATCTTCTGCTTAAATCTGCAAAATATGCTACTGTATTTCTATCTAGTACTACGTAATGACATGTATCTAGTAATATTTGTGCAATTCGTAAATAGAATAGAACTCAATTGTGCATGTGTTGTGTTATCCAGTATGGTATGGTATGTTGTATTTGCTCATAACACAATTGTGTGCTTTGCGTTTTTCGTTGCATTGAACCTTTTCCTTATTTATTACATTGTAGAATTGATTATCGTTTTCCATTCAACAATGTTCTTATCTCAACGAACATGTACATTTACTAAATAAGGGTAATAACAAAATTACCGAACTCCGAACAATCTTACAAAGGGAAAGTCAAAACTCATAAGTATATAAACAAGGGCAACATCTTTAATGTTAATTAATTTAATAAAACGTTAATCGTATACACTTAGTTACTGATATGAGGGTAATAACAAGTTTATTCTACGTGATATACCAACTAATGACCGAGGAGAACCCAAGAACAATAGTTGGTGTCGAGGAGTACAATAACTTTGCTATTACCCGAATATTCAATTAATAAGCGTTGGGGTTGTTTTTTTTACACCGAACAGCATGAGAGATTATGATACCATAGATAGACGCAGAACCTGCTCCTTCTTCATATTTGTTGCTACCATCATCGGTTTCGGGATTTTAGCTTAGCATTGGAAAAATCCCGAGAATTTTGAATGTCCATTACCATGTTTCTTCAAATGAATCAAGTATTCCGCAAAAAATATATGGTATCTCCGATGAATAGGACAGGAGAAGTGAATATTTCATTACAGAATTTACCTGTATATATAATATTGATGAACATCATCTTAATGGGAAAACTTATACTGAGGTATAACAAATATTTACCATGCGAAAGACATAATCGCTGTTGTTTTAAGTAACGTTCTATGTTTAAGTATAGTATATATATCTTCTTTCTTGGCTTTATGGATTTCTAATGGTATATTTTCCTCTGGCGTGGATTCTGTTAATGGTTGTATCTCCACATCCTCAGTCCCAGCCTCTAAAAAGGGCAACACTTCATTTAGGTTTACTTTATTAATCTTCGCCACTTTCTCAATGATGACCTTTGCTTCTTCTATTCGTTTATTGGCGATCAGCCATCGTACTGATTCGTCCAATAACCTTTGTGAAATAAAACAAAACAAACAGATGGAATTATATTCAACAATGAAGTGCAAAGTTGTCCTGATATGGACACCAATGATAATCATTGATATAAATAATATTTGTTCACTCGAATCTCTAAGAAATCTTTAAGAAATTCATTAAGGACATTATTATTAACTGTGATACACAGACATAGTATATAACGGTATACTTTCATTATTGGTAAAAATGACCTAAATCCTACACATAACTAATTATCGAAAAAAGAAACTCGAGGAAGAGAACACAAATAAAATGTATAGTGTATCTTTCAATGAACTGTTATGGGCATTTTAGTATGTTCAACTAATCGGACAGACTAGATATCAGAAGTTATATTTTCAACTATTCGTACCAGATATTTAAAATAGTTCTTTTTATGTAACACTCGATAAACACTATACATTGCATTCTACAAGTTCATGATTGGCAAATATATAAGTAGCTCATCCCACAGCTAGCTAGTAATTTTAAAATTTGACATGTAAGTATACCACATGACCCTATTTCAAATTTTACGATTAACCGACCATTTTGCATGACCTTGGAGTCAAATACAAAACGAAGAGGAATATATTGATTAATAATTCCTATTGCATATATGAATGGAATATATAATACAACAATGGTTCTTTGTACAATAAAACACGACAGCATTCAATGCTTTGAGTGGCACTATACAAGTTTATTTATTTCTTGCAAAAACTGGTAGTGCGGCTCATACATGATTTAAGACACAGTCTACAGTATTACTTACCAAAAGGATGCAATTACATGTACGCCAACTAGACCTGATGCCATATGAACATATCTCCAGCTTACATTTCGCATTAAATAGCCAATACCAGCCACAATAATCACATTAATGCCCCAGGCCAAGGAACCCATCGAACTAACAAATCCACGATTTTCCATTGGTAATTGCTCCACAATTAAGACTGCTATTGTTAAGCCGAATCCCTGAAAAGTATAGTGGTAGAGTATATATATTTACATGTATTATATACTACTTTCTACAGTGAAAGTCAGTTTGTATTTATATACAAGAGAAGAGAGTTGGGATCCCATTAACCGGTTTAACCCCGACACCTTTTTGTGCCTGTTCCACGCCAGGACCTAGCTTTCCAATGTCTATGTCGTGGTCTTTTATGTGTTCAGTGAGTCCCTTTAGGATGTGAGGTGATTGTTCGTTTTGAATATATTTGTAGAATTGATGACCATCAATGTTTAAACTTTCTTTTCATGACATACATGTATAAATATATATATATATGTGTATATATGGAAACTCAAAATATTCATTCTCGTCATTACATAATTGATTGATTGTTACTTAACGTCACGTGGGTGGTAAGGGCTGCTACATATTAAGAGTTTATCATAAACGTGAAAAGAGTGTGTCATTCTCCATGCACGAACTATAATGTGTCCTGTCCTAAGGGTTGATTGTGCATTTGATTCGACGCCTCTTTCGAACAAGTGGTAAATGTATCCCATAGCGGAGAAGCTACAGGTGCCATTTGTATAACGAGTTATTCCCACATCGAGCATACAATTGACAGGATATATTTAAAACAGCTTACAATCGTCCAATGCCAACATACTTCACCATTGTAATCTGCTACTACTTATTTTATGTACAATGATCATGGTTGTGTATTAACGCTTTTACGCACCATCATAAAGACAAGATATTGTGTATTTAATTTTTCTGACGGAACTGTACCCCGAAATATGTCCTAATTCCCTATTTAAAGTACATGTAAGAGTAAATGTAAACATGTCACGTTCCGTGTCGTGTACCAATACTATAGGTTTGTTCTAATAACAATTAAAACTTGAAATTAAACTGCATTGTGGGTTTTAAGTTGCGTTTTTTATTCACACCCACGTGTGGATTGCAGTTAAAACATTAAAATAACTCTTTTGTCACGTGATCGTAAATCTACATCGATTTTAATATTGTATTTAAAGTAAAACAAATATAGTTTACCTGTTGAAAAGCTCCAGTTATAAATCTGAGAATTATATACATTAAGTAGTTTCCGAACGAGGCTGCAATTCCAAATCCTGTCAACAGAGCCATGCAGATGATAGTAAGTCGTTTTCGCCCGTAACGATCGGCAATGGAAGGAAATACTAAACACCCTGCTGCTTGACCCGCTGTCCATATTGTTTGAGTAAGTTCTCCTAGTCCTGCTTTGTCACAAACCAAATTCCACTACAAAATAACCATCAAAAGAACATTATAAATAATAGTCAATAATCTGTTAATGAGAGAACACACGCTCGCAATAATTGCACAGACATCGACCAATTGAATTATTCTTTTGGACAACTAGATATGCGTTAATTCAATGGTCTCTTGAGGAAAAGGTCAAAGCAAAAGAAAAAAACCAAACAGAGGAATCATTCTTCTGCATTAGAGATATATATATAAATAGTGATGATAAAAGAAGAAGTGCTTTATCAGGTCTCTGACGGGTTTATCAAGATGACATAGCATATATGTAATAAATCTATCTTACTTTAAGATAAATGCGTACATGTTTCTTTCTGTATGTATTTGCGGAGATCTCGAGATATATTTTCAGGACAACCTTTCGTTTTCATGTACAAACGCCTCGGTCTTAACCCGAGTATTCAGGTGATACATAATAATTATACATAAATATTATCACATGGTCGTTTCCATATCAGATCCATTATCAGCCCCAGGTCTTGTTATATCAGCAAGAGAGTCGGTAGGCTCGAGAGGTGGTATCAGGACCAAGGATTGATTAGGGATCTGCTATGAAAAAGGCCATGTTATGATCTTCTTATCTTATGCTTGGCACAAGAATACATTTCCGAAAATTAACGAATTATAATGTAAATACTTCCCCTTGAAAAGAACTTAAATAACATATTTGATTCCATAATACTGTGAAACCTGTATAAACCGAACCCTGGATAAAACAAATGGAATCCTGCATAGACCGAATTTTATGTAGAGTCCTAGTGTAGGAAATCCTTGTTTTTAACTTCTATCAACTAAACACGTGTCTGTTCCGAATACATAAGTTGGTCTCAATGAGGTTAGGTTTGGACAGGTTTGACTATGCAAACAAATATCATCCATAATTGAATATATTCTTATTTTAACAGATGTATTTGGAAGGGACACATTTAAAGAAAACAGTTATTCGAGTGCGTTGTGAAATGTATTTTAATCTATTCATTAGGTTTCGAAACGAAAACAATATTTTCCTATGGCACTTAAAGGACGGGTAATTGTTTATATGTGTTAGAGATTAATTATCTTACCTCTGTAACAAATGTGTCAACCTCTATATCATAGTCATAACCCTCTAAACATGGTACATTGATGATATTCGTTCCATTAGATCCATTAACAGCAATGACTGTCTGACATGATTCGTATGTTATAACATTATATGATGTATTGTAAGCTTCTGATAAACCGTATGTGTACAGATCATGTGATAATTCCTTACATCGATGTGTTGGACTGTAACCTTAATAATGAAAAGTAATTTATAAATTATAATTTTTAAACATATTTCAATATATGATGACAAGGCGTCCATTGAAATACATTTTCTTAATATTCTCAGCATTTTCTCCTTTTAACAGTTTGCATTTTTAAAACTGCATATGTTAGTCTATCCATAGACCAATTTCACATTAACCTATTCTCTGTTGTAAGCGGCCATAGTCCAAAGTCCAATCGGAGTAAAATCCGGATGGTAAGCGGCCATACTGTTTGGATTATTTCATGGCGATACGCTGATATTCGGCTACCCCTACAATGCATAGATATTGCCCGAAAGAAGATGATGGTTTGATAGAAGGAGCTTATTGTTCATGCACTACAGGGTATGAAATTTATGCATGTTTTTTTAATTCTCTATCGTGTCTATGCAGTGCCAATTCAGGACCATTAGATAATAAAAGAAGGGATTGCAACCAATCTTGGCTGCAATGTTCCTAACAAATTCATGACCAAATGGTGGTACTGTCAGTGTTGTGCCAATTGATGATCAAAGGGCCATTAAAGCTTCTGATTGGGTAATATTTCGTAAGATCTTCTTCGGAACTGCTTACCCTAATCAACTGAAATCAAATTTAGTGAGGATCCTTGCTAGATTCTGCCAAATGGTGTTACTATGGTGTCAATGAATCAGTACATTTCAATAATGTTGGAGAGATGTCAGTTCAAATCTCCCTGGAAGCTAATGATCTGATCATGTGTACATATTAGGTTTGTCAACTACTAACAATTACAACATATATATAGCTTCTATAGTACCGGGATAGTACAAGGTAGTACATTTCAATAATGTTGGAGAGATGTCAGTTCAAATCTCTCTGGAAGCTAATGATCTGAGTACATATTAGGTTTGTCAACTACTAACAATTACAATATATAGCTTCTATAATACAAGGTAGTACATTTCAATAATGTTGAAAAGATGTCAGTTCAAATCTGACTGGAAGCTAATCTATGGGTTTATTTTAATATATGCTTGATCATGTTGATTGCATTAACTAACACAAGTCCCTAGCTTAATGAAAGTTTGAAGAACTGCTCCTTTTTCAGTGTGATTTTTACACGACCGCAAAAATGTTGTGTTATGGTTAGCATGCTCACCTTGAATGTGGTAGATCCATGGGTTCTAGCCTCTGTCTAGTCAAACCAAAGACTATAAAATTGGTAAGAATGCAGTATTAAGGAGTAAGAACAAAAACTGGTCTGGTCAGAATCAAAATAATGTTTCAGAGTGGAACGACATATATACCCACAGACTGTTGTTTCGATGAACTAGCACTCTCAAAATCCAACTAAAGGTGTTGGTGTTTTCATTATGTGTATCTAAATGTGTTTCCTGTTGCTCATGCTTAAATAGTTTACACATCACATGTTATTGTTGATGTTTATTGCTGTTTAATGTTTAAAAATTCTATGAATAGAATGTTTTTATCCCCCATATGAGTGTTGTTTTTCATGTAAAATTATTGAATATTTTGGGCTTTTCTCATTTACCTGAGAAAGTCTTAAGACTAAGATTTTGAAATTAAAGGAGATTTGAGCCTTTTTACATGCATGGTTTTTTTTGGGGGGGGGGGGGGTGGAAGTTTTGTCAGATTTTTGAACTTCTCAATTCAATAACTAAAGGATAGAGAAAATTGTATAGTGTCCCCCAATATCAACTTTTTGATGTTAAAAGCAATATAGTGGTCATTCAATCATTAACTTAAGACTTCACCAGGATGATGGGAATGTGTTTTATTTATTTCTTAATTCTTCAATGTTCCAGTTCATAGTGTTGTTATTTTACAACATTGTTATTATGTAGCTGACCTTTTAATAATGTTTTGTTTTTGCAATAAATATTTCTTGTTAATGAGTATTTGTTTAATTTTTGTGCCCTATGATCTACAAAAGTTACAGGGTTGATTCATTTACAAAGTACATGTGCATATTTTGCCGAACCAAGTTTGACTTGTTCCTGAATTTAGCACTTTTTCCATACTAATCCTTATATGTTATTATTGGTCTCCTGACATTGGCATATACAAGAAATGATTGAGTGCCTCACGAACAAAAACCACACCATAATAATGTGCTTGACATACATGTACGAATGGAACATGACTGTTAATGTTTAGCCCTGTATCAGGGCATATTAATTATTCCCTGTTTGTCCCTCCCTATAGGTTTGAGCTATAGTTTTTGTAATATTTTGTAGTGTGTTTAATGTACAAATACTAAAGATGTGCATTCTTACAGGATTTTGATTTCTGAAAAATCACAAAATGATATATAGTTGAACTAAGTCATTTTTAAGTTAGTACATACACAGACTTTATACATTCTCTAACTAAAGGGGCATACCAGTTTTAAGTTGGGTCTTTTAAAAAGTTTATTTGTTGCTCCATAATATGATAATTTACAAATTGCATGTTTAATTAAGAATTGAATGCATTTTTTGGTAGTTTTATAGGCGTGTAAAAGCGGGGACCGAGGCACATTTTTTACACAAAAAATGTGCCTCGGTTCACGCTTTTACACGCCTATAAAACTACAAAAAAATGCATTCAATTCTTATAATTACATTTAAATCACACCAAAATTTAATATAGTTGAATTTTTCGTTGTGAATTTTATTTGTGTTAAATTATTTGCTGTTGGAAATTACTACGCCATTGATTGTTTACATCTGACGTCGTCATGGAGGCACGTGCAAGTTCGGGTATGTGTTTTATTCGGATGTAAAACATCTCTTTTATAATCATGTGACGACTTCATAATCAATCATATTGTAACATTTCAATGAAAAACGGAAGTAATGTAATTATTGTGATATAAAGATGATAAACTTTAAAGCCATGTAGAAGTCTAACATAATGTCAACTTTAAAGCATTAACATTACAAAGCTGGTTTTTGTACGAATACTTGCTGCCAGTCGTTGGTTAGGAGAAAAAGACTTTTTTTTAGTTCCCTATTTTATAAGACCCCCCCATTTTAATAGGATAGTCAGACAACAAAATATACGAGATTTAGATGAATTTTCTTCAAGTTAATCGATAAGTACCCGCTAGGATGATATATTTTATCTATTCTTGCAGGTCTAGGATGTTTTGTAAACAGTACTTTTTGCGAGGTTGTGTCACGATAAATGTATCTTTGGAACTACTATTGCTGAATAGTCACACGATTTTTCATTATTTTCAAGATCTACGGGATACATGTAGTCATAAATTATTTTCCTAACCAACAAATTCACGAAAACATCCTTACGTAACGATATGTGCAATACTGCCATGATAAATAAACTGCATCACCGTGTTTGCAAATGCAATGACGTCTTGTTTACGTTTTTTATGTCCGATTGACCTTTGAACCATAATGGCGGCGGTAACGTGAAATTGGTCTATTGAAATAAATTTGTACTCTGAAACTTAAACTATATCATGGAAAATTACAACACGGCGTAGAATCAAATTGTTTTTTACAGAATAAGGTTTTAAGCTGTCAATCAATAGACCATTTCCACATTCCAGATTTAACTACAAGATTAGTCTTTTTTTAAGAGTTATTTCCCTTATGGTGAGTGAAATGGTACCCCTTAATACAAGAGCATCGGAAAGGGAAAAGTGGTCTAATTTTCTTTTAAGTGTAGATATCTGAACCTTGTAGATAGTCAAAGGATATATGTATTGTCACAACATGAAACAGTGTACATATTTTGAAACATATATATGTTATATTCATTTAACTCACCATGAACAGGGGACAATTTGCCCACATTAAGGGGAAATAAGTCCTAAAAATGTATGAAAGCATATAATTGTAAGGGCCAAATCTAATATTTAAATGATGGTTGAGACCATCGGTTTTCTTTAATAGAGTGTTAGGGTTATGGGATTTAACGCCACTTTCAACAATATTTCAGTTATATCGTGGTCTCTGTAACAGAAGTAATATACAAAAAAAAGTATACATATGACAACTTTGTGTCTCGAAGCTTAAATTTATTTTGTATAATGCTCAATATTATAGCGTTCTTTATGATGTCGCTGCTCACCCGGTTATAGGTAAAGGTTGGCATATTACTAGCATGCTTGCATGACAGCATCATTTTAATAAGAAGGGATATTTGGCCCCATAAAACAAGCTTAACCCTGTCATTTTTATTGTAGTGACTCTGCCATGACATGAATGTTAGCAAACATGTATGTGTGTTAGAGGTATCGATTCCGATTACTAATTAATGTCTGACCTGTACAACAGAAAGCCATGCACACTGACACAAGTCTGTTAATTATTCCTATGTTATTCAGTGTAATAAGTCTGGTTTTAAAGTAATGTGTAAATTACATATTGTAGGTTTCTATAAGGATAGTGTAAGTTTCTATAAGGAAGTCTTTTAAGTACTTGACTTACCAACATAGACATATACTATCATAGGAAAGCCTGCCGAGTACACACAAATAAAAAACGCATAAAAAATTTGAATAACGCTGTAACGTTTGAATGGTCCTAAAGCTCTCCATATATTGTCTACATCTATCGTTTCGCCCATTGTGTAGATGTATATCAATACTTATGAAGTTGTATATCAATTTAAACCATTAGGGCGTGATTCAGAATATATAAGAATTGTAATGTAGTCACACAGACAAGCATTATGATAAAAAGCAGTGATACATTATAGTTTTGGAGAATACATTATGATGTATTGCATCACAAGAATGAAACCCCTTCCTAATAGAATCAAACATTTACATATCTATTTTAGCAATTGAAAATCATAAAATGCATTTATTAACTTTATGTTCACCCCGTGACATCATTTTTTCTCTGGCGGAAATCAAGATCCATCTCAGGCCTCTTTTACCTACATGTGCGTGATTTATTGCTTGTAAACGTGTTCTGTGTAAGCGGTTTGTAGATCGTTGTTTGTCCTTTTGTCCTTGTACTATCGTAGGAAAGCCCTTTGGTCATTGTGTTGTCTGTCCTTCTTATAATTCTATTTACGGCTTCTGATCACCCCTTTGATATCTTTAAATTTTTCTTATGAATTTAGCTAACGTTTGTCAATCTAACATAACACAATAATTAGAGCCAACATCATGTCATATGTTTATTGTTTGTACGGGTAACTTTGAAAACTTCCAAGTTTGAAATGACGAAGTAAACACTTTTGGTTCCTACAATAACAAACAAAAATAAGACAAACGACTCTAGTATACAAACTATACACCTCGAAATACACATACACGTACTAAAGTTTATTGAAATGTATATTATTGTTTACAAAGAACAATTTCTGTAATCTTGGACGTTTGTTGGTTGGTTGGTTTGATGGTGTTTAACGCCACTTTCAACAATATTTCAGTTATATCGTAGCCGTCAGTTTTATTGGTGGAGGAAACCGGAGGACCCGGAGAAAACCACAGACCTGTCGCAAGTCACTGACAAACTTTATCACATAATGATGTACATCTCGCCCTTATCGAGATTCGCGCTCACAACATCAGTGGTAATAGCTATAGGCACTGGTTGCATAGGTAGTTGTAAATCCAACTACCATACGATCACGGCCACGACTGCCTCTGGACGCTTGTGTTTTTAGTTAACAAAATATAAAACATTTAACTTCGTAATAGTGTGTTTCATAATTAAGAACAATATATCATTTATTATTTTATTGGAGGTTAGCAGAAGATGAAATATTTATTAAAAGTAACCATCGATCAAGTTTGGACATTATCATATTATTTTGAACCCATGTGCAATTTTTCATTTTTTGTTGTTATAATTTGCTTGTTTATTTTGGAAACATTATCATGTAAACAGTACAGGCAGTATTGTTGTACTAGCATATATGTAAGTCAATAGTAGGGTTTTAGTACGTATCTACCTTACCTTACTTACTTACATACTATCTTGAATATTGTTATTCAAATGTATCCGTGATTTGAATAATTTGATTAGTTAATTATGTCATAATCAGAATAAATAGTAAATACATTAGCGTAAGTAATATATTTATAACACAGTGAAACGTTTCTAAATCAAACCTTCTTAGGATCAACCTTTTGTTCGGAATAGACAGTTGTTCGATTAATGCAGGTTAAATTAACGAAGATTTCCTACATTGAGACTTTATACAAAGCTTGATGTATACACGTTTCCGGTTTATTCATGGTTTGCTATAGACAGGTTTCATTGTATTAGTACTTTATCTTTGTCCTTAGGAAAAGAAAGCACAGAAAAAGAATTCATGCTTTTGGTTCTTTTAGAGGAGACATGCTTTATTGAAATGAAAAGTTACTAAAGGGTTAATCAGAAGCCGTAATTCGAAAAAGGACAGACAGTACAATGGTAGAAAAAATGATAAAAAGATAAACCATGCTCGACAAAATATTACACAGAAAACTATAGGTTGAGCAACACTAATCCCACTAAAAAACGGGAGTGGACTCAGGTGCTCCTAGGTGTGGGTGGTGAGCTGTTTCTGTAGTGGCACCCGTCGTGTTACTCTTACATGGGAATAGGTTGGCTATCAATATAATGTGTGTATTGATTTGTATCGTTCCATTATATCAACATATACTCACCTCGGCGGTTGACTCTTTCATGAATGTTTATTTCATGCTAATGTCGTTATTCTCATCTTGAGCCTTTGCTATGATTTGTCAAATCTGCTTTAGTGCTTGACCTTTACATTGTTATTGTCTTGCTGCTCATAGTATAGGATACTTGATAACATCTTTTCGATTTCTCATTGTGTAAATGTATACACTAGTCATGGGATTATTGTTGTTTGTAGTAGAAAGGACCGGATTGATAAATAGTGAGGCCTCTAGGCCAATAGATTGTGGGAGCCCCTAGGATTTTGTGTTTGTAATTTTCAACTGTTTAGATGTCTAAAATCAATGATATCATTGTGCAGGTCAAAACTAATAAACAATATTGGCGACCAAAATAACAAAGACTGCATCATACATGTACTATTAAATTGCAACACATCAGATATATGAGACCTCTGTGCCATGGTCCATATATAAATCCGTCCCGGGTCGTAGGTGTAAATATTACGTCAATAAATTTGAAAAATTATGAAAGTAAACTTTTTACATCCCATAGATGTTTTATTTTGTAATAAAATAATATTAAATCTAAATCAATTTGGTATGTTATTGCCAATATCAAACATTTTAATCTAGCTAGACAATCGAATTAATACTTATTAATATACAAAGTAATGCTACCAACTAAAACAATAAATAATGTATTGCATTGTTCGGGTTATTCAGCATTTATTTACAACACGCCGAATGTGTTGGTGTACAAAATATTTGTTTTACAAAGAAAACATGGACATTTACATACAAAAATAATAATCGCATGATTGCTGTATGTCAATATCTGTTTTACTTTGTTCAACAAAATAATGTTTAGACCACCACACTCTGTGTTCAGTGTAGAAAAATATACAAACAACAACGATTGTTGAAACTTTCACAGGACATCTGCATGTATATCAAGTAAACGTTAAATAAAAGTGAAGGAGCAATCTATAATGAACAATCCAAAAACAGTGTATATTTGACACAAGACATACAATGGAGACAACCAAAACACAACACATAAAACAAAAAGATAGGCAACACGGAACCCATAAAAACCGGATATTGTCTATTTATGATGGTTTGTTCTTCCCAGTTGATATCAGGTAGATTGAAGTCTCCTCCAATTAAAAAAGATGTAACACGACGGGTGCCACTACAGAAACAGCTCACCACCCACACCTAGGAGCACCTGAGTCCACTCCCGTTTTTTAGTGGGATTAGTGTTGCTCAACCTATAGTTTTCTGTGTAATATTTTGTCGAGCATGGTTTATCTTTTTATCATTTTTTCTACCATTGTACTGTCTGTCCTTTTTCGAATTACGGCTTCTGATTAACCCTTTAGTAACTTTTCATTTCAATAAAGCATGTCTCCTCTAAAAGAACCAAAAGCATGAATTCTTTTTCTGGGCTTTCTTTTCCTAAGGACAAAGATAAAGTACTAATACAATGAAACCTGTCTATAGCAAACCATGAATAAACCGGAAACGTGTATACATCAAGCTTTGTATAAAGTCTCAATGTAGGAAATCTTCGTTAATTTAACCTGCATTAATCGAACAACTGTCTATTCCGAACAAAAGGTTGATCCTAAGAAGGTTTGATTTAGAAACGTTTCACTGTGTTATAAATATATTACTTACGCTAATGTATTTACTATTTATTCTGATTATGACATAATTAACTAATCAAATTATTCAAATCACGGATACATTTGAATAACAATATTCAAGATAGTATGTAAGTAAGTAAGGTAAGGTAGATACGTACTAAAACCCTACTATTGACTTACATATATGCTAGTACAACAATACTGCCTGTACTGTTTACATGATAATGTTTCCAAAATAAACAAGCAAATTATAACAACAAAAAATGAAAAATTGCACATGGGTTCAAAATAATATGATAATGTCCAAACTTGATCGATGGTTACTTTTAATAAATATTTCATCTTCTGCTAACCTCCAATAAAATAATAAATGATATATTGTTCTTAATTATGAAACACACTATTACGAAGTTAAATGTTTTATATTTTGTTAACTAAAAACACAAGCGTCCAGAGGCAGTCGTGGCCGTGATCGTATGGTAGTTGGATTTACAACTACCTATGCAACCAGTGCCTATTACACCACTGATGCAGCTCGAGACATATTCGGTTTTTATCGAGATTTTATTATGCAATGCCGTCCTAAGTTAATTATTATCCAATATATTTAAAATAGATCTCTACACTTGCTTGGCCGCTGCGTGGAAGATCTAACAACATCACATTAAAGTTCAGCGATCAAGCAAAGAAAATAATTAAATTTAGATATTTAATTTTAATTAGATAGATTATTATCACTTTCAGATTGTGTGACATAAAGCAGAAAATTACCTGACAAAAGTTTATGGTAGCATATCTACTACTCTTCATGTAATGATACAGATGAAACAAATTACAAATATTAAGGAATATTAATAACAATTGTCTATATATACTAATAAGAAAATTTGAAGAAACTAACAGATGTAATCTGAAGCCCCTCCAATGCATCCCAAAATGTTAAGGAGTAATGTATGAAATACATTATCGACCAGAAAACAATAATTTAAATCATCTGAAATGTTTTTTCTTCTTTTCGGATATATTGATAAGGTAAGACCACTAAAAATATACAAATATTGCATTTTGATTCATGCAAAGAAACCAACAAATCTACAAAAAATATTGGGTACCATATTTTAATAGCTTTATTGGCATGACAGTATTATAGTTTGCCACAATACAACCACTTTCGTCTATACTAAGGGCCCGGGTGGCTCAATGAGTTAGATAGCTGGATTACCTAACAACTCATCACCAATACGGCGTGGGTTCGCGCCCGGCTTTGTAAATGACAAAAAGGGTGCACTCGACTCGCAGCCGCAAGTGATAAAGTTTACCAATTGCATGCCCATGATCGGTGGTTCTCTCCGGGTACTCCGGCTTCTTCCACCACTAAAACTGGTCGCCATGATATAGTTGAAATATTACTGAAAGTGGCGTTAAAACACCAAAAATCAATTCAAAATCGTCTATACTAATGGTGTGTTCTGTTTTATTAGAAATATAGGTATAGGTATCGGGTCATCAGCAAGGAGGATAGGAGGTGTTCTTGCTCCATATACCTCTCTTTTGGTACGTATTTATCGGTACAATTTTATAATACCTTTTATAATCTTTATCGCTGGGTTTGTTAGTTAATTGATTAAATGATTTTTGATTAAGTTCCAGCGAGCAGTATTTCAGCTATATTCAGGACAAACACAAGTTCACTAACATATAAAAACTATACAGAAATGATGTACGGGATGTGTCAACCGGGTCAACGACTTTTGTCTGCCACTGAAAAAATATGGTGGGTTGGGTAGGGACAAAACAATTAGTCTTCTGTAGCTGCTACAATGCACCTACTTTTTTTTTTATTCTACATCCGGGACTCTCCAAGCATATTACCCACAATTGTCCACGAACATGCGGTGGCGTTTCCTGAAAATAACATGGAACGACAAAAGTAATATACAGGAGAAGGAATTGGCGGTTCATTTCCTCGTTTGTAACAATGCATTGAAAGTTAAAACGAACCAGTTATAAAGATGTGTTCTCGGAATATAATTAAGAAATAAATCATGAAAGCCAGAATGTGTTTTGAGTTTTAACATGGATTGGCGGATAAAATTTACTAATATCCGCCAACCCATGTTAAAACTCAAAACACATTCTGGCTTCCATGATTTATTTCGATTCTGATATGTCTAAGCGTACAAATAAGGTGTAGTATGCCTTGATTGGAAGACCGTAATTTATATTTACGTTAGTGTCGCACACAATTTATGTTGCCAAATACGAACAGACGATAATTCATCAACATGTACATTTACGACGGAAAAGTCAGTCACATTCACCGGCGCATGTGCGAATGAGATTATACCATCGATAAATCGCTCGTTTGTCTACAAAGCGAAAGAAGGACGCCATGTTAGAATAGACTGTTAATGGAAGGACAACAGTATAACCATGATACGTTCGTCAAATATTGACAGTCGTATAACTTTATGACATATATACATCATTGAATAGGTTAAACTGTGAATAATGTTATTTCTAAACCGTAATTTAATTAATTTCCCTATTTTATTCTAGGCTGCGTATATTGAATGGGGTCCAGGAGTTATATTTGGGATTTGTTGCATCGCTGTCACCATACTTCAAATGTTACTTCCTGACACGCGCGGAAAAGAAATGCCACAAACATTAGAGCAGTTGAAAGCATGGAAACGGCAGACAAAAGAAGGAAAATAAAATGTGCTAACCATTTGCTTCTATTTCAATGAATAATATATTGTTTTTTGTTTTTAACATACAATAGTATTCTTTCTGTTGAATGGATCCCATAAAAAAACTTTAAAAAACTTATGTTGATCTTTGTTGACGAGATAATATTATAAGCAGTAACAATTTTTAATCTATTGTGTTAATACTATTAAATACATGAATGAATGAATAAATGAATTTTGGTGTTTAACGCCACTTTCAGCAATATTTCAGCTATATTATGGCGACCCGTTTTAGTGGTGGAAGAAGCCGGAGTACCCGGAGAGAACCACCGACCATGTGCAAGCAACTGGTAAACTTTATCACTTGCGGCTGCGAGTCGAGTGCACCCTTTTTGTTATTTACAAAGCCGGGCGCGAACCCACGCCGTAACCAGGGAGATCTCAGGTGCTCCAGAAGGGTTTGCAGTTCCTGCTTCACTAGCGACACCCATTTGTGTTACTGTTAAACCACACGAATATCATTATAATGGTATGCATGGCAAATAATAACGAAACAGGTTGTTCGAATGGGTAAAAACACCAATGTGTTCGATTGTATTTTGAAAAGAAACTAAAGTAGATGAACCTATGGAATGGGAGATAAAAATCAAAGCATATTTCGATTGTTATTGTGGTAGCGGTACCATCGGAAATAGGGGTAACTATTGCTATCATTGAATCATTTAGGTATTAAATTATTGGAATGCCAAATAAATTAAAAATCTTTGGTAGCAAGAAAATGAGAGGGTGTAAACAGTATAATCAAAGTTAGATAAGATCACATTTGTCTGAGGGAGGAGAACTGTATTGAAGAGGATTACATTACTTAGGAACTGTCAGTGTAATAATGTCTAAACAATCATGTCAGTGCCGAAACACAGACTATTAGGGGTTTGATACCCTCTAGGGATAGATAGTCCACTAGCAGATGTTAAATGTCTTATACGCATATCTTGAACATGTAGCGCTGTAATGTACTATGAAAAGAAAGCGTAAGCAATAATAGTCAACCTTTCCACCAATATCAACGTAGAATCCATCTATAAATGGCACACATAGTTATTCCTAAGAGAAAATCACAGATAATTGCATAGATAAATAAAGATGACTAATAATTCCAGGTATATAAAACAAATACACAAGGTGATATGTGGTTGACCGTTTTGTTGATATTGGTGGAATTGTTGACCATCACTATTTCAACTTTCTTTTCACAGAACTTAGAGAGGCCGTTGCGGTCATTATCGTATGGTAGTTGGATATACAACTGCCTGTGCAATCAGTGACTATCACCATTAAAGTTGTGAGTTCATGGCGAGGTGTACTTGATACAACATTATGTGATAAAGTTTGTCAGTGACTTGCGACAGGTCGGTGGTTTTTCGGGTTACTCTGGTTTCTTCCACCAATAAAACTGACCACCACGAAATAACTGAAATATTGTTGAAAGTGGCGTTAAGCACCATAAACCAAACTAAAACACAACAATTACATAAAATTAAAGGTACTAAGAAGAAGATAAGTTCATAACAAAAATCCAAGACATTTGACGACATGAACTCAAATATCAAGCATATATTAAGTTTAGAAGTTATATAATATAAATATGTCTGACCTAGCATGTCTTAAATCTGTAATTTATTTATTTTGTCTTATGTAATCACAATGTAGTCTCGGGTATATGTACCGGAGTATGAAGAAAAGAACTATGCACAACCACGTACCACTGTGTAGTGTTCATAATATGATATATTCATTAACAATTAAAACGTATGCAGTTCGTTGTATATGAGGATCTAGTAAAATAAAATGGCTAACACTATTGATGTGGACGATATACTGAGAGCTTTAGGGAAATATAAACGTCATACTATCCAGCAGATTATTTATAATTACTTCATATGCGTGTTTCTTATTGGCTTTCCCATGTTAGTTTATGTTTTTGTTGCAAAGTACACTTAACACATGTATGTCTCATCTGCGTTCTGCGCTTGCACATGTATAGACATTTCAGTTGGCTAGTATTTAAAGATCCAATTAAGCGTGTTGGAATAATACAAAACGGACAGACATGTCGCTCCACTCGGACACATAAAGCTGATTCCGAACCAACAAGTATGTAACTGCTCTTACTCATTATGGCTGCTTGCTTAGCGGGGAAGCAGCAAATACATATTTTATAGTCATTGGTTTGACCCGACTGGGACTCGAACCCTCGATCTACCACTCTCGAGGCGAGCACGCTAACCATTACACCACCGATGTGATTTCAATGCCTTTCAATAAATATTAATATTCTAAATATGTAATACGGCATGTAAAAATCTAATTGAAGTTTCTATAGGAGACTAAATATATTGATATGAAATATATAAAAACAAAAATTTCAATTTCACCAAGGATACAGTCCTCCACATAAATGTAAGGCGTTTACAAAAGACCTCTTCTACTATGGTTACTCCGAGAATGACAATACGACATATGAAGTCGTGTCCTATGAGAAATGTCATACTGTCTTCGGAGTAAATATGTCAAATGTCACTAGTGTCATCAACGTACCATGTCTGGAAGGTTACCAATACGATATAGAACATTACACATTTGTCACAGAAGTAAGTGTCAATAAATCATTTCTATATTTTCGTCTTGATTCTAAAATTATACATTTGTATAGAAGTTATATTTCTTTAATAAAGGCAAAAGAGTCACCTTTCATGGCATGAAAATAATATTCATTTACTCATGATCTGTACAGCATTTTAATGTTATAATTTGTTATTATAATTTGTTTTTGCTATGCAATAATTCTCTGGGTTTTTTTTCTACAGAGTTCAAATATCTGCAAATTATAAGGAAAAAAAGGTTGTCCTTTCAAATTCTCTTGCATGGAGGAGGTATCGGCGCTAAAGGAAATAACTTCTATTATAAACGTATAATTTTAGAATTAATTCGGGAATGTGCAAATTGAGTTTTCATCGTTGATTACGTAAATGACTACTTTACCTCTATCATCTGTAGATAAGTAAGGATAATAACAAAATTACCGAACTCCGAACAATCTTACAAAGGGAAAGTCAAAACTCATAAGTATATAAACAGACGAAATCAGTCAACAACCGGAAAACTGTGAAAACCGTAATGATCCTGACTTGGTACAGGCATTTCTAAAGAAATTGTGGGTTGAATCAGATGTAGATGAACCCATGACTGTATAATAATGACAACTTTCTCATGCTCCGAAAGGGTAATCAGTTCCTGCTCCACTAGTGGCACCCGTCGTGTTACTGTTGTTACAAACCGATGATAAGTCATGCATGCATGAAGATAGGGTTGGATTGTGATTACAACAAACGGAGCATATTTTTGAGTCAGATATTCTGTAACGTTTAACCAAGTCATGGTGGTAACTGTAAAACATTCGAAGTGACAACTTCGACTAAGCAACTAGGTTCGGTAACTTCCTTGTTCGCAAGTTACATTTTTCAACACTTTGATTGTTCATTCACTATTTACCACCAAGAAATACTACAGTAATCAATAGAAGCTTCATTCATCATGTTGATGATAAAAGCATAATAAGTCAAACGTTTCTTTCAAATTATATTTTTTATCATTCAAGTAATTGGCTATTCCCATCCAAGATTTCGATAAAAATCGGATTTTTTTTCTCCATTGCTGTAAGAGAGTTTTAGACTTTAAGGGGGTAGATTGTGTCCATGTGGTGGTATAAATTGGAGACCATTATTAATAAACCGTTTTAATACAATGTCGCTATTAGCCCCCTCCCCCCTTATTTTATTAGAAGCCGTAAATCGAAGAACAGACAATATAACTGCCAAAAGAAACAGGACAAAAGGACAAACAACAATCTACAAAAACTACACTCAAAACTAAAGATCGAGTAACACGAATCCCACTAAGAACCGGGGTTGAACTCAGGTGCTCCGGACGGGTAAGGGGTTTCTTCCTGCTCCATATTTGGCACCCGTTGTGTCAAGGCTTGTCAGAGTTGAATATGTATTATGTTGTTGTAGCAATGTCGACAACCACTACTTATTTTGAATGTTACTCAATAATATTCAATAATAATTAGTATCAATAAAATGTTTGTTTTAGTGGAATCTAGTCTGTGACAAAGCTGGATTAGGAGAACTCACTCAGACAATATATGTTGCTGGCCAAATGGTTGGTTCTTTTGTATTTCCGTTACTATCAGACAATTACGGCAGCAAACCTGTTATGGTTACATCTATGCTGACTGTAACCTCGATGTCTATTGTTGCCTCATTTGGTAATTACTACATGTATATTGTATTGAGATTTCTCACTGGGGCATTTCAACAGGTATGTGATATATAGGTAATGGTTAAAACATTACTAGTATTATAGTCAACTATTTCCTCCTATTATTTATTTTTGCTATGCTTATTAAATTCCATGATCATGATAAAATAAATTAGTTCATTATGATTTGTTATATTAAATGCTGTGATATTTTAAGACAAGCAGATTGCATACACAAATCGCGACGATCTTGACAAGGAACATATTAGTGACCTATGTAATAGATACATGGAAGAGAGTAAATAATCAGACTTTTATGAAAAATGAAATGTTGGAGAAAACCAAAAAGACAATCAAGAACGGACAATTAAACACAACACCGAAAACCAAAAAGATGAGCCACACGAACCCCACCAAAAAATAGAGTGAGCCCAGGTGCTTGCGAAGGCTAATCACTTCATTTGATCTTATAAGCTCCTCCTCCCTCCTATTTTCTAGTCAGTTTATATTATGTGCGCTCAAATATTATAAACATATAGTCATGGGAAGATTATGATTATATTCTATCGTATAAAAATATTTTACATCTTATAGGGAATTGAGCTAACTGTGGCCGTCTACGTTCTTGAACTAGTTCCGGTGGAGAATAGAGGAATTGTGAGTGCAATGGGAGCATTTGCCTGGGGAATAAATGTTCTTGTTGTTGCTGTTGTCGGATACTTGATGCGAAATGTAAATTGGAGATATGTTCAGTTTATGTTTGGATCCCATGGAATTCATACTATTGTTGCTTATTGGTACGTTTTTCCAATAGATGAATAAAAAATTGAAATAATTGGATGGGGGGGGGGGGGGGGTGTAATTATCATAAGTTGTGTTATTTTTTTTTTTTTTTTTTAATGCTTACCATGTTATTAATAGCATAGTATAATAAATTATATATTCTCGTATGATTCATACAAAGTAGAACATAGAAAACTGTAGTTATTGTGAGCAATGAATATTCCAAAATGGTATCTAATAATTGTGACACATACGATATTCCATAAGGAGCTTATGTCAATACATTTTTTTTTTGTGTTGTGATTTTTAATAAGACGATATTTTTGTCGTTAATATACAAATGTATGCAATGTATACGACGAATGTTATCCATAGAGTAGGAGAGGCTGACAAGCTTCAAAGTACAAGTTAGCAATACCGTTGTTTATAGGAGTTCGCATTCACGAAATTTTTCTCATTTTTATAATGCATTCATTCTATTTGACTGTATATTTTTTTCTGATATGTAGTCACTGAGAGTTTACCTTGCTTCTTGTTGTTATAGCTATGTCATCTTCATACCTTGACGTACGTCAAACAATTGATAGTGACGACCGGTTAGTGACGAAACAAGATCATTTCAATTTTCCAATCGTGAACTTTTCATTCATATGCATAGTCCGTTTGACTTCTATAAATCTTCAGAAAACAATTCTTAAAAATCCAGTTTTTAAATCAACAATTGTTTTTCTAGATGTTTATTATTCTAATATGACGTCTATAAAACGGCACACACAATAATACTCAACAGCTCTATATTTAGCGCAAGTGCAGTACACAACAAATCTGGCTGTTCCATTGTGACTCCCGCTGTGAAATTACCGTGACGATCGAGTGTAAACAAACAAAACACCGGCATATAGCGTATTTTTAGTTCTTAAAATAAAAATTCCCCGTCAGTTATAAATAAATATTCTGTAGCTAAGTATTTTTTTATCATTTGTTTTGAAAATTTACATTTGGGAATCCCCAGTACGCACAGTCACATAGACATACATTCCATTCATTGATGTGTCGGCCATGAATAACAAAATACACTAACCTTGTTTTTCTACGTATACATTGATAACTAGACGGTGATGTATTTAAGTTACTGATATTTTCCAATTTGATGGCATTTTGAATTTTGCTACTCAAACAAGTAAAATGCTCACAAAATCGTAAAATAAATCAGTAACCAGCTTATGTCAATCAGCGTCCCTTGTACACAACGTCACAGGATGACGATATATTACAAAAGTGAAAGTCGATAGATGGTTGTCATAAGTATTTTTTCCGGAATTGTTTTTTATGTGGACAATACAAATAATTGTCGATTATTAACAACTGTTCAAGTGTTCGATATTATGTTTGACAACTCCGCTCCGCCATCTTGTTGGCGCTCGAAATGATGAACGAATGAACTCCGACTTTTTTTTAAATATTTTTACGCAGGAATTGTTCAATCGAATCTATGTTGGAAAATACACAATAAATATGTTTTTCGTGTTAACATCCATATCTTTGTTTTAAAATATCTCGTTCAAATACAAATAATTCAAAATCAATTCAAAATTTCCGAAGGAGGTAAATGGAACAGCCACCAAATGCCGTGTGTATACAGTTCACGAATGGTTAAAAATTACCGTATTTGTCCTATTAGAATCGAAATAATTCATGGCAGGCATAGAGTTGTGCAAATTTACACATGGGCTGGGCCTTTATATTCTTAGATTTTACCCCTTTTTAAATCAACAATTTTTTTTCCAGATGTTTATTAATATATGATATATACGAACTCTGACAATTAATTAGAAAAATTTTGGTCCATTATTTAAAAAGTTACCCATTAGGTCTCTATGTTAATTACATTTTCTGAAGTGTAAAAATCTACATGAAGTGAGTACAAATATTGTAAGAGCCCAACCATCAAAGCAAAATAATAGACGTGCTTTCAATGTATATTTCATTGTACCACGTGACATAGGACATTTAAACATTAAAATACTACTCATTAACTGACCATTAAGGTGATAGTCAATTGTTACTGATGTCCTTTAATATTTAAATGTCCTATGTCACATGGTACAGTCTGTGATTTGTACTCACTCCATCCAGATTTCATCACTTTAGAAAATATAATTAACATAGAGACCTAATGGGTAACATTTTTTAATAATTGACCAACAATATTGAAATTAATTGTCAGAGTTCGTAAATATCATATATTAATAAACATCCAGAAAAAAAAATGTTGATTTGAAAACTGGATTTTTAAGAATTTTTTTCTGGAGATTTATAGAAGTCAAACGAACTATAGCAACTTCTCAACAGTGTCTGCATTTGGAGTATATGTATCTCAGTTGATACGACCTATTCTAGAGCTTATGGTTCATATCAGGATGTCCTCTTCAGAGGGTTGCTGCTAACGAAGAAGCAAATGAGCCAAGAATTCCTAGTGGTTAATTTGGAGTCATCACTTCGAATGTTTAATAATATTTTAATAATAAAATTCGTTTGCGCCACGATATAGCTAAAATATTGCTAAAGTTGGCGTTAAATACAAATCACTCAATCAATCGAATATGTAATGGTCACAATCATGGGTTGGTTAACCGTTAGGTAATATCTGTGTCACTGATGACTGCAGATACGTTCAGTTTGTCTTCAAAATAATTCTGCCCTTCTTTCCTCATTCATGACTTACCACAAGAGTAACACGATGGATGTTACGAGTGGAACAGGAAACACTTACTTTCCGCGTTACTGGAGTTCATCCAAGATTTTTCAGTAGGTTCGTTTTGCTCAATCTGAAGTTTTCTGTGTTGTGTTTTGATGATCATTGTTTGTCTGTTTTGTCCTTTTTAGCTCTTCGATTAAGGGATTCTGAATACACCTTTCAAACTTCTCTTACACATTTTTCATTCTAGGATATTGCATGAATCTCTTAGATGGCTGATTGCAAATAATCGGACGAAACAGGCCAGGATTGAAGTGAATAAAATAGCTAAAATCAATAAAGTCAAGTTAGATGATGTTTTACCACTTCTGGAATCTGAAAATGAAATGACGTCACTTACAAAATCAGAAGAAGTTCCCAAAGAAGATTCCAATCAAAAGAGGGACAATCTATTTACTGTAGTGAGACATAAAAGACTATTAAAGATTTCGGCTATAATGGCATTTACTTGGTAAGTATGCATAATTGATAAAATAGTTAATAAGGATATCAGTGGGAATTTTATTTTATTATCATGACCACCATCATCGTAAGGTGGTTGGATTTATAACTACATGTGCAATCAGTGCCTATCACCACTAAAGTTGTGAATTCTAACCCCGTGCATGGCGATGTGTACTCGATACAACATTATGTGATAAAGTTTGTCAGTGACTTGCAGCAGGTCGGTGGTTTTCTCCATATATCCCGGTTTCCTCCACCAATAAAACTGACTGCCACGATATAACTGAAATATTGTTGAAAGTGGCGTTAAACAAAATAAACCAACCATTTATAAAATTATTTAGTACCTATCAATACTTCTAATGCAGTAAATATATAGCAATGGCAAGATGATTGAAGAAAAAAAAGCCACATAATATAATAGTACCCATGCTCCAATTGGTGTAACCAGGCAAGAGCCTGTATGACTAGATACCATTCACATCCGGTGTATACACACTAAGCACACGTCGTTAATGAGAACAATGATTTGTCACACAAAAACAGTATACTACGATATTTTTACATTTAGAATATGTTGTTAATTTAGGGACTTTTCTCGTGATTACTTACATTCAGCATATTGCAATCTGTCAACATACTTTTGTGTTTTATTGTCCGCTACAACTTCGGCGTGAAAACGATGTTCGGTTCATCGGAACATGTGTTTTGTCGAGATTCATGTTTTATTTGGTATTTGTATTTTTGGCGCATACTGGTGTCTGACAATGTATTCCATATCACATGATGTTAGTATGGTTTATCAGTAACATGACGAATACCACTAGTGAAGCAGGAACTGGTTATCTTTCCACATGACATGAGCTCAACCCGTTTTTAGTGTGGTTCGTGTTGCTCAATCTTCTGTTTTCTATGTAGTATTTGTTTGACTATTGTTCCCCTTTTTCTTTTTTCTTATTATCGGTCCTTTGAATTAAGGTTTCTGATTGCCCCTTTGGTATCTTCAAATTTTTCTTTTACTTGTGACGTTGTAAAGAATGACGTCTGTCTAAAGTAATTCTACAAAATGTTTGTGTTCATTTTATATACATTTCAGGCTAACAAACTCTGTGGTATATCATGGTTTGATCCTTACTTCACATCAGTTAGCTGGAAACAGATATTTGAACTTGTTCATAAATCTTGGAGTATAATTGCCTGCAATGGGACTGTTTATGATCTTGGTTAAAAGGTTATTTATTATCAATAACGGAATGGTTTGCACATCATCGTAACAAGTAATATTAACAATTAAAATATAAACTATGGTTATTGTATGACAATTTCATACGAAAAGACTTCGCTGTAAGGTAAATGGACTATTGGTGCACTACGTTTATTTCCCCGCAATTGATGCACGATAGGTGATAAGGACGAAAGCCAAGAATGATCATTTGAGATTCAGGATTCAGAACTATTAAGAAGAGTTTGAAGATACCAAAGGGGTAATAAGAATCCGTATATCGAAGAAGAACAGACAACATAATGACCAAAAGAAAAAGTAGTACAAAAGGACAAATAACGATCTACAAAACATACATATAAAACTAAAGTTCGAGTAACACGAACCCCACTAAAACCGGGGGTGAACTCAGATGCTCTAGTTACAAACCCGGTGACAAGTCATGAACGAGGAAAGGACCGGGAGATGCTTACGACAAGTGGAACATATCCGTGGTCATTTGTGACACAGATATTTCATAACGGTCAACCAAGTCATGGTGGCGACAAGACACGCTACATTTGCTAATCTCTAGAGTAAGCCAGCATACATACATGCCGATCTAAGCGTATTTATCATATATGATTAAGAGTTGCCTCCCTTTGTCAAAGAAAGCATCGTAGGGCTTCAATGAACAATATTATGTCATGATAATTGATTGTTTTAAGTCTACTCATGTAGACCTTTAATTGCTCAGAAGGAATCTCATTTTGTTAGCTTTTCTCCCTTTTGGGTAATCATGATACTGAATTTGAATCTCAAACTTCAGATATTGAATCTCTGGATTCGAATCTTGAATTTCAAATGTTCCTCCCGGTTAGCATAGTACTCAATACATTGATTGAGTGTTCCGTCGTGTTGTTGATTTATCAGTAAGTTTATTCTAGCTGCAAATTCTTTTAAATACAATTCATCAGTTAAAGGGTATAAATAGGCATTTGAAATGAACACACATTAGGAACTATTAGTTGTCTCATGAAAACGATGACATAATAAAAAAGTATACAAAGAATTTACATGATTTAGAGGTATATTCCATTTATTTCAGATTAACGAGAAGACAGATTTCTGTAATATTTCATAGTATTGCTGGTGTATCGCTGATAGCTTCAGTAATATTCCGAACGTTTAAAGGTTTGTAAAATATTTGCATACAAGTATTTTGTTCATCCGAACTTCAAGACAAGTTTGAAATTACCAAAGGGGGATAATCAGAAACCGTAAATGGAAGGAGGATAGACTATACAATGATTAACGGAAAAAAAGACAATATACTAATAATGGTCTACAATACACTACACAAAAAACTAAAGATTGAGCAACACTAACCCCGTTATAGTAAAACGACAGGAACAAATGTTCAAAGCATGTCATGTCATTGTGATATTAATTGTTGTAAGGTGTATTGCGTATCATGGTCTATCTCACTAACAATTATAATGTTAGTATTTCACTAAGAATGGGGTTTGAGCCCATGACCATGAAACTTGTTTGCCCCTGCGACATTTGATCAAAATGTCAATGAAAATAGTTTGGCACAACCACATTGTACTACAATGCCTGTACCAAGCCAGTACAAGAAAGTCAGCGGTCTTGTATATGTGTTAAATATAAGGGTATATGTTTTTTGTGTGTGTTTTTTCTTACAATTTTTGGGGCTGTTCTGACACTGTAGTGGTTTTCTTTGTTCTTTAAATTGAGTTTCAAACAATAATATTATTGTATTTTTGTAGTGTCATATGATTCAGTATGCGCTTAATCCAATTTGTAGTATTGCATTATTGTTTTCTTTGTATTTTCGGACAGATAAAAGCACAACCTTTGAGACAGTATCAATTATTTTTAGCTTTATTGGGAAGTTTGGAATTACGGGATCATTTGGTTTGATATTTTTGTTCACACCAGAATTGTACCCCACTAATTTAAGGTACGTGGTTTCCCGAGATATATTTAAAAAAAAACTTTCTCACAAAGAGCAAGAATCATATAATATGCGTTCCATGTATGTCTTATACCAACAGTGAATATACTGCATTGATCTAAAATGCATGTCACATTGTTCTTTGCAAATGTCAATCCATAGCATATAAGTGTCGTGTTACATACATGTTGTCTAGGTACATTTCCAACAGAAGAGCATACATTTTAATATTTATTTAGTTTTGTTTCGTTATTTAATTTGTTGCTGACCTTTACTTATTGATCAACCGTCGGTTGAAACATAGTACATGGTCTAAGAGGAATTGCGACATTTACACATATGGTGTTATAGTTTATTTGGAATGAAGTGAATGGTTTGACAGTGTGGTTTATGCTGTAATGATGTAAGTGATAACGTTGAATGTTTCAAGCAATGTATATATGCAATCAGTGCATATCACTAGGCACTAATGCTGCACTAAATTACCTGTATCTGCAACAACACAATTCCGCAAATTTCAAACACTATCCCTTAATGTGATCATGTAATTACGCTATACATATAGTTGTTTAACGCAAATTTTGTCTCTCTGCTTTAAACTACTTTCTCCGTTTCCTATATGATTTTGTTAATCTATTTCCAGGCCATATACATATAATGGGGTCCGGGCATTATCTTTGGAACATGTTGTGTTGTTGCTACATTATTACAACTTCTATTACCTGAGACCAGTGGGAAGGAACTACCACAATCTGTACAACAAATAAGAGACTGGGATAAAGACCAGGAGGGTGACAGTAAAACAACGAATAATGTGTAAAAATAATCCTTGTAATAATAAAAGAAATTGTGAACAAAGGAACTTGGGATAATTATATTGCACTTATAGATATCAAATGTGATAAAAAGAAAAGAAAATATCTGGATATTCTAAAATTCCAGAATCTGAAATATCAGAAAACAAAGTCGTACAACGATACAGCCATATGTACATATAGCTGAATATTTCGATTTGTTTAATTGGTTGAAGTCATTGCTACGAATATTTTACGGTCTTTTTCACGATCTGATAGACCGTTATGAAATATCCATATCTGAAATGAGAATGGATCTTTTACTTTTTTAGTTGATTTTACTTTCCTCTATCACCGACATGATTGCTATCGGCTTAACCATATATATGAGTATCACGGCGGGTGTCGTATACGAAGCAGGAAGAAGTTCTTACCCTTCACGAGCACATGGATTCACCCCCGGTGTTTGGTGGGGTTCGTGTTGCTCATCTTGTTATTTTTCTGTGTTGTGGTGTGATTTTGTGTTTTGTTTGTCTTCTTCCTGTGTCGTGTGTGCCCAATGTTGTCAGTGTCTCTGGATTGTTCTTTATTGCACCTTCTGATTTCTTTAACCTTTATTTACTGCAAAGTAGAGATAAAAGAATTAATACTAAAAAAAAACAAGAAAAGCAATGAGGTAATTATACCTACATCAAAACAAGATTGTGACTTCAATGAATGTAACCATGGTGAAGACCATATAATAAGTCTAACATGAAATTTTATGGAACATTTTAATTACATATAATGATATATCTACAAATTAGGATACATATTTCTGTAAGTAATGCAATTTATTAAAAATGAGATCAATCTTCTTCGGGCACAGGTAATTTTAGCCAAATTTGGCTATCTTGTTTTTTGGACCATGATTTACTTGCTAACAAAACAAGTATTTGACCTTCTAATCATCTGACTATGAACGTAGTTAAGCGCTTCGTATTCTATAAGGTCTAACCTCTCTAAGTCGGTCACGGGAGCTTAGAACATTTTTGCTGCTGATCTATAACTTGAAACAGTAACTAAGTTTTTTCCACGAACTATGTTTGACGGACTTTCTTGGAAGTTATAAGGCTAAAGACGTAATGGTCACTAGACAAAATTAAGCACCGCCCACTGACCTTCTCTAATTTTCCGTCTGCATTGTTTCGTAACTGCACGTTTATCTATCGTCTGCATCGGTGTGTCACGGATTAACAAAACACAATGCAGAAAAAGAGGAGATTTGTTTCAACTACCGATGAGGAACTCGAACAAAAGAGACTTAAAATGAATGCACAAAAAACCATTAAACAGAATATTGCGGCGGCAACTTTATTACACGAGTATTTAAAGGAAAAACATTTGGATACTGCGTCTATCGTTATTTTTAGGAATGGAATTTTCCAATGGCAAGTAAAGCGTATTAATCTTATTCTCTAGATTTCCATTTCCTCTAGATATCTGCCTTCTGTCGTTATTCTTAGGAATGATTGTATCCAATTATAGGTCGTCAAATAAATGCAACATCGTACAATTTTATATAGCGGATGTGGTCGAGTAGTCTAGGACGCTGGACATAAGGCTAAGCGATTGGTGCTGCAGTGTATCAATGGTGTGAGTTCAAATCCCGTCGAGGGAAGAACAAAAATGTGTCAGCTTAAAGATCTAATTCTAACACTGTTTGGCTTAATTTTCGGACGTATATAAATAAACGTCTGAAAAAGTAGCCAACGCATGAACCTACGAGATGTCGGATCGGAAACAAGTATATATATATATATAAACGTCTGAAAAAGTAGACAACGTATGAACCTACGAGATGTCGGATCAGAAACAAGTGTTAACGATACTGTGCAAACAAACAAAAATGATAAATCAGATTATAGACGCTGATAAAACTTGTCGGTCAAGCGAAATATCCGTCGATTTAATTATAATCATAGACTTTTAGTAGACTTATAGTTATTTTTGTTACATTTTAACATCTTTTCTTGATATCGTTGTGCTAACATTTTAGACGTTTATATAAATATATATATATACGTCTGAAAATTAAACCAAACAGTGCTAGAATTAGATTTTAGAGCTGTCAAGTTTTTGTTCTTCGCTTGACGGGATTTGAGCCCACACCATTGATACACTGCAGCACCATTCGCTTAGCCTTACGTCCAGCGCCCTAGACAACTCGACCACATCTACTCCCTATATATATATACTGTTTGGTTTAATTTTCAGACGTATATAACATTTAGTATTAACCTAGTATCCTTAGTAACTTTGAGATCCAGTGGGACAGATATATTGTATGGTTGTCACTTGCTTCTAGACGTTTGTATAATATACTTTATTTCCTGTGACTGTATAATGAATTCTTCATTATCGTATACAATATATTAAAAATTGCTGAGTTAGATTGCTGTCAAATTATAATATTAAGTATATATGTACCATCTACAAACGCTTATATACATGTCTTACGTCTATCCCTAGATTTGCCTTACGAGAAAAGGTAACACTACGATTATTGAAGCTCCTTTTTTAGGGAGTGGATGTGGTCGAATGGTCTAGGGCGCTGGACGTAAGGCTAAGCGAATGGTGCTGCAGTGTATCAATGGTGTGGGTTCAAATCCCGTCGAGGGAAGAACAAAAATTTGACAGATCTAAAATCTAATTTTAACACTGTTTGGTTTAATTTTCAGACGTATATAATATTTAGTATTAACTTAGTATCCTTAGTAACTTTGAGATCCAGTGGGACAGATATATTGTATGGTTGTCACTTGCTTCTACACGTTTGTATAATATACTTTATTTCCTGTGACTGTATAATGAATTCTTCATTATCGTATACAATATATTAAAAATTGCTGAGTTAGATTGCTGTCAAATTATAATATTAAGTATATATGTACCATCTACACCCACTTATACACATGTCGTACGTCTATCTCTAGATTTGCCTTACGAGAAAAGGTAACACTACGATTATTGAAGCTCCCTTTCTTAGGGAGTGGATGTGGTCGAGTGGTCTAGGGCGCTGGACGTAAGGCTAAGCGAATGGTGCTGCAGTGTATCAATGGTGTGGGTTCAAATCCCGTCGAGGGAAGAACACAAATTTGACAGCTCTAAAATCTAATTCTAACACTGTTTGGTTTAATTTTCAGACGTATATAATATTGTATAGGATAATGAAGAATTCATTATACAGTCACAGGAAAATAAAGTATATTATACAAACGTCTAGAAGCAAGTGACAACCATACAATATATGGACTATTTCCTTTATTTGGGCAGTTATTCAGGTTTTCTTTTGTGAACATTGATTGGAATTGTTCATTCAATATTTCCGCTTTGCTCTTGTTATCACTTTGTAGGAACCCCATTTTGTTTTTCAATGGGGCAACTCCAGTCCATTCTTGACCCTTGCTCTTGATGAATGAACAGAATTTTTTGGAATTTTCTTTGTAGTCAGTGCTGACATCTTCCATATACTTTTTATTTGCTTGTCTTACTTCATATTGAACTTCTTGCTGGAGTCGTTTATATCTATCGACATCTCTTTTCTTCTTGGTTTTTCTAGCTTTCTTATGAGCTTTTTGCTTCCGGTTGATCTTTCGCCTGATGGTTGTATTGATCCAAGGATGTGTGTGTCGCTCTTGTGTCATTTTCGAAGGTACTCTTTTATCAATGGTGTTTTGTATTGCGTCTTTCAAAGCGTGCCAAAGTGATTCAATATCTCTTTTTCCGATGTTTCGAAATGTGTTTCCAAATGATTCTAGATCTTCCTTTATCTTGTAAATATCTGCTTTTTTCCATAGATATATTTTGCGTCTCACTGGTTTTGGCTTGAATGGTTTGCAGGCAATGTCCAGTAGTACGATGTCGTGATCGCTGTTTCCTATCGATGGGGGTGGTTTGCATCTAAGTTTGTAAGCAGGATGTGATAGGAGCATTAAATCCAAGGTGTTATCTTTTCCTGTAGGAAAATCGACTATCTGCTCTAAACCATTGTCAGCTACAATTTCAAGGAATGTTTGATTGGTTTTGATTGGATATTGTCTCATATAGTTAAGTCCGGTAAAAGTATTGTCAGTGACAGAGGAGAGAAAAAAATCTACATAAAAGAGAAAAGATTCATTGCCATTTAAGAAATAAATATCTCGTAACCATAAACCAGTTAACACGTGGAATATTTATAGCGATGATTTCAGCCTAGGAGCAACATAGCAGTTTTTGAGTATCTTTTTCGACAGCAGCTGAACTCTGTTCAGAAAATTACTGTATTGGGCACAAGCCCTAGAATAACGTATGAGTTATGAAATGTAAACCCCATGTGCTGGTACTGAGAAATATCTTTATTACATTACCTTTTGATTAAGAATATATACATTGTTTATTGAGAAATAAAGATATATAAGTCAATACAGATCGAGTGAAACCTTGATAATAAAGTCTTTTTTCCATCAATATATATGGATGTGAAAGTTAGGTAGGCCATAGTGCACTAAAGTCTTTGTCATTATAAAATGTTATTCCATGGTATAGATTTAAACCAATATTGTGGCTTATTTCCGTTATTCTTCTAACACATTATATGAAATACATTATACGTAATAGATATGAACATTAGACCATATTATTTGATGTTTGTCATCATCAAATACGAAATGTGATCAAAAAGGTATGGATTTAAATTGTTAGTATGTCTGTTTCTGTTATTGTTCTAATACATTATCCACGCCTGGTAAACGAGATGGTCTCGACATAATATTGAGCAAGTAGAAAGGTATCTGCAACTTCCGGTTGAGACCATCTGTCGAGGAACATTTACAAACGTGTGCACGGTAATTTGTTTTATCTCATATTTCTAGATATTTCGAGACATATTTTAAAAATCAGAGAATGCTATTCCCTTCCGATATGAAAATGTAAACTTTACCTACTTTCCGTTGTGAAAAACAGTTAACATTGAAGGAGAAATCACTTTTCTCCTGTGCAGCAACGATTTCATTTTGTGTATTTCGTCGTGCAATGTCAGCTATTTCCTTGCATAACACAAAGGTTATGTGACAATGACGTGGTCGGGTTATAGAATTTTATTGACAGGTTCGATCTTACTACAAAAATGGAAACGATAGAGGCTAATAACACAACACTGCCCGTAATTATGATAAGTTAGTTTTATGTGTATGTTTTGTAGATCGTTGTTTGTTTTTATTGAACTATGTACAATCTTTATCAATTAATATAAGGATATTCCTATGATACCAATTTTTAAGAAGTAATTCATTTTAATGGGATTTTAACCTCTTGGTTTATTGATTTGGTGATGTGTTCCATGCAATGAAATCATGCATCAGGTTTATAGTTGTAGGTTAAGACTGGCTTTGATAATCGACATTTTTAATTATTTTAATTCCCCAATAGAAATTTGAGTATCATCTTTTTCTTAACACACTGAATAACCTTTATATTACTTATGAAACGATACATAATATAATTACAGGATCAGCACATACATTGATCTTAAGTTGACGTCTACCCTAATCCTGATCAATAGCAATTATTTAATAGAAATGCACCGTTTCAGTCATTGTCATTGAACGTGTACGTATCAGGAAGTCAATAAAACTCTGAAAGACAAAAACACCAAAGTCACTGATAGCACAGTATTGAACGTTTCTTAAAATGACTTATCTCTATCTCTCATCTTTGACTTAAAATGTCCAAACTAGATTTGAATAAAATGACGTATTTATTTATAATTTCTTTAGAAAGGTCCAACATCAATGGTTCATATCATATCATATCAAATGTCATTAGGACAGAGAATGTGTGTTATATGATGAAACATCTATATATACCATTGCACTTTGAAATAGTTTTATTGTGATAAAACCAGTTAAAATAATATGCCTTATATATCTAATCAACGCAATTACCATGACATAATACCACACAAAGAGATCAAACCGCGCCTATGTAGTCCTTGACTTAGTCCTGTAACTGAACAAAGAAGGATAACCCCATTCGCTGAAAATATTTGAAATAAAATAAGTTTCTCACTAATATTCACCAATTTCACCTATACCTCTAAACAATATAGTTAATTAAATACAGAAGCCCAATGGAATAAAAACGTATATATATATATATATATATATATATATACGTCTGAAAATTAAACCAAACAGTGTTAGAATTAGATTTTAGAGCTGTCAAATTTTTGTTCTTCCCTCGACGGGATTTGAACCCACACCATTGTTACACTGCAGCACCATTCGCTTAGCCTTACGTCCAGCGCCCTAGACCACTCGACTACATCCACTCCCTAAAAAAGGAGCTTCAATAGTCGTAGTGTTACCTTGTCTCGTAAGGCAAATCTAGGGATAGGCGTAAGACATGTGTATAAGCGTGTGTAGATGGTACATATATACTTAATATTATAATTTGACAGCAATCTAACTCAGCAATTTTTAATATATTGGATAGGATAATGAAGAATTATTCATTATACAGTCACAGGAAATAAAGTATATTATACAAACGTCTAGAAGCAAGTGACAACCATACAATATATCTGTCCCACTGGATCTCAAAGTTACTTTAAAGGATACTAGGTTAATACTAAATATTATATACGTCTGAAAATTAAACCAAACAGTGTTAGAATTAGATTTTAGAGCTGTCAAATTTTTGTTCTTCCCTCGACGGGATTTGAACCCACACCATTGTTACACTGCAGCACCATTCGCTTAGCCTTACGTCCAGCGCCCTAGACCACTCGACTACATCCACTCCCTAAAAAAGGAGCTTCAATAGTCGTAGTGTTACCTTGTCTCGTAAGGCAAATCTAGGGATAGGCGTAAGACATGTGTATAAGCGTGTGTAGATGGTACATATATACTTAATATTATAATTTGACAGCAATCTAACTCAGCAATTTTTAATATATTGGATAGGATAATGAAGAATTATTCATTATACAGTCACAGGAAATAAAGTATATTATACAAACGTCTAGAAGCAAGTGACAACCATACAATATATCTGTCCCACTGGATCTCAAAGTTACTTTAAAGGATACTAGGTTAATACTAAATATTATATACGTCTGAAAATTAAACCAAACAGTGTTAGAATTAGATTTTAGAGCTGTCAAATTTTTGTTCTTCCCTCGACGGGATTTGAACCCACACCATTGTTACACTGCAGCACCATTCGCTTAGCCTTACGTCCAGCGCCCTAGACCACTCGACTACATCCACTCCCTAAAAAAGGAGCTTCAATAGTCGTAGTGTTACCTTGTCTCGTAAGGCAAATCTAGGGATAGGCGTAAGACATGTGTATAAGCGTGTGTAGATGGTACATATATACTTAATATTATAATTTGACAGCAATCTAACTCAGCAATTTTTAATATATTGGATAGGATAATGAAGAATTATTCATTATACAGTCACAGGAAATAAAGTATATTATACAAACGTCTAGAAGCAAGTGACAACCATACAATATATCTGTCCCACTGGATCTCAAAGTTACTTTAAAGGATACTAGGTTAATACTAAATATTATATACGTCTGAAAATTAAACCAAACAGTGTTAGAATTAGATTTTAGAGCTGTCAAATTTTTGTTCTTCCCTCGACGGGATTTGAACCCACACCATTGTTACACTGCAGCACCATTCGCTTAGCCTTACGTCCAGCGCCCTAGACCACTCGACTACATCCACTCCCTAAAAAAGGAGCTTCAATAGTCGTAGTGTTACCTTGTCTCGTAAGGCAAATCTAGGGATAGGCGTAAGACATGTGTATAAGCGTGTGTAGATGGTACATATATACTTAATATTATAATTTGACAGCAATCTAACTCAGCAATTTTTAATATATTGGATAGGATAATGAAGAATTATTCATTATACAGTCACAGGAAATAAAGTATATTATACAAACGTCTAGAAGCAAGTGACAACCATACAATATATCTGTCCCACTGGATCTCAAAGTTACTTTAAAGGATACTAGGTTAATACTAAATATTATATACGTCTGAAAATTAAACCAAACAGTGTTAGAATTAGATTTTAGAGCTGTCAAATTTTTGTTCTTCCCTCGACGGGATTTGAACCCACACCATTGTTACACTGCAGCACCATTCGCTTAGCCTTACGTCCAGCGCCCTAGACCACTCGACTACATCCACTCCCTAAAAAAGGAGCTTCAATAGTCGTAGTGTTACCTTGTCTCGTAAGGCAAATCTAGGGATAGGCGTAAGACATGTGTATAAGCGTGTGTAGATGGTACATATATACTTAATATTATAATTTGACAGCAATCTAACTCAGCAATTTTTAATATATTGGATAGGATAATGAAGAATTATTCATTATACAGTCACAGGAAATAAAGTATATTATACAAACGTCTAGAAGCAAGTGACAACCATACAATATATCTGTCCCACTGGATCTCAAAGTTACTTTAAAGGATACTAGGTTAATACTAAATATTATATACGTCTGAAAATTAAACCAAACAGTGTTAGAATTAGATTTTAGAGCTGTCAAATTTTTGTTCTTCCCTCGACGGGATTTGAACCCACACCATTGTTACACTGCAGCACCATTCGCTTAGCCTTACGTCCAGCGCCCTAGACCACTCGACTACATCCACTCCCTAAAAAAGGAGCTTCAATAGTCGTAGTGTTACCTTGTCTCGTAAGGCAAATCTAGGGATAGGCGTAAGACATGTGTATAAGCGTGTGTAGATGGTACATATATACTTAATATTATAATTTGACAGCAATCTAACTCAGCAATTTTTAATATATTGGATAGGATAATGAAGAATTATTCATTATACAGTCACAGGAAATAAAGTATATTATACAAACGTCTAGAAGCAAGTGACAACCATACAATATATCTGTCCCACTGGATCTCAAAGTTACTTTAAAGGATACTAGGTTAATACTAAATATTATATACGTCTGAAAATTAAACCAAACAGTGTTAGAATTAGATTTTAGAGCTGTCAAATTTTTGTTCTTCCCTCGACGGGATTTGAACCCACACCATTGTTACACTGCAGCACCATTCGCTTAGCCTTACGTCCAGCGCCCTAGACCACTCGACTACATCCACTCCCTAAAAAAGGAGCTTCAATAGTCGTAGTGTTACCTTGTCTCGTAAGGCAAATCTAGGGATAGGCGTAAGACATGTGTATAAGCGTGTGTAGATGGTACATATATACTTAATATTATAATTTGACAGCAATCTAACTCAGCAATTTTTAATATATTGGATAGGATAATGAAGAATTATTCATTATACAGTCACAGGAAATAAAGTATATTATACAAACGTCTAGAAGCAAGTGACAACCATACAATATATCTGTCCCACTGGATCTCAAAGTTACTTTAAAGGATACTAGGTTAATACTAAATATTATATACGTCTGAAAATTAAACCAAACAGTGTTAGAATTAGATTTTAGAGCTGTCAAATTTTTGTTCTTCCCTCGACGGGATTTGAACCCACACCATTGTTACACTGCAGCACCATTCGCTTAGCCTTACGTCCAGCGCCCTAGACCACTCGACTACATCCACTCCCTAAAAAAGGAGCTTCAATAGTCGTAGTGTTACCTTGTCTCGTAAGGCAAATCTAGGGATAGGCGTAAGACATGTGTATAAGCGTGTGTAGATGGTACATATATACTTAATATTATAATTTGACAGCAATCTAACTCAGCAATTTTTAATATATTGGATAGGATAATGAAGAATTATTCATTATACAGTCACAGGAAATAAAGTATATTATACAAACGTCTAGAAGCAAGTGACAACCATACAATATATCTGTCCCACTGGATCTCAAAGTTACTTTAAAGGATACTAGGTTAATACTAAATATTATATACGTCTGAAAATTAAACCAAACAGTGTTAGAATTAGATTTTAGAGCTGTCAAATTTTTGTTCTTCCCTCGACGGGATTTGAACCCACACCATTGTTACACTGCAGCACCATTCGCTTAGCCTTACGTCCAGCGCCCTAGACCACTCGACTACATCCACTCCCTAAAAAAGGAGCTTCAATAGTCGTAGTGTTACCTTGTCTCGTAAGGCAAATCTAGGGATAGGCGTAAGACATGTGTATAAGCGTGTGTAGATGGTACATATATACTTAATATTATAATTTGACAGCAATCTAACTCAGCAATTTTTAATATATTGGATAGGATAATGAAGAATTATTCATTATACAGTCACAGGAAATAAAGTATATTATACAAACGTCTAGAAGCAAGTGACAACCATACAATATATCTGTCCCACTGGATCTCAAAGTTACTTTAAAGGATACTAGGTTAATACTAAATATTATATACGTCTGAAAATTAAACCAAACAGTGTTAGAATTAGATTTTAGAGCTGTCAAATTTTTGTTCTTCCCTCGACGGGATTTGAACCCACACCATTGTTACACTGCAGCACCATTCGCTTAGCCTTACGTCCAGCGCCCTAGACCACTCGACTACATCCACTCCCTAAAAAAGGAGCTTCAATAGTCGTAGTGTTACCTTGTCTCGTAAGGCAAATCTAGGGATAGGCGTAAGACATGTGTATAAGCGTGTGTAGATGGTACATATATACTTAATATTATAATTTGACAGCAATCTAACTCAGCAATTTTTAATATATTGGATAGGATAATGAAGAATTATTCATTATACAGTCACAGGAAATAAAGTATATTATACAAACGTCTAGAAGCAAGTGACAACCATACAATATATCTGTCCCACTGGATCTCAAAGTTACTTTAAAGGATACTAGGTTAATACTAAATATTATATACGTCTGAAAATTAAACCAAACAGTGTTAGAATTAGATTTTAGAGCTGTCAAATTTTTGTTCTTCCCTCGACGGGATTTGAACCCACACCATTGTTACACTGCAGCACCATTCGCTTAGCCTTACGTCCAGCGCCCTAGACCACTCGACTACATCCACTCCCTAAAAAAGGAGCTTCAATAGTCGTAGTGTTACCTTGTCTCGTAAGGCAAATCTAGGGATAGGCGTAAGACATGTGTATAAGCGTGTGTAGATGGTACATATATACTTAATATTATAATTTGACAGCAATCTAACTCAGCAATTTTTAATATATTGGATAGGATAATGAAGAATTATTCATTATACAGTCACAGGAAATAAAGTATATTATACAAACGTCTAGAAGCAAGTGACAACCATACAATATATCTGTCCCACTGGATCTCAAAGTTACTTTAAAGGATACTAGGTTAATACTAAATATTATATACGTCTGAAAATTAAACCAAACAGTGTTAGAATTAGATTTTAGAGCTGTCAAATTTTTGTTCTTCCCTCGACGGGATTTGAACCCACACCATTGTTACACTGCAGCACCATTCGCTTAGCCTTACGTCCAGCGCCCTAGACCACTCGACTACATCCACTCCCTAAAAAAGGAGCTTCAATAGTCGTAGTGTTACCTTGTCTCGTAAGGCAAATCTAGGGATAGGCGTAAGACATGTGTATAAGCGTGTGTAGATGGTACATATATACTTAATATTATAATTTGACAGCAATCTAACTCAGCAATTTTTAATATATTGGATAGGATAATGAAGAATTATTCATTATACAGTCACAGGAAATAAAGTATATTATACAAACGTCTAGAAGCAAGTGACAACCATACAATATATCTGTCCCACTGGATCTCAAAGTTACTTTAAAGGATACTAGGTTAATACTAAATATTATATACGTCTGAAAATTAAACCAAACAGTGTTAGAATTAGATTTTAGAGCTGTCAAATTTTTGTTCTTCCCTCGACGGGATTTGAACCCACACCATTGTTACACTGCAGCACCATTCGCTTAGCCTTACGTCCAGCGCCCTAGACCACTCGACTACATCCACTCCCTAAAAAAGGAGCTTCAATAGTCGTAGTGTTACCTTGTCTCGTAAGGCAAATCTAGGGATAGGCGTAAGACATGTGTATAAGCGTGTGTAGATGGTACATATATACTTAATATTATAATTTGACAGCAATCTAACTCAGCAATTTTTAATATATTGGATAGGATAATGAAGAATTATTCATTATACAGTCACAGGAAATAAAGTATATTATACAAACGTCTAGAAGCAAGTGACAACCATACAATATATCTGTCCCACTGGATCTCAAAGTTACTTTAAAGGATACTAGGTTAATACTAAATATTATATACGTCTGAAAATTAAACCAAACAGTGTTAGAATTAGATTTTAGAGCTGTCAAATTTTTGTTCTTCCCTCGACGGGATTTGAACCCACACCATTGTTACACTGCAGCACCATTCGCTTAGCCTTACGTCCAGCGCCCTAGACCACTCGACTACATCCACTCCCTAAAAAAGGAGCTTCAATAGTCGTAGTGTTACCTTGTCTCGTAAGGCAAATCTAGGGATAGGCGTAAGACATGTGTATAAGCGTGTGTAGATGGTACATATATACTTAATATTATAATTTGACAGCAATCTAACTCAGCAATTTTTAATATATTGGATAGGATAATGAAGAATTATTCATTATACAGTCACAGGAAATAAAGTATATTATACAAACGTCTAGAAGCAAGTGACAACCATACAATATATCTGTCCCACTGGATCTCAAAGTTACTTTAAAGGATACTAGGTTAATACTAAATATTATATACGTCTGAAAATTAAACCAAACAGTGTTAGAATTAGATTTTAGAGCTGTCAAATTTTTGTTCTTCCCTCGACGGGATTTGAACCCACACCATTGTTACACTGCAGCACCATTCGCTTAGCCTTACGTCCAGCGCCCTAGACCACTCGACTACATCCACTCCCTAAAAAAGGAGCTTCAATAGTCGTAGTGTTACCTTGTCTCGTAAGGCAAATCTAGGGATAGGCGTAAGACATGTGTATAAGCGTGTGTAGATGGTACATATATACTTAATATTATAATTTGACAGCAATCTAACTCAGCAATTTTTAATATATTGGATAGGATAATGAAGAATTATTCATTATACAGTCACAGGAAATAAAGTATATTATACAAACGTCTAGAAGCAAGTGACAACCATACAATATATCTGTCCCACTGGATCTCAAAGTTACTTTAAAGGATACTAGGTTAATACTAAATATTATATACGTCTGAAAATTAAACCAAACAGTGTTAGAATTAGATTTTAGAGCTGTCAAATTTTTGTTCTTCCCTCGACGGGATTTGAACCCACACCATTGTTACACTGCAGCACCATTCGCTTAGCCTTACGTCCAGCGCCCTAGACCACTCGACTACATCCACTCCCTAAAAAAGGAGCTTCAATAGTCGTAGTGTTACCTTGTCTCGTAAGGCAAATCTAGGGATAGGCGTAAGACATGTGTATAAGCGTGTGTAGATGGTACATATATACTTAATATTATAATTTGACAGCAATCTAACTCAGCAATTTTTAATATATTGGATAGGATAATGAAGAATTATTCATTATACAGTCACAGGAAATAAAGTATATTATACAAACGTCTAGAAGCAAGTGACAACCATACAATATATCTGTCCCACTGGATCTCAAAGTTACTTTAAAGGATACTAGGTTAATACTAAATATTATATACGTCTGAAAATTAAACCAAACAGTGTTAGAATTAGATTTTAGAGCTGTCAAATTTTTGTTCTTCCCTCGACGGGATTTGAACCCACACCATTGTTACACTGCAGCACCATTCGCTTAGCCTTACGTCCAGCGCCCTAGACCACTCGACTACATCCACTCCCTAAAAAAGGAGCTTCAATAGTCGTAGTGTTACCTTGTCTCGTAAGGCAAATCTAGGGATAGGCGTAAGACATGTGTATAAGCGTGTGTAGATGGTACATATATACTTAATATTATAATTTGACAGCAATCTAACTCAGCAATTTTTAATATATTGGATAGGATAATGAAGAATTATTCATTATACAGTCACAGGAAATAAAGTATATTATACAAACGTCTAGAAGCAAGTGACAACCATACAATATATCTGTCCCACTGGATCTCAAAGTTACTTTAAAGGATACTAGGTTAATACTAAATATTATATACGTCTGAAAATTAAACCAAACAGTGTTAGAATTAGATTTTAGAGCTGTCAAATTTTTGTTCTTCCCTCGACGGGATTTGAACCCACACCATTGTTACACTGCAGCACCATTCGCTTAGCCTTACGTCCAGCGCCCTAGACCACTCGACTACATCCACTCCCTAAAAAAGGAGCTTCAATAGTCGTAGTGTTACCTTGTCTCGTAAGGCAAATCTAGGGATAGGCGTAAGACATGTGTATAAGCGTGTGTAGATGGTACATATATACTTAATATTATAATTTGACAGCAATCTAACTCAGCAATTTTTAATACATTGGATAGGATAATGAAGAATTATTCATTATACAGTCACAGGAAATAAAGTATATTATACAAACGTCTAGAAGCAAGTGACAACCATACAATATATCTGTCCCACTGGATCTCAAAGTTACTTTAAAGGATACTAGGTTAATACTAAATATTATATACGTCTGAAAATTAAACCAAACAGTGTTAGAATTAGATTTTAGAGCTGTCAAATTTTTGTTCTTCCCTCGACGGGATTTGAACCCACACCATTGTTACACTGCAGCACCATTCGCTTAGCCTTACGTCCAGCGCCCTAGACCACTCGACTACATCCACTCCCTAAAAAAGGAGCTTCAATAGTCGTAGTGTTACCTTGTCTCGTAAGGCAAATCTAGGGATAGGCGTAAGACATGTGTATAAGCGTGTGTAGATGGTACATATATACTTAATATTATAATTTGACAGCAATCTAACTCAGCAATTTTTAATATATTGGATAGGATAATGAAGAATTATTCATTATACAGTCACAGGAAATAAAGTATATTATACAAACGTCTAGAAGCAAGTGACAACCATACAATATATCTGTCCCACTGGATCTCAAAGTTACTTTAAAGGATACTAGGTTAATACTAAATATTATATACGTCTGAAAATTAAACCAAACAGTGTTAGAATTAGATTTTAGAGCTGTCAAATTTTTGTTCTTCCCTCGACGGGATTTGAACCCACACCATTGTTACACTGCAGCACCATTCGCTTAGCCTTACGTCCAGCGCCCTAGACCACTCGACTACATCCACTCCCTAAAAAAGGAGCTTCAATAGTCGTAGTGTTACCTTGTCTCGTAAGGCAAATCTAGGGATAGGCGTAAGACATGTGTATAAGCGTGTGTAGATGGTACATATATACTTAATATTATAATTTGACAGCAATCTAACTCAGCAATTTTTAATACATTGGATAGGATAATGAAGAATTATTCATTATACAGTCACAGGAAATAAAGTATATTATACAAACGTCTAGAAGCAAGTGACAACCATACAATATATCTGTCCCACTGGATCTCAAAGTTACTTTAAAGGATACTAGGTTAATACTAAATATTATATACGTCTGAAAATTAAACCAAACAGTGTTAGAATTAGATTTTAGAGCTGTCAAATTTTTGTTCTTCCCTCGACGGGATTTGAACCCACACCATTGTTACACTGCAGCACCATTCGCTTAGCCTTACGTCCAGCGCCCTAGACCACTCGACTACATCCACTCCCTAAAAAAGGAGCTTCAATAGTCGTAGTGTTACCTTGTCTCGTAAGGCAAATCTAGGGATAGGCGTAAGACATGTGTATAAGCGTGTGTAGATGGTACATATATACTTAATATTATAATTTGACAGCAATCTAACTCAGCAATTTTTAATATATTGGATAGGATAATGAAGAATTATTCATTATACAGTCACAGGAAATAAAGTATATTATACAAACGTCTAGAAGCAAGTGACAACCATACAATATATCTGTCCCACTGGATCTCAAAGTTACTTTAAAGGATACTAGGTTAATACTAAATATTATATACGTCTGAAAATTAAACCAAACAGTGTTAGAATTAGATTTTAGAGCTGTCAAATTTTTGTTCTTCCCTCGACGGGATTTGAACCCACACCATTGTTACACTGCAGCACCATTCGCTTAGCCTTTCGTCCAACGCCCTAGACCACTCGACTACATCCACTCCCTAAAAAAGGAGCTTCAATAGTCGTAGTGTTACCTTGTCTCGTAAGGCAAATCTAGGGATAGGCGTAAGACATGTGTATAAGCGTGTGTAGATGGTACATATATACTTAATATTATAATTTGACAGCAATCTAACTCAGCAATTTTTAATATATTGGATAGGATAATGAAGAATTATTCATTATACAGTCACAGGAAATAAAGTATATTATACAAACGTCTAGAAGCAAGTGACAACCATACAATATATCTGTCCCACTGGATCTCAAAGTTACTTTAAAGGATACTAGGTTAATACTAAATATTATATACGTCTGAAAATTAAACCAAACAGTGTTAGAATTAGATTTTAGAGCTGTCAAATTTTTGTTCTTCCCTCGACGGGATTTGAACCCACACCATTGTTACACTGCAGCACCATTCGCTTAGCCTTACGTCCAGCGCCCTAGACCACTCGACTACATCCACTCCCTAAAAAAGGAGCTTCAATAGTCGTAGTGTTACCTTGTCTCGTAAGGCAAATCTAGGGATAGGCGTAAGACATGTGTATAAGCGTGTGTAGATGGTACATATATACTTAATATTATAATTTGACAGCAATCTAACTCAGCAATTTTTAATATATTGGATAGGATAATGAAGAATTATTCATTATACAGTCACAGGAAATAAAGTATATTATACAAACGTCTAGAAGCAAGTGACAACCATACAATATATCTGTCCCACTGGATCTCAAAGTTACTTTAAAGGATACTAGGTTAATACTAAATATTATATACGTCTGAAAATTAAACCAAACAGTGTTAGAATTAGATTTTAGAGCTGTCAAATTTTTGTTCTTCCCTCGACGGGATTTGAACCCACACCATTGTTACACTGCAGCACCATTCGCTTAGCCTTACGTCCAGCGCCCTAGACCACTCGACTACATCCACTCCCTAAAAAAGGAGCTTCAATAGTCGTAGTGTTACCTTGTCTCGTAAGGCAAATCTAGGGATAGGCGTAAGACATGTGTATAAGCGTGTGTAGATGGTACATATATACTTAATATTATAATTTGACAGCAATCTAACTCAGCAATTTTTAATATATTGGATAGGATAATGAAGAATTATTCATTATACAGTCACAGGAAATAAAGTATATTATACAAACGTCTAGAAGCAAGTGACAACCATACAATATATCTGTCCCACTGGATCTCAAAGTTACTTTAAAGGATACTAGGTTAATACTAAATATTATATACGTCTGAAAATTAAACCAAACAGTGTTAGAATTAGATTTTAGAGCTGTCAAATTTTTGTTCTTCCCTCGACGGGATTTGAACCCACACCATTGTTACACTGCAGCACCATTCGCTTAGCCTTACGTCCAGCGCCCTAGACCACTCGACTACATCCACTCCCTAAAAAAGGAGCTTCAATAGTCGTAGTGTTACCTTGTCTCGTAAGGCAAATCTAGGGATAGGCGTAAGACATGTGTATAAGCGTGTGTAGATGGTACATATATACTTAATATTATAATTTGACAGCAATCTAACTCAGCAATTTTTAATATATTGGATAGGATAATGAAGAATTATTCATTATACAGTCACAGGAAATAAAGTATATTATACAAACGTCTAGAAGCAAGTGACAACCATACAATATATCTGTCCCACTGGATCTCAAAGTTACTTTAAAGGATACTAGGTTAATACTAAATATTATATACGTCTGAAAATTAAACCAAACAGTGTTAGAATTAGATTTTAGAGCTGTCAAATTTTTGTTCTTCCCTCGACGGGATTTGAACCCACACCATTGTTACACTGCAGCACCATTCGCTTAGCCTTACGTCCAGCGCCCTAGACCACTCGACTACATCCACTCCCTAAAAAAGGAGCTTCAATAGTCGTAGTGTTACCTTGTCTCGTAAGGCAAATCTAGGGATAGGCGTAAGACATGTGTATAAGCGTGTGTAGATGGTACATATATACTTAATATTATAATTTGACAGCAATCTAACTCAGCAATTTTTAATATATTGGATAGGATAATGAAGAATTATTCATTATACAGTCACAGGAAATAAAGTATATTATACAAACGTCTAGAAGCAAGTGACAACCATACAATATATCTGTCCCACTGGATCTCAAAGTTACTTTAATGGATACTAGGTTAATACTAAATATTATATACGTCTGAAAATTAAACCAAACAGTGTTAGAATTAGATTTTAGAGCTGTCAAATTTTTGTTCTTCCCTCGACGGGATTTGAACCCACACCATTGTTACACTGCAGCACCATTCGCTTAGCCTTACGTCCAGCGCCCTAGACCACTCGACTACATCCACTCCCTAAAAAAGGAGCTTCAATAGTCGTAGTGTTACCTTGTCTCGTAAGGCAAATCTAGGGATAGGCGTAAGACATGTGTATAAGCGTGTGTAGATGGTACATATATACTTAATATTATAATTTGACAGCAATCTAACTCAGCAATTTTTAATATATTGGATAGGATAATGAAGAATTATTCATTATACAGTCACAGGAAATAAAGTATATTATACAAACGTCTAGAAGCAAGTGACAACCATACAATATATCTGTCCCACTGGATCTCAAAGTTACTTTAAAGGATACTAGGTTAATACTAAATATTATATACGTCTGAAAATTAAACCAAACAGTGTTAGAATTAGATTTTAGAGCTGTCAAATTTTTGTTCTTCCCTCGACGGGATTTGAACCCACACCATTGTTACACTGCAGCACCATTCGCTTAGCCTTACGTCCAGCGCCCTAGACCACTCGACTACATCCACTCCCTAAAAAAGGAGCTTCAATAGTCGTAGTGTTACCTTGTCTCGTAAGGCAAATCTAGGGATAGGCGTAAGACATGTGTATAAGCGTGTGTAGATGGTACATATATACTTAATATTATAATTTGACAGCAATCTAACTCAGCAATTTTTAATATATTGGATAGGATAATGAAGAATTATTCATTATACAGTCACAGGAAATAAAGTATATTATACAAACGTCTAGAAGCAAGTGACAACCATACAATATATCTGTCCCACTGGATCTCAAAGTTACTTTAAAGGATACTAGGTTAATACTAAATATTATATACGTCTGAAAATTAAACCAAACAGTGTTAGAATTAGATTTTAGAGCTGTCAAATTTTTGTTCTTCCCTCGACGGGATTTGAACCCACACCATTGTTACACTGCAGCACCATTCGCTTAGCCTTACGTCCAGCGCCCTAGACCACTCGACTACATCCACTCCCTAAAAAAGGAGCTTCAATAGTCGTAGTGTTACCTTGTCTCGTAAGGCAAATCTAGGGATAGGCGTAAGACATGTGTATAAGCGTGTGTAGATGGTACATATATACTTAATATTATAATTTGACAGCAATCTAACTCAGCAATTTTTAATATATTGGATAGGATAATGAAGAATTATTCATTATACAGTCACAGGAAATAAAGTATATTATACAAACGTCTAGAAGCAAGTGACAACCATACAATATATCTGTCCCACTGGATCTCAAAGTTACTTTAAAGGATACTAGGTTAATACTAAATATTATATACGTCTGAAAATTAAACCAAACAGTGTTAGAATTAGATTTTAGAGCTGTCAAATTTTTGTTCTTCCCTCGACGGGATTTGAACCCACACCATTGTTACACTGCAGCACCATTCGCTTAGCCTTACGTCCAGCGCCCTAGACCACTCGACTACATCCACTCCCTAAAAAAGGAGCTTCAATAGTCGTAGTGTTACCTTGTCTCGTAAGGCAAATCTAGGGATAGGCGTAAGACATGTGTATAAGCGTGTGTAGATGGTACATATATACTTAATATTATAATTTGACAGCAATCTAACTCAGCAATTTTTAATATATTGGATAGGATAATGAAGAATTATTCATTATACAGTCACAGGAAATAAAGTATATTATACAAACGTCTAGAAGCAAGTGACAACCATACAATATATCTGTCCCACTGGATCTCAAAGTTACTTTAAAGGATACTAGGTTAATACTAAATATTATATACGTCTGAAAATTAAACCAAACAGTGTTAGAATTAGATTTTAGAGCTGTCAAATTTTTGTTCTTCCCTCGACGGGATTTGAACCCACACCATTGTTACACTGCAGCACCATTCGCTTAGCCTTACGTCCAGCGCCCTAGACCACTCGACTACATCCACTCCCTAAAAAAGGAGCTTCAATAGTCGTAGTGTTACCTTGTCTCGTAAGGCAAATCTAGGGATAGGCGTAAGACATGTGTATAAGCGTGTGTAGATGGTACATATATACTTAATATTATAATTTGACAGCAATCTAACTCAGCAATTTTTAATATATTGGATAGGATAATGAAGAATTATTCATTATACAGTCACAGGAAATAAAGTATATTATACAAACGTCTAGAAGCAAGTGACAACCATACAATATATCTGTCCCACTGGATCTCAAAGTTACTTTAAAGGATACTAGGTTAATACTAAATATTATATACGTCTGAAAATTAAACCAAACAGTGTTAGAATTAGATTTTAGAGCTGTCAAATTTTTGTTCTTCCCTCGACGGGATTTGAACCCACACCATTGTTACACTGCAGCACCATTCGCTTAGCCTTACGTCCAGCGCCCTAGACCACTCGACTACATCCACTCCCTAAAAAAGGAGCTTCAATAGTCGTAGTGTTACCTTGTCTCGTAAGGCAAATCTAGGGATAGGCGTAAGACATGTGTATAAGCGTGTGTAGATGGTACATATATACTTAATATTATAATTTGACAGCAATCTAACTCAGCAATTTTTAATATATTGGATAGGATAATGAAGAATTATTCATTATACAGTCACAGGAAATAAAGTATATTATACAAACGTCTAGAAGCAAGTGACAACCATACAATATATCTGTCCCACTGGATCTCAAAGTTACTTTAAAGGATACTAGGTTAATACTAAATATTATATACGTCTGAAAATTAAACCAAACAGTGTTAGAATTAGATTTTAGAGCTGTCAAATTTTTGTTCTTCCCTCGACGGGATTTGAACCCACACCATTGTTACACTGCAGCACCATTCGCTTAGCCTTACGTCCAGCGCCCTAGACCACTCGACTACATCCACTCCCTAAAAAAGGAGCTTCAATAGTCGTAGTGTTACCTTGTCTCGTAAGGCAAATCTAGGGATAGGCGTAAGACATGTGTATAAGCGTGTGTAGATGGTACATATATACTTAATATTATAATTTGACAGCAATCTAACTCAGCAATTTTTAATATATTGGATAGGATAATGAAGAATTATTCATTATACAGTCACAGGAAATAAAGTATATTATACAAACGTCTAGAAGCAAGTGACAACCATACAATATATCTGTCCCACTGGATCTCAAAGTTACTTTAAAGGATACTAGGTTAATACTAAATATTATATACGTCTGAAAATTAAACCAAACAGTGTTAGAATTAGATTTTAGAGCTGTCAAATTTTTGTTCTTCCCTCGACGGGATTTGAACCCACACCATTGTTATACTGCAGTACCATTCGCTTAGCCTTACGTCCAGCGCCCTAGACCACTCGACTACATCCACTCCCTAAAAAAGGAGCTTCAATAGTCGTAGTGTTACCTTGTCTCGTAAGGCAAATCTAGGGATAGGCGTAAGACATGTGTATAAGCGTGTGTAGATGGTACATATATACTTAATATTATAATTTGACAGCAATCTAACTCAGCAATTTTTAATACATTGGATAGGATAATGAAGAATTATTCATTATACAGTCACAGGAAATAAAGTATATTATACAAACGTCTAGAAGCAAGTGACAACCATACAATATATCTGTCCCACTGGATCTCAAAGTTACTTTAAAGGATACTAGGTTAATACTAAATATTATATACGTCTGAAAATTAAACCAAACAGTGTTAGAATTAGATTTTAGAGCTGTCAAATTTTTGTTCTTCCCTCGACGGGATTTGAACCCACACCATTGTTACACTGCAGCACCATTCGCTTAGCCTTACGTCCAGCGCCCTAGACCACTCGACTACATCCACTCCCTAAAAAAGGAGCTTCAATAGTCGTAGTGTTACCTTGTCTCGTAAGGCAAATCTAGGGATAGGCGTAAGACATGTGTATAAGCGTGTGTAGATGGTACATATATACTTAATATTATAATTTGACAGCAATCTAACTCAGCAATTTTTAATATATTGGATAGGATAATGAAGAATTATTCATTATACAGTCACAGGAAATAAAGTATATTATACAAACGTCTAGAAGCAAGTGACAACCATACAATATATCTGTCCCACTGGATCTCAAAGTTACTTTAAAGGATACTAGGTTAATACTAAATATTATATACGTCTGAAAATTAAACCAAACAGTGTTAGAATTAGATTTTAGAGCTGTCAAATTTTTGTTCTTCCCTCGACGGGATTTGAACCCACACCATTGTTACACTGCAGCACCATTCGCTTAGCCTTACGTCCAGCGCCCTAGACCACTCGACTACATCCACTCCCTAAAAAAGGAGCTTCAATAGTCGTAGTGCTACCTTGTCTCGTAAGGCAAATCTAGGGATAGGCGTAAGACATGTGTATAAGCGTGTGTAGATGGTACATATATACTTAATATTATAATTTGACAGCAATCTAACTCAGCAATTTTTAATACATTGGATAGGATAATGAAGAATTATTCATTATACAGTCACAGGAAATAAAGTATATTATACAAACGTCTAGAAGCAAGTGACAACCATACAATATATCTGTCCCACTGGATCTCAAAGTTACTTTAAAGGATACTAGGTTAATACTAAATATTATATACGTCTGAAAATTAAACCAAACAGTGTTAGAATTAGATTTTAGAGCTGTCAAATTTTTGTTCTTCCCTCGACGGGATTTGAACCCACACCATTGTTACACTGCAGCACCATTCGCTTAGCCTTACGTCCAGCGCCCTAGACCACTCGACTACATCCACTCCCTAAAAAAGGAGCTTCAATAGTCGTAGTGTTACCTTGTCTCGTAAGGCAAATCTAGGGATAGGCGTAAGACATGTGTATAAGCGTGTGTAGATGGTACATATATACTTAATATTATAATTCGACAGCAATCTAACTCAGCAATTTTTAATATATTGGATAGGATAATGAAGAATTATTCATTATACAGTCACAGGAAATAAAGTATATTATACAAACGTCTAGAAGCAAGTGACAACCATACAATATATCTGTCCCACTGGATCTCAAAGTTACTTTAAAGGATACTAGGTTAATACTAAATATTATATACGTCTGAAAATTAAACCAAACAGTGTTAGAATTAGATTTTAGAGCTGTCAAATTTTTGTTCTTCCCTCGACGGGATTTGAACCCACACCATTGTTACACTGCAGCACCATTCGCTTAGCCTTACGTCCAGCGCCCTAGACCACTCGACTACATCCACTCCCTAAAAAAGGAGCTTCAATAGTCGTAGTGTTACCTTGTCTCGTAAGGCAAATCTAGGGATAGGCGTAAGACATGTGTATAAGCGTGTGTAGATGGTACATATATACTTAATATTATAATTTGACAGCAATCTAACTCAGCAATTTTTAATACATTGGATAGGATAATGAAGAATTATTCATTATACAGTCACAGGAAATAAAGTATATTATACAAACGTCTAGAAGCAAGTGACAACCATACAATATATCTGTCCCACTGGATCTCAAAGTTACTTTAAAGGATACTAGGTTAATACTAAATATTATATACGTCTGAAAATTAAACCAAACAGTGTTAGAATTAGATTTTAGAGCTGTCAAATTTTTGTTCTTCCCTCGACGGGATTTGAACCCACACCATTGTTACACTGCAGCACCATTCGCTTAGCCTTACGTCCAGCGCCCTAGACCACTCGACTACATCCACTCCCTAAAAAAGGAGCTTCAATAGTCGTAGTGTTACCTTGTCTCGTAAGGCAAATCTAGGGATAGGCGTAAGACATGTGTATAAGCGTGTGTAGATGGTACATATATACTTAATATTATAATTCGACAGCAATCTAACTCAGCAATTTTTAATATATTGGATAGGATAATGAAGAATTATTCATTATACAGTCACAGGAAATAAAGTATATTATACAAACGTCTAGAAGCAAGTGACAACCATACAATATATCTGTCCCACTGGATCTCAAAGTTACTTTAAAGGATACTAGGTTAATACTAAATATTATATACGTCTGAAAATTAAACCAAACAGTGTTAGAATTAGATTTTAGAGCTGTCAAATTTTTGTTCTTCCCTCGACGGGATTTGAACCCACACCATTGTTACACTGCAGCACCATTCGCTTAGCCTTACGTCCAGCGCCCTAGACCACTCGACTACATCCACTCCCTAAAAAAGGAGCTTCAATAGTCGTAGTGTTACCTTGTCTCGTAAGGCAAATCTAGGGATAGGCGTAAGACATGTGTATAAGCGTGTGTAGATGGTACATATATACTTAATATTATAATTCGACAGCAATCTAACTCAGCAATTTTTAATATATTGGATAGGATAATGAAGAATTATTCATTATACAGTCACAGGAAATAAAGTATATTATACAAACGTCTAGAAGCAAGTGACAACCATACAATATATCTGTCCCACTGGATCTCAAAGTTACTTTAAAGGATACTAGGTTAATACTAAATATTATATACGTCTGAAAATTAAACCAAACAGTGTTAGAATTAGATTTTAGAGCTGTCAAATTTTTGTTCTTCCCTCGACGGGATTTGAACCCACACCATTGTTACACTGCAGCACCATTCGCTTAGCCTTACGTCCAGCGCCCTAGACCACTCGACTACATCCACTCCCTAAAAAAGGAGCTTCAATAGTCGTAGTGTTACCTTGTCTCGTAAGGCAAATCTAGGGATAGGCGTAAGACATGTGTATAAGCGTGTGTAGATGGTACATATATACTTAATATTATAATTCGACAGCAATCTAACTCAGCAATTTTTAATATATTGGATAGGATAATGAAGAATTATTCATTATACAGTCACAGGAAATAAAGTATATTATACAAACGTCTAGAAGCAAGTGACAACCATACAATATATCTGTCCCACTGGATCTCAAAGTTACTTTAAAGGATACTAGGTTAATACTAAATATTATATACGTCTGAAAATTAAACCAAACAGTGTTAGAATTAGATTTTAGAGCTGTCAAATTTTTGTTCTTCCCTCGACGGGATTTGAACCCACACCATTGTTACACTGCAGCACCATTCGCTTAGCCTTACGTCCAGCGCCCTAGACCACTCGACTACATCCACTCCCTAAAAAAGGAGCTTCAATAGTCGTAGTGTTACCTTGTCTCGTAAGGCAAATCTAGGGATAGGCGTAAGACATGTGTATAAGCGTGTGTAGATGGTACATATATACTTAATATTATAATTCGACAGCAATCTAACTCAGCAATTTTTAATATATTGGATAGGATAATGAAGAATTATTCATTATACAGTCACAGGAAATAAAGTATATTATACAAACGTCTAGAAGCAAGTGACAACCATACAATATATCTGTCCCACTGGATCTCAAAGTTACTTTAAAGGATACTAGGTTAATACTAAATATTATATACGTCTGAAAATTAAACCAAACAGTGTTAGAATTAGATTTTAGAGCTGTCAAATTTTTGTTCTTCCCTCGACGGGATTTGAACCCACACCATTGTTACACTGCAGCACCATTCGCTTAGCCTTACGTCCAGCGCCCTAGACCACTCGACTACATCCACTCCCTAAAAAAGGAGCTTCAATAGTCGTAGTGTTACCTTGTCTCGTAAGGCAAATCTAGGGATAGGCGTAAGACATGTGTATAAGCGTGTGTAGATGGTACATATATACTTAATATTATAATTCGACAGCAATCTAACTCAGCAATTTTTAATATATTGGATAGGATAATGAAGAATTATTCATTATACAGTCACAGGAAATAAAGTATATTATACAAACGTCTAGAAGCAAGTGACAACCATACAATATATCTGTCCCACTGGATCTCAAAGTTACTTTAAAGGATACTAGGTTAATACTAAATATTATATACGTCTGAAAATTAAACCAAACAGTGTTAGAATTAGATTTTAGAGCTGTCAAATTTTTGTTCTTCCCTCGACGGGATTTGAACCCACACCATTGTTACACTGCAGCACCATTCGCTTAGCCTTACGTCCAGCGCCCTAGACCACTCGACTACATCCACTCCCTAAAAAAGGAGCTTCAATAGTCGTAGTGTTACCTTGTCTCGTAAGGCAAATCTAGGGATAGGCGTAAGACATGTGTATAAGCGTGTGTAGATGGTACATATATACTTAATATTATAATTTGACAGCAATCTAACTCAGCAATTTTTAATATATTGGATAGGATAATGAAGAATTATTCATTATACAGTCACAGGAAATAAAGTATATTATACAAACGTCTAGAAGCAAGTGACAACCATACAATATATCTGTCCCACTGGATCTCAAAGTTACTTTAAAGGATACTAGGTTAATACTAAATATTATATACGTCTGAAAATTAAACCAAACAGTGTTAGAATTAGATTTTAGAGCTGTCAAATTTTTGTTCTTCCCTCGACGGGATTTGAACCCACACCATTGTTACACTGCAGCACCATTCGCTTAGCCTTACGTCCAGCGCCCTAGACCACTCGACTACATCCACTCCCTAAAACAGGAGCTTCAATAGTCGTAGTGTTACCTTGTCTCGTAAGGCAAATCTAGGGATAGGCGTAAGACATGTGTATAAGCGTGTGTAGATGGTACATATATACTTAATATTATAATTTGACAGCAATCTAACTCAGCAATTTTTAATATATTGGATAGGATAATGAAGAATTATTCATTATACAGTCACAGGAAATAAAGTATATTATACAAACGTCTAGAAGCAAGTGACAACCATACAATATATCTGTCCCACTGGATCTCAAAGTTACTTTAAAGGATACTAGGTTAATACTAAATATTATATACGTCTGAAAATTAAACCAAACAGTGTTAGAATTAGATTTTAGAGCTGTCAAATTTTTGTTCTTCCCTCGACGGGATTTGAACCCACACCATTGTTACACTGCAGCACCATTCGCTTAGCCTTACGTCCAGCGCCCTAGACCACTCGACTACATCCACTCCCTAAAAAAGGAGCTTCAATAGTCGTAGTGTTACCTTGTCTCGTAAGGCAAATCTAGGGATAGGCGTAAGACATGTGTATAAGCGTGTGTAGATGGTACATATATACTTAATATTATAATTTGACAGCAATCTAACTCAGCAATTTTTAATATATTGGATAGGATAATGAAGAATTATTCATTATACAGTCACAGGAAATAAAGTATATTATACAAACGTCTAGAAGCAAGTGACAACCATACAATATATCTGTCCCACTGGATCTCAAAGTTACTTTAAAGGATACTAGGTTAATACTAAATATTATATACGTCTGAAAATTAAACCAAACAGTGTTAGAATTAGATTTTAGAGCTGTCAAATTTTTGTTCTTCCCTCGACGGGATTTGAACCCACACCATTGTTACACTGCAGCACCATTCGCTTAGCCTTACGTCCAGCGCCCTAGACCACTCGACTACATCCACTCCCTAAAAAAGGAGCTTCAATAGTCGTAGTGTTACCTTGTCTCGTAAGGCAAATCTAGGGATAGGCGTAAGACATGTGTATAAGCGTGTGTAGATGGTACATATATACTTAATATTATAATTTGACAGCAATCTAACTCAGCAATTTTTAATATATTGGATAGGATAATGAAGAATTATTCATTATACAGTCACAGGAAATAAAGTATATTATACAAACGTCTAGAAGCAAGTGACAACCATACAATATATCTGTCCCACTGGATCTCAAAGTTACTTTAAAGGATACTAGGTTAATACTAAATATTATATACGTCTGAAAATTAAACCAAACAGTGTTAGAATTAGATTTTAGAGCTGTCAAATTTTTGTTCTTCCCTCGACGGGATTTGAACCCACACCATTGTTACACTGCAGCACCATTCGCTTAGCCTTACGTCCAGCGCCCTAGACCACTCGACTACATCCACTCCCTAAAAAAGGAGCTTCAATAGTCGTAGTGTTACCTTGTCTCGTAAGGCAAATCTAGGGATAGGCGTAAGACATGTGTATAAGCGTGTGTAGATGGTACATATATACTTAATATTATAATTTGACAGCAATCTAACTCAGCAATTTTTAATATATTGGATAGGATAATGAAGAATTATTCATTATACAGTCACAGGAAATAAAGTATATTATACAAACGTCTAGAAGCAAGTGACAACCATACAATATATCTGTCCCACTGGATCTCAAAGTTACTTTAAAGGATACTAGGTTAATACTAAATATTATATACGTCTGAAAATTAAACCAAACAGTGTTAGAATTAGATTTTAGAGCTGTCAAATTTTTGTTCTTCCCTCGACGGGATTTGAACCCACACCATTGTTACACTGCAGCACCATTCGCTTAGCCTTACGTCCAGCGCCCTAGACCACTCGACTACATCCACTCCCTAAAAAAGGAGCTTCAATAGTCGTAGTGTTACCTTGTCTCGTAAGGCAAATCTAGGGATAGGCGTAAGACATGTGTATAAGCGTGTGTAGATGGTACATATATACTTAATATTATAATTTGACAGCAATCTAACTCAGCAATTTTTAATATATTGGATAGGATAATGAAGAATTATTCATTATACAGTCACAGGAAATAAAGTATATTATACAAACGTCTAGAAGCAAGTGACAACCATACAATATATCTGTCCCACTGGATCTCAAAGTTACTTTAAAGGATACTAGGTTAATACTAAATATTATATACGTCTGAAAATTAAACCAAACAGTGTTAGAATTAGATTTTAGAGCTGTCAAATTTTTGTTCTTCCCTCGACGGGATTTGAACCCACACCATTGTTACACTGCAGCACCATTCGCTTAGCCTTACGTCCAGCGCCCTAGACCACTCGACTACATCCACTCCCTAAAAAAGGAGCTTCAATAGTCGTAGTGTTACCTTGTCTCGTAAGGCAAATCTAGGGATAGGCGTAAGACATGTGTATAAGCGTGTGTAGATGGTACATATATACTTAATATTATAATTTGACAGCAATCTAACTCAGCAATTTTTAATATATTGGATAGGATAATGAAGAATTATTCATTATACAGTCACAGGAAATAAAGTATATTATACAAACGTCTAGAAGCAAGTGACAACCATACAATATATCTGTCCCACTGGATCTCAAAGTTACTTTAAAGGATACTAGGTTAATACTAAATATTATATACGTCTGAAAATTAAACCAAACAGTGTTAGAATTAGATTTTAGAGCTGTCAAATTTTTGTTCTTCCCTCGACGGGATTTGAACCCACACCATTGTTACACTGCAGCACCATTCGCTTAGCCTTACGTCCAGCGCCCTAGACCACTCGACTACATCCACTCCCTAAAAAAGGAGCTTCAATAGTCGTAGTGTTACCTTGTCTCGTAAGGCAAATCTAGGGATAGGCGTAAGACATGTGTATAAGCGTGTGTAGATGGTACATATATACTTAATATTATAATTTGACAGCAATCTAACTCAGCAATTTTTAATATATTGGATAGGATAATGAAGAATTATTCATTATACAGTCACAGGAAATAAAGTATATTATACAAACGTCTAGAAGCAAGTGACAACCATACAATATATCTGTCCCACTGGATCTCAAAGTTACTTTAAAGGATACTAGGTTAATACTAAATATTATATACGTCTGAAAATTAAACCAAACAGTGTTAGAATTAGATTTTAGAGCTGTCAAATTTTTGTTCTTCCCTCGACGGGATTTGAACCCACACCATTGTTACACTGCAGCACCATTCGCTTAGCCTTACGTCCAGCGCCCTAGACCACTCGACTACATCCACTCCCTAAAAAAGGAGCTTCAATAGTCGTAGTGTTACCTTGTCTCGTAAGGCAAATCTAGGGATAGGCGTAAGACATGTGTATAAGCGTGTGTAGATGGTACATATATACTTAATATTATAATTTGACAGCAATCTAACTCAGCAATTTTTAATATATTGGATAGGATAATGAAGAATTATTCATTATACAGTCACAGGAAATAAAGTATATTATACAAACGTCTAGAAGCAAGTGACAACCATACAATATATCTGTCCCACTGGATCTCAAAGTTACTTTAAAGGATACTAGGTTAATACTAAATATTATATACGTCTGAAAATTAAACCAAACAGTGTTAGAATTAGATTTTAGAGCTGTCAAATTTTTGTTCTTCCCTCGACGGGATTTGAACCCACACCATTGTTACACTGCAGCACCATTCGCTTAGCCTTACGTCCAGCGCCCTAGACCACTCGACTACATCCACTCCCTAAAAAAGGAGCTTCAATAGTCGTAGTGTTACCTTGTCTCGTAAGGCAAATCTAGGGATAGGCGTAAGACATGTGTATAAGCGTGTGTAGATGGTACATATATACTTAATATTATAATTTGACAGCAATCTAATTCAGCAATTTTTAATATATTGGATAGGATAATGAAGAATTATTCATTATACAGTCACAGGAAATAAAGTATATTATACAAACGTCTAGAAGCAAGTGACAACCATACAATATATCTGTCCCACTGGATCTCAAAGTTACTTTAAAGGATACTAGGTTAATACTAAATATTATATACGTCTGAAAATTAAACCAAACAGTGTTAGAATTAGATTTTAGAGCTGTCAAATTTTTGTTCTTCCCTCGACGGGATTTGAACCCACACCATTGTTACACTGCAGCACCATTCGCTTAGCCTTACGTCCAGCGCCCTAGACCACTCGACTACATCCACTCCCTAAAAAAGGAGCTTCAATAGTCGTAGTGTTACCTTGTCTCGTAAGGCAAATCTAGGGATAGGCGTAAGACATGTGTATAAGCGTGTGTAGATGGTACATATATACTTAATATTATAATTTGACAGCAATCTAACTCAGCAATTTTTAATATATTGGATAGGATAATGAAGAATTATTCATTATACAGTCACAGGAAATAAAGTATATTATACAAACGTCTAGAAGCAAGTGACAACCATACAATATATCTGTCCCACTGGATCTCAAAGTTACTTTAAAGGATACTAGGTTAATACTAAATATTATATACGTCTGAAAATTAAACCAAACAGTGTTAGAATTAGATTTTAGAGCTGTCAAATTTTTGTTCTTCCCTCGACGGGATTTGAACCCACACCATTGTTACACTGCAGCACCATTCGCTTAGCCTTACGTCCAGCGCCCTAGACCACTCGACTACATCCACTCCCTAAAAAAGGAGCTTCAATAGTCGTAGTGTTACCTTGTCTCGTAAGGCAAATCTAGGGATAGGCGTAAGACATGTGTATAAGCGTGTGTAGATGGTACATATATACTTAATATTATAATTTGACAGCAATCTAACTCAGCAATTTTTAATATATTGGATAGGATAATGAAGAATTATTCATTATACAGTCACAGGAAATAAAGTATATTATACAAACGTCTAGAAGCAAGTGACAACCATACAATATATCTGTCCCACTGGATCTCAAAGTTACTTTAAAGGATACTAGGTTAATACTAAATATTATATACGTCTGAAAATTAAACCAAACAGTGTTAGAATTAGATTTTAGAGCTGTCAAATTTTTGTTCTTCCCTCGACGGGATTTGAACCCACACCATTGTTACACTGCAGCACCATTCGCTTAGCCTTACGTCCAGCGCCCTAGACCACTCGACTACATCCACTCCCTAAAAAAGGAGCTTCAATAGTCGTAGTGTTACCTTGTCTCGTAAGGCAAATCTAGGGATAGGCGTAAGACATGTGTATAAGCGTGTGTAGATGGTACATATATACTTAATATTATAATTTGACAGCAATCTAACTCAGCAATTTTTAATATATTGGATAGGATAATGAAGAATTATTCATTATACAGTCACAGGAAATAAAGTATATTATACAAACGTCTAGAAGCAAGTGACAACCATACAATATATCTGTCCCACTGGATCTCAAAGTTACTTTAAAGGATACTAGGTTAATACTAAATATTATATACGTCTGAAAATTAAACCAAACAGTGTTAGAATTAGATTTTAGAGCTGTCAAATTTTTGTTCTTCCCTCGACGGGATTTGAACCCACACCATTGTTACACTGCAGCACCATTCGCTTAGCCTTACGTCCAGCGCCCTAGACCACTCGACTACATCCACTCCCTAAAAAAGGAGCTTCAATAGTCGTAGTGTTACCTTGTCTCGTAAGGCAAATCTAGGGATAGGCGTAAGACATGTGTATAAGCGTGTGTAGATGGTACATATATACTTAATATTATAATTTGACAGCAATCTAACTCAGCAATTTTTAATATATTGGATAGGATAATGAAGAATTATTCATTATACAGTCACAGGAAATAAAGTATATTATACAAACGTCTAGAAGCAAGTGACAACCATACAATATATCTGTCCCACTGGATCTCAAAGTTACTTTAAAGGATACTAGGTTAATACTAAATATTATATACGTCTGCAAATTAAACCAAACAGTGTTAGAATTAGATTTTAGAGCTGTCAAATTTTTGTTCTTCCCTCGACGGGATTTGAACCCACACCATTGTTACACTGCAGCACCATTCGCTTAGCCTTACGTCCAGCGCCCTAGACCACTCGACTACATCCACTCCCTAAAAAAGGAGCTTCAATAGTCGTAGTGTTACCTTGTCTCGTAAGGCAAATCTAGGGATAGGCGTAAGACATGTGTATAAGCGTGTGTAGATGGTACATATATACTTAATATTATAATTTGACAGCAATCTAACTCAGCAATTTTTAATATATTGGATAGGATAATGAAGAATTATTCATTATACAGTCACAGGAAATAAAGTATATTATACAAACGTCTAGAAGCAAGTGACAACCATACAATATATCTGTCCCACTGGATCTCAAAGTTACTTTAAAGGATACTAGGTTAATACTAAATATTATATACGTCTGAAAATTAAACCAAACAGTGTTAGAATTAGATTTTAGAGCTGTCAAATTTTTGTTCTTCCCTCGACGGGATTTGAACCCACACCATTGTTACACTGCAGCACCATTCGCTTAGCCTTACGTCCAGCGCCCTAGACCACTCGACTACATCCACTCCCTAAAAAAGGAGCTTCAATAGTCGTAGTGTTACCTTGTCTCGTAAGGCAAATCTAGGGATAGGCGTAAGACATGTGTATAAGCGTGTGTAGATGGTACATATATACTTAATATTATAATTTGACAGCAATCTAACTCAGCAATTTTTAATATATTGGATAGGATAATGAAGAATTATTCATTATACAGTCACAGGAAATAAAGTATATTATACAAACGTCTAGAAGCAAGTGACAACCATACAATATATCTGTCCCACTGGATCTCAAAGTTACTTTAAAGGATACTAGGTTAATACTAAATATTATATACGTCTGAAAATTAAACCAAACAGTGTTAGAATTAGATTTTAGAGCTGTCAAATTTTTGTTCTTCCCTCGACGGGATTTGAACCCACACCATTGTTACACTGCAGCACCATTCGCTTAGCCTTACGTCCAGCGCCCTAGACCACTCGACTACATCCACTCCCTAAAAAAGGAGCTTCAATAGTCGTAGTGTTACCTTGTCTCGTAAGGCAAATCTAGGGATAGGCGTAAGACATGTGTATAAGCGTGTGTAGATGGTACATATATACTTAATATTATAATTTGACAGCAATCTAACTCAGCAATTTTTAATATATTGGATAGGATAATGAAGAATTATTCATTATACAGTCACAGGAAATAAAGTATATTATACAAACGTCTAGAAGCAAGTGACAACCATACAATATATCTGTCCCACTGGATCTCAAAGTTACTTTAAAGGATACTAGGTTAATACTAAATATTATATACGTCTGAAAATTAAACCAAACAGTGTTAGAATTAGATTTTAGAGCTGTCAAATTTTTGTTCTTCCCTCGACGGGATTTGAACCCACACCATTGTTACACTGCAGCACCATTCGCTTAGCCTTACGTCCAGCGCCCTAGACCACTCGACTACATCCACTCCCTAAAAAAGGAGCTTCAATAGTCGTAGTGTTACCTTGTCTCGTAAGGCAAATCTAGGGATAGGCGTAAGACATGTGTATAAGCGTGTGTAGATGGTACATATATACTTAATATTATAATTTGACAGCAATCTAACTCAGCAATTTTTAATATATTGGATAGGATAATGAAGAATTATTCATTATACAGTCACAGGAAATAAAGTATATTATACAAACGTCTAGAAGCAAGTGACAACCATACAATATATCTGTCCCACTGGATCTCAAAGTTACTTTAAAGGATACTAGGTTAATACTAAATATTATATACGTCTGAAAATTAAACCAAACAGTGTTAGAATTAGATTTTAGAGCTGTCAAATTTTTGTTCTTCCCTCGACGGGATTTGAACCCACACCATTGTTACACTGCAGCACCATTCGCTTAGCCTTACGTCCAGCGCCCTAGACCACTCGACTACATCCACTCCCTAAAAAAGGAGCTTCAATAGTCGTAGTGTTACCTTGTCTCGTAAGGCAAATCTAGGGATAGGCGTAAGACATGTGTATAAGCGTGTGTAGATGGTACATATATACTTAATATTATAATTTGACAGCAATCTAACTCAGCAATTTTTAATATATTGGATAGGATAATGAAGAATTATTCATTATACAGTCACAGGAAATAAAGTATATTATACAAACGTCTAGAAGCAAGTGACAACCATACAATATATCTGTCCCACTGGATCTCAAAGTTACTTTAAAGGATACTAGGTTAATACTAAATATTATATACGTCTGAAAATTAAACCAAACAGTGTTAGAATTAGATTTTAGAGCTGTCAAATTTTTGTTCTTCCCTCGACGGGATTTGAACCCACACCATTGTTACACTGCAGCACCATTCGCTTAGCCTTACGTCCAGCGCCCTAGACCACTCGACTACATCCACTCCCTAAAAAAGGAGCTTCAATAGTCGTAGTGTTACCTTGTCTCGTAAGGCAAATCTAGGGATAGGCGTAAGACATGTGTATAAGCGTGTGTAGATGGTACATATATACTTAATATTATAATTTGACAGCAATCTAACTCAGCAATTTTTAATATATTGGATAGGATAATGAAGAATTATTCATTATACAGTCACAGGAAATAAAGTATATTATACAAACGTCTAGAAGCAAGTGACAACCATACAATATATCTGTCCCACTGGATCTCAAAGTTACTTTAAAGGATACTAGGTTAATACTAAATATTATATACGTCTGAAAATTAAACCAAACAGTGTTAGAATTAGATTTTAGAGCTGTCAAATTTTTGTTCTTCCCTCGACGGGATTTGAACCCACACCATTGTTACACTGCAGCACCATTCGCTTAGCCTTACGTCCAGCGCCCTAGACCACTCGACTACATCCACTCCCTAAAAAAGGAGCTTCAATAGTCGTAGTGTTACCTTGTCTCGTAAGGCAAATCTAGGGATAGGTGTAAGACATGTGTATAAGCGTGTGTAGATGGTACATATATACTTAATATTATAATTTGACAGCAATCTAACTCAGCAATTTTTAATATATTGGATAGGATAATGAAGAATTATTCATTATACAGTCACAGGAAATAAAGTATATTATACAAACGTCTAGAAGCAAGTGACAACCATACAATATATCTGTCCCACTGGATCTCAAAGTTACTTTAAAGGATACTAGGTTAATACTAAATATTATATACGTCTGAAAATTAAACCAAACAGTGTTAGAATTAGATTTTAGAGCTGTCAAATTTTTGTTCTTCCCTCGACGGGATTTGAACCCACACCATTGTTACACTGCAGCACCATTCGCTTAGCCTTACGTCCAGCGCCCTAGACCACTCGACTACATCCACTCCCTAAAAAAGGAGCTTCAATAGTCGTAGTGTTACCTTGTCTCGTAAGGCAAATGTAGGGATAGGCGTAAGACATGTGTATAAGCGTGTGTAGATGGTACATATATACTTAATATTATAATTTGACAGCAATCTAACTCAGCAATTTTTAATATATTGGATAGGATAATGAAGAATTATTCATTATACAGTCACAGGAAATAAAGTATATTATACAAACGTCTAGAAGCAAGTGACAACCATACAATATATCTGTCCCACTGGATCTCAAAGTTACTTTAAAGGATACTAGGTTAATACTAAATATTATATACGTCTGAAAATTAAACCAAACAGTGTTAGAATTAGATTTTAGAGCTGTCAAATTTTTGTTCTTCCCTCGACGGGATTTGAACCCACACCATTGTTACACTGCAGCACCATTCGCTTAGCCTTACGTCCAGCGCCCTAGACCACTCGACTACATCCACTCCCTAAAAAAGGAGCTTCAATAGTCGTAGTGTTACCTTGTCTCGTAAGGCAAATCTAGGGATAGGCGTAAGACATGTGTATAAGCGTGTGTAGATGGTACATATATACTTAATATTATAATTTGACAGCAATCTAACTCAGCAATTTTTAATATATTGGATAGGATAATGAAGAATTATTCATTATACAGTCACAGGAAATAAAGTATATTATACAAACGTCTAGAAGCAAGTGACAACCATACAATATATCTGTCCCACTGGATCTCAAAGTTACTTTAAAGGATACTAGGTTAATACTAAATATTATATACGTCTGAAAATTAAACCAAACAGTGTTAGAATTAGATTTTAGAGCTGTCAAATTTTTGTTCTTCCCTCGACGGGATTTGAACCCACACCATTGTTACACTGCAGCACCATTCGCTTAGCCTTACGTCCAGCGCCCTAGACCACTCGACTACATCCACTCCCTAAAAAAGGAGCTTCAATAGTCGTAGTGTTACCTTGTCTCGTAAGGCAAATCTAGGGATAGGCGTAAGACATGTGTATAAGCGTGTGTAGATGGTACATATATACTTAATATTATAATTTGACAGCAATCTAACTCAGCAATTTTTAATATATTGGATAGGATAATGAAGAATTATTCATTATACAGTCACAGGAAATAAAGTATATTATACAAACGTCTAGAAGCAAGTGACAACCATACAATATATCTGTCCCACTGGATCTCAAAGTTACTTTAAAGGATACTAGGTTAATACTAAATATTATATACGTCTGAAAATTAAACCAAACAGTGTTAGAATTAGATTTTAGAGCTGTCAAATTTTTGTTCTTCCCTCGACGGGATTTGAACCCACACCATTGTTACACTGCAGCACCATTCGCTTAGCCTTACGTCCAGCGCCCTAGACCACTCGACTACATCCACTCCCTAAAAAAGGAGCTTCAATAGTCGTAGTGTTACCTTGTCTCGTAAGGCAAATCTAGGGATAGGCGTAAGACATGTGTATAAGCGTGTGTAGATGGTACATATATACTTAATATTATAATTTGACAGCAATCTAACTCAGCAATTTTTAATATATTGGATAGGATAATGAAGAATTATTCATTATACAGTCACAGGAAATAAAGTATATTATACAAACGTCTAGAAGCAAGTGACAACCATACAATATATCTGTCCCACTGGATCTCAAAGTTACTTTAAAGGATACTAGGTTAATACTAAATATTATATACGTCTGAAAATTAAACCAAACAGTGTTAGAATTAGATTTTAGAGCTGTCAAATTTTTGTTCTTCCCTCGACGGGATTTGAACCCACACCATTGTTACACTGCAGCACCATTCGCTTAGCCTTACGTCCAGCGCCCTAGACCACTCGACTACATCCACTCCCTAAAAAAGGAGCTTCAATAGTCGTAGTGTTACCTTGTCTCGTAAGGCAAATCTAGGGATAGGCGTAAGACATGTGTATAAGCGTGTGTAGATGGTACATATATACTTAATATTATAATTTGACAGCAATCTAACTCAGCAATTTTTAATATATTGGATAGGATAATGAAGAATTATTCATTATACAGTCACAGGAAATAAAGTATATTATACAAACGTCTAGAAGCAAGTGACAACCATACAATATATCTGTCCCACTGGATCTCAAAGTTACTTTAAAGGATACTAGGTTAATACTAAATATTATATACGTCTGAAAATTAAACCAAACAGTGTTAGAATTAGATTTTAGAGCTGTCAAATTTTTGTTCTTCCCTCGACGGGATTTGAACCCACACCATTGTTACACTGCAGCACCATTCGCTTAGCCTTACGTCCAGCGCCCTAGACCACTCGACTACATCCACTCCCTAAAAAAGGAGCTTCAATAGTCGTAGTGTTACCTTGTCTCGTAAGGCAAATCTAGGGATAGGCGTAAGACATGTGTATAAGCGTGTGTAGATGGTACATATATACTTAATATTATAATTTGACAGCAATCTAACTCAGCAATTTTTAATATATTGGATAGGATAATGAAGAATTATTCATTATACAGTCACAGGAAATAAAGTATATTATACAAACGTCTAGAAGCAAGTGACAACCATACAATATATCTGTCCCACTGGATCTCAAAGTTACTTTAAAGGATACTAGGTTAATACTAAATATTATATACGTCTGAAAATTAAACCAAACAGTGTTAGAATTAGATTTTAGAGCTGTCAAATTTTTGTTCTTCCCTCGACGGGATTTGAACCCACACCATTGTTACACTGCAGCACCATTCGCTTAGCCTTACGTCCAGCGCCCTAGACCACTCGACTACATCCACTCCCTAAAAAAGGAGCTTCAATAGTCGTAGTGTTACCTTGTCTCGTAAGGCAAATCTAGGGATAGGCGTAAGACATGTGTATAAGCGTGTGTAGATGGTACATATATACTTAATATTATAATTTGACAGCAATCTAACTCAGCAATTTTTAATATATTGGATAGGATAATGAAGAATTATTCATTATACAGTCACAGGAAATAAAGTATATTATACAAACGTCTAGAAGCAAGTGACAACCATACAATATATCTGTCCCACTGGATCTCAAAGTTACTTTAAAGGATACTAGGTTAATACTAAATATTATATACGTCTGAAAATTAAACCAAACAGTGTTAGAATTAGATTTTAGAGCTGTCAAATTTTTGTTCTTCCCTCGACGGGATTTGAACCCACACCATTGTTACACTGCAGCACCATTCGCTTAGCCTTACGTCCAGCGCCCTAGACCACTCGACTACATCCACTCCCTAAAAAAGGAGCTTCAATAGTCGTAGTGTTACCTTGTCTCGTAAGGCAAATCTAGGGATAGGCGTAAGACATGTGTATAAGCGTGTGTAGATGGTACATATATACTTAATATTATAATTTGACAGCAATCTAACTCAGCAATTTTTAATATATTGGATAGGATAATGAAGAATTATTCATTATACAGTCACAGGAAATAAAGTATATTATACAAACGTCTAGAAGCAAGTGACAACCATACAATATATCTGTCCCACTGGATCTCAAAGTTACTTTAAAGGATACTAGGTTAATACTAAATATTATATACGTCTGAAAATTAAACCAAACAGTGTTAGAATTAGATTTTAGAGCTGTCAAATTTTTGTTCTTCCCTCGACGGGATTTGAACCCACACCATTGTTACACTGCAGCACCATTCGCTTAGCCTTACGTCCAGCGCCCTAGACCACTCGACTACATCCACTCCCTAAAAAAGGAGCTTCAATAGTCGTAGTGTTACCTTGTCTCGTAAGGCAAATCTAGGGATAGGCGTAAGACATGTGTATAAGCGTGTGTAGATGGTACATATATACTTAATATTATAATTTGACAGCAATCTAACTCAGCAATTTTTAATATATTGGATAGGATAATGAAGAATTATTCATTATACAGTCACAGGAAATAAAGTATATTATACAAACGTCTAGAAGCAAGTGACAACCATACAATATATCTGTCCCACTGGATCTCAAAGTTACTTTAAAGGATACTAGGTTAATACTAAATATTATATACGTCTGAAAATTAAACCAAACAGTGTTAGAATTAGATTTTAGAGCTGTCAAATTTTTGTTCTTCCCTCGACGGGATTTGAACCCACACCATTGTTACACTGCAGCACCATTCGCTTAGCCTTACGTCCAGCGCCCTAGACCACTCGACTACATCCACTCCCTAAAAAAGGAGCTTCAATAGTCGTAGTGTTACCTTGTCTCGTAAGGCAAATCTAGGGATAGGCGTAAGACATGTGTATAAGCGTGTGTAGATGGTACATATATACTTAATATTATAATTTGACAGCAATCTAACTCAGCAATTTTTAATATATTGGATAGGATAATGAAGAATTATTCATTATACAGTCACAGGAAATAAAGTATATTATACAAACGTCTAGAAGCAAGTGACAACCATACAATATATCTGTCCCACTGGATCTCAAAGTTACTTTAAAGGATACTAGGTTAATACTAAATATTATATACGTCTGAAAATTAAACCAAACAGTGTTAGAATTAGATTTTAGAGCTGTCAAATTTTTGTTCTTCCCTCGACGGGATTTGAACCCACACCATTGTTACACTGCAGCACCATTCGCTTAGCCTTACGTCCAGCGCCCTAGACCACTCGACTACATCCACTCCCTAAAAAAGGAGCTTCAATAGTCGTAGTGTTACCTTGTCTCGTAAGGCAAATCTAGGGATAGGCGTAAGACATGTGTATAAGCGTGTGTAGATGGTACATATATACTTAATATTATAATTTGACAGCAATCTAACTCAGCAATTTTTAATATATTGGATAGGATAATGAAGAATTATTCATTATACAGTCACAGGAAATAAAGTATATTATACAAACGTCTAGAAGCAAGTGACAACCATACAATATATCTGTCCCACTGGATCTCAAAGTTACTTTAAAGGATACTAGGTTAATACTAAATATTATATACGTCTGAAAATTAAACCAAACAGTGTTAGAATTAGATTTTAGAGCTGTCAAATTTTTGTTCTTCCCTCGACGGGATTTGAACCCACACCATTGTTACACTGCAGCACCATTCGCTTAGCCTTACGTCCAGCGCCCTAGACCACTCGACTACATCCACTCCCTAAAAAAGGAGCTTCAATAGTCGTAGTGTTACCTTGTCTCGTAAGGCAAATCTAGGGATAGGCGTAAGACATGTGTATAAGCGTGTGTAGATGGTACATATATACTTAATATTATAATTTGACAGCAATCTAACTCAGCAATTTTTAATATATTGGATAGGATAATGAAGAATTATTCATTATACAGTCACAGGAAATAAAGTATATTATACAAACGTCTAGAAGCAAGTGACAACCATACAATATATCTGTCCCACTGGATCTCAAAGTTACTTTAAAGGATACTAGGTTAATACTAAATATTATATACGTCTGAAAATTAAACCAAACAGTGTTAGAATTAGATTTTAGAGCTGTCAAATTTTTGTTCTTCCCTCGACGGGATTTGAACCCACACCATTGTTACACTGCAGCACCATTCGCTTAGCCTTACGTCCAGCGCCCTAGACCACTCGACTACATCCACTCCCTAAAAAAGGAGCTTCAATAGTCGTAGTGTTACCTTGTCTCGTAAGGCAAATCTAGGGATAGGCGTAAGACATGTGTATAAGCGTGTGTAGATGGTACATATATACTTAATATTATAATTTGACAGCAATCTAACTCAGCAATTTTTAATATATTGGATAGGATAATGAAGAATTATTCATTATACAGTCACAGGAAATAAAGTATATTATACAAACGTCTAGAAGCAAGTGACAACCATACAATATATCTGTCCCACTGGATCTCAAAGTTACTTTAAAGGATACTAGGTTAATACTAAATATTATATACGTCTGAAAATTAAACCAAACAGTGTTAGAATTAGATTTTAGAGCTGTCAAATTTTTGTTCTTCCCTCGACGGGATTTGAACCCACACCATTGTTACACTGCAGCACCATTCGCTTAGCCTTACGTCCAGCGCCCTAGACCACTCGACTACATCCACTCCCTAAAAAAGGAGCTTCAATAGTCGTAGTGTTACCTTGTCTCGTAAGGCAAATCTAGGGATAGGCGTAAGACATGTGTATAAGCGTGTGTAGATGGTACATATATACTTAATATTATAAATTTGACAGCAATCTAACTCAGCAATTTTTAATATATTGGATAGGATAATGAAGAATTATTCATTATACAGTCACAGGAAATAAAGTATATTATACAAACGTCTAGAAGCAAGTGACAACCATACAATATATCTGTCCCACTGGATCTCAAAGTTACTTTAAAGGATACTAGGTTAATACTAAATATTATATACGTCTGAAAATTAAACCAAACAGTGTTAGAATTAGATTTTAGAGCTGTCAAATTTTGTTCTTCCCTCGACGGGATTTGAACCCACACCATTGTTACACTGCAGCACCATTCGCTTAGCCTTACGTCCAGCGCCCTAGACCACTCGACTACATCCACTCCCTAAAAAAGGAGCTTCAATAGTCGTAGTGTTACCTTGTCTCGTAAGGCAAATCTAGGGATAGGCGTAAGACATGTGTATAAGCGTGTGTAGATGGTACATATATACTTAATATTATAATTTGACAGCAATCTAACTCAGCAATTTTTAATATATTGGATAGGATAATGAAGAATTATTCATTATACAGTCACAGGAAATAAAGTATATTATACAAACGTCTAGAAGCAAGTGACAACCATACAATATATCTGTCCCACTGGATCTCAAAGTTACTTTAAAGGATACTAGGTTAATACTAAATATTATATACGTCTGAAAATTAAACCAAACAGTGTTAGAATTAGATTTTAGAGCTGTCAAATTTTTGTTCTTCCCTCGACGGGATTTGAACCCACACCATTGTTACACTGCAGCACCATTCGCTTAGCCTTACGTCCAGCGCCTAGACCACTCGACTACATCCACTCCCTAAAAAAGGAGCTTCAATAGTCGTAGTGTTACCTTGTCTCGTAAGGCAAATCTAGGGATAGGCGTAAGACATGTGTATAAGCGTGTGTAGATGGTACATATATACTTAATATTATAATTTGACAGCAATCTAACTCAGCAATTTTTAATATATTGGATAGGATAATGAAGAATTATTCATTATACAGTCACAGGAAATAAAGTATATTATACAAACGTCTAGAAGCAAGTGACAACCATACAATATATCTGTCCCACTGGATCTCAAAGTTACTTTAAAGGATACTAGGTTAATACTAAATATTATATACGTCTGAAAATTAAACCAAACAGTGTTAGAATTAGATTTTAGAGCTGTCAAATTTTTGTTCTTCCCTCGACGGGATTTGAACCCACACCATTGTTACACTGCAGCACCATTCGCTTAGCCTTACGTCCAGCGCCCTAGACCACTCGACTACATCCACTCCCTAAAAAAGGAGCTTCAATAGTCGTAGTGTTACCTTGTCTCGTAAGGCAAATCTAGGGATAGGCGTAAGACATGTGTATAAGCGTGTGTAGATGGTACATATATACTTAATATTATAATTTGACAGCAATCTAACTCAGCAATTTTTAATATATTGGATAGGATAATGAAGAATTATTCATTATACAGTCACAGGAAATAAAGTATATTATACAAACGTCTAGAAGCAAGTGACAACCATACAATATATCTGTCCCACTGGATCTCAAAGTTACTTTAAAGGATACTAGGTTAATACTAAATATTATATACGTCTGAAAATTAAACCAAACAGTGTTAGAATTAGATTTTAGAGCTGTCAAATTTTTGTTCTTCCCTCGACGGGATTTGAACCCACACCATTGTTACACTGCAGCACCATTCGCTTAGCCTTACGTCCAGCGCCCTAGACCACTCGACTACATCCACTCCCTAAAAAAGGAGCTTCAATAGTCGTAGTGTTACCTTGTCTCGTAAGGGCAAATCTAGGGATAGGCGTAAGACATGTGTATAAGCGTGTGTAGATGGTACATATATACTTAATATTATAATTTGACAGCAATCTAACTCAGCAATTTTTAATATATTGGATAGGATAATGAAGAATTATTCATTATACAGTCACAGGAAATAAAGTATATTATACAAACGTCTAGAAGCAAGTGACAACCATACAATATATCTGTCCCACTGGATCTCAAAGTTACTTTAAAGGATACTAGGTTAATACTAAATATTATATACGTCTGAAAATTAAACCAAACAGTGTTAGAATTAGATTTTAGAGCTGTCAAATTTTTGTTCTTCCCTCGACGGGATTTGAACCCACACCATTGTTACACTGCAGCACCATTCGCTTAGCCTTACGTCCAGCGCCCTAGACCACTCGACTACATCCACTCCCTAAAAAAGGAGCTTCAATAGTCGTAGTGTTACCTTGTCTCGTAAGGCAAATCTAGGGATAGGCGTAAGACATGTGTATAAGCGTGTGTAGATGGTACATATATACTTAATATTATAATTTGACAGCAATCTAACTCAGCAATTTTTAATATATTGGATAGGATAATGAAGAATTATTCATTATACAGTCACAGGAAATAAAGTATATTATACAAACGTCTAGAAGCAAGTGACAACCATACAATATATCTGTCCCACTGGATCTCAAAGTTACTTTAAAGGATACTAGGTTAATACTAAATATTATATACGTCTGAAAATTAAACCAAACAGTGTTAGAATTAGATTTTAGAGCTGTCAAATTTTTGTTCTTCCTCGACGGGATTTGAACCCACACCATTGTTACACTGCAGCACCATTCGCTTAGCCTTACGTCCAGCGCCCTAGACCACTCGACTACATCCACTCCCTAAAAAAGGAGCTTCAATAGTCGTAGTGTTACCTTGTCTCGTAAGGCAAATCTAGGGATAGGCGTAAGACATGTGTATAAGCGTGTGTAGATGGTACATATATACTTAATATTATAATTTGACAGCAATCTAACTCAGCAATTTTTAATATATTGGATAGGATAATGAAGAATTATTCATTATACAGTCACAGGAAATAAAGTATATTATACAAACGTCTAGAAGCAAGTGACAACCATACAATATATCTGTCCCACTGGATCTCAAAGTTACTTTAAAGGATACTAGGTTAATACTAAATATTATATACGTCTGAAAATTAAACCAAACAGTGTTAGAATTAGATTTTAGAGCTGTCAAATTTTTGTTCTTCCCTCGACGGGATTTGAACCCACACCATTGTTACACTGCAGCACCATTCGCTTAGCCTTACGTCCAGCGCCCTAGACCACTCGACTACATCCAC